>OY754476.1:13739243-14362450 GCA_963575645.1 Xanthostigma xanthostigma | reverse complement strand
TGTTTTGTCTAGTTCTATTCGCTAGAAATACCTCTCACTGCTTCTGGGAGCTGGATAGCAAATTTTTTGATATTTACATTTTATCGAAATTATTGCACTTTTTCTTATAATAAAAAAAGTCCCTCTAAGCTGACAGACAGCGCACTGCCTAAGCCGGTGGGTTTAGCGCAATGAAATTTGGTACATGAGTTTCTTATATAAGGTGGATGTGTACAAAAAAATGATTTTTGAAAATTCATTCCCTAAGGGGGTTTATCTACTTGGTTAAAACTCTAACACTGACTGACCGTACAACGCGCAGTCTAAGCCGGTGGGTCTAGAAGCATACAATTTTACACAGAAGTCCCCTATATGGCGTAAGTGAGCACTCTGAAGGGATTTTTCAGCTTTTCAAAAAAAAAAAAGACAAGCTATATAATATAAATAGTCATATATTTTTGATAAATTCAAAGACCCGCCTTTCGTTTCCAAACAGCTTTAAGTCATAGAGTAATAAAAAATAACTTCAGTGCACTTTAAACAATCAAACAAAAGCGTTTGTTATTGAGTTAACATGACTGAATATTATTCAGATGGTGTTAATATGAAGTGACAGGCATGCAATCATTATTGGTTTAGAGATTGACCGTGTTCAGGGTCGGATTGTGGTCGATTTCGAACTTTAACGTAACTCTGAATCATAAGACTGCACAAAAAAGAAACTAACTGAACTTTTTTCTCTAGGCAGACATGTTCTCGTTATGAAAGTTATCGTGCGTGAAAAGTGTGAAGAAATGTCTCCTTTTTAAAACTCGTGCGGTGATTATTAAATTCGTTTCCGACGAGTTTAGCCTCCAACTCGTTTTGAAATATCGCACTCGTTTAAAAAAAGGCATGTGCTCTCCACAACAGAATCGAGAAAAACAGTTGAAATCGACCCTGCGTTTAGTTAATGTTTGGTTCCATTGGTATGTGCTATAGAACACTATTATATTGGGGTAAACATGAGCATTGAACACCCCTCAAATGTCACAAACAATAGTAACGGCGGAGCCACTGATTGGTTGTAATTCAATTATCGCTGTTTAGTGCCTTATACATACTAGATCATTGATTCTCAACCGGGGTACGGTGACACCCTAAAGCAAAGGTACACAAACCGAAGGGTGGAAATCGGTTTCAAACTCATCCTTCTCAGTATTTTATGGTCTAGTTCGGAAATAACTTTGTATGTTATATATTATTTTAATTTATATTTTCATAATTTTAAATTGATGCCACAGAGTTCTTCCTACAATCCTCAAGCATTGTGACAACTGTGATTATTACACACAAAAAATGACGTAGGTACTTACTACTTACTATATTATAATGTGATTAAGGAAAAAAATATAAATCTAAAGTTTTATAAAAAAGGAACATATTTATTAGCGAGTAATAATGATACACAATATCAGTTAACAAAAAAGGAAGATAAGAAATCAAGAATGTCGTTTCATTTATACACTTTGATATAATTTTAATGATAATTTATACTTCGTTTTCGTGGCAGAACTGCGGTCGGAAACTTTTATCTTTCAATAAATCTAACGATCGTTTATTCACTTTTACGTATTGTATGCATCCGCGAAAACCTGAATAGTAAGATTGTGGTAATCCGTGAGGTAAAGCTGAATAACCTCCTGCAATAAAAAAAAAAACAATATGAAATATTTAATTAATTTGAAACGTTAGACAGCGATCAAGAGGCAAGCTCAAACTACTTTAGAATAGAAATATAGAAGCTATTTTATTGCGTTGAAATACATTTCAAGATAACTTGACATTATTGTAAGTTGCGTATGGAACGCAATCAGTGGCGTAGCGTGGACTAATCTAGACGTGGGCGTAGTCGCATCAACGAGGTCATTTTCTTTCTGTAGATTCCCAAGATCAATGCAGTGATCCTGCCATAGTAGGATAATACAGATCATGGCGTTTGGCATCAAGTTAGCACACAAGAGGATCTCGCGCGAGGCCCTCAAAGACGCGAGACCGTGGGCGAGGGCTCTCTTCGCTCACGCCTAGCTACGCCACTGAATGCAATGGGTACATGATAATAATGTTCTTGCAAGACCCTCTACAAAATAGCTGCTTTTCATGTCTAGAGCGTAAAAGTAAAGCCAAAGAAATGCAATGTACCAATCCGATAGTTATATATCTGTCAGTTGGCATTTAAATCCATAAGAGCGACAGAGAAGCAAAGTAGGCGTCGAACAGTCCGCATAGATACAAATATGACCAAACGTGAACGGTCAAAAATATTGCAAATATCCTTATTATGATTTCACGTTAGCTATTTAATAGGAGATACATGCAAAAAATCTGCTGTGTAATGCTTTTAGGGCTCGTGTGATTGTTAAAGCTTGCTAATTGCTGTAGAGCTGTAACAAACCGTATGTATTCGTTACTGAGTAACGGGTACATCGTCTGACTCGAAGTACCAAATCGTTACTTAAAAATTCATTTCGTTACTCGCATCTGTCGTATCAAACTGACATGGAGTCAGTTTGACTCGTTTGATGCGGTTATACGTAATACGAACGAAGTCATATCGTATCACGATGCGACGCGCCTCGATGGGATGGTATATGCTTGATGCCAGAAAACATACACTTCTTGATGCTGTTATACACGATTGTATGTCGTATGAAAAGTAACGAGTAAGGTAACGATACGAAAGTAACGGGTACTGGTTCTTTAAGTAACGAATACATACGGGTACACAATTTCTCGTTACTTTTACAGCTCTATTATTAACACAATGTCACAACTCGTCATGAAATAATGCATTACAAACTAGATACATTATTAATGCATTTGTATCAAATATGAAAAAAAAAGACGGGTTGCACTCCGGGAGTGCCGGCAGAAGTGAAAACTTGAATATTAACGTCTTACAAATTTTCGATCAAAATGGTTTGTATCATAGATTGCATTTTTATGTACGATATTTCAACGCTAGATGTCTAACGTTGTATAAATAAAAGTTTTCGTCTTACGCATTTTCGATCAGGACACGTTACCCTGACGCGAGTTTAACATTTTTTACCCATTACAAAAAAAGTGTACAACGCCGCTAAAGAAGTTTTCACTTCAAAAATATGTAGTTACGTACCTATCCACAGCCTGGGATGGGCATTGAACGTAATTGCGCCAGGCCATGAAATTCCTTTGACGGGATCTTCGCCATCAACTGATATAAAACCAACTCGTTTTTGTCTTCGAACGTGAACTGTGTGCCATGCACCATCATTCACTTGTTTTGGAAATCTGAAATACAATTTAATAGTAGTGCGAAGTGTGCCAACATTTGCCAAATTCTCGCGTAATAATCAAATAGGTAATCAAAAAATCGTAATGTTAACTTTCGTTACTTACCGAATTGACCAGAAATCTAATTTTTTGCCTAGATTAAAACTAAATTCTGGATATCCACCGACAATGGCAACCGCCAAATAATGATTGTTTAGACTACGAGTTTTACTGCGCCACATAAGAAGACTATCTGTCTCAAACGTTCGGAAACTGATTTCGTAATTATTGCCTCGTTCACCACCTCTTTTTCTACAAATAAAAAAAAGCATTTTAATGTTTGGTGCAAAATTGTTTACAATTTTATTTTTAAGACTGTTTTGTAATAAGCATCTAGTAGTGATATGCCGGATCGTTAAAAATGTATATCCACGGATACGGATCTGAATACGGATATTAAGTTTCAAGATCCGCGGATACGGATCTTAACTTTCTTAGAGTACGCAGCGGTAAATTTTGCACATCAACCTTTGGAAAGAGACTATCTGTTATGGGAAAAAGTTATTGACCTCTTTAAGAGTTAACTCTCATAACAGATTGACTCTTTCCAAAGATCGATGTGCAATATCTCATTATAAAGATAGTTTTTTAGTACCTTTGAGTTATGTACTATTGGTATGGTACTCACTACATAAATTTTTGCAATATAAAGGTGCCAAATACGATTTTAAGAAATAAAAAATAATCTGAATGGAATTTAACAGTTTTTCATTATTACCTAATCACCTATATATATAAAATTTCATCTATGAATTGAAAATTAATAAGGTATAAGATCCGCCAAAAACTAACGGATACAGATCTTTCTTCTCCCTCGGATATCCGCGGATACGGATATCCGGCACATCACTAGTATCTAGATAGTTTAGAATAATTTATCTGGACGATTGTCGGGATGTCAATATATCGTTTAGAGAATATTGTACACGAATGTACTCTTAGATGAAAAAAAAACTTATCAAAGTCTGGTGTAATGTCATTATTGTTAAAATCTGATTAATATACGGTACCCTATGGTATCGAAGTATTTATCATCATCTTCCAAATTTTCGTAGGAATCATACTGCGGTAGTAAATCTCCTTCTAAGTCATAATCTTCTATATCTTCTTCTATTAAATCACTATAATTATCATCTTCACTAAAGACGTTTGTAGTATTATTGATTAGTCTATTAAAACGAAATGTTAGTTTGTTATTGACAGAAAAGACCAAACGCCAAAAAGACAGTTAAATGGTTTTCAAAAATTGAATCACCCACCTCATTCTTCTATTTCTGTATTGTAAAAATGTTCTTCCATCAAACTTTATTGAATATTTAAAGTTATCTCCAACTAAAAAAATAACCAAATAAAAGATTTTCCTATTAAATAAAAGGCATTGGAAATGAAATAAAAAAAATTACCGGTTTCACAGTGATTTCCAAATGTATCTTTGCACTGACAAACGTAATCGTTTAACATTGGAATACAAGTTCCACCATTTTTACATGGATTTCTAGATTCAGAACAAGGAAGCCCTTTATATTTTCTAAGTTTAATACGTCTACAGTTATAATTTGTATATCTTAAATCGGGTACACAGAGGGATTTTTCTTTCAAAATTGGGTACTCCTTCCCATTAATTGATAAATGCTGAATTGCACCTCTCAAACCTTTTGATACTCCAGACAAACGATGGACTTCCGAAGAATTTCTTAAACCAGAAAATAATTTTTTTATTCATTTTTAAAGGTAGCGTAGAAGAGATACAGAAAAATAACATCTATATTGGAAGTTACAGTTAAACAAAAGCTAATTAATATTTGAAAACTCTTTGCTAAGCCTAGGTTTCCAATCTGATGGTGATGCCGTCTTTTTACGTTATCGTGAGGTCGCCTCTATCAAAAAATTCACATCTATTTACTTCTTTGCAAACGTTTTCTGTTACGTAATTCACCGTCATATTACGGCCGCTACTCTACGGTATCGTTATCTTAGGAAACCCAGGCTTTAAAAGTAATATAACTTGACCACACGGTTTTTCTTTCAAATACTTACGGCACAGCAGCTATGTAAACGGGTAACTCTAGATTAAGTTCAGTCAAAGGTGGTCCAGATCGGGCAAATATTATGGTTCCATTATTTAACTGTAAACTACCATCTCGCTCTCGTCTGTGAACCTTCAGTTGATACCATTTATTGAGGGTCACTGTCTCTTTTGATCTGAAAAACATTAAGATCTGTTAGTAAAACTTCTTCCACTCCTGACTCAAAAGCTTTGTCAATTACTTCAACACTGCATTTGTGTGTAAGGATTTTTTTGTATACTGATTACTGAACTTCCTACCCTGCAACTTAAATTTCATTCAGATTTGTCTATGTTTTATTTATATACGCACGTTATGTTACATATTCCGGATCCCAAGTTGAATCTGAATTGAACATGTTGATTGGCAAGATTTAGAGATACAAAATCACCGCTACCAGTTTTGTGTTGCCCTGTATATAATAATAATCCATTTGGTGCATAAGTCAAAAACCATATTTCTATTGAAAATGTTTTCCCAGCACCAAGTATTTTTGAATATTCCAGAAACGTTGTTCCGTTAAATTCTGGAACTATTAGATTTGTTGACGTTGTTTCAACTAAAAAATAACATTACCGTAATAGAATTTCTTTCCTGATTGGAATCAAAGTTGTATTTAATTTTAAACATAACAAAAATAAATGGTAATGAAATAAAAGCAATCTTACTTTCTTCACAAGTGAAACCGTAAGTGCCCGGTATGCATTTACAATGAAATTTGCCATTTGCCAAAGGCTCACAGGTTGAACCATGTTTACATGGAAAGAAGTTACATGCATTTACTGGATTTTCACAGATACGACCTTCGAAACGCTCTGGACACACGCACGCGTATTGTTGAGCGTTTATTGTGTTGCATGTACCTCCATTTAAACAAGGTCCGCTCAAACAAGGATTGCTACCACATTCTTGCACTCTTTCTGCACTGATTACTGTTTCATCTTGACCCAAATGCATATCGATTATTTTATGATTTATTTTCAGTTTTCTTATACATCCAACAAACCACTTTGATGTCCCGATATTTTTGAATATCCTAGTAAAATTCGATATTTAATTGAAAAGATTCTATACAATATCTTTTTAAAGTGAAACTTTTATTCTATCGCCCCGAATTTTTCTGGTCGTCTGTTGCATGTCGCATTACAGGCGGCCGCGGAGTAGGGGTAAAGTGAAAGGCGTTCGGAGTAGGCGCTCGGTAGAGCAGCCAAGGCCAATATGGCGGCGCCCATGGTTAGCATCAGCTGACCGTGTAGTATGTATAACACATAGTCAGTCTGTCATGCGGGCAAGTGCTGTACAGTGTTTACATGTTTTTATTCGTGTATTCATGTGAATATTGTTGTTTATAATTAATCGTGATGGATAAGTGTCTACAATCCAATAAAAGTTTCACTTGCGTCGTGGTTTCTTAAAACCACACAACTGTTTTTTTTATATGTCAAACAATAATAATTCATAATTTTCACTAATTTTATTTTCAAATATCGATACTTACCTAGAATAATTTGAAGGTATGCCGCCCATATATGCATTATCCTCTAAATCGAGGGCTCGAAGTTTTCCAGGAGATTGACCGGTCACATCTTCTCCATCATCTAATTTTAACATACCATCTTTTTGATATCTCTTCAATGTAATACGATGGAATTTTAATGGCGCGATAGTTTCTAGCGATACTATTTTTACAACGCCATTACCCAAATTGTATCGGAACTCCACAAAACCATTAATGATTGCCAAAGAGAAAAAATCGCCAGTCCCGTCAACTTTTTGCTGGTTGTAAAATATAATTCCCTCTGTGTTATAACTTTTAAATTCAATTTCCATATTTAATTTATGATATGCTCTGACGGTTTTCAAACGCATAAGTGATTTTCCATCAAACGACGGAACGTCATAATATTTCACAGATATTTCTTGATCACATAACATTCCTGTGTAATTAGAATTACAAACACAGGTAAACGTAGCTGATGGCAAATCAATGCAGGTACTGTCCCCGTGACAAGGGGATGACGTGCATGCTCGAAATTCTTCCGTCGTTATTGGAACCGAATGTGCTGTTGGAAAATTGTTATCATTAGTGCTTTAAAGTTATCTGTAAGTTTTCAAAATCTTCGCCGAATTTACGTCTATTAAAATATCCTGACAATCAATCGGGATTGTTCAAGTTAAATAAAGATTCGCGGAACCTTTAATTGTTCAGTTTTCTACTTGACTTAATTCTCGAATTTGGACCAAAGGATTATCGCAATTTCAATTTATATAAGTAAGTGTAAAATGAATTTGAAAAGTCAGCGTCTATAGATATATTCTTTCTATCTATTGTTAGACTTAACGACATTAGGTGATTCAGGTTGAGAAGGTTTTACTAAGAAAAAAATAAAAAAAAGCAAGCAATCCGGGAGTGCCGGCAGAAGTGAAAACTTGAATATTAACGTCTTACGAATTTTCGATCAGGTCACGTGTCCTGACGCGAGTTTAACATTTTTTACCCATTACAAAAAAAGTGTTCAAAAGTTTTCGTCTTACGAATTTTCGATCAGGTCTTACGCATTTTCGATCAGGTCTTACGAATTGTCGATCTGACGCGAGTTTAACATTTTTTACCCATTACAAAAAAAGTGTACAAAAGTTTTCGTCTTACGAATTTACGATCAGGTCTTACGCATTTTCGATAAGGTCTTACGAATTTTCGATCTGACGCGAGTTTAACATTTTTTACCCATTACAAAAAAAGTGTACAAAAGTTTTCGTCTTACGAATTTTCGATCAGGTCACGTGTCCTGACGCGAGTTTAACATTTTTTACCCATTACAAAAAAAGTGTACAAAAGTTTTCGTCTTACGAATTTTGTCTTACGCATTTTCGATCAGGTCTTACGAATTTTCGATCTGACGCGAGTTTAAAATTTTTTACCCATTACAAAAAAAGTGTACAACGCCGCTAAAGAAGTTTTCACTTCAAAAAATTAAGCCCCCTGCCAGTAACAACATATGTTATACCTAGGCATTCTTGTCTGTCCAAAGTTTCAACAAATCCTTCTTCACATGTACATGCGCCACCAATACATATACTGTTTGGTATTGCACAATCACTATTGTTTGTGCAAATATCTCCCAGTAATGCTGTTAATACTCGTACTGTTGCCGGTGTTGGACGATAAGCAGCTGAAATGATTTGGCCAATTAAATATTATGAATAGAGATTATACCCAAGAACTTACAACATCAAATCTAATTGTTTCCAGAGAAGGCTGGAAACAGTGCTCGACCGACAATCAGTCGGTCGGACGTAGCTATATCAATGTAAGTGTATGACGCGTTCACTGTAGCGCTGACTATTTGCTACGTGCGTATAGCTACGTCGCGCTGTCGGGAATCGTCGGTCGAGCTCATCAGTTTAACTTGCGTCGGTCGACCAAGGATCTGTATATGAACTAGTGATGTGCCGGATCTTTAAAAATGTATACCTGCGGATACGGATCTGAATACGGATTTTTGGTTTTAAGATCCGCGGATAAGGATACGGATCTTTACTTTCTTAGAGTATGCGGCGGTAAATATTGCACATCGACCTTTGGAAAGAGACTATCTGTTATGGGAAAAAGTTATTGACCTCTTTAAGAGTTAACTCTCATAACAGATTGTCTCTTTCCAAAGATCGATGTGCAATATCTCATTATAAAGATAGTTTTTTAGTACCTTTGAGTTATGTACTATTGGTATGGTACTCACTACGATAAATGTTTGCAATATAAAGGTGCCAACGATTTTACGAAAAATAAAAAATAATCTGAATGGAATTTAACAGTTTTTCATTATTACCTAATCACCTATATATATAAAATTTCATCTATGAATTTAAAAAAGATCCATAAAAGATCCGCCAAAAACTAACGGATACGGATCTCTCTTCTCCCTCGGATATCCGCGGATACGGATATCCGGCACATCACTAATATGAACGCATTTAGTACGACGCTGAACGAGCGAGTGAGCGCACTGCAAAATGATTCATTTCAATTCTCGACTCTGTTTACCATCAATTGAACACTATAAACGCATTTTCACAAGCTACAATCAGGACATATGTTCGTTATGTAGTCATTCGAGCACTGTTTTCACTCTAAATGTAAAATTTTTTGAATAAATTGACTCCAAATATTTCCTACTAACCATGGCCATTAAAATTGATATCGGTGATGAAGTTAGTTTCTTTAGATCCTTTATGTTCCCATTTATCTGTGCTTGATGAATCATGACTGGCTCTAGAATAATAATATCGCGAATCAGGCATCATTAGATGTCTTGTGGATTTGGAAAGAATGGAATGTTGTTCGTCAGGTTGTGTAAATTCTTGAGGTGTGTATCTTCCAATTGGCCAGTCAGTACCTGGGAACATTTCATCTGTAAAAGCAAGTAAAACGTAATTTATATTACATTTTAAATTATTTGAAACAATAACATTCAATTAACTACATCCTAGTCAGAGTCTGTTTTCATATTGAATATCACACGATCACTGAAATAACTTACTTACGATGTTTCTCTTTGACTGATTCGAAATTATTCAATCAACTTCCAGCATGAATAAAACGCGTAATTCTGCTGATATCAAAAACAATTGCATTCTACTACAGTTATTCGCTAAACCAGATGTACTTATATGAAATATGTATCAAAAACCCAAACAGACAAAGTGGAAGAAGAGCAATACAGAATTATACCAACTTATATTAGACTTTTAAAAATCTGTAGGTATACCTTTGCATGGTCCAAACGCATAAACAACGATGTCTTTTTGATGCCGACATGCCACAAGTTTCAACTGACACTCAGATCCATAAGTTTGTCCGTCGCTACCACATACTACCTAATATAAAAATAATACTTCCATTAACTTTAATTCAATCTAATCTTAAAAACTTTGATTAACGTCTGATTAGAACTCTTCAATAAATAAAATTATCGACCAATTTTTCAGACAATATATTAACAAAAAATATAATTAATACATTAACGTTTCAATCCGGATTTGGATCTTCTTCAGAACGGATCTAAAAATATAAAAAAATAATTAATATTTATTTCTATTTATTTTTAATGTAATTCGTGAAAAATTTTTTTTGATATTGAAAATTGATTATTATTATTATTTTTTCAATTTTCAATATCAAAAAAATCTTTCACGAATTACATTAAAAGTAAATAAAAACTAAATATTAATTATTTTTTTATATTTTTAGATCCGTTCTGAAGAAGATCCAAATCCGGATCGAAACGTTAATGTATTAATTATATTTTTTGTTAACATATTGTCTGAAAAATTGGTCGATAATTTTATTTATTGAAAAATCAATCTAATCTTAATTAATGGTTTATTATTTTAATTATTTTGTAATGAGTCCTGGGACCTAAGGGTGCGCTAGAGATTTAATATAAATAAAGATTAAAAACCTTTGAACCAGGTGTTTCATTGGCACATTCTGAGTGACATTCACAAATTGCCAAACCTTTTCGATCTGTACAAATAGCACCGAAATGGCAATTTAGTTCCTTGCATGTTGAAGGAGGAGGTGTAGTATGGTCAACTGAAATAAAATGGTAGGCTTTAGATTACGGAATTTTTTCGACAAAAGATATGAACATTTAAATCACTAGTACCTGCAATACAACCGTTTGGACCTAAGACTTTATCATGACTCGTACATACAGTACATTTTTGACCCTGAATATCTGGCTTGCAAACACATCTACCAGTCATTTGCTCGCAGTCATCTCTTACTGATCCAAAAGTAGAACAACCACAAGCTGAAAAATTCAAAATGATTCACTATATGTAGGTAATCTTACAAGTTAGGTGCGACAGTTAAATTATGTTCAGAATATCTTTAAAGTTTTCCTAATCCAATGTTTTCATAGATTCATTATTTATTAGAATGTGTCTCATTAGGAAATATTGAAAAAAATACTGACGTAAACATCCGCGATGGCCTGATGATATTTTTGGTAATCCCCAATAACCTGGCTCACAACGATCGCACTTGAGTCCTCCCACACCAGGTCTACAATGGCACTGGCCAGTATCTGGATCGCATGTATCATCAAATGAGCCCAATCTGTGACAATTACATTGAGATGGACAACCCGCATGTTCTGGACCTTGCGCTGGAGTTTTACCATCAGGGCAACACCCATACCATGAATCCTCACAACTATTTTCATAGATACTTCCTTCTAAAAAAAATAGTTTTTCTTTTAAATAGATTAATCGAAAAAACAAGTTTTAATCTAAAAAAACAACAGTAGGATAAAAACCACGACGCAAGTGAAACTTTTATTGGATTGTAGACATTTATCCATCACGATTAATTATAAACAACAATATTCACATGAATACACGAATAAAAACATGTAAACACTGTACAGCACTTGCCCGCATGACAGACTGACTATGTGTTATACATACTACACGGTCAGCTGATGCTAACCATGGGCGCCGTCATATTGGCCTTGGCTGCTCTACCGAGCGCCTACTCCGAACGCCTTTCGCTTTACCCCTACTCCGCGGTCGCCTGTAATGCGACATGCAACAGACGGCCAGAAAAATTCGGGGCGATAGAGTAAAAGTTTCACTTTAATAATATAGTTGTGATCAAAAATCCCGACTTTTACTTGAAAAATAACCAGAAATGATTCTACATGTATCACAATATAGGGAATAGTAAAAATATAGAATAGTTACTTCTTACCACAACAGTTTTATTAGGGGATGCACATTTCGGGAGCTATGCTCTCATCTTCAGCAAACACTAATCAGTGTTTGCTGAAGATGAACTGTTGTGGTAAGAAGTAATTATTCTATATTTTTGTTTCAACCGCAGCGCTCTTAATATTTAGTGAATGGTCATACACCTTGTATTAAAAATAATGTAATATTTACTTTTTTGACAACAGCGAGCAAATCGTGTCGTTTGATGACAATAGCTGCCCGACGGACAATCTTGTCTATTTGGTCCACTTCCGCAATCTAATTCAATTCTGGACACAGGATCTATTAAAGGCATTTCACCGTTGCACGGTTTCACTTCCATCCCTAACAAATAAGACAATTATGAGTCGATAATTAAAGGCATTATATGTTTTGTAAGAGTTCAGTTGTAAAATAAGATATTATAATGTTGGTTATTATATTAGAACTGTTAAATACAAAAAGAAATAGAAGCTTTTCAACCTTGACAAAGATCAAGAGGTCTTAGCCGTAGTTCCTCTTGTCGCTGACAAGCTTCCATTTTCATAGCGCATAACGATGGATAAATACGTAAATCTGAAGCGCATACTGGTTTGTTGGTTGATAAAACTTCAGCGCTCGTACAATCGAATCGGCACGAGCACCTTGGGAAATTATCTGGACCCAATTCACAAGTTGCTTCAAAATCACAATGTATATCACGACACGCCTCGTGCTTTTTACTTTCTATGTCAACTATTCCGTTTGATATGTCTTCAATAATTTGCAAATCTTGTTTCGTTCCAAATCGTGCGTTGTTTAACATTGATGAAGGAGTAGCTTTAAGTTTATTAGTAAGAAATATTAGTGTGTTAAAAGATAAGCTTTATGAAGGTTGTATTTCAAATCTGTTGCCAGCATTGTTATAACAGAATGCAATTCAATCATAAAAAAATCGTTTTCACGTAAATATATACAAGAAAGTAATACTTTCTATATAAAATGCACAAAAAAATTAGGATTAACAAAATGAAATTAAATCAGATTAATAAAACTATACGCGTCTTCTAACGTTAATATTTAATATACAGAGTGTTCCATTAAGAATGGGACATAGAACAACCGCAGATTCTCCAATTCAAAATAAAACGATTAAGCGAAATATGCTTAGATAAAATGTTACTCGTTTCCGAAATACGGGGTGTTGAAGTTGAAAACTGAAAAATTATTAATGTCCATAATTTTTTTAATGCACCGTATAATTTTACTCAAATCGGCACACTTGTTAAATATCATAAAATGCACCTAACAATAAGTACGCTCTACCAGTGGCGTACGGCAGGAGTAAGTAATGCTTGTACCCCTTCTAAATGTTACGCCGCTGTCTAAATTTTAATTTTGACTATAATTTTAATTTTTTTGATATTTTCTAAGTCAATAATGTACACTTGTTAGTCATTGGTTTTCGAGATATTCGCAGTTTTTTAAGACAAAATTGTAAAAATGAATATTATTAATAATAATACAAATAAAAAGTACATGTCTATCTATCTTTAACTGCGAATATCTCGAAAACCAATGACTTTACAACAACCTAACAAGTGTACATTATTGACTTAGAAAATATCAAAAAAATTAAAATTATAGTCAAAATTAAAATTTAGACAGCGGCGTAACATTTAGAAGGGGTACAAGCATTATTTACTCCTGCCGTACGCCACTGGTAGAGCGAGTAACATTTTATCTAAGCATATTTCGCTTAATCATTTTATTTTGAATTGGAGAATCTGCGGTTGTTCTATGTCCCATTCTTAATGGGACATCCTGTATATTAGATATCGTGTCCATCAAGATAATAATTAATAAAAAATCGCAGAATTGTGGACAAAAATTAGATTTATTAATTGTACGACGTTTCGTCTATAGATTTAGACTTTTTCAAGTACAAATGTGAAAATTCGAAACAATTATTGTTTATTGTTACGAATTTTCACATTTGTACTTGAAAAAGTCTAAATCTATAGACGAAACGTCGTACAATTAATAAATCTAATTTTTGTCCACAATCCTGAGATTTTTTATTAATTAGTTAATATTTAAGTTATCTGGAACTTTTGTTTGATCAAGTATAAACTCACATCAATTCAATAATTTAGTAAAGTAACCCTTATACAGGTGAGTTTTAAGTTGATGCTTTTTTTTTACAGCGTGTAAAAATCAAATAGACGAGCAAATATTTCGAAGAGTTTTTTTATCAAAACTCAAAAATAAGAGAGAAACAGCCTTTCGAAATTTAAATAAATTTTATTAAATTTTCTTTAATTTTGAGGTCGGTCCTGGGGTTATATTATGTCACTATGGAAATATGTTATTATTATCAAGTATTCACAGAAATTGTTCGAAGTTGTCCCCGTTTTGTTGGACAGAACAATACACATACTTGATAATAACAACTTATTTCCATAGTGACATAATATAGCCCCAGGACCGACCTCAAAATTAAAGAAAATTTAATAAAATTTATTTAAACTTCGAAAGGCTGTTTCTCTCTTATTTTTGAGTTTTGATAAAAAAACTATTTGAAATATTTGCTCGTCTATTTGATTTTTACACGCTGGAAAAAAAAGCATCAACTTAAAACTCACCTGTATACTATTTTATTTGATATTTGTTACGCTGAAATTCAATTTAATTAATTCCGATCAGCACAAACAGCAGATTTTGAAAAAATGAATAATAATAAGACTTAAACATACTGAGTGCTAGTGGATCCATAATAGCGAATCTTTCTCGACAATCTCCGTAGAATATAACATTTAGAGGAGGCGCTTCTGGTGGCAGTAAGCAAGATGCTTTCTTCAATTCGCATTCGTTTGTAAAAGTGACCATATTGGACGCGCAAACATTTTCAACACCAGAAGATGAACAATCAGTAGGACACACGCATTCTCCTGCTTTGCAGTGCGCTCCAAATTTACACTCAACACTTTTACACAAATCTGATAACAAAGGATAGAGTTTCAAGAAAGGTATACTACTATAATTTATCATAATATCATGTCAAATAACTTACCGCAACTTCCTCTATAAGCAACAGTTATAAGTTGTTTTGTTTGACAAGAAGTCATTTTTAATTCACACTCATTTTCGTACGTGTTCTTATCACTGCCACAAACAGGATCATTCTAAAATATATAATACAGTGTAAACTCTTTATAACGTCCTTCGTTATAACGAAAAACTCCCTATAACGTCGAAATTTTTACGATTTAGTTGGTTTACCTTAAAACCTATACATTAATACCCTCTTTATAACGCAACAGCCATTCTCTATTACGAAGAAATATGTTCATATTTAGGCGTCAGCAAATGTTTACAGACATAAAGAGGACCATTCTGAATCATCACCATCTATTCAACAAGCACTTGATGACGCCAAACTATAGGCATATGTGTTTATATATGTGTTTGGAATAAATTAATTTTGTGAAAATTGGTTATTTTTCTTTCTTCCCTCCATATAACGAAAATTCTTTATAACGAAAAAAATGTTCGGTCCCTTAAAATTCGTTATAAAGAGATTATACAGTACATTGAAGATTATTGTTAATTTGGTTGTTTTTCTTTCTTCACTCCATATAACGGTAACTCTCTATAACGATAAAAAATGCTCGGTCCCTTGAGTTTCGTTATAAAGAGTTTACACTGTATATTCTTTAAGGATTCGGTAAGTTAACTGAAAGGCAATAGCTTGCTATGTCGTTGCTCCATAAGTCAGTGCTTCTCCGTCTTTATTTTATTGCCTTCGTCTGCCCCAAGGCCGTAGGAAAGGGGTTGTTTACCCCCCGAAATGCTTTAGCCAATCCACCGTTTTATACATACTACTAAAATATTTTTCGACTCTCATTTCGAATCTGTGGATTCCACGTTTTTCGGAATCCATCTGAGATATTGTAACAATGAAGGATGAGTGACAGAAATGCTCCATCTCTCTCACTCAACTTTCATTGTTACATTTCATATCATATGCTGCTTTGGCGTTGATCGCAAGTCAGTACAAGGTTAAAAAATAAGTTTTGAACGGGAGTTATCGGTGTGGCAAGTGAAGTGGTCAAAAATAGTTACTGCTGAATGGCCCACTACACCACTAGAAGCGCTGGACAGCTGTAACACAGTAATGTTTCCCCATGATTCACAAGCTACTGTCAATACTCGTGACGCTACCTGTGTCGACGGCGACACCAGGGCGTACTTTTTCCTCGTTGAGGAGACTAAAAACATTTTAGAAGCAGCATGGGACAGTCACGACTGACTGGATTATTCTTGATGAGCGTTCATCCTGATGTCGAGATCAGTCCAGAGATCGTTGTCACGCATTTTATTTCTGGTGACAATCCGCGTCGGTTGTCTTTTAATTAAATTTTTTTATTTATGTTAAATTATAATATAATAAGCATATATTATAATTTTACATAAATAAAGTTGTAACTTATTGTCTCTGGTCCAAGGCTCGACACCCCCCCCCAAGTGAATTCCTGGCTACGGCCTTGGTCTGCCCCTACTTCTCGCAAGTACAATTCACAATCTCAACGAACAAATTTTTATTCTTCAGCTTTTAAACTTTATTGCTCTTACGAGTAATCTAACACTCGCAGACTTCTAACATTTTTACCACGTTATATGTAGAAAACGAAAGGTATCAGTAAAGGAAAGCAGTAAAGTGTATGAAGAGAAGGTCAGAGCACAAATTGTAAATTATGAAGGAAAACCAACGATGTACACTCTTAGCGACTCTTTAAAATAAAATATAATATGTTTTTTAATCCTTACCTCTTGATTTTTACAAGGTTTTGGACACATGCATTGAGCCTCGCTACTTCCGTCCGTTTCACATGTAGAGTAAAATTCGCATTTCTTATTTTCACAACCATCTATGAAAATAATAAAATCGTGAATACATAATTTCAAGAGGGCAGTTTGTGGTGTACCTCTAAAACTTACTGCAAGGTCCATCATATAATACAGATATGTCTCTTTTATGATTACAAGCTTCCAATCGAAGCTTACATTCGTTGCTATATGATATTCCATCTGAACCGCAAACCGGTTGAAATTCTGTAGGGCAAGTAGGACATTCACACAAAGCTGTGCCGTCTCTTTCAATGCATTGCGCTCCATACCTACAGTGATGGTCACTGCATGGTCCCATTTTGTCTAAAATATCATGAATTTTAGATTAAAAACTGTTACACTCGCTGCGTTTATATAACAATTAATGCCAAACTCGTCAAAATCTATTTCATCAGTGCCGGATTAATCATTAGACAACCGCCTCTACGAAACCGTGTAACTAAGAAGAAAAAAAATCCGGACAGGACCACGGAGTACCAGCGGCCCACCAGGAAAAGACCCGGTATTCCCTGAAGCCAGACCGACATTAATTTATATAAAAGCTTTTACATTTATCAAACGCACCACAAATTCCCGTGTAAGCAATTTCAATCTTTGTTCTGGAACTGCAAGCAGCTCGTCTCATTTCACATTCTGATGGAAATGTGCGCCCATCTTTCGAACAGACCGGTCTCATGATAGGCTCGCAGTCTGGAGGACATTCGCATCTTGCAATCCCGTATTTGTTTATTGTGCACTCTTCTCCTAAAGTACAATGCACACTCGCACACGGATTCGTTCCTACAAAATGAAAGTAATTGATAGGTATGCGCTGCAGTGACATCACATCTTCTGAACGCAACCAGTTGCAGGAGCTGAGGTCGCTTAGCGGATGTCTCTAAACTGTCATTTCGTACAAAATATTTACGAAAACCTTCCTCGTTTATCGCTCTTTCTAATAGTGAACACCATATGGAAATCCGTTCGGTAGTTCAGACAGACAGATATACGCGGCTGGGGGACTTTTACCACGTTAAGATGATACTGATAAAGTATATTCGTTGCTTGTGTATAAATATAGATAGATTAGAGAATTAATTACCTGAACTACATTTTCCTCTATAAATAATCCTGAGTTGTTTTCGTGTCCTACAAGCTTCTTGTTTAAGGGTGCATTCGTTTGAGTAGGTTTTTCCATCTGATCCACATACTGGAGTAAATTCTAAGGAACAGGTGTCACTACATCGGCATACTGGGCTACGATCTTTGTCTAACTGGCATATTTCTGGTTCAGGGCATGATATTTCACTACAGGGATCTACAAATGATATGTTACAATATTAGTACATAAAACTTAAAGCCGTTTTAAATAAAGGAAACATGTCTTCCCGTGTAGATATCATACAAAAGACCCAAAAGCTCGCAATTACAGACGCAAGTTCGATTACTATTAATTAATATTGATACGGACAACCAACAATAGCATTACAATATTTACAATTTGAAAAGCTGCAACATTTGAACTATAACCATGGGATAATAGATAATATTTGATGGATAAACTTAAATAGTAAAGTAATACGTACCGCATTTTCCTTCGAATTTGACAGAAATGTCTGTGTTTGTAGCGCAGGCATGTTTCCTTAATTCGCATTTATCTTTGTAATCGTTGCCGTTCGATCCGCAAACGGGCCGTGATGCCGTATGATCTCCGTAGCTTGGACACTGCTTAGGACATTGACAGCTAGCGGTCCTGCCGTCTGTTGAGGCCACACATCTAGCCCCATACTCGCACTGTTTACCTCGGCAGGGATCTGTTATTTCTACGTGAATAAGTTAAAACAATTATTGATATTTGTTTGTGTTTTGTAATACTATTGTATAACTTGTAAGGTGGCAATGATCTAGTTGTCGATCCACCTATGTGAATTAAAAAAAAAAAAGACGGGTTGCACTCCGGGAGTGCCAGCATAAGTGAAAACTTGAATATTAACGTCTTACGAATTTTCGATCAGGTCACGTGTCCTGACGCGAGTTTAATATTTTTTACCCATTACAAAAAAAGTGTACAAAAGTTTTCGTCTCACGAATTTTGTCTTACGCATTTTCGATCAGGTCTTACGAATTTTCGATCTGACGCGAGTTTAACATTTTTTACCCATTACAAAAACAGTGTACAAAAGTTTTCGTCTTACGAATTTTCGATCAGGTCTTACGCATTTTCGATCAGGTCTTACGAATTTTCGATCTGACGCGAGTTTAACATTTTTTACCCATTACAAAAAAAGTGTACAAAAGTTTTCGTCTCACGAATTTTGTCTTACGCATTTTCGATCAGGTCTTACGAATTTTCGATCTGACGCGAGTTTAACATTTTTTACCCATTACAAAAATAGTGTACAAAAGTTTTCGTCTTACGAATTTTCGATCAGGTCTTACGCATTTTCGATCAGGTCTTACGAATTTTCGATCTGACGCGAGTTTAACATTTTTTACCCATTACAAAAAAAGTGTACAAAAGTTTTCGTCTCACGAATTTTGTCTTACGCATTTTCGATCAGGTCTTACGAATTTTCGATCTGACGCGAGTTTAACATTTTTTACCCATTACAAAAAAGTGTACAAAAGTTTTCGTCTTACGAATTTTCGATCAGGTCTTACGCATTTTCGATCAGGTCTTACGAATTTTCGATCTGAAGCGAGTTTAACATTTTTTACCCATTACAAAAAAAGTGTACAAAAGTTTTCGTCTTACGAATTTTGTCTTACGCATTTTCGATCAGGTCTTACGAATTTTCGATCTGACGCGAGTTTAACATTTTTTACCCATTACAAAAAAAGTGTACAACGCCGCTAAAGAAGTTTTCACTTCAAAAAAAAATATTGATAGTTTACTACCATTTTTTATAAGTTGCAGAAAAATAATAAGAAATTCATTATAAACACTTTATTAGCTAAATGTACACAAAATTATTCATGCCATCACAGCTGTTACACCTGCAGATCATCTAGAATACAAATCTTCTGCAAATAACTCATTATTTCGTAAAATTATCATCAGATTAGGATATTTTGAACCAAAATTACTGTGGCGCAGCCTCCATCATTAAAGTGATAAAATTCGTTTAAAATGCGTTTTTCGACTAAGTTTAAAACACGAAGACTGAGAGCTTATAATAAACGAAGATTTAAAACGGCAACAAACAAATATTGTTCAACTTTAACAAATTTTCAATATTAAAATTTGTTACTTCATATAGCACTCTGTACAGATATTTTATTTGGCTTCATACGAAATAATTTCAATTTAAATGCATAAAGTTTATTTTAAAAACCGTCAAACGAACAGAGCTTATCATTTCGTCACGAGAATATGAGGTGTAAAGAGAAGAAAACTGACTTGAAAAAGAACTCAACGAGCAATTTTTATCGACAATACGCGATTAAATAAAGTTAGGAATTTATAATATCATTATATAGCTTGAGAAACTTTTTGCATTCAATTTTTATGGAAAAAAATTAATTAGTTTTCTATTTGTTATTGATATTAAATTATGATTATTCCATGAGAAAATTGCCCTAAACACAAAACCAACGTATATTTTGTGAAAAGTAGCATTACGAAGACGTGATTATTATATTCTATCAATAATTTATTTACGTTGCAATGCTTGAGGTAATGTTTGAAGTAATTTATTGTTTTTACTCCTTAAACATCCACACTCCAAAAACCAGCCTCAAATAAAATTTTCTGACATTGGAGTTTATTTAATCTTTTTTTTTAATAAAAAACAAGCTTAACGAAAAACATTTATTTTAGTAAGTATATGAAATATTAGTTTTGGAAAAGATGCACCGATATATTTTTATTTATAGCGGGTTGCAGGAAGTTTTGTTAGAAAATCTAATTTGATAATGACAGATTTCTCCATAAGAAAAACATTTTAAATCGATCCTGCTCGAAAGATAATTGATGGAATGAAACGATACTTTTTTAAAACTGTGTATGCCATAGTTTTTTATGCAATTTTCATTTCGAAATAACATTTTTTTACGCATATTGTTCAAAATTTCGCTTGAAAAGCGATATTTTTCTATAAGTACAATTTAATGTTCTACATCAGCCTTTCCCAACCTTTTTTAACGGCGGACCCTTAGGCAGGTTAACGATCATCGTCACAGACCCCTTGAAGAGAAAAACCAAGTAATATTAAGATTTTCACCGCCATGTTTTCGTAGCTTTGACTTCTTAATTTTATTTAATTTTTTTCGCGGATCCCTTGGTATGTTCTCGCGGATCCCAAACTAGGAAACCGTTTCACAACAATATGCGGATTGCTAGTGTATGTATAAAAATCGTAGTTATCTGGTCACAATTTAAGATCATTGTCAAATCAAATTTTTTGACAAAGCTTCCTGCAATCCAGCATTGTTGTGTTAGAACTATATATCAAAATTACCTTTTGGATATACGTAGCATGGCGAAACAGGATTTCTATCGATGAAATACGTTAATATAATTATCATCAAAAAACTAATTTGCATCGTGTTAACGAAATCTATCAATTTTAATCCACCATTCTTCCCATTACTAATTGACTCTACAATTTATAATATCCGTCACGCGGAAGAACATGTACCAATTATGTCAGCAATATATTCATTTAACATGTCAAACCTGCAAATTAACTTTTTATTTGCCACTCGCTTATTTTTACATTTAAGTTCTGTTTTAGACATTTTTTATAAAGTATTTAAGTTTTTAGTTGTATTACTGTGTATAATACGCGCCACGGATCTAAAAGATTCGGAAGTTAGTCACAAACAGCGTCGTAAAGAAAACGGAGCAAACTAGAGGGAAAACGGAGCAAACTAGAGGGAAAACGGAGCAAACTAGAGGGAAAACGGAGCAAACTAGAAGGAAAACGGAGCCGTTGATACTCCCACCACCTCCCAGCTAACTGCACGGAACGTGCGCTCGTCGGTGATTGGCCGTGATCGCTCGTTGCCTTTGTCACTTGTCCTGCTTTAAAGTACAGTCGAGTACGCTATTGTCAAGTTGTTATTGTTATTTAAGTTTTGTTGAGTTACGAGTTTCTAGTTTTTCAACAGACAGTACAAGCGCAAGCCCGCATTCGCATCTAACTTCCGAGCCTTTTAAATTCGTGGCGCGTATTATAAGAATTATGGTTTTTTAAAGGTTTCGTGCCAAAATGGGAAAAATAGGAACCCTTATAGTGAAAATTGCCCGTCCGTTTAATGAAAGTCTCTTAAGTTCATAGCTGGAGTATTGCGGTTCACAGATATCACAGTCACTGCGGAATTTTTTTCTATTTATTCAGCATGTGAAATATTGTTAGAAAGGACTCACTTTGAAGAAACTAAATGATTTTGTTTTTTGGTATACGTTATTTTCTAAAAATATATCAAAAATAGTATGTTCCTCTTTTTTATATCCGAAAGTATTAGGTACAAAATTTTGAAAAAAAAATCAGGCAAATACAAAAGTTACAGAAAAACTATAAAGACGGTCATATTTTCGTAAGTTTTTAAGATTCAGCTAAAAATAATTCACAAATATGATTGAATTAACGTGTACTGCGAATTTGTACTGTGAACCTCTGAGCAAACACAAATCCTGCTAGCAGTCAAAATTATTTAAAAAATATTATTCATTCATTTTATTATTTGTTATTTAGGGGAGAAGGGGGTAGTTTTGAACAGGGACAGATTTGAATTACTCTATTTATTTCGTTTCAATTAATCGTAACATTGTACCTATTTTATTATTGTTATTTATATATTAATTATTTACAATTGAAAATGCCGGATATATAATAAATCAATTTTAATCGGACACATCGTATCAGTAAAAGTATTTCTCTATATCAATTTATTAGAAATCTGAGAGAGAAAGACAGAATGAGGTCGAAACAGAGAGAACAAAAACAATTCCATTTGAAACAGATTAAGCAGATTTAGGGGTTTAAGTAAATGAAGTGTAAGTTCAATTTATGTTTTGATTATTTGCCATTTATAACGAATAGCGATTCACCATTAGTATTTGAATTACCGGAAAAAACAAATCACTTATACTATAATGTCGCATTTTATTTATAATACGTCATGAATATTGTAAAAGATAAAGCAAATTAAAAATATCGATGCATATTTTTAAAGAGCGTAATTTTTATTTTCATATTTATCAATAAAAAGGCATTAATTAAAAGATAGAATCAAACTGTTATTATTACTGCTCTGTAAGTGAGGTTATGTTGAAATTTTAAACAAAAATTTAAATATTAACTAAAAACGGAACAATTAACGAAGCAATAACAAAATAAAATAGATTTTATTATAACCGCTAACCCGTATTTGAAATTTATTTATTAACTCGCGTGTACACAAAACCTAAGAAACAAGAATTATTATTTTTTGTTAAATTACAAAAAATGTGAAAATTGATATTAAAATTAGACTACAATACATTTCTAGGTGCACTGTCAAAAAAGTACTACATTTTATTGCCAATGAAAATCCGTTTTGCTTTTCATTAACGTCCAACAAAAAACTACATTTCATATTATATAATCAATAATAATCATTATTAAATAATAATTAAACGCATAGTTTTAATTTTATCACTTATTTTATCGTAGATAGAGTAAAAACACGGTATTTTACGAAACGGTACGAAAAAACACGAGTAAAAATAACATTTGACAGCACCAAACAACACTGGTATAGAGGGGTAAATAAACTATTGTATACGAGAACTATCTCATGTCGAGAATCCTATCGGTGTACGGTCGAACGACAGAGCTGTGAGTTCGTTCAGTCAAATGAAAAACTCACACAAGAGTAAGTCAAACCTGCTGTCCAGTAAGCGCTGCTGATACTAGCAAAGGAAAGTCCCACGAGCCATAAATTAAAAGAATATAATATTAGGTATTATATTGTTTTTATATCATCACAAGAAGTTGTCAATTTAGTTCAACGCGTATGCATAAATAAGCAGTAACAAAATATTGCCGTTCTTTGATGGTGGAGGGAACGGAACGAACGTGGTGGGAATAACGGGACGGTATGAACTAAACTACTCAGCAGTCAAGCATAATTAAATAATTTCACTTTTTCTTTTACAAAAAGACGCTGACGTTTACATTTGACATTCTAAATAGGTTTATAAACAAATTAAAATTGTTTTAAATTATAATTTCAGTTATGATAAACGAACACAAAATAGTAATATGCATAGTTTTTTTTTTGTTTCGTACAAACGGAATTAGCCAAATTTTACATGTTTTTTTGCTGTATAGCTTTAAGCTTCAAGTAAGTCGCAGTCATACTGAACTGTCCCTAAACGCAAACGACAGAGCAACAGTACACGCGGGGTGCTGATTGGTTCGTGAAAGGAAAGGCTTTAGAGCAGGCGCGACATTGATTTTAGGTTCAACGTCAGTTGTAGGTAAGGGTTGGAAAAAATGTTTTAGTACGCTCTACGATCTCCACTGCCCTAAGTACCTTACAAATTTTTCAGCAGAGCATATTTTGAGTTTTTTTTTCTGGTCGGCCTACAGCTCGAGAGCTACGCTGACAATATTAAGTGCCAAAAAAAATTTTTGTTTGTTCCGAAATTTAATCTTTTTTTAATTGGAACACAATGGAGATTGGGGTGCCGTGTGCTCCAGTATGTCATCGTAAAAACTAATTTTCTTAATTATCTTTCGTATCAATCTTATTGGGAAATCCTCTCAAGCAAACCCTGATCGAGAAATAGGGAGAAATACTCCCTATTTCTCGATCAGAGTTTGCTTGAGAGGATTTCCCAATAAGATAGGGAGTATTTGTCCCTATTTCTCGATCAGGGTTTGCTTGAGACAAAAGTTCTACTGAACTGCAGTGTGATGTGTGAGGATCAATTTTTCTATCATTATATAGAGTATATAGCAGGCCTGGGCAAATGGCGGCCCGTAGCACAATTTATGTCCGGCCCGCGAAGCATTTTATAAATTTTAGAAAAATAGTAAAGAAATAGCAAGGGCCAGAACAGACGAAAAAAGGACCTAAGAAGCTTTTTTTTTGTTCTCCACATGCGGAAATAGAATGTGAGGACCTTTTTTTTTGCTCTGCAAATTTTTTGCCCGCGGTCAAATTTTCATCAGCTATGTGGCCCGGCGATCAAAAGATTTGCCCGCCCCTGGTATAGAGTAATAGGAAATAGAGAAAAGAGTTATAGAGTATACAGAGTAAAAGATACTCTCCTAAATAAACGTGTAATTTCTTCATTCCAACATACGAAAGCGCGATAAATATATCAATCAAAAACATTCATAATAAATTATTAATATATATAAGTCGATGTATTATAGTGACCCAGTTTTCAATAACATTCGGTATAAAAAGGTACAGTAAAAGATGTTCATCGATTAATAGGGCAAGCGTTATCGAGGTCTGACCTAAGTAGTTTAGATTATTAATTCCCCCAGCGTACAAAGTAAGCTTTCTCACAAGTACAAATCATAAAATCACCTAAAATGAATGTTTAAAACCATATTAAAAGCATAGTTTTGAAACTTCATTTAAAGAAAATAATTTAAAAGTTAAAGGAGAATAATAATATTATGTTAGACATATTACATTCTTTCGACTTGATAATGTGACAGAAATTCTAGAATTCTGTGTTATTTTTTATACGATTTAGCTGCAAATTGAACCCAGTATAAGACCTTGAAAATAAATATTTAATGTACTTATTTCTCAATCAATATCTGGATATCATCAACAACAAAATTATGGGGGTTCTTTATGTTTTTGATATGAAATTGTTTAAGTTCCTGTTATCGGTTGTCAAATCTCTCTAATCATCTTCCACTTCAAAGTAGAAAAGCCTACAGTTTAATGTAGATTTCGATCCACGTAGGCGATTTTCTTTTCAAAGTTTCTACCAGTCTAGAATTCGTACCCGTAGGCTATTCGCAACAACAAAATCTTCCTTGAAAATGAGATTATTTATTTAAACAAAAATGTATTAATGATAATAAAAAACAGTTGTGTGGTTTTAAGAAACCACGACGCAAGTGAAACTTTTATTGGATTGTAGGCGTTGGATTGTTGACACTTATCCATCACGATTAATTATAAACAACAATATTCACATGAATACACGAATAAAAACATGTAAACACTGTACAGCACTTGCCCGCATGACAGACTGACTATGTGTTATACATACTACACGGTCAGCTGATGCTAACCATGGGCGCCGCCATATTGGCCTTGGCTGCTCTACCGAGCGCCTACTCCGAACGCCTTTCGCTTTACCCCTACTCCGCGGCCGCCTGTAATGCGACATGCAACAGACGGTCAGAAAAATTCGGGGCGATAGAATAAAAGTTTCACTTTAATAATGATATTTCTCCAAAGTTCTACGTTATGCATGTCTTGCGAAGAAAGTGTAATGTTATGACAGTTAATCTATTTTAAAATATCACTTCTCTGGGATTCACTCTTATAAAGTTTAAATTCAAATCCTGTATTCTCTGACTTTGAGTAACAAGAGATATTTATCTCTTAAAACCTTTTCATCAAATGAATATAAAAAAGTTATAGTTCACTTATACAGAAGAATCACATTTATAATCAAATGTTCTTACAAAAATATTCGTATACAGGATGTTATAATATAACTGGAAATATTTTTAATAAATAATCTTTTTTCCCTTTGTTTTAGAGCGGATCTTAAAGTGAAATTTTCTTACGCTGTGGAAGTATCAGTGATTTAGACAAAAATTTATAATTATGAAATGTTTCCTGCCTCCTTTCTTTTATAATTTATATAGCATAGTGAGCTATCTGACATTCAAAGAGGCTGATAAGATTTACAGACAAACTAATGCAAATGATACATTGGGAAAAATTCATAATAAAATAAAAAAATATTTTTGTGATGAGTTTGGGCGCCGAAAGTGGTTTTCATGTATTCCCTACAAACGTCTTTATACGCTTGATTTTTTTCAAAATTTTAAATCTTATACTTTCAGAGCTAAGGCCGGAAGAGACGTGTTTTTTGGAAAATAATTCGCCAAAAAGATACGTCTCTCCCCTCTCTAACTCCGAGAGTATTTAGTCTAAAATTTTGAAAAAAATCAAGCAAATAAAGACGTTTGTAGGGAATACAGGAGAACGACTTTCGTCGCCCAAACTCATCAAAAAAATATTTTTTTTATTTTTTTGATGAGTTTTGGCGCCGAAAGTATAATTTGCTATAGTTTCCCTGTATTTCTTATCAGCTTCTTTGTATGTCAGATTTTTTTCAAAATTTTAAATCTAATACTTTCGGAGCTAAGGTCGGGAGAGACGTGTTTTTTGGAAAATAATTCGCCAAAAAGGTACGTCTCTCCCCTCTCTAAATCCGAGAGTCTTTAGTCTAAAATTTTGAAAAAAATCAAGCATATAAAGACGTTTGTAGGGAATACAGGAGAACCACGTTCGGCGCCCAAACTCATCAAAAAAATATGTTTTATTTTTTTTTATGAGTTTTGGCGCCGAAAGTATAATTTGCTATAGTTTTCCTGTATTCCTTATCAGCTTCTTTGTATGTCAGATTTTTTTCAAAATTTTAAATCTAATACTTTCGGAGCTAAGGTCGGGAGAGACGTGTTTTTTGGAAAATAATTCGCCAAAAAGGTACGTCTCTCCCCTCTCTAAATCCGAGAGTCTTTAGTCTAAAATTTTGAAAAAAATCAAGCATATCAAGACGTTTTCAGGGAATACAGGAGAACTACGTTCGGCGCCCAAACTCATCAAAAAAATATTTTTTATATTTTTTTATGAGTTTTGGCGCCGAAAGTATAATTTGCTACAGTTTCCCTGTATTCCTTATCAGCTTCTTTGTATGTCAGATTTTTTTCCAAATTTTAAATCTAATTCTTTCGGAGCTAAGGTCGGGAGAGACGTGTTTTTTGGAAAATAATTCGCCAAAAAGGTACGTCTCTCCCCTCTCTAAATCCGAGAGTCTTTAGTCTAAAATTTTGAAAAAAATCAAGCATATAAAGACGTTTGTAGGGAATACAGGAGAACCACGTTCGGCGCCCAAACTCATCAAAAAAATATTTTTTATATTTTTTTATGAGTTTTGGCGCCGAAAGTATAATTTGCTATAGTTTCCCTGTATTCCTTATCAGCTTCATTGTATGTCAGATTTTTTTCAAAATTTTAAATCTAATACTTTCGGAGCTAAGGTCGGGAGAGACGTGTTTTTTGGAAAATAATTCGCCAAAAAGGTACGTCTCTCCCCTCTCTAAATCCGAGAGTCTTTAGTCTACAATTTTGAAAAAAATCAAGCATATAAAGGCGTTTGTAGGGAATACAGGAGAACTACGTTCGGCGCCCAAACTCATCAAAAAAATATTTTTTATATTTTTTTATGAGTTTTGGCGCCGAAAGTATAATTTGCTATAGTTTCCCTGTATTCCTTATCAGCTTCTTTGTATGTCAGATTTTTTCAAAATTTTAAATCTAATACTTTCAGAGCTAAGGTCGGGAGAGACGTGTTTTTTGGAAAATAATTCGCCAAAAAGGTACGTCTCTCCCCTCTCTAAATCCGAGAGTCATTAGTCTAAAATTTTGAAAAAAATCAAGCATATAAAGACGTTTGCAGGGAATACAGGAGAACTACGTTCGGCGCCCAAACTCATCAAAAAAATATTTTTTATTTTTTTCTATGAGTTTTGGCGCCGAATATATCATTTGCTACAATTGCCCTGTAATCCTTTTAAAACTGCTCGAATATAGAGTTTAAATTATATTAATAGAACATTTTGTATATTTTTATTCACTATATCATTATATTATGCTTGTTATTTACGCAATTAGTATAGCTTGCGTGCTGCAAGTATTAAACCAACTATTCAGACATTTTTACCACGAATGGATTGAGCAAACTGAGCATGCACGCATATGCGACTATAAAAGTTTGCAACGAATGCAGAGAGCGCAAATGGAATATGCGTAGCTTCTCATCGCATGTGTGTGCAACTTCAGAAAAACATAGAAAACTTGTCCAAGTAAAGACAGTTCCAAAAATTACACATATCCGGAAATACTCAAGTCTAACACAAACAACAGAACGAAGTTAAAGATTAACTAACCTGTTTCATTCGTTGGGTTGTTGAATTTTAGAGTCGTCGGTATCGGCAATACCAGTGACGTCAAAGCATAAGCGTCCGTGTTATCTTGTTCTGTATTGAGTGCAATCTCTGTCGTAGTCGTCGTATCAGAAGACTCTGATGAATTACCTCGTTCACATGCTCCAGTATGTTGCACTCTTACGTTGACTTTTCTTTGGCATGAAGATTTTCTTAAATGACATTGCGAAGAGTACGTTACATTGTCCGTTCCACACACTTCAATGGGAATCAATCTAAAAATAATATTGAATTCTTTCTACAAGATGTTTCGAAGAACTTTCCTGCATGGTCGACCAAAATGATAAAAAACAGTTGTGTGGTTATAAGAAACCACGACGCAAGTGAAACTTTTATTAGATTGTAGGCGTTGGATTGTAGACACTTATCCATCACGATTAATTATAAACAACAATATTCACATGAATACACGAATAAAAACATGTAAACACTGTACAGCACTTGCCCGCATGACAGACTGACTATGTGTTATACATACTACACGGTCAGCTGATGCTAACCATGGGCGCCGCCATATCGGCCTTGGCTGCTCTACCGAGCGCCTACTCCGAACGCTTTTCACTTTACCCCTACTCCGCGGCCGCCTGTAATGCGACATGCAACAGACGGCCAGAAAAATTCGGGGCGATAGAATAAAAGTTTCACTTTAAAAAGTAAGCGCCGAAGGAAAGTTTACGTGAAAACAAATTGACATAAAAATTTGAGGTCCCAAGTGTGCGGTTCTTACACCAGAGCACGGCAATTCAGCATTATTTTTAAATGCGCGTTTTTTGGTAATTAATTTATATTTATTAATATCAATACTAAACAAATACCTATGTTCCATATTTGAATAGGTGCCATTTGAATTAAATTCTGGACAGGATGACGGACACTGACAGTGTGGTCTTCTGTTGGGTCCTGCTATGCATTCTGCTCCCCAAGCGCAATACGTCTTGTCACAAGGTTCTGAATCTAATACTGAAATAAATATTCAAAATTATCATATTGGAATTGAATACTCATCTAAAACTACACGATTTTTAATTAAATGTTCGTAAATAATATAACATAGAGGATTGGGAAAACCTGGCCAGCGCTCTCCGTACACTATTACGAACAGCGTAAGCTCAAGCTAGCATGTTAGTATTCAGAGTTCAACGACTTGTGTCCTTAAAATCCGTGCAGTAATTAATCTCTTTTTCTGTTAAGTATGTGACAACTTATCGTTCCTCATACAAGCAACATAGCAAGCTATGTTTAAACATAAGCTTTTGATGTTGTATTAGTGAAAAATAATATTTACTGAAATAATCGCGATTATTTTTTTAGATAAAAACTGTTATTATTATGTTTGAAGAAATAGTATAATACGCGCCACGGATCTAAAAGGTTCGGAAGTTAGTCGCAAAGGCACATTTTAGAGCCGTTGATACTCCCACCACCTCCCAGCTACCTGCACGGAACGTGCGCTCGTCGGTGATTGGCCGTGATCGCTCGTTGCCTTTGTCACTTGTCGCTTTCCTGCTTTAAAGTACAGCCAAGTTGTTATTGTTACTTTAGTTTCGTTGAGTTGTGAGTTTGTAGTTTTTCAACAGACTGTACAAGCGCAAGCCCGCATTCGCATCTAACTTCTGAACCTTTTAGATTCGTGGCGCGTATTATAATAAAACAAACTAATTAGGTACTATATTAGTTACGAATATTTTTTCTACTTTATCATATATTTTTTTCGATATACTGTCAGAATATTGGTCTAATTGGTTGAGATATCGCAAGCAACATTTAGTGTGTGAATAATATTAGTACATAATAATAAAAATAAAAATTGGTTGTCTGTAAAGTCGGTTTACTGACGATAGTTTTACGTGATAACGTATTCCGCTCGAATATCATATTTAATAATCAAACACAGGGTCAGGCGGAACGTTAGGAACGTTACACTTTTTCGTGCATGCAGCCGGTGTTTCATCTTTTTATATTGACGTGATTCATCAATTTATAAGACGTTATCACGTTAAAAAAAAATTAACAGCCTACTCTTAATAAATATTTAAATCCGTCACTGGCAAAACGATGTTAATTTGTATTTAATTTAATTTTGAAAATTGCGGAGTCTCATTTTTAATCTCCTGCACTTTTTACATTTAAGTCATCATTTTATCAAATCAGGTCACAGTTCCAGAATGTAGAGAAATCCGCCAAAGGCAAGAGTTATCTAAGTCTTTTCAATCTATTATATTCAATAATAAATTGAAAATTCAATGTATGTTTTCACCAGTTCTGAGATTAGAACTTGTTATAAATGATATTCATATAATATAATTCGATAGCGCTATATATACTCCGACCTCACGTATTATAGTATTATCGCAAAGTCGCATTATCGTGAAGTCATCCATTCGCAAGAACCAGCCGTGCAAGTGAAATACGTGATGGCTTTGTTAATTTTTTTTTTTAGGTACATCTATAAAAATCGGTAAAAAGCTGGATGGACAATTAAGGTCCTTCCATCCACTTAGATCCGATGTTCCACTCCAAATAGAATAAAGAAATCTTAGATTAACTCAAAGTGCTCGAAATTCAACCGTAATTAATAAAATTTTTAAGTTTAATTGCGATGACATTTACCTGAATCGATTTTACCTATGTTAATTTGTACACATCGTGATGAAACATATATTGTGCACATCTCTTCATTAAAACAAAGAGAACGATGTATGTGTCATCATAATGTGTGCTAATTAACATGCTCAAATCGGTACCAGAACTTTTTCCTTCCCGTATTTTATAAATGACTAGCGGTCCCGTCCGGTTTCACCCGGGTGTAAAAGAACGAATGGGGAAGGGAGGAACATGAGTACACACATTCATCTTAGTTTACCGAGATGAATGTTGTATCCAAATTTCATGATGATCGGAGTTACCGTTCAAAAGTTTTTGTCGATAAAAAGCAGTATTCATACTTTTTTAAACTAATATTTTTTTTAATTAATTAAATAAAATTAAAATAAATTTAAATGCAAGCCTTAGAAGAAAGCAATGTAGAAAATAAAAAAAAATAAAAATATATTCGCCCAACGTGGGGCTCGAACCCACGACCCTGATATTGCTCTACCGATTGAGTCAGCCGGGGTTGTGTACTCACAACGCTAATATGAGTATATTTAGTTAGTGCATTTCACCTGAATAGAAGCTTATTTTTGAGATACATTTTGCAACATTTTTCATTAATGCTCCGCTTCTAATGGTCGTAGCGTGATATTATATAGCCTATAGCCTTCCTCTATAAATGGGCTATCCAACAATTTTTTTTTTCAATTTGAACCAGTAGATCCTGAGATTAGCGCGTTCAACCAAACAAACAAACAAACAAACAAACTCTTCCGCTTTATATATTAGTATAATCCATAATATTCTTGCAGTAGGTAATTTTTATAATAAAAAACATAATCATCAGTTGAATTTTTGACATGAGTAAAAGTTCCGAAAAAAAAAAACACCTCTAGGCTTCAACTGACAGTGCCTTTGTCGTTTGTGTGACGTGTCTAAAGAATAAAAGACGGAAAAGTTCAGTGGTTATTTTATTGATATAAGAGGCCATGTGTGATTAAAGGGGGGAGGGGGGGTCCAGTCACGTCAGCACATCAATAGGAAACAGGAACAGAATGTATAGAAGGCAGGTATTACCAAAGAGTTAGTAAGATTTATAAGATACGTTGCTTCGAGCGGTACCTTTGATGTTTAGTGCAGTTTCAATGACGTTTGGCTTTCAAATGGGTTAGAAAACATGAGCGCGAAGTTCAAATGTCACAACATAAGATTCAAGTACATACCTGTAATTTGTATTTCAGAAGGTTAGTTTTTGTCATTCTGTATGCCAATTAAGGAGGTTGATCCGTTACAGTCCCAATCAAAAGTAATTCAAATTCTAAATGGGAACTTTTATAGTTTATAAGTCGATGATACCAATAAGTTATTGTCACAAAGGCACAAATTAATATTTTTTTTTAATATTTACTAATTATTTCAGTACTTTATACTCAATGGACTAACTTTTGAATTTTCTGTACAAAGTTAGGTTAAAAAATATAAATTTATGTAAATATCTGTATTTTACATATTTTTTGCAGTAAATAATTAAAAAAAGAAATTAGAAGTAATAAAAATTAAAATTAAATCATTAAAAAGTTAAACATTCAGTTAAAATTGTTAAATCTGTCAAGAATAAAAGTCCATAATCGAAAAGTGCTAAGGTTTAATAATTTTTTTTATTGATTAAAAGTCTCCTAATTAAATTGGAAAAAATATTAAAATATGCGTAAGACATCGATGCTTTACATAGATAGTTTTCGGAGCTGCTGACATTATTTGGTTAGTTGCAAAAAATTAAAATGAACAGTTTGCATACTAGCTTGACATATTTTCCATAAGACTACGTGTTAAAGTTTTTTTTAATTTTTAACTTTATAAATCTCCTAATGATTTTGGATTTTTTACAGAAAATTTTGTCATAAAAAAATCTATTAAAAAAACTTTATTTCAGATTTTTTTCATTATCTTCGTAAAACGGCTCAACCTCCTTAATAGAATAAAAAAAAATTTAAAACACTACGCGAAAAGTATTAGTTTTTTTTTACAGAGTGGGCCTTTATAAGGTATTATAAAGGCCCACTCTATAAGAAAAAAAATGTGAGCCGTCGTGAGCCGGGCAGATGTCAAACATAAATTTAAGAAAAATGCTAGTACTATCTATATTACACCTTGGAGGGCTGATAGCAAGGAACACTAATTGTGCAAGTATAGATTGTACTTGACTCATGATTATTAAAAAAAGGACGGGTTGCACTCCGGGAGTGCCGGCAGAAGTGAAAACTTGAATATTAACGTCTTACGAATTTTCGATCAGGTCACGTGTCCTGACGCGAGTTTAACATTTTTTACCCATTACAAAAACAGTGTACAAAAGTTTTCGTCTTACGAATTTTCGATCAGGTCACGTGTCCTGACGCGAGTTTAACATTTTTTACCCATTACAAAAAAAGTATACAAAAGTTTTCGTCTTACGAATTTTCGATCAGGTCTTACGCATTTTCGATCAGGTCTTACGAATTTTCGATCTGACGCGAGTTTAACATTTTTTACCCATTACAAAAAAAGTGTACAAAAGTTTTCGTCTTACGAATTTTCGATCAGGTCTTACGCATTTTCGATCAGGTCTTACGCATTTTCGATCAGGTCTTACGAATTTTCGATCTGACGCGAGTTTAACATTTTTTACCCATTACAAAAAAAGTGTACAACGCCGCCAAAGAAGTTTTCACTTCAAAAATAAAACTGCCGCTCCTTAAAATCTGCCGCCCTAGGCCTTGGCGTACTCGAGCCTATTGGTACATCCGCCACTGGTTGGCCAATCTTTGCTTAAGTGTCGTATCTTATATAGAATTACGTAGCCTTTGGTGTTACGGTAGTCAGTGTACTATATACGTTATATAAGAACGTCGTGTATAGGCGATGCCTTTGTCGCAGGTGTCCAAAGTACAAATTATTTCTACCCCATGTATGTGTGTCAGTGATACTCACTCGTATCGATCCTGTCGCTGTCTAGCGAAGTTACATTGTGTTGGTACGCCTTAAACTAATGTGATACTCGCCCTAAGATAAATTTTTCTAAAGTCTAAAAACAATAAATTTTTATCCAACTATAGTACGCGCCACAAATCTAAAAGGCTCGGAAGTTAGATGCGAATGCAGGCTTGCGCTTGTATAGTCTGTTGAAAAACTACAAACTCGCAACTCAACAAAACTAAAATAGCAATAACAACTTGACAATAGCGTACTCGACTGTACTTTAAAGCAGGAAAGCGACAAGTGACAAAGGCAACGAGCGATCACGGCCAATCACCGACGAGCGCACGTTCCGTGCAGATAGCTGGGAGGTGGTGGGAGTATTAACGGCTCTAAAATGTGCCTTTGCGACTAACTTCCGAACCTTTTAGATCCGTGGCGTGTACTATACGTTTTGAGCATCATCGTGAAGGCACACGTAACTAAGGAAAATAAATATAACATTAGAGAAAGAGAGAAATAATACAGCCCCGTTGACATCCAGAACCCGTTTTTTTTTTTATTTACTGTCGTAGGAAATGGAAATGGATACAAACTGTTGGTACGCGTATTTAATACATAATTACTATTTGTATTTGGCGTTAGATAGAAAAATCTCTTGGATCCTTTTCAAAATGATTTCAATGAACCCACTCACAGGTCCGTAATTCTTATCGTTTTAAAGATATAGATGATTATTTAATCTGGAAAATCTCTGATTTTTGATAAATGACCCAAAAACATTATTTTGCTTTCAAACGAGTTGAGCTTTGCATCAGACGATTTTTATTGATGTTCGTTTTAAAACTTGCTCTACTTTCACAGTCTGTCAAACTTTATAGTACTTATATTTTTTGGAAAATTCTTACAGATGTTACGAATTCAATTAACAAATCAAGAGCAGGATCTGTATACATTTCAAAGTTATGCATTTGTTGCAATTCGAAAGACGACTCAGCAGCAAACGATCTGGTTCTGGTCAAACCTTTCGACTTTGCAGCAAGCACAGCTATCTGTTAGTAATATACTCAATGTGTCAACATCGTAAATCTGTGGCCAAAAAGCACAATCGCTTATGTAGATTTTTTCGTAATATTCAGTGTCTTCTCATCAAAGTTTCATCACTCATCATGAAGATTCAAGATCCGTATCTTGATGGATATTTTATGCAAATATAACGTTGCATAAAAAGTTTCTACGTAAATGTAATAGATTAATTTCATTTGTTCCGTAAATTACGACTTTCGTGTAACAGAGGGGTGCCTTGCGAGACACACAATCGGCAAACTGGAGTACAGAATAATCAAATCGAGTGGGTGATTTCTATTGTCATTTATCTTGCTTGAATGAACGATGTAGATTATGGCTGCTCGATACCCGACTTCACGAGTCTAATCTTACAAGAAAAATTGTGCAAAAGTGCAAATTCGACATAAGCAATTTTGTTCTGTAGTCTCGCTGTTACAAAAGCCTGCCGTATGCTCCACTATGTGACCAGAATCGCAGTTATGTAATGTACCTAATATCCTATGCCTTTGCCTACTAATGTAACGTTAAGGCTTGGGATTTCTTCCGCACAGAATCTACATTAAAACAGGTCGACCTTTTAAAATCGAGAGTTCAATTTAAAAAAATATTTACTATTCTTATGCAGTCGTCGCGGAGTGAATTTGGTATTTAATACGGAACATTGACTTCCTTTCAAAGACCGCTGACGCCTACAAAAATGAACTTTTTAAACGAAAGGGTGTCATTTATACGTCTAGTTGTGTTAGAAATAATCGGCTTATATTGATAACCGAAAGGTCGCTATTCAAAAGATTTTTACAATAGAATGATTCCTTCCCATGATGTATAAACTTTATTTCAATTTATCTAATTAAGAAACCTCAACTCAAATATTTACTATGAAATTTCGAAGCAAAGCAATAACAGATGGAACACTTTCTGTCTGAACTGCAGTAAGAGAGTCAATCCTCGTGGCAACAACTTTGTACCATTGCGTCTCGAGCGATATATCTCGAAATGACGCAATGCAACGAGGTTGTCGCAGCGATGACATAGAATAATGTGCCAAGTCGGGCGAAAATGCTTTGTTTTGCCCACTAAGCTTAAAATTCCTGCCGTAATGATGAATGGTTAAAAACTTTACAATGCAAAGCTCTTTAACTCCTTACCTTGTATCACTAGTGGTCGTGGCTTATGATGAATATCTGGAAAAAAAAAGTTTAATTGTAAAATAAAAAACTAACCAGTTATGTTTTATACTATATTACTTTTGGATATTGTAATAAAAGATCATTTAATTTAAGGTAAGGTGGGGCAAGTGGAGTCCCTGTCATTATATTTTGGACTTCTATGTGTGAAATTTCTGTTGTGAAACGAATTAGTCACAGTTTTTTTGCCCCAACTCATCTTAGTAATATTAAATCAAACACGCAATCTTATCAGGGGGTGCGTATGTACGCCTGTATTTTATGATAAAATTATTTCATTAATACTTAATAAAATACTAACTTTGATAGTAACTTATAATTCCGGAAATAAGTAAGAAAACGACGAGAACAAAAATGACGACGATAAACAAGAGAAGCGCCGGTCGACACATCATCGACGTTTCGTGATTCGAACTTGGCATCGTATAGATTTCCGTATTATCCGCTTTCGACCGCCACAATCTGACAGTCGGACAATAATACGATCGATGTCCGACATTATCCGACGACTGATGTCCGATATCGTCGATTTCGGTATTGACTTTGCTTGGCGGCGGTTGATTATTATCATTCGATTCACAACGGAGTTGTAAACGCGCTTTATAACATGGTTTTGGCTTTATCTCCGTTTGCGACATACCGTTGCCCTGTTTCTGCTGTTGCAGCGTTATCATCCAGTACGATGCGACCGCATTATTAGTTGTCGGATACGATAAACGGAACGTACGATAATGTGAATGTCGACACGTTTCGTTTTGTTCTGCTGTTCCGACGGCATCATACAAAGAATACCGAAATGGCGTACGCGTGGTACTGTTGGTATCAATCGTTGATACTACCGATGTCCCCCCACCGAAATTATCGTAATCGAAATTACTCAAGCCATCACGGTTATAACTATAATAGACACAGCTATTATTGCTCGATGAGAATTTGTAATTGTTATCATTATTTTTGTTCACGATCATAGTATTAGAATAACACTGAATTCGATCGGATTGTCAATTTTAACTTGTTCATTAATTTTTAAGTACATATTTATTCAATGAACTGTCATTATGACCTCTTATCTGATCTAACTCTAATAAAGGTGGATTTATAATTTCCGCACAGACACGGAACATATTTGTTCACACAAATATTATTTAATTGTATTTGCATTAGGAGTGTTTTTATACTACGCAAAATGTATTACACTCCTATATGCAAATATCATATATCTATTAACTATCTACTCAATGTGCGGTGAGTGAACGCAACAAAGCGTATCGAAAATATATCTGCGTCTATTTCTTCGATGTAATTCCCTGGTTTCTCCGATGGTTGATGTACTTGCATTCAATCTGAATAAAGTATCTCTGTTTCAAAAACCTTGTCTTTTTCTATGACGTTAACATGGGCGTACCTAGCGTTTGACCCAGGAGGCGGCAAATTAGAAATTTCTTAGGCTGGGTCCCCCGTGCTTGTTTTGCCCTCCTGGATACGCCAGTGCTTACGGCGTAAAAAAAGACAGAAGTATATGTTTGCACCCTAATAGTTCGATTGCGATTTTATTCCTATGCTCAGTATAGAATAAAAGTATATGGCAAATACAATAAAAAATTATACTCGGTGCTTAAAATGATTTATGTAAAGATTAATAAGAATACCGCAAAACTCTTATTAGTCAGTTCTGTAAAATACACATTCTAGAAATTAGAATCGTTTAATTCATCCAAGTTTTAGAAAGGAGCAAATTTAGATCGTTACGTTAATTAATTAGTAGAGTAAGCATACAAAGAAAGTTTATCCAGGAACATATATACTTATTATAGAAGTACTGAAGACGACTTATTTAAACGCGTTGATTGCACGCTCAAAAATATTTCGCGGCTTCAGAATTGAATTTATAAACGTAACAGGTTTAAAATTCCGAAGAAGATACACTGCACACTGAAGTCGAATTAGGTCATCTATTACTCGAATTCCATTTCTTCCATCGAAAATGAGTAAAGGATTTTATTCCTAGCAAATTTACTTTAAATTAAAAAAATTCCCGCCTGGACTGATTTTTGGTAGTCAAGGAGAAAAATGGGGCCTCATTTGTTTTTTAACTTTATTCAATTTTATAAATTGTTTCATTTTGAATTAAGTTAGGAGAATTTACGCTTTATATCAATAAGATTGATGCTGAAACAATGCAACGAGTCGGATTTCAAAGCGTGCAATCAACACATACAACAAATTGAACTATATGCAAGTATATACCACAGACATAAAGGTGTAGACGTCGCCATCCGTATCTTAACAATGTATGATTACCAAAATGGAAGAGAGATAAAGCGTGCAACGGTCAACTTCTATCTATTTCTAGGATTGTCATTTTTCTCGACCGTTTCGATACGATGCGCGCTCTCCAATTGTATGTCTATGATGTAAACATTGACTTAAAAAAATTACTGCGAAATAAGTCAGAAAAAGTGTCCCTTAGACAAAGGAAATAATCAGTGGCAGTTCTCTTCCTCTTCCTCAATAATTTTGTGAAAGAGTTATCTCGTTTTTTGTCAAAAATACATTTGAGCTGATGTCTATTCTTTGAGTCAATGCCTAGAATAGATGTCTACATGTTAAGATCTACATCGTGAATAGACATATTTATGTTTAAGTGTCATAGGCTCATAGCTATAGAAGAGCAAAGTTGTAAAGGCATTCGTTACGCTTAGAGCTTTAGCTTACACATAAAGTCGTGGCTTTAGTGACTTTGACGAGTCTAACTAAAACCTGTACATATCAAGGATTCTCAAAATGTTCACACAAACTTTTTTCGCTTTTATTGGCAATGAAATAAAACAAATCACGCGCGGTTGCAATAAACAAAACACGAATGAATAAACGTTGATTTATATTTTCCTCATAGACAATGAACGTATCAGTTCAGCACCATAATCAGACAAATGTTTCATGTATTATGCTAACCGGATCGCATCAGCACAGACACTAGAAATTCAGAAAAAAGGTTTGACTGGCATGACACTCACGGCAATTAATGCGAACTTATATTGGTTTCGTTCGGAAAAATTATGAACGTGTACCGATTTTAATTAATGTCAAAATTTTACTGGTTGAATCAAGAAATCACTTACAGGCGTTCTAACCTTAAGGCCTAGCACACATGAAGAGCGTTCAACGCGCGTTGGCCCAACGCGCGTTTACAATTTCTATACAATTGTATATAACTGTTTATATGATAACGCGCGTTGGCGGCGCGTTGAACGCGCGTTATCATGAAGAGCGTTCAACACGCGTTGAACGCTCTTCATGTGTGCTAGGCCTTAGACTGTTGGAACAACAGTTCGTATCGGGAGACGAACACAAAATTACGATAGTCGGAAATGTATTTAGGATTATGTATGTGAATTTATCGTATATTTTTATGCGCTTATGATCTCTGTTGTCGAGTGTCCATAGTCTCCAATATCTCTATCGTATATTTTAACAATTTTTCCTATCCTTAGCTTTCAATGTTCGATGTTCAGTTAAGCACGGAAGTCAAAGATTGTGAACAACTCAACTAGCGTTGGCGCAAGTTTGTTTGAATTAACTTTAGGTACACCAAGTAATGTAAAACCAGATTCAATGCAAACACTACGCATTACTAACAACAATGGAAACGACTGGGAAACTGGCTCTTTCTAGGGCTTGGTTATTTTACTAATTACTCCTTATCGACATTATTCCTTTTAATTAAAATTAATTGACATCGGTGTAAAGTTGTTCATACTATCGAAGAATACACAAATGTTTCAAATGAAGGGCTTTTCTCGTTTCTGTTTAATTTAGTATTTCATTACTTTTATATAAATAACAATATCGACCAATTTTTCAGACAATATATTAACAAAAAATATAATTAATACATTAACGTTTCAATCAACTGATTGAAGAAGGTCCAAATCCGGATCGAAACGTTAATGTATTAATTATATTTTTTTGTTAATATATTGCCTGAAAAATTGATCGATAATTTTATTTATTGAAGAGTTCTAATCAGACGTTAATCGAAGATTTGAATTTCATTACAATGGATTGGAAAAGATGATTAATCTGCCTGTCGCCTAGTAACGATTCTTAGCAATAAAATTCTTTTGAAAAGTTACTGCTTTTACAAATAAGACGTTATTCAAAGAATTAAATTATCCTAACCTTACTATCTTTATTTATATTCGAATTTATTATGTCAAATTAAGACATACACTATCTTGATACAAGATGGAGCCCTGCTTCGAAATTTCTTACAATAAAATGCCGATTGAATTGAAAAATACATCAAATATGAACTTACGACTTAATTCTAGCCTACATGCATTGTACCATATCTTTTAAGGGCCAAAAAAAATTCTATTACCGTTTAATTACATCATACTGGATAGTTAAGTTTACAACAAAAATAAATTTCGGTTATAACGGCTCTCTTTAGAATCGTTAGATCAGATTTTTATATTGTACTGAAATATTTGTTGTGGGATAGTTTAGTTATTATTTTAGCGCAGGTACTTATTTGCGACTTTTGCTGCAGTGGAGTAAAAATTTTCCAATCCATAACAATGAACGCAAAACGATGGACGCCATTTAAAAGCACCTTGATAGCACCTTAGAGCCCGTTGCCATAGTAACCGCTGCAACTTTCACAATGTATGTATACCCATGTTTAACACGTTAAGGTTCAGAAATCCTTGATTTATAGTCGCAGATGCCAAAAAATACGTGCAAATAAATCCATAAGCATCGCTATTATTATTGATGTGTTTGTTCAAAATATATATATATATATTATAAGTATTATGTGATAATCAGGGGTGAACAAATCCGCAATTAGAACGGTTTACTTGCATTAAAAACTATATTAATTGCTTTAAAAACTTTCCACATCTTCTGCTATTATTTTTTACCTATTTTGTTTTCGTATTCGGGTTTTGTTTGAAGGAATTTTTTGAACTCTTTAAAGGGTTAAAATTATTTAAAAATTAAGTAGTTAAGATGCCGTGCAAATATTGTAGTGATTTATCGATTTATGCTGAGATCTATTTTAACACAGTGTGGTGTGGAGAATGATTGTTTTGGTTTCGTTACGCTGCTAAAAATTAATTATTTAATATTTTAAACCTGATTTAATTTTTCATTTTGTTCATACGAATTATGAAATAAATTGAATATGACAGTTTTTATAACTTTTTTGAATTTGAAAACTAAAAATTTCGGTTAAGTTTTAATAATTTATTAATTATCAGAAGAGTAAGGGCTTTGGGATTTATGAAATCATTAAAATCGGTTCAGAAATGCAGGAGATATAACATACATTAAAAACTCCTTTTTTGAAGTCAGTTATAAACAATTGCACTGATTTCCAAATGAATAAAATAATATCGAAATTTTTCTTTGTAAGCCTCTCGACAGGTTATGGCTGAACAAATAAAAAAAAAAATAAACATGTCGAATTGACAGCCTCATTTTTTACAGTCGGTGTCAATTTTAAAAACATTAACATCCATTGAATCTAGTATTTTTTTGTTATTAAGTTTGATAAATATTTTAATAACAGTTGTTGGGATATTTTGCACTGAATTACAGTAAAAAATACCAAATAACAAAAAAAGTAACTTTTTTACATAATTTTAAAACATACATATTTTTGACACTCATTACATAAGTGAAAACATTATCATTACAGTATTTCCAATTTTTTTTTTAGTAAATACAAGAAAATAAAAATATAATGAACCCATTTGTTGTTATGAAGTGAAAGAAAGTTTAAATAAATGATAAATGAACACTTCTAAAATAATTTTATTTTTTTCACAAAATTAAAACTACAAAAAATTTCTAGCGTCAAAATTTTTGTAAGTAATCAGTTACAAGCTGATTATATAATATTTTCAATACTAAATTGTCTTAAAATCTAAATAATTTAGTCAGAACTGTAATTCAATTTAGAAACATTAACTAATTTACTATTAGTAGTATTATTTCGAATGTTCAGTCAAAAATGCTGACCAAAGATTATACAGTATTGACATTCACCCTAACTGTTGCATAGGTGTGTAGAAACATGTGGCTGTACTTTTCGATATAGTAAGATAGCCAGGTAAAGTCACAGTCAAAGGGATTTGTAATAAGAGTGAGATCAGATAAGAGTTGAGAGAAAAAGAAGCGATATTGTCTAAAGAGTGAGTGAAATACACGATAGCTCCGCACTGCTTTCTAAACCGCACAACAGAACCGCGTCGAACCACCGGGGTGAACTCTACAATATAGAAGCTTTGAATCGGGCAAGCTAGGCATCACATGTTGCCATGTGGCCGGCTCGGTAGGAACTGGTGTGCCGATTTCGACTTCCGTCAGGACGCTATAACGACAACGGCGACGACGTCATTGGACGTCCGCTGACGTCGCGTTCACTGTATTACCTGTCCAAGCCGTGCTCATTTATATAACTCTAACTGCACGTGTGCTTTTTAGTTCTACTATACAAAGCTCCCAACTTTTATAGACTCGCTAGCGTTAATATCCGTTCAGACGGAAACCAAAGCAACACAGATAAAGAAATTATAGATGCTCGATAACTAAGGTCATTAATATAATAATAATAATGCGTTTAACGTCCGTTTCTCGACTTTATGTCATAATAGACGCCATTCGCACCATTATTATTTTTAAAGTGAAACTTTTATTCTATCGTCCCGTTTTTTCTGGCCGTCTGTTGCATGTCGAATTACAGACGACCGCGGAGTAGGTGTAAAGTGAAAGGTGTTCGGAGTAGGCGCTTGGTAGAGCAGCCAAGGCCAATATGGTGGCGCCCATGGTTAGCATCAGCTGACCGTGTAGATATGTATAACACATAGTCAGTCTGTCATGCGGGCAAGTGCTGTACAGTGTTTACATGTTTTTATTCGTGTATTCATGTGAATATTGTTGTTTATAATTAATCGTGATGGATAAGTGTCTACAATCCAATAAAAGTTTCACTTGCGTCGTGGTTTCTTAAAACCACACAACTGTTTTTTTTTCTACCACACTTCCCGTTATTTTCTACAATTTTTAAACTTCAACTTAAGGGTGCCTCGGTTTGCCCCCCCCCAGATCCGGGGCTGCTTTACCGCGCCTCAAAGAGTAAATTAAGTATTTTAGAACACAAATCATCGGGAAATGCGAAATAGCTCATTCTTTCGTAAAATTACTGAAAGTACTTATATCAGGTCAGGACATTCTGGATCAAAATTACTGCGGCAAAATTGCTCTTATCTCAAATCCTGTCCCCTGGCCTGAAAGGGATTTCAACTTTCCTGGCGTTATTTATAAAGGACCAAGAATCACATTAGATCAAGTGGGCGATTTTTTTGAAAAAAAAAAATGGATACGTGTAAAATATTACATAATTGATTTTTAAAAAATCGGTTTTTTCAATCAGTAGTGCCAGTTTATGTGATATGTCTGTGAGAAGATCTAGGAAATTCTTTCACGATTTATTGTAAAAAATATTTTTGACTTTATACTACATGTTCTACAAGACTTCGTATGTTATTAATTCATATGACATTCATGTAGGTAAACGTGACAAAATGAAATTAATATTTTTGTAATGTATTTGTTTAAAAGGGTACACCTACACAACAATAACATATTAAATTCAGTTTTACAATTTCCTGTTTGAAACTGCAGTAAGTAATAAAACTAACTGACAATGGATAAGGAACGCGCATTTATTGGATTTAAATATTAAATATACAGAGTATATAAAATCTAAACTTTTTATGGATTATCAGCAACACTAAACTACAAAAATTTTATGTATAGTTAACGATCTTTCATTTATATTATTTACTAGAAGGCTTCGATTGCGTGAATTGTTCGTGATGTCTGTTCTTGAACAGTTAGGTACTAGTTGCTAGTGTACCAAGTTTCATCAAAATCGAGCCAGTCAATTTTCAATTATACTGACTTAAGAGATCTCTTAACTAGTATGAAGAAATATAGAGAAAGGATTCCCGTTAAGTTAGTGGTTTTTTGAAGTGAAAACTTCTTTAGCAGCGTTGTACCCTTTTTTTGTAATGGGTAAAAAATGTTAAACTCGCGTCAGGACACGTGACCTGATCGAAAATTCGTAAGACGTTAATATTCAAGTTTTCACTTCTGCCGGCATTCCCGGAGTGCAACCCGTCTTTTTTTTATCAACTGTCGTCTGCAGACACTAACTTAACGGAAGTCAACTGTATTCTGGATAATCGAGATTCAATTGTAATTCTAAGGTAATTCTAGCCCCAGCACAGAACACAGGCTATGGATGGGGACATACTTGAGGGTATTATAGAGCCCTACACAATATATCTTCACTACAAGACTCATATATCATGGTTAATATTCAAACACACACATACACACAAACGCACAAACAAGTACAGGTTGAGCGTTTTCGAAATATTGTTACATTTCATAAATTCTTTGCAGTTACAACCGAGAAGAACGTACATTCTACGGATTGTTACAAGACAAGAAAACATTTTTACTTAATTAAAAAGGGACATTTAAAGTAAGGATTTTGCAGGCGGCAATGTAAAAGTCGTTGCGGAACTTTTGTGGATGCGGAAGTGATGCGTAGTGCCAACATTATTGGGGGCAAATTATTAAAAAATTGTACCTGCGCCCATGACTGTCACTTAACAAAAGATGAACCGTCTGTAATGTCATTAAAGACTCTATAAAATGGATCATTTGGAAAAATTATTTACCTAGTATCTATTACAGTAAATATTTAATGGCTTAATAAGCGATATTAGAAAAATGTTAATAAGTACATAATATGTAGTTAAGTTTTACATTTAACACGTTCCCATGACTAAAAACTTGTATGTGCATAAGAAACTTAGGTACTTCAAAGTGTTTAATGCTAACCATTAGAAACACAAATATAAGAGGCCCTTTAAGGCTGACCTGTACCAGATGGTCGACTTATTAGTACAAAATCACTTTTCGGAACCTACTAATGAGTAATAGATCCACTCAAAATTATTTTCTTATTGTAGATTTTTGCGAACTGTATTTTTTTATTTTTATTCACAGAATGTAATTTCCATCGTTTGCTATTAGCAAATGATTAGAACAAAATGCCTAATGGCCACATGAAAAAGGGACATCGCTTTCCTGATTTTAAATCCATTATTTGAATCAAATTCTAGTTATTTTTTTACATCAAAAGCTGTATAAGGTTTTTGAAGTAAAACTTCTTTACGCACGCTTGACTTGGGAAGTAAGTTGGTGAATGCGTGACGAGAGCGTTACGAAAAGTGTAATCGGACGAGGCAGTTACGCCAGTGCAGGCCTGTTGTCTGTATCACACTGTAGGAGCAAGAGAGAGCAGTGCGCGCGCACATTTTCTTTCTCTCTTCCTCTCATAGGCCAGTGCATGAAGTATATATATCTGTCATTAGTTCGTTTGCGAGTTTACTAGCGTTACGTGAACGGTGATTTCTTACATGTATATATTATACATATATATACATATATAAACATATATACATACAAATAGATGGAGCTAAAGAAGTTTTACTTCAGTCGTGTGGTCTAAAGCACACTCGTTTTTTTCCGGAAGTGTTTTTCATGTATTTTGTAAAGTCAATTTTACGATTATTTGAAAAATAACACATGTACGTGCGTACAACCCTCCTCAATTTTGAGTTTAGGATCCGAGCTTGGCAACTCTATAGTTATACATCCCTAATTTTAACACGAGCGCTACTTTACTGATTTACTGTATAATGTATTCCTAATCTTAATGGATAATTGAGCAATAAAGCAATTAATACATTTATATTAAGTATGTTTAAGTGTATTCAAATATTTAACAATATTACTGTATATATAGGCAAAACAATTTAACCAGTACTGTATCGCATATGGAGTGAAATTATTGTTTATTTTTCTTACTAATATATTTTAAAATAAGTTTCCTTAAAAGTTTCGTAATTATTAATATAGTTTAATTGTTTTAAAAATCGGCTGTACCTATATAGCATTATGCTAAGGTGGCTGCTTTTATAATTATGAACCTACATTATTAAGTTATTTTTTCATTTTTAATACACTTCAATAAGAGCTTGAGTTTTTTTACTAATATTTTTTCTTAATACTCGAAACGTTTCAGTCGAAACTCGCACCTCAACAAAACTAAAATAGCAATAACGACTTGACAATAGCGTACTCGACTGTACTTTCAAGCAGGGAAGCGACAAGTGACAAAGGCAACGAGCGATCACGGCCAATCACCGACGAGCGCACGTTCCGTGCAGGTAGCTGGGAGGCGGTGAGTGTCTCAATGGCTCTAAAATATGCCTTTGCGGTGCAGTTTGTGACTAACTTCCGAACCTTTTAGATCCGTGGCGCGTATTATAACTGATTGTTTTTATTAAATTTTAAAAAAGCAGTAAACATTTTTTATAAAACTGTCTATTTAGGTTACCCTGTGTACATGCATTTTACAAGTAAATACAAATGTATATATTAAACAGTGTAGCATTGATGAATGCAACTGTCATCATTGATGCAGTGTTAAACGTTACTTAAAACTTTTGACACTTTGATCAGAAGCTACACTGAGACCGATTCAGACCAGACTCGTGTAAGTCGTATATTCAAACAAATGAAATATCGACGTACCTACGTTGCAAAATTGGTCTCCACGAAAAGAGCTTTTATTTTAATTTAACGCGATAACATATATGCTACGGTCAATGTCCGGCCAATGTCGAAATTGACCAGTCAATGTCGAAAATGCCCGAGCCACATCGGGCAATGTCCGAAATCGGACAAGTTTCAAAAAATAGATTTTTTATAAACATGAAACGCTGACATTTGATTGTATCTTTATCATGATAAGTTATCATTAACCCTTTAAGGATTTTTTATCACTGATATCAACTATTGAAGAATATATTTTTCAGCTTTCTATTACAATTATTGATGATTGAAATCACATATAATTTATTTCCACACATTAAATTTATTTTAATAAATAAAAAAATACAAAAAGGCATTACTAATATAAATAATTATATTTTTTATATGATATGAGCAATAAACAATGTATCTCAATGCATTAAATTTCAGAACTCATTTATTCCAGCAATAAAAATAAAAATCAAAACTAGGTATCAACGTTAATGATAACTTATCATGATAAAGATACAATCAAATGTCAGCGTTTCATGTTTATAAAAAATCTATTGGTTGAACCTTGTCCGATTTCGGACATTGCCCGATATGGCTCGGGCATTGTCGACATTGACCGGTCAATGTGGACATTGCCCGGATTTCAGACATTGACCGTAACATATACATAGCCTATGCGCATCCTGAATGTTCATTCTAAATAGTGGTGAAAGAATTTTTCAAATAGGTGCAGTGGTTCCAGCGGGTACCTACTCTCTATATGCACACAAACTAACAAAATTCGAACTCTCTCTTTGTAATATAGAAGTATAGAGAGCAAATACCAATTAGACAGTTTTACAACCAACCTAACGCGCCATTTGATGTTCCACATGAAAAGTTGGTAGTCCCTGGTCTAGAACTTGATAGATATTGATCAGTAAACTGATATTTAAACCATATGTACTGCTATATTATTAACACATTATAATACAAGGGCGTAGATATGAAGGGGTAATTAATAAATAAATAAAGGAGCCCCAGGATACTTTCTGAAAAAGAATTTGTAAAATTAGTTTGAGAATTAATATTTTGATTGACACCTTCCTCCGTAAGTCTTCTTGTGTGATATTAATGAAAATTAAAAAAAAAATATTGGTTTTGCTGAAACAAAAAATCAATATTTTTTTAAGTTTCATCAATATCACACAAGAAGACATACGGAGGAAGGTGTCAAGCAAAATATTAATAATTCTCAATTTAATTTTACAAATTCTTAGGGCGTAGATATTTTCTTAGCCTCCTACCCTCAGAAAAAATATCTACGCCCTTGTTATAATATGGATTATCAATGCATTTCTTGCACAATATGCTTCGTCTGTAACATATACACGCGGTGGTGTTCACATTGTGTATTTTTTATTAATTAGTAGATTTATATCGAAACCTCTTCAAAACACGGTAGCAAATATGTATACAACGTAGTAAATAGCAGGGGTTAAAAATGTTACGGTCATCAAGTGTTTGTCTAGAAGGCACTTGAGCAGTTGATTGTAGTATATAGATACGGGACAAGCACGATATATTATTAATATTATGATATATATTTATTTAATACCATAGGCGCCGTCTTTTGAAAGTAGTCGTGAGTACTCTCACAATAATAATTAATAATTTATCATTTATCAATATGACCTTTTTTGCATCATGAAATTGTTCACGAAATGGCACACTGAAAACGTCATTAGTATGCTAAGCAGTATATAATATGAATGGTAATTTTCATGAAGAATCATATATATTACTACGCTAAGGTTAAAGATGTTTGCCTCCCTTTTGAGAAAAAACCTCACAATTTCTCCACATAAATTTTATCATTTTACAGATAATTGCTTGCTCTACTGACATCGACAACTAAAAAATTTATTATTGCTTTTGTTTTTGTAAATTAATTAAAATACAGCAACGCTGAACAATGTCTGCCATCTGACGGCTTTAATTTTGAAACAACGTCAACACTTCGATCTGTCATCTGACCTTCATATTATTGTAATACAACAGACACAATACTACATACTGCCATCTAACGGCTTTAATTTTGAAACAGCGAACAACACTGAATGTCACAGCAATGCTGCATGATGGCATCTGACGGCTTAGCTCAACGCGTTTGCTACTTGCGCCTCTATATGACAATTTTAGTAAAATATTTCTTCGATCTGTCATCTGAGCTTCATATTGTAATATAACAAAAAGAAGAACGTTATAAGCAGTGCACAAAATTAGAAACGAATTGAATACCTGCAATCATTTTAAAAAATAATTTTGTAAAGTGATAATTATTATACTTATGTATTTAGTGCGAATAATTCGCACAGGTCACACTAGTTTGTAATAAAATGGAAAATATTATCATTTAATGATTAGTAATTATAACCTTCGTTAAATACATTTAAGTATTGAACAATATATGCATGAACACTAAAATACCATTTAAAGAGAGTTCCGATTTTCCGAAAGCATAGGTAAAATCAACTAATAGGACATACAGTAGAGATCAAAATATATCGAAAAATCCTGACAAACAGGTGTTTTAAAATTAATCTATTTCGGAGATATGATTGGTTACAGAGCCGGACTAACTTATGAGCCTGAGCCAGGGGCCTCGAGCTTCTAGGTGGGCCTCGTATTTTTCTAAGTACAAACAAATTAACCCACATAACTCGGGGTGTTTAAACCATAAGCAGGCAATCGCACATGACTGTTATGTATTTATAAAAACTAAACAATAAACTCCCAATTGTTTATAATAAAAGACGAACATAAAAATACTATTAGTCAGAAAAAATTAGATGAATATAGTGTTTTATGTATAGAAAATTATCTACTTCAAACGATTGATTTTGAAGAGATCATAGATGAATTCGTTTCATAAAAGATGAGACGAAAATGTATGTAAATATTTGTCAATAAATTAATTATAAAACTACAAATAAAATCTTTGTCATTTTAAATTTTTGACGTGATAACGTCTTATAAATTGATAAATCACGTCAATATAAAAAGATGAAACACCGGCTGCATGCACGAAAAAGTATAACGTTCCTAACGTTCCGCCTGACCCTGTGCGTGATTATTAAATATGATATTCGAGCGGAATACGTTATCACGTAAAACTATCGTCCGTAAACCGACTTTACAGACAACCAATTTTTTTATTCAAAGAAAATATCCTCTTCTTGCAAGGGGCTCTGATTGATTATTATTTTTTTAACCTCGTTCGATTCGTCGACCTAATTCGTATCAGTGTTTATTAAATGCTGAACTAAAGTCGATTTGAAAAAGGAAATCCGCCACTTTCACATCCCTAAATAATTGTAAAATTAAATGCTAGATATACCTATTTTTTATATACTCAGAAGGGAGTTTCTTAAAACATCGGTATGTGCAGTTAGGTCTATTTGTTTGTACCTACATGTGATAGATTAGCCCTACCTCTAAACAGGGATTAGAACAAACCGTGAGAGTGACTGGTTCACCCACGCGATTTTATTTAGAAACCGAACGAAGAATTCCTTAACAGATAGATCCAATTAGACGCCGCTTATACAGGTATTTTGTCGATTCTTTAATCAACGTATTGTCGATAGGAACAAGGGTAATGTTGCCAACTACTGATTTCACTCTATCGCAATAATTACTATACTTAAATACGCGCCACGAATCTCAAAGGCTCGGAAGTTGGATGCGAATGCGGGCTTGCGCTTGTACAGTCTGTTGAAAAACTAAAAACTCGCAACTGAACAAAACTAAAATAACAATTACGACTTGACAATAGCGTACTTGACTGTACTTTAAAGCAGGAAAGCGACAAGTTACAAAGGCAACGAGCGATCACGGCCAATCACCGACGAGCACACGTTCCGTGCAGGTAGCTGGGAGGTGGCGGCTCTAAAATGTGCCTCTTCGATTTCACTTGGATTTGTAGATTGCCTATTAAAGATAGAAATGTTATACTCCGGCAGGCTTTCTTATATTCGTCCGGCGTGTTATTTTTATTTATTATTAGATAAATCAATAATTAATTTATTACTAACTTATGAATAGATTATTATAAATAAAATTAAATTACTTTGGAAATTCTCGTAAAGAAGAAATGTCGCATTCATAGAAGTCCGCATAGGATGCCCGTTCGCGCGTGTATGCCCGCGCGACCGGACAAAAGTAACTCCACTTCTCCCATTTATCACCGTCCCTCCTCCGACTAATAGGCTTGATCGAAATATATATAAGTAGTGGGACAATGAATCTGAGTAATGACTCGAGTAACAGGAAACCAAATAAATGTATTTCATTTATTAACTCAGAAATTAATTTAAACAGTGAATATAGTATTACCGGAATCATAACAAATATTTCAAAAAAAGTTTCGTCAAAATTCGTCAAATAGTTTTTAAAATAAATACAAGCATTCATGCATCGTTAAAAACAATACATATGGAGAATGTTATATGATATATAGATTAAGATATTTACATATGAATCTGCAACAAAACAGTCAACTTTTCCCTGTTAAGTTTTAAGATTGTCGATATCTTACAGAATATATTAGACGAATAATAAATGCTGCGCGTTTTAAATGACTGATGGATCATTTAATATAATTATTAATGTTGAATACCGAATTCCAATTGTGTGAAAGTCTGATTTAACAACAGTGTAGCGAACAAAAAAAATCTGCACTACAATTAACTCTGATGGTTGAGATTATTGTTCTAAAAATGACAATAATCTTAAATTTTTTAAAACGGATACTTCTGGAAACATGATTTCGCATTAAGTGTCTCAGAAAATACCTGAAAATCTCGCAATTACAAACAGGAACATCTTTTCAATTATTTGTATTGATATAAATACTACATAATACTTATAGCTACATTAAAACGACAATATTATTACTAATTGTAAGTGTTACTTAATTTTTTGTGACGCCGTTCAAATGTGATGATAGCTTTTACATCTTTGTTTTATTTTTAATTACGATTAAGAGTTAGGGATTGAGCGTTTATGTTCAGGACCGTATTAGAGATAAGCACAGTTATGCCCCACGTTAGACACAGTTATGTTTCCGGGCCGGAATAGTTGAGTCCATCCGCCTCTGCGAATTTATGTGCCCTGATGGAGTTATCTCCAAAAATAATCGCGATAAAAGCTAAGAGAATCATGTCTAGGACAGGGGCCGGCAATCTGCGGCTCTTTTAATGTAAAGTTGCGGCTCTCCTGTTCCATACGCAAAAAATTATTATTTTATTATATAAACCCTTAAAAATCGTCTAATCGATCCATGATTAAGCACTATGTCCATCTCTCAGCCATTTCCACTCGCGTCTCACCCGCACCGCCCCCGTCGCGACGTGTCGTCCTCGGATATATACATTATACCTATATAAGCAAATACTATAATACTGACACGAAAATGTTTAGTGGCTCTTTAAAAACTGGGAAATTTTGTAAATTGTAACTTTTGGCTCTTCCGTCTCAAAAGGTTGCCGACCCCTGGTCTAGGACATTCTGTACAACGAAATTTCAGTTGACTGAAAACTGAAGATAAAAGAAAATGTAATTATATCGGTACGGATCTGTTTTGTTTGCGCACAAAACCCGGCTCTAGTTGCGATGATTCATGAAATCACTGCATCTCTAATTTAGATTTGTTCGACTTTTGACGCTATAAAATCTTCTCTTTTAACGTGTAAAACTACATTGATAAGATAAACAAACTGTATAAAACCACACAACAAGCACCTTTCCATTTTCAGAATAGAATTATTTTATTTCTTTTTTATCCGAATAATTGATGATGGGAGTTAACATTTTATTTTTATTTCAGTGTACACAAATCTTTTTTTTTAAATTAAAACTCACCTCGATTCTTAACAAAACTAACAATGGATTTCAAAATACACACCTAACGCCTTTTATGTAGATATACATACATACAGATGTTTCACGTGGGCGCCAAAATTTATTTAATACTAATATCAGTCACCACACGAGCACAATAGTGATACTGATGTTTAAGTAGGCAGAGATGAAAACACATTGTATAACTAGATAGGTTATACAGAAATAATCATGAAATAAGATTGCACGTTTGGCCAGACATTAGAAAACGAGGTCAAAAGGATACAAACATATTAACAAGGAATACACATAGATGAGAACGGAATCATTTCACAAGATACTCTAGTGGACTATCTTCTATAGAGCTTATAAGAAGACTATTCGCTCCAGTAAAAATGGAAAGCACAAAGATCCTTATTGGATATAGTGCGATGTAGGGTTACTCTTATTATAAACAAGAATGCACAAAAGTTACTTATACGTGTAGTAACTAAAAAACATCCCTTATTCCCAACTAGCCAATTGTTCCAAGATTTCCAGGTCTATTTCCTTACCATAATATATCATCAGAATCCATCCAACCAGATTTCAAACCCAGTGTACCGCCCAACATTTATGTTTATTATCCAGCGATAATGTAGTTAGGGTCATATATTCAAAAACTTGGCAGATTTTCGAATGGAGCAGGTTATACCAGATATTGAAAAGCATGGCCAAAATGTCACTTTTACGAGTTTTTAAGTTCTAACACTCTTGTGGCATGTTTCATTTTATCATGATTGAATTGAGAGAATGATTGTTGGTATGTTAGGGCTTAGCCCAGAATGTTTCTTGTTATGTGAAAATAAGAGAGTTGAATTTGCAGTTTCAATTGGCACGACATAGACATGTGAACAAATCTTTGTAAGGTGTGATTTACAATAGGTTCGGTTTTAGTACATATTAAAATAAAATCGTATTATGTAATAATTTTATATACCGTCTGAAATTTTATAACTCTCTAAGTACGCGTATTTTGTAATGTTTCCAGTACCGAGGCTGATCGAGATAATTAAATTTTAAAATTATACGCAATAAACTGTCGCAAATATCATATCTGTAAACCTAATAACCATGAAAACGTCGCTGGAAGTACCGTAGTGAAAGCATTTAGTTGTTATAGCACAGCGTATTTATTCATATCGTGGCGAATCATAAATCCATAAAAGTGTTTTACTGTTCCTCAATAATACGCCACTGGTTAATGACTACAATAATTCCACTACATGAAAGTCTGCAATTCTATAATGTGATCTTCTCACTTACGCAATGGTGATAAGCAAAATTATTTTTCACAAGTATAACTGATAAAAATTTTAGGTATGTTGAGATCGAGTCAAAACAAACAAACAAACAATAATTTCTCAGGCTAAACGCAAAGGCGTAGATAGGGATCATAATAATAAAAAAATAAAACTGAAAATAATAAGAATTTCTGCCTAAAAAAATAAAATTTAGAAACACTTCTTGAAAAAAAATTTGTAAAATTGGTTTGGAAATTGATATTTTACTTGGCACCTCCCTTTGTGAGTATTCTTGTGTGATATTAATAAAACTTAAAAAAATATTGATTTTTTTTGCTTTAACCTTCCCTCCTCCAGATATTGAATTTTTTGTTTGCTTTACCCCTCGCCCAGAAAAAAAATATCTACGCCCTTGATCATTGCTCCACGCTTATACTTTTATTCTATACTGAGCATAGGAATAAAATTACGATCGAACTATTAGGGTGCAAACATATACTTCTGTCTTTTTTTACGCCGTAAGTACTGGCGTATCCAGGAGGGCAAAAAAGCACGAAGGACTCGGCTTAAGAAATACCTGTTGATTTTTTTGCTTTACCCCCCCCTCAGAAAAATAAAATATCTACGCCCTTGCTAAACGCATATACCTGCTCCATTCCGGCGTGGGTAAAAAATAGTGTTATGGTTACAGTTTTGTCAAACGTTTCGACATCGATTTAAAAAAAAAATGGGATTTCGGTTTAGTCTCGGTTTTCAGAGCTAGGCATAATATGTAGTTTTGGAAAAAATAAGGTTTATTAGATTAAGTTCCGGAAGCTAATGGGCTTCGATGTTAACGCATCCATAAATAACTATATTAAAGAAAAAAGAAACTGTTTGTACTGTATAATCTAGTTTCATCGAGATTTTGTAAAAATAAACAATTAACAGGACTATCGCAGATAACTTGAAGATTCAGATGAGAGAGATTTATCTATTATTATTAATTGTTAGTATTGCACATATTGAAAGAACATTGCAAATTGAATATGCACTAACATGTGTTCATTGTTCAAACCAATATGCAAAATACGTATTTATCATTTTTCCTTCAGGATAATAAAAAAGAAAATTGTGCAAATAGCTGTGCAGCTGATGCAAAAACAAAAAGCGTATGTACAAAACACATTTATTATTTTTATAGCTTTGTAGCGAATAACTCCTGTATGTGGTTAATAGATTTAAAAAAAAAATTGTATAGTACCAGGTTCGGTCTGCATTTTTTCACGACAGATATATTTTTATTTCATATCATTTTAAAAGTATTATAGATGTGTGTTTTCAAAAATGCATATGTTTCATCTATTATTAAGATATATTTCTCATTAATTATTAAATTTCGAAGTCTTATGTTCAAAACTTGTGATTTGTTTTTCAGTTTTTTTTTTGTTTGTTTGCTTTTCTGCGGCGAAAGATGAAGCCACCGCGTCATAGTGACGTGAACGCATTGTGCCGGCCTTCTAGCTTGCTATTGGCTGTTTCGGAGATCCATGTGAGTCGAGTGTTTATTTTTATTCTACCGTTATAAATAGATATGTCGAATTTAATCCACACGCCACGGTCTGCGGGCAAGTAGGCGTTTACTATACCGTATTATTGATGACATGCCTGGCTTCAACTCTCACCGCGGGCACTATACTCAGGTAGTATCAAGTGTGTCCGCGTGGAAAATTTTATTTCATTTAAAAATCTCGATTTATTACCTATTCTAAGAAATAACATAACGATTACCCAAAAAATCGACAGTGTTCGAAAGACTCTGATAATAATCTTAACAAATATTTTGGAATTTATAGAAATATAAATCAGTGTGATTGGTACATTCCAGATCTATTATGTAAATTATACCTATATTAGATTATTTATAAAAAATATTTAAATACAAACCTTTGACTGCTTCATCAATTTTAGCTAAATTATTTAGCGTTAGCTGCACAGGATGAAGTACTAACTTCAAAGTTAAATTCCTACTGGCTTCAAGATACTTTTTTCCAAAAAATATAGCATTATCTTTTATTTTCACTTTTGGCACACAGTTTGTTCTACCGAAATCGTTATTTACAAAAATCACATTGAAAAATTTATTCGATAAAGAAACAGGTGACTGTTTAAAATATCTCTTCACTTGTACATCGAACTGTAAATAGTTTACGTTATGTTTGATTACATCACTAACAATTTTACCAGTGAAAATATAATCCGATTCCGAGATTAGAGTCGCTATTCTAGCATCGTCGTTGATGATTTGATTATCAAACACACAATAATTGTATCTATGGAAACGGCAGTCAACGCCAACTGTTCTTAGAGATATCAACGCACAGACAAGACACAAACGAAACGGTAACAACATAATTATAATTATCAATTGTTTTTAAAAAAACAAAAAACGACTGACTTTTGCTGACTGGGCTACTCGTGCAGTGTCAGAAATCACGTCAGTGTTGCTGTGACACTGCCACGAGAATATAGTATACACTCAAGTACACACTTCGGCGCCCACGTGCTTTTAAAAGTTGACAGTCGAACGGACAACACGGGATTTACGAGGACTTGTATCTCTCGTATGAGAATTATTATTATTATTATGCTGGATGCTGTGTTCAGTGGAAGGGATACTATAATAATACTCACGCGGGCCGACATAAACACAATACCTATCATATCATTTTGCACCATCTCGAAGCTGAAAATTATTCTACTATCAGCCGGTGTCTGTCGCATACACTACAGTAGATTTCGGTTATAGCGACGATGAGGGATCACATAATTCCGTCGCTATATACGGAAGTCGTTATATAGAAAGAAAATTATATACCAGCGTTGTCAGACGTCCCGATTTTGGCGGGATGTCCCGATTTTTAAATCAAAATTAAATGTCCCGCGCGGGACAGGCTCAGTCCCGCTTTTTGGGGATAACTCGATAAATAAGTAATTCTTATAAATAATTATTCTCTTATTGTAAGTTGCAATTCACTCCACAGACTATTCTTTGAAACGCCATATTTTTCTAATGAATAAAACTTTTTTGATTTTGATTTGTTTTTTTTTTTTATTCTGAAGACGAATAAGACTCAACTATTTAACGAAAGGGTAAATCTGATTTAAAATATTATATTTTTATTAAAATACATTTTATATGGCTATTTTTGCTATCTATTGTCACGTAGACGTAATTTTAATTCAAATAAAAAGATAAATATTTGAAAACTTCTGATTATATACGTTTTTTTACTATGTCCCGCTTTCGACGAAAGAATCCCGCTGTTTTCAGTCAAAGAGTTCCAAAATTCCGACTTGGCAAAAAAAAACTGGCAACGCTGATAGTTGATACATACCTACTTTAAATTCAAAAGACTTAAGTGTGATGTCGCTATATCCGGAGGTCACTATATCCGGAAGTCGCTATATAGAAAAAAAAGTATATACTTTAAATTCAAGGGACTTATAATTGTGACGTCGCTATAACCGAAAAGTCGTTACAACCGAGGTCGTTATAAATGAAGTCTACTGTATACAGTACACACATCCTTATATTAATAGAGAAAATTGTTGTTCTGCATTTTTGTTTTTAAATAGCGGCCCGGTCCGGCTTCGCCCGAATTTATAGATTGCCGCCATTTGTTCGTCGACTTGCGTTGCAAAATTGTCTCCACGAAAAGCGTTTTTATTTTAACGTAATAATATATAGCCTGTCCATCCTGAAGGTACATTCTAAATATTGGTGATTTTTTTTTTAAATAGTTTCGGAGATTACCTCCTACATCCAAACTTACAAACTTTACCTCTTTATAGTATTAGTATCGATTAGTATAGGTAACATTTTCCGGGTTTTTTCTATGACATTGAAACGTGTGTCCACATTTTTGAACCAATTTTTTTTCCGAATTTTTTTCGGACTGTGAGTATTAAATATTAAATAGTCAAATTGTTTTTACGCAACAAATAAATTAATAATTCAGCTGACTGTGGTGTTTATATCGGCCACGCTACAAACCATTACTTTTTTATACAACATTTTTATAAAAAAAATATAAGACGAAGTATTTTTTAATTTTATACTTTTGGTCTGTCTGTACCAGCTTCACTAGAGAACGATCGCGCTGATTTTGATGAAATATTGTACACGATGTACTGATATCCGGAAAGTAAGGATCGGAGTATTTTTTTATCCGACAATGATATGATGTGAATAGTGGCCAGTTTAAAATAGGTATATATGGCAAACTATCTTAGTCATGCATTGCGGTGTTTCCAAGAAGACTGAAATAATATAAACTTAGTTTTTTTCTAATTATTTGCTGACAATACAAGCATTATTTATTTATTTGTTCGTGTATTTTTTTACAGTGAAATTATACTAAAACGATTATTTTGCATGAAAGACACAATAAATGAGTAAAATGATATTTAAGGAATAAAGTATGCTATTATTATTTTTATTTTAATCTCTATTTTTACTCATTTAATGTTTAATTGACATGTTTTTCACAATATGATTTTTTTACATTGAAATTAAATGCAAGTTATCTATACTAATATATAAAGCTGAAGAGTTTGTTTGTTTGTTTGAACTACTGGTTCGAATTAAACATTTTTTGTTTGTTGGATAGTCCATTTATCGAGAAAGGCTATAGGCTATCACGCTACGACCAATAGGAGTGGAGCATCAATGAAAAATGTAACTCAAAATTTGTCCGTCCGACAAAAACTGTTGAACGATAACTCCGATCATCATGAAATTTGGACATAACATTCATCTCGGTAAACTAAGATGAACATGCGTACTCATGTACCTTCCCCCATTCATTCTTTTGCACCCGGGTGAAACCGGGCCGGACCGTTAGTATTTAATAAAAGACTCAGTCCATAAAAGCTGTGGCAACGTTAATATTACAGAAACTATTATGATTTTCAATCTAACAACTTTAAAATTTGTTACTACGCTTTTGTGTTTTTTTTAAATTTATATTTAACTAGCGGTCCCGTCCGGTTTCTCCCGGGTGCAAAAGAACGAATGGGGGAGGGACATGAGTACGCACATTCATCTTAGTTTATTGAGATGAATGTTGTGTCCAAATTTCATGATGATCGGAGTTACCGTTCAAAAGTTTTGGTCGGACGGACAAATTTTGAGTTACATTTTGTAACATTTTTCATTGATGCTCCGCTCTTATTGGTCGTAGCGTGATATTATAGAGCCTATAGCCTTCTCGATAAATTGACTATCCAACAAACAAAATTTTTCAATTCGAACCAGTAGATCCTGATATTAGCGCGTTCAACCAAACAAACAAACAAACTCTTCAGCTTTATATATTAGTATATGGATGTAAATCATATCGAAGAATGTAACAATTTAATCAAATACTGTTTATGAGAATGTATAAAAACTAGTAAGCTTTATTTTTAAAATTTGTGTAGGCACTGAATTTCAAAGTCCCGCTTGTAAAAAATTGAAATCGGTGAGCTGCATAATTATTTACTTATTTTATTCGAAAGTGCCTCACATATATGGAAGAGTTGAACCACGCCTCTTGTATTTACATACAGTAAAATAATAATTTTATGTTGCTCTCGATTTTCCCCTACTTTTCAATAGGATCCAACTTTGTAGTTTCAATTTTCCTGTTTGCACAAAAGTTTAACAAACCCATCAAATCAGTTTTTAAAATAGTATTGCAGAAGCGTTGAGAATGGAACATATAAATATAAACAATAAGGAAACCTCGAACATGTAACAATATTGATTAATGATTACGAACATGTCTGTTCATACCAACGTTACTCAAGTAACTTGCAATTAATATTTATCTGTAAATATTGGTCAAGCAATAATCATTAACAGCTGTTCAATAACCAAAACGGTTAAAAAAATAGATCATTAAATAAAGTACAAAGTTCATTTTGAATCACTTGTGAATGTGCTGCTAGACCAACGTCTCGCAAGTCGCAAAGCATTGTTCTTTTACACGAACCATATCGAGCCTTTTCACAGGCTTCAGAACTGACTATTTTTTCAGTTAACATTAACACGAGTGAAACCGCAAGCAAAAACGAATTGTCATATTATAGTATGTAAATGGAGTAGTTTGTTGATATAAAAACACAATACTTATTTTTTGGCATAAACAAACAGTAAGACAATCTGTTTAAGCATATACGATATCTGGATCGAAATCCGTCTTCGGAATTAATATGTCGTCCGACACGGCTAGAAATCAACATTAACAGTAAAAAACACCGTAACGCAAAGTGCAGTCGCCATAAATATATATAGGTGTGTTTATAAATGTACTCAGGTATGTAAAATAGCCATGCCATGTGTTACAGCTCGTGTTATGAAAGTTTGACTGGTCAATAATTAAATATTGAATTTTCTTGATTGAATCAAAGTGGTTCTTTTATCAGTATCCATATGGCATCCGACGAAAACGGTCCATTCTTTTTAGGGTTCTGTACCTCAGAATGAAAAACACGGAACCCTTATTGTCCGTCATGACTGTATTTTCTCAGGAACAGCGAAAGGTATCCAGTTGAAATTAATTCTAATTACTAAAGTTTACAATCCCATAGTCCTCTAAAAAAATTCATTAAAAAGACTAAAGAAATCACGTATTTTGTACTTACCCAACTGTAAGTAGCGAATGGTGAGAAAAGTGTTTCCAGAAGTTTTGTCCATTGGAAGACAAAATTTAAATTTAGTGTTTAAATATTACTTAAATACTCAAAATTGGGTTTCTATCAAAACCGATGCTAGGGCGTCCAAAGAAGACTAATTATTGGAAAATAAATATGTAAGCAATTCTGCTAAAGATGGTTTTGGACAATCTTTTATTGGATGGACAGTACCAATCCCCGCGAACATGTAAGCCGTGTCATTACGCCAATAATGAATATCAGGCATTTCATACGAGAAGACGTTAACTGACCAGAAAACTTACACCTCGTAGGGTAATACTGTACTTAATCCATTAAAAAAATTGGTTGTCTGTAAAGTTGATTTGCGGACGATAGTTTTACGTGATAACGTATTCCGCTCGAATATCATATTTAATAATACATAGCCTAAATTTTAGTAGCTGTCAAACTATATTTTTACCGACTAATAATTTGATTAACCAAAGCAAAATACATATTTTTAAGCAATTATAAAAGACATTTAAAAGAATGTATATATATTATATATTTGTTAACAAACCGTATAATTTATCTGGCCATCTGTCAGATGTAGCTTTCGCTGGAACAGCCGAATAAAATGTTGAAAGCACACTACTCTCTGACGTCACGCGAGAAGAGAGAGACTATCGCTTATATCGCGCTCTCGCTTTCGGAACGTTACTCTTTTTCGTGCGTGCAGCCGGTGTTTCATCAATTTATAAGACATTATCACGTCAAAAAACTAGTTGACGAATTTTGATAAACCTTGTTTTGAAATGTTTCTTATGATTCCAAAAATGCTATGGGCAATTTTGCTTTTCATTATTTTATCACGAAGTTAATAAATTAATTTAATTAATAATTTGGCATATGCTTCTATATAAATATCTAAATAAAAACGTATCGTGTTGCCAAGGCTGACCGGTATTCCCTATTCTCACGCGACTGTGTTATATGTACGGTTATATTCAACAAAAAAGTTACAACATTTAAGGTGTATAACCCACTATATTGGCCAGTGCTAATGACGTCATGAATCAGCGCCATTGTGTACTGGCCGGTGTACTGGGTTGTATTTTGGAACACACCCAATGTATCTATCCTTAATAGGCAATCTACAAATCCTAGCGAAGCCAGATCGGGCTAGTAAAGGATTAATACGACATAAGTACCAGCAGATTTCTGAAACCTTTTAAACCAATTAAGATCCAAAATATAAATACGACATAAATAAATTAAATATAATTACTGATAATAATAGTCATTCAGCCCTATAGAAGAGCAGCATTTTCATTTTAAGAAGAGAACAATAAAATGTAAAATCTGACATATGATACAGCCACCTTTCCCCTACATTTAAAAATCCTCTCTCACACCTCACCGCTGCAGATAAAATATATGCATTTTCTTACACCTACATAAAAATTCTCACGTCTCAGTCACACCTATATCAAATCTTATATTCTCTTCTTTATCTTTGTAATGTTACATTCACACACTTTGATACATATGTGAATCAAATTAGAGATTTCGGCGGTAATTGAAATTATTTCCGGCCAAATTTTTCAGTAATATAATAGAATTAGATGAGAATTATATCTCTAAATCAATCGCATTGACTTTGGATAAAAAGCAGACATGTGCTGTGACAAGAAAAGTAACAGCAGGTAATCTGTTTGCCACCGAGATGCAGTCTTCAGCCTTCCTTCTACCTGTAGTTTACAAAAGATTTCATATAGTTATGCATTCACCACTGGGCTCAACATATTTTGTCTTCGCTGTTGGCTTTTAGTACCTTCGCCCTTGCGAGTTATGCATTTCGGAATAACGACTTTATAGTTGGTACTCGCGGATTCATAAGTATGATTAAAAATGTTAGGAACAAACATATTATTATTAGCCGTAATCTTTTCGCTGGAATTAATGTCAATTTTGACGGAATCCCTTTCTTTCTCTCGGTAGAACTTGTACTATTTTTAACACTCCTTTATTAACTCTAACTGTGTGTATCTATCTATTGGAATCTTTCAAATTAATTTTCACCCAAATCCAGACGTCTGAATAATTTGAAATTATGCACACGTATTAAAAACCCACGACAAACTTTAATTAATATAAATATATAAACATAGTCATTTGAGTGCTGGTTTTTAGGATTTTAATTAAAATTAGAGTTAAGAAAACTAAAAAAAAATACTCTTATAGCAATGTGGACAAAAAAAATAATTTGCAAATATGAAAGTTTTCTGCAGCTGCGATAGAATTAGGAAGTCCCCAAAATCGATATAATAAGTACCTAATTTAATTTTTTGAATAAGCTGTTCTCATTTTAAGTTCATTCCAAAGGGTCTAGCCGACTTGCCATATGGAAATTGCACTGACGTCTTATGAACATAGTTTCACCTTTGAAATATTACTTTTTTGCTTAAAGTACTGATACTGTGATTTTAGATCTCTGCTTTCACTCATAAGGGAGATATGAGGGTAACAACCCCTAACGACATCTTTTTTTTTCTCAGAAACTATGACAGATATTTGAATGAATCCAACGCGAAAATATAGGTATCAATTAGTTCTATATTTGGTATTTTTTTTATATTTTTAGTTTAATTTTCAGAAGTGCAAAACGCAAAATTTATTTTTTGAGGGTGGTTTTTTATGTGAACTACTGGAGATACACCAACCAAATAAATATCATGTAATCATCTAAGAGTCTACTGTAATATATCATAAATACAAAACTTTGCGTTTGGTGGAACATAGTTAAAAAAAAAAAAACGATAGCGCATGAACTACATATTATAGATAATATACCAGTGCACTGTATAGCATTTTGCTATTTTACAAGTACCTAGTAAGTTACATCGAAATCTGTTTCCTTGCTTGCGTCATGGTCACGCTCTACGCAAAAGTAGCTACTGTCTTTTATTATTTATTAATTATTATTATTATTTATTATTATTATTTATTATTATTATTTAAAAATAGCTATTGTGCGTTAGTTTTTATTTAATTCGTTTAAGAACTGTTATTTAATGAAGGATGGAGTCCAATGAAGATAGGGGAAATGCAAAGGAAGTGTGTTAATTGTAACTTAAGTATAAAAAAAAGTAAACAAAGTTACTACAGAGGAAGAAATACGTAAATATTAGACATACTGTAAAAATACCGTATGTTTGTATATTACTATTAATTTATTAAGCTGCGTTTATTACAGAATATCGAACCAGTCTTTACTGTATTTTTACAGTATGCCTGATATTTACGTATTTCTTCGTCTGTATAGTAACTTTATTTGATTTTTTTTTTTTAATTAAGTTACAATTAACCAAGGGCGTAGATGTGGGGGGGTACAGGGGGTAATTACCCCCCCAGGATCCCAGCCACAACAAACGAAAAAATACTTTTTTGTTGCGGAAATGAAAGGACCTTTTTTTTGCTCTTCTATTGTGCCGACACGATAAAATTTTAGTTAGGTTGCTAAAAAAGGTTTTCGATTTTATTTTCGAGGTTAGGAATCTTTAAAAAATATTGATTTTGTCGCTTTAGCCCTCCCCCCAACCTCAGAAAAAAAAATATCTACGCCCTTACTAGGTACTTGTAAAATAGCAAAATGCTATACAGTGCACTGGTATATCTATAATATGTAGTTCATGCGCTATCGTTTTTTTTTTTTTTAACTATGTTCCACCAAACGCAAAGTTTTGTATTTATGATATATTACAGTAGACTCTTAGATGATTACATGATATTTATTTGGTTGGTGTATCTCCAGTAATTCACATAAAAAACCACCATCAAAAAATAAATTTTGCGTTTTGCACTTCTGAAAATTAGACTAAAAATATAAAAAAAATACCAAATATAGAACTAATTGATACCTATATTTTCGCGTTGGATTCATTCAAATATCTGTTATAGTTTCTGAGAAAAAAAAAGATGTCGTTAGGGGTTGTTACTCTCATATCTCCCTTATGAGTGAAAGCAGAGATCTAAAATCACAGTATCAGTACTTTAGGCAAAAAAGTAATATTTCAAAGGTGAAACTATGTTCATAGACGTCAGTGCAATTTCTATATGGCAAGTCGGCTAGACCCTTTTACAATGCGGTAAGCTTCTGTCGCTCCGGCGCCAATACGTATTTTATTGAAGCCTATAAGATCAGGGCCCGATCCAGCTATTTCGCCGCTCCGGGCAAAATAATATTTGCCGCCTTTTACCCCGTTGTTCCATAGATGGTGTAATTTTTTTTTTGTTTAACCATCTTTCAAATTTTCGCCGCCGACGCCGCGCCGCCCTCAATTTTGCCGCCCCGGGCAATTGCCCGGTTTGCCCCCCCCCCCAGATCGGGCCCTGCCTAAGATTGAGTGTTCCTGACTCGCAAAAAATCGTTTTTCTATATGTAGGCAAGTTCAGTGGTAGCATTGACTATTTTGATAAAATATCCTCCTCGTTCCGATTCTGTAAAAAATAACAAAAATCGTTTCCTATTTATGACAAGGGATGATAAAGTTCATAAAAATAATTCATTGTTTTTATCATACCTGCATATCGAACAAAATTTTGCATGCAAAGCTTTTATACGATTGGCTTTTTTCTGCAGATATATTCATCTGAAAATTACACACCAGTGAAGTGCAAAAAAGTTTTGCAAAATTTTATTCGATTTGCAACATTTTCACGGAAGATACGACAAAAAAATATTTATTTTTATAAACTTTGACACTGTGTATCTTACTTAGAGGAGAATATTTTGCCGTAACTTATTTTAGAAAACATATGTTGTCTTTTATTACAAACATGCTTTCATAGGCGTAGCAACGATTTTATCCTATAAGGGGAGGGGGGCAAATTTTCTACGCTACCTACCATTACCGCTGCCACTTATACATAATTTGAAAACTGTTCCTAGAAGCGAAATCGATCAACAAGACTTTCTGGAAAAATTTCACGACAAAGAAAATATGCAAATTATTGTAGATTTAAACTTAACTTAATTAATTACTTAATTTTAACTTAAATGACGCGTCGTTTTTCAATAAAACAGAGAAAACGTCTGTTTTTGTTTATAGATTAAAACAATTTTTCATTTGAGTTCAAAACCAGTGTCCAAAATTCCTTTCGATGTCGCTAATGTCTTCTAAGTTCTGATCGATAAAAGCTAGTCCACATCAACTTTTCTCCTGCGTTCTGATACGACTTCCAGCCTTAAAAGATTTAACACTAAAAATTATACGGAAATTCAACATTAGTTTGCAGAGACATCTGTGTGTCTAAAACTTTGTACGCACCCTCTTTTCTCCGCACGTGCAGCCAATAGCTGTAGGTATATAGTATAACGTTGATACAGGCAGGGATGTCAAAAATATACAATAAAGCAGAACGTTAAAATTGTTGCAAAAAAGACAATTTAACTTAATTTAAATATATCAAATTTATCGAATTATAAAAACTGACAAAAACTTATTAAAAATCGGTTCAATATAGTTGAAAGAGAAACTGAAATAAATTTAAATTATAATTGATATATGTTTTTGACGCCCTTGTTAGTAATGATGTTACTTTTTATTCATAAAATTGCCAGCTGCTGAACTATTTGTACTACTGGTCACTATGTGCAGCTGTTTTACTACGCTATATAATATGCAGTCGTGTACAATAAGGTTTTTACAGCCCTGGATTAAGTATGTGTAGGATAACATTTTCTAAAACTCATTGTTTTTTTTTTTTAATAGTTTCTGTGGACTTTCTCAACACTCATAATTTCTGTTTTAAAAATAAACTGTGTGCAGATTTTTTAAAGTCATTACCGACATCTAACAGAAAACTTTAATAGTTTTAAACTAAAAAAAAATGGCGCTGCAGTCGACATAACATTTAATGAAAATATCAAATTAATCAAATTCCAAAGCAATCAATTTAAAATATTTCTATTAATATAGGGAATATAATTTTAATATTTTCTCAACTGTTGGTAGAGTGTTTTGTTTTATTTAGAATTTTGGTGGAAAATAAAGGAATTTCCGTGTTTAATTCTTATAAGTGATTGGTTGAAATGGGTCATGTGGTCTGTGACGTTTAACAAAAGCTTGTTTTTCTCTACAGCCATCTGACCTGTGGGCTGTGTTTTTGACGCAGTGGCAAAACGAGGTGTATGTCACGTATTCTCGGTTCTGTTATTGCTTGACGCTTGTAGACAACGTCAAAACGCTTTTTTGTTTATAATTGTAGTACAAGCAAATTACTGACAATGGATAATATCGTCGGAAAAAAGGACGACGTTACAACTGGTACGTAAATAATATTTTTTTAACATTAAAACAATAACATTCTAAGCACAAACGGACATTTGCGTCATATTTTATTAGTCGTAAAAATGCTTCCTATTTGCGACTTATGACAATGATCCAAAATTGTCGAGTATCTTTGTTATTTGTAAATTATAAAATATATGAGCGTTCTAAATAGTAATAACCTTCCGATATTTTTGTTGTTACAAAAGCATGATTCGTTTTCAAGGTTTTTTTTATATAGTTTTAAGGATTGTAAACAGGATTGAAATTGTAAACATATTTTTTTTATATAATATATATTATATGCAGTTATATATAGTATTATTGTTCACGATATTTTTTGAAAAAAAGAAATGTTGTTGGCATTTATTTACTGCGTACACCAAAATAACATTGATCTTTTTTTAACAAAAGACAATGCCTTTATCTTATCTATAATTATTAATGGCAAAACACAAGTGGCAGTCATTTAAGCCATTGTTTATATCAAGTTGCAATTTTAATGTGTGATTTCTTTTTCATGTTGTTTAATATTTATAGGTTTATCTGTTTTATGTAAATATTTTTATTAAGTTTATCCAATAAAACTATAAAGCATTTAAAACTAGATATTTTCTAAAAGAATATTAGATATGTTGTCTACTGTAAAACAACAAAGCAACGCTGTATTATTTTAAAATTGCAGAAGAAAATCAGTTGAATGTTTCTATGGATACCAGTGACGTTGGTAGTGAATCATGGGTGGAATTATGTAGTGTACCAAGCAGTAGTCCTGAGCGCATCACACCTCTTCCACACATGGCTTCTGCTATTAGCGAAGAATACATGCGTTTGTTGAGAGAAGCACAACGTGAAAGTAATAATTCCAGTGCAAAAGGTTCCTTGGCTGGCTCTCGAGGAAGGTGTGTATATAGTTTCAACACTCAAGAGTCAATACTTTGCGATTCATTTGTGCAGAACCAATTTCGTACTCAGGATTAAAAACACTGACGTAGTCAAAATATTTGAATGAGATACTAATAAGTTTAGCCATCGAAATATAGTATCAAGAATCTTAAAAAATATAGAATAGTAACTTCTTACCCCAACAGTTTTAATAGCGGATGTACATTTCGGGAGCTTCAGCAAACACTAAACTAATAAAACTGTTGTGGTAAGAAGTTACTATTCTTTATTTTTTATTTTTGTTTGAACCACAGTGCTCTTAATATTTGTATCAAGAATCTTGATAATACAGGCGGTACATGCTTTCTGGGGGTATAAGTTTATAACGAAGTGAGAAGGTTGGTTTTTGGGTACGCTCGCCCTAATTTGAATCAATGTCTTCCTTTTGGCGTTGGGGAAAAAGATCTAAACGATAAATTGGAACGGCCACTAATTTTGAGTCATCATACTATTTTTTCTTTGATTGGATTTTTCATTTACAATGTCGCGATCATTTTTAAAGGACACCGTTTTGAAATTGCTGTTGCCGTGGATATTAATTACGTTTAACCAAATATTAAAAAAAAATAAATTAGACCTTCACTCTATTCTAATGTTATTTTTTTCCATTTAATTAGCCCAAAATCACCCCCCAACAGTCCAAATCAAGAAAAAATGGCCAGCGGTGAGGAACAATGGACTCCGTATTTTATTAATAATGAAAAAGACGTAAGTTTCAGATAATTATTTAAAAAATATTTAATTTAAGTGTAAATCTCTCGCCGTTAATTAAAATGTTTTGTCTATAAATTTGGCCACGACCTTGTATTTTTTATTTTTTCTGTATAATCACGTTTAAAATGTTATCTATCTTTATTTCTCATTAATGGTTCATTGACATAAGTTTGATTAAGTGATGGAAAATATTTCACACTTTTTCGCAATTTTATCTCATTGACTCTTTTGGTATCAAGATTTTTGTGTAGCCTTAAAATATTTTTTTTATGCATTACTATTCAAATTTTAGCCAGTGGATTATTATTATGAAAGGAACTTGGAATGGATTTGGGATTGGAGCAGTAGACCTGACCAGCATCCCCCTAAGTGAGTTATTAATATACCTATAACAATTTAAATATGGAACTAAACACGCGATGATTTTACAAAAAATATTATTTCAGGGCTTGGCATTTTAATTATCCAAAAAACAACAGTTTGAGTTTTCGATATGCTAAAGTTGGCGATACTAGCCTATTTTCGAAAAAAGGTCTTTGCACCTTATTTATTACCAATATTATTTCACTACTTCTGGGAACTGGATTTGGGTAACTATCATTAAATATTAATGCTAATTAGGACATATGTTCAAAAGACTGAAGCGTTGCTAATAAAATGACACCATAAGGCAATTTTATCACTCTTAATCGATGTTCAAAGTTATAAGCAGTTGAGCAACTTCTATCAATCGCGTTAGTATACTCTACGTGGATCAGCGTTGAACGTATGACGATTATATCATGAATATTGACTTGTTTTGAAGCAACCTCTATTTTTCACAGTGTACACAAACATGAAACTTATGTTTCAGATTCTGGCTGAACAGACGCGGAGGCATATATATGCCATCAGTTCATATCCAATAACTTTTTTATGATGCAAATCCTCATTTTTTTTCTATTAATATATTAATAGAAAATCAATATTATGCCGATAATCATTATATTAACCTAAAGTTTTATGAAAAATAACATTTTCAGAATAATTTTCATCTACTATAATCCCCCCTCCCCCCACTCTTTCTTCATCGCATTTACAATGGTAAACTTAGTTATTTAGAGGTACTGGCAGTTTAGAATAAAATATAATTTTACTGATTTTTTTTTATAGTTAATAGAAATTGTTTTGCTGGTACCGTGTTGTGTTTATTTTTGTTGACCGTTTTCTTTTTACTCAAGATGTGATTTTGAAATATTTGAAGTGATCATTTTAGTTTTGGTCTTAATAAATATTTATATTCGTGATTTTTCAGTAATTTTTATATATTTTTGATAGTCATCTTTAAAAAAGAATAGCCGTTGTGTATCTATTTGTTAATAATAATCATTAACAAAATAATAGACTACACATATCTAAAATCTAGATGATTGTCAATTTATATATTTATTAAATACGCGGTTTTGTAGGTTTTTGATCTCAATATGTGCTTGAAATGGTAGTTTTTTTTTGTTATTAATTTGTTACATTTTTTTGCTTGATCAGTAAATTTATATTGATATATTACACGCAAGATTGATATATCTATGGGCTCTGGTTTAATTAATTGCAGCTATAAGAATAGAATTATTTGTTTATATTTTGAAATTATCTTCTTTTAGTCAAGAAATGAATTCTATATCATATAAACGTTGCATGAAACACATTATTCAACTTATGACTGCAATTATATGTAATTTAAAACTGAAATCATATGACATACTGTTCGCTTATGAAGATATTTTATCCGTATATATAGTGTAACCGATAGTTTGTACTACGGCTTGTCTTTGGTAAAAACAATGGGGTTACATTAAAAAGCACTTTAAAATAGATGAAAATAACATAAAAAATAATTATTAAACCGAACTATAAAAAAATATATTGAACTGATATACAATAAATCCACTATAAACAATTACAATCAACTGTATACCTACTAAATAAATCAGCTTTAAAAAGATAAGTTGAACTTTAAAATCAAATAGTCACGAATCGCTACATTGTCAAAAGTACTTGTAACTTACTTGTCGAAGAGTGTTGTACAAAAACTTTTTTAATGTCTTTCGCTGATTATCATAACTCGACATATCGAAAAGTAAATAAAAACCATTTTAAAGTGCTAGGTAACTATCCATTTTGAAGTGCATACCGTTTTATTTATTTTTGCAATGTTAAAGTTAAAACTAATAATTTTGAAGTTATTTATCATGTTATCACGACAAAGTTGAAGCTATCTTTTTTAAAGTTGAGATATATATATTTTCCAAAACTGTACTGACGTCAAGAAAGATATTATGGAAGGTAAATGATATTTATATGTAAAACCCGTTAATAAATGTATTTAATTCGTAACTGTTATTCACTATGTTTACGGTGATTGGTCAATGCTTCCATTGCTTGTATCAAATTACTTTGAAAACGCGAAAACGTCACAAATCTAGAAGCTGCTAGAGTTACCGACATATCAAATGAATGTTTTATGGTTTGCCTGTAGTCTGAAATTATTTAGGAACGAAGTAGGCCATTGAGAGTAACGGTTAAGAATTAAAATGTAGTTTATTAAAATTTTTACGCCTCCATCCCGTAAAATTAACTGAAAGGTGAATTTGCGTATAAAACGAAATATCCTATTCAAGGCAACCCCCTGATATGAACTATTTATTTTATATTCAGACTGTTTATCTAATGTTATTTGTGAATCTTATTTAATAATTAGAAAAATAAGGACTTATGTTTGTAGAATATTATTTTATAGTTTGAAAAGAAAAAAAGCTGTTACATTAGGCTCACGATTTTGTCATTAACAAGAATTTTTATACTTGTGAAATTTGAATAAAAAAGAAATAATATTCAAAATATGCTTTTTATTCAACTTTTTTTACACAATTGAAATAATCAGAAACAAGGTAAGTTTTTAAATTAAACATATCTACATTCCACTGCGAACTTTTATAGTTAACTCTACAAATGATCACGCAAAACATCTCTGTACATTTTGCAACAAACTACTTCAAAGCTTCCGCTTGCCAATGGTACTTTTTCTGTAGTAACCATAAGCTGCTTGTTGTTTACTGTATTCATTGAGTTTGTAAAGGTTTTACGCGCTTTTTCATTCAACATAGTAAATGGTTGGGGCAATAGTAACAGCTTTGTTCCAAGCGGTTTGAGAACGGTAACAGAATCGTCACGGTATTGCTCAGAAACTGATACAAACCGTCACCATCATGCAGAGCTATCCTAAGTCTAATTTAATAGTTTTACAGAAACAGCAAAACAAAATTTAAATATAAAATAAAAAATCAAATATATACTGAATAAGTTTAAAATAATTATGGTATTGTCTCAATAACATTGCTCATCTATTAAAATAAAAATATCAATTATTTTTAATCAATTTAAAAAGAATGAGGGAGTTAAGATATTTTTGGACTAAAAAATCTGGAGTTACGATATTTTTGCACTTTACTGAAATATTTCTTAATAGTAAAACACGGTTTACAGCAGTTATAATAAGTACAATATTTAAAAGTTATAATTTTTATTTATTTTAATATAATTAAAAGACAAAAAATAAAGACAAGTACACTTGCATGTTATCTTGTAGTATTGTATTTCTGTTAGTGGTTATTTAATCGTGGTGCCAAACTATCGTATATGTAAGCTATACTTACATATACGATAGTTTGGCACCACAATTAAACACTACTAACAGAAATACAATACTACAAGTTAACATACAATACTTTTGCACCGATTTTTTTAACTGATGTACTTGAGATACTTTGCATTTAACAATAAAACGTCTCTATTATTTAAGTTACACTTACGATACTTTTACACTAGGAAAATACGAGCATTACTTATACCATAGGTATTTATAACTCATTTTTGACATTTTGCGACTTACGATAGTTCTGCATGACGGTGACGATTAACAGTTTCGTTTTAGCTACTGTGCAAGACGGTGACGATTCTATTTCCGTTCTCAGACTCGGCTTGGAACAAAGATAATAGGTGTATATCATACATTGAAAAATAACTTTAAAGGCGATGTATTTATGTTGAATATGTTTAGCAATTTTGTATTAAAAAAATAAATTAACGTTAAACATATATATATTATCTGGATTGACCAGCAGTGAAATGTACATTTTAACATAACGTTTAACTGAAATAGTCTCGTGTTCATTTGAGCCATTAAATTATAGTTTAAAGTAATTCTGAATACTTTGTTCAATCAAATGAATATATGACTGAAATAAAATTTAAAACAACGAACAAATATTTAACCAAAACATAAAATCAGCTAGTTCTATGGATATAAATTAATATTTTTTTAATAAAGAATCACACCACTCGTTCGTAATAGAAGTTCATTACAGAATGGCTGATGTTCCAACCAATAATTAACGTAATAATGTAAAACAGCGCCAATATTGGCAATGGCGTTAAAATAATATTGGTTCTTTGAAGAATTGGTAAACCTGAAAAACAATAAACACGTCATTAATTACGAAACGTTTGTTTTTTAGAGTCACTTCAAATACTCACAGCTGTATCCCAAAAAAGTTATATAAATATAATAGCATACTGCAGCTAGCCAGAAAGTATTTCCTACAAATCTGGCTATGAACCACTCATGATTAATAAATCCTAAAAACAGTCAAAAACGAATAAATACGTATTTCAACTTTTATAGAATACAAAAAACGAATTACGCACCGTTATAAAAAAATAACTGGCAAAAATGCAATATTACTAGAGGCGGAAAAAATGCATTCAAATGAATATCAAATGCGTAGCCCCATTCAATATCTTGGCCGTCTAATTTATCTCGCCGCAAATATTTATTTCCAAAGTACCTGAGAAATATTTTATTTTTATAGTTTTATTTCTATAAACACCAATCATAGAGTCGTGACGTACCAAAATAACGTGGCAATGATAAGACCTGCGCCTATACAATCGACGCAAATTACGTATAGTAAAAATTTTATGAACTGCCAAAATCCGAGTTTCAGTACAACTGCAAACGCTATTGAAGATGCTGAAAATTTCCAAATAAGTTTAGTAAACGAAATGTTTAGTTTAGAGAAAATTTCAGTACGTTGTTGCGAGGGCAGAAAATAGGAGATTGTGGACGAGAGGACGTTTGCTTGAAATCGCACGAATCTCTTTCGCAGTGCGAAATTTGCTTAGTTTTGAACCCAAGGGACTAAAACACAACTTTTTAGTGTGTGATTTTTATTTTTAGTCACTGAAATACCTAACAAATCCAACTTTCGTCCCCGAAAACGAGATAAACAAAAAAAGATATCTATTTTCAGTAGAAAAGTGCTCTACATATTTATATCATCTGTTTCGGCTGGTTTTGCCCTTCACTTCAATCAGGGAGGACTTTAATCCCCTAAACGTAGTTAAAACCAGCCATGAGTGAACTTTATGAAGAAACTTACCGCAAAGCCACGCAAAAAGTAATACCAAAAACGCCGGATCGTCTCTAGCAAATTGTGACTTTGTTTCTGCAACACAAACAAATAATTGTCGGTTTATTCTAGATACAACGACGGAGTTCGGAATGCTTGTCAATGTCTAAACAAATACTTTACTTACGCTTTCTATAATGGAAATTTCTGTATACTTTTTGTGGCGATATAAATAAATACCACATTTGCCACACTGCAAATTCAAAATCCATTTGTTCAAATTTGAATATACGTCTTAAGTATTTATAACGTTTCATAGCTGCAGACATACAATCTGGTCTGCTATTTATTGGAGATGGCAAAGGGCTGCTTGAACCAGACCCAGGAACTGGTGATGTTGAATATCTCATTGTCGACTATAACCTCTAACCTCTTACTCAATACTTTTTCCTTCAGGTACACAAACAAATCGCATTTTTTATCGTAGACTCGCGTTTAAAATTTTTGTGAACTATTACCGAAATCAATGCATACTAAACCAATATTTTATAAATTTTAAATTTTTTTAGGATTTATGTTAATTTACGTCATGTGTCAAACCAACAATTTTCCATTTTGTTTATTTTCGAATTTGTAGATGTTAGAATGACGTTTCAAGCAACAATACCGACATGGAATTTCTACGACACAAATTTAGTATATCCGACAAAATAGTAAACTTGTATTATTTAATTATTATTGTGTAATTGTTGATATTAGATTTTCAAAAATAATATATACTTTTTGTCGCGCTAGTTATTTTGCGGTAATCAACAAGCAACGCACGAAAATACGACAAAATTTCACGTTATATCTATCAACTGTCTCTCATTATATAAGTAGTGTAAAACTTGTTTGACTCGAGGGACATTTAAGACTGAATCATTTATTGACACTATTACTCGGCTTAGATTATCAAGTCATAAGAGCAATGCAATTGATAGAATTTAAAAAAATTTTGAGTAGCCATTAAATACATTTCAGAATGAAGGAATATTTCTTTTAAAAATCAAATACATTTTTTTTTGAAAAACTCATTTTAGAAAAGAAACGAAACGGTTGATTTATGAGTCAAATTTGTTTATTGTAGCAAGACTACGTTTCGACACCTGTTTTGGTGTCTTCCTCAGGTCTTTAATTAATTAAAGACCTGAGGAAGACACCAAAACAGGTGTCGAAACGTAGTCTTCCTACAATAAACAAATTTGACTCATAAATCAACCGTTTCGTTTCTTTTCTATAATATACAATTGAGTGATCATGATTATTAAAAACTCATTTTGTTTTTAATAGCGGAGATTTATTCTCTGATCAGGGCTGCAGATACAGCTCGTTAAAAGATACTCTTTACATTGTTAATAACACGTGTGTGAAGTTAGCCCCCCCAACCAAGTAATATTGCCTCCAAACAGTTTGTAACCTTAATATTTTAATTCCGAACTATGGCCTTTTTCTGGATTTAGTCAACAATACGTTATCATTTTTTACTGAATCGAGGAAAGGTCATATCTCAAGAATGGTTCTAAAAAGTTGGTGACAAATAGTTAACAGCTGAAATATTAAGGTAACAAATTGTTTGGTTGCGGGGGGGAGTGTCTTAGCTTAACATACGTTAAGCTACTGCCACACACTCGACGAGTGGCGTGGGAAGTGGCGAGGAAAGGAGGCAGGAACGTAGTGTGGCCGCATTACTCGCCATGCCGCACATCATGCTGCTCGTCATGCCCAGTGCTCCCTCAATTGTCGGTTTTTTGTGCGCGAGTCAAAGGACCGGCAATAGAGCACGAATAAGCCGGCCACATACTCCCGCGCCACGCAGTACGCATCAAGCGCTCAAACTATCAATGGATGTCATCCACCATCTCCGTTGACGAGGACGACGACTACGACGTTTAATTATAATATCGTTTCGTTTTATAACATTTATAAAATTTGCTATGCTATTAGAATTTAGAATTTATTTATCCAAAAACATACAATTATGTATAGGATTTGTCAAAAGAAAGATAAATCGTGTTTACAACTCATCAAATCGTCTACCTTATACAGACATTGTTTAAAAAGAGCAGTCTTCAATACTCTTTTAAATTTAGAAATTTTTGAAACTGTCGCAATTTATTGAACATTTTCAAGGCGTTATATTCGGCGCTCTTATTAAACATCATCAGTGTAGACTTCGGCAAAATAACATTAGAATTATTCCTTGTGTCATGTCCATGGATAGCCTGAAACGTATCATAATTATGAATACGTCGTTTTATAAAACATAAAGTAAAATAGACGTATATACAGCACAGTTAAAATACATTTTTCTGTATAAAGACATAGTGCGCACACTGTCACAGTATTAACTTCCATTGTCGAAAGGCGAGAGCCAAGTGCGGAGCGTCGCGATGAGTAGCTCGAAGCCTCGAGTAGGCAGTGTGTGGCCGCTTAGGGCAAACATCGCGGCAACACGATGTGCAGAGCGAGGAGCAGTGCGAGGAGCATAGTCTGGCCCTAGGGTTATAATAACACTGGATATATTTTTTTTGTTTTTCTAAAATAGGACAGAATAAGGATTAAAGGACAAAGCATTTATATTTCAAAGATGTTTATTGATTTTATTACAGTATCATATTTTTATACCTACATGACATAAAGTGTATAATATTAAATCTCGATCATTAATAAGAATTTATATTTTCCAGCCACAAATCAGATGCGTTTTTTATTCAAACTAAAAAATAGGAATTGTTTCAAGTGATCGGTGTTGTTGGTTGAATTTCTATTTCATTTCACAATCTACAAGTTTCTGTGCTTCGCTCTGAAAAAAATAAAATTAATTGTACAATTTCTTGAACTATTATCATCTAAATCCCACCCTGGCCCCTGTTGGTGCGTTGGTAGTTGAAACACGCAATTCTTCTATATACTAAAATCTGAAAGGCATTTGAAGACAAAAAAAAACAAAAGACTGGATTTGAAGTCAAACAATAAATGCTTCCAATTTGGTGTTATATCCCCATTTTTATTATTTTTGTTCACCTACGGGAGGTACAATACGCGCCACGAATCTAAAAGGCTCGGAAGTTTAATGCGCTTGTACAGTCTGTTGAAAAACTACAAACTCGCAACTCAACAAAACTAAAATAACAATAACAAATTGACAATAGCGTACTCGACTGTGCTTTAAAGCAGGAAAGCGGCAAGTGACAAAGGCAACGAGCGATCACGGCCAATCACCGACGAGAGCACGTTCCGTGCAGTTAGCTGGGAGGTGGTGGGAGTATCAACGGATCTTAAATGTGCCTTTGCGACGCTGTTTGTGACTAACTTCCGAGCCTTTTAGATCCGCGGCGCGTATTGTATATTTTAAGGTGTTATTTTTAAAGAGACCCTTTTAATAAATTTTAGTTTTAATAAGAAACTGGAGACGACCGATGTCCGCCATTTTCTGTAAAATAGAAGAGGAACAGAAATATCTTCTGTTTCGATGCCGTTCCCAGATTGTGTTCACTCTTTCATTAAAAGTTCTCTGCAATGTTGCGCTCACCTGGATCATTTTATAAATGAACATTAACGAATCTACTGAAGTTCGGCAATTATTGGCGTCGACATGTCCACCGTCGGTTGTACCCGCTGTCCCTCCCGAGCCAAATGCTCTTTTACCCCATCCCGTTGAAAAGTTCACTTGGCCAGTACAGATAGTTGCAATTGTAACCAGAAATAAACATACGGCCATTATAACTGCTGTTAGACGACCCATGGCAAACTTTGTTATATATGCTGAAGTAGAAATAATTATTTTAAAAGCAAAATTGTTTCAATTGATCGGTTTAGTTCAGTTTTAAAGTGATTCGGTTTAAATGAAACTACTAGAAAACTTAACTTGTACCGGTATACAGGGTGTCACAGACAGATTGGTCAGATAAAATAGCCTCCATCAAAGCCTATTTAGTATTTAATTGTAAATGAGATGACATTATCTACAAGATGACGGCAAATTATCTACGATATATCTTTATAGGCCAGATAGACAGTATAAAACTTTTTAGGTATTTTTTTTCCAACCGTGTCAAGTTTTCGACATAAACGCAATTAGTAGAATACAATACACGCTCTAGATATTAATATCAAGGATTGAATGCATTTATCTCGCAAATTTTATTTTTATAATGTAACACTGGTATTTACTTACAAGATTGAAAATAGAACAAAAAGCTCTATCACAAAATAAAAAGCGCTATTACAAAAAAATGAATACTGCTTCTCTGGTCTACACCTACATCTTGTAGAGAATTTCGTTCCATTTACGAATATATAGGCTTTGACAGGATTATTTTCAAAATAACTGAGATATACGTGCTGCCTGGGACACCTGTATACATCTACATTTTTTAAATGACATGAATTTTCTTCTTTTTTGAGGTACTTATCAAATATCAACAAAATAATGAAAAATAATTGTAATTTATGAATTTTCGCTTTACGAGCTTTCATTATGAAGAAATTAATTAGTAAACTAGTTCCTGTAAATTGGAATATTATATCGACCCACTGCTCAAATAATTTGTTTTTTTATAGTAACGAACTAGTAGCTACCTATTGATTGAATCTGAAAAACTGACAGTATCTGAAAGTTTAACTAGGATAATAATGAAAACTGGAAATAAATACATTCGGTATACAAACATTCTTAATTAAATGTTTTTCAACTAATAGAAGCTTTCAAATTAGAGTTAATATTGATAAAAAATATAAAATTTAGAGAATTTTTAGTATTGTTAGCGACTATTTATTTTAAGAAATTTTTTACAGTGGTCAAACGTTCAACGACTTCAATATTATATCTGAAATTGGCGCGTTATGAGGGATTAAAATAAATAATATAAAATTATAATTAACTTTGAGGAAATAATGACAATAAAACTATTTTTTGTTTTTAAGTTTTCGGCACTAATTTGACCATACAAAATTACTATTACCTGTGCAACTAAAATATATTAGAAATAATTTGTTAATAGGAAAGACAACTTTTTAGCGTCTAATTTGTTAATTTTGGAGCAGATATCGTAGACAAAACATTCATTAAAAAATTACATTATAGATGAAGTACATTTTTTATAAATTTTAAAATAAATACAACTACTTTTCGAAATAATACCTATGTAGCGAAATTTTTGGTCTATTCCCGATATTTTAAAAATACACATTTAATTATTTTCAAAAACTTACCTATTAGATGAAACCGTCAAAAACACTGCACTTTATATTTTTTATAATATTGCGTAACTGATAATTTTTTTTTATTTTGGATTAACAAAAAATATATTTGTTTTTTTTTATTTTGCTATTCTTTCCAATAAGTGGTCAACAGAAGGAATGAAAGAGCTATTCGAAGATGGTCATTTATATACATATATTAGATTGATTGGAGGGGGTTTAATATACTATATATAAATATATAGTATATATAATTCTGCTTCCTACATAGGGATGATTTCCACCAATGAAAATCGTAACAATTCTAGATAAATTTCTATTTACGCCAATCCTGTTTTCCGACAATTTTACAAAATACAGATGAACGAAAATTATTTGACCAAAATTTTTTAATAGGTATTAACTTTGAAATCTTCAAAACACTTCAAAAGTTTCAGAATAAATTTTATAATCTAACTAGTGTTTTGGTACGGCTTCGCCCGAATTTGTAGATTGCCACCGTTTTCTTGTCGACTTACCTTGCAAAATTGGTCTCCACGAAATGCGCCCTTTTATATTAAAGCGATAATTTAGAGCAGTGTTTCCCAACCTTTTCTGTGCCATGCCCCACATTAGCCTTTCTAAAATTCTTATGCTCCCCCCTATGTAACATACATAATTTTTAATATTAAAAATATGAATTGTTCACTTAAGAAACTTAAATGCTAGGTTTTAGAAATCACTAGGAAATTGTTAACGAAACACAGTAAATAAATTTTCAAAACATAATATAATGCTTTTTTCGTTAAATTTGGCACCGAAATCTAGAATTGTATTTAAATGGCCCGGAGCGAAAGGGTTAAACTCGTGTCGAGAATTGCCCCTCTTAACTATCAAATTGCCCCCCACGTGGGGCGTAGGCCCCACGTTTGGAAACACCGGTTTAGAGTCTATGTGTTCATCTTGAAGGTCATTATTTAATAAGTCGTGAATATAAAAAAAAATTGAGAGGTTGAAAATTTGGAATTATATGTTTTTTATGTGAGAAATAAAAAATAAATTAAAAAAAATTGATCGGAAAAATTAAAAAAAAAATTCTGTGCCAATTATAAAAACATAATCAATGTTTCAAAACAGTTTTTTTGCGTAAATAAATTAATAAACAGAACTTTGTTATTAAATTAATAATGAACTAAAAACAGATTTGTTTTTCAATTCCCTGCCAATGCAAAAATTATACTCTTAATTCAACTAATGACTTATTTTTTAAATAAATACATAAATATTGATTTAAGCATCTTATAAAATGTATTATAGATATTGGGATTTATTTTTATATTTATCTAAATACTTATACCAGTATAATTATTATTTTCTCTGGTCAACCTATGTAGTAAATAAAAGAACAGAACACAAAAAAAATTACAGCAGGCATTTTAGTGCAGTATTCTACGACCGACACACAAGTCGTGTAGACTGTAGGTTCGCAAGCTACGGAGCACTTGCATTCTGTTAAAGGAAACAATCCAATCGGTCTTAATATAATATCTATATCAATTATTGGTTTATAGCAAAATGTAAATACAACCCTTTCCAATAAATAAAATTGTTCCTCGGGCTTCGTCTTATTGTGGCTTCCCACGAGTAAATACTTTACTAATTGATTATCCCCCATTCATGTCCTGACTTCCGACTCTTGTTGTATTGTTAACTCATTGATGTTTACTCAAATCATTCGATATTTACAAAACACTTATATGGTTCAATTAATTTCAAGTTCTCGTCATAACCTTATGCAAATTGCAGGACGCTTATAGCTTGCACTTTTTTTCAAGTGCAACGGTTTTCAAATAGAAAATCAATACAAAATATTTTCATATATGTATTATAGATATGGATTTATTTAGATTTAATACTTCGCTCGACAACCAGCGCTTACGATGTAGTGGAAAGGTACCTAAAAACCTGTTCGCGAATCGTGTTTATTAAGCGAATAAAAGGTTTAAAAACGATCAATTAAAAGTTAAAAAAATAATGCATTTTAGTTGAACAACAAAGAGTATACTAAAATCATAAAATTGTCGGAAATTTTAATAAAAAAAAATATTAATAATAATAACAAACTTAATATTGAAAAGTGTTATTCGATAAATTGTTAGCCAACAAGAAGAATGGTTCCTTAAAAGAAATTAATAAAATAAAAGGAACTATATTTTTCACAAATAAAAGAATCGACGGTAGACCAATCAAGTATTTTATAACGCGATGGCCTCTGGTTATTATATGTTTATTTCTTATATCAATATTTGCTCTCAAATTCAACTCTCAGACCTTTGATAGAAATAGACACAAATATATATTGGGGTATAGGTATCCACGTTGTATTAGCTGCCATGTCTACTATAAGGGTGATTTTAAACAAATATATTTGCTATTCGTTTGTATGGTTACATAATGCGGTAATCACATGTAAAAACTAAGCAAAGCGTGTTGTCAGCAACATCATTCGTTTCTTTTTGATAGATCTTCAGAACAAAAGAACAGCTGATTTTTTTGAATTTTAAAAAAATCCAAATCTAAAAAGCTTAGGAAAAATGTGTCTTACAATATTATCTTGGAAAAATAATTATAATAATAAACCATTATGAAAAGTATACCCTTTTGACAAAAAATCAACGTTATAGCGCATACTTATTCTGCGCTTGCGCCAGTTTTCTCCAAATATTTTAGCAAACTTTGATTACGATGATCCGCTCAGTCCTGCTCACGGACAAACGAAAGTACCGTTCTACAACATTTTCTTTTGACGTGATAACGTCTTATAAATTGATGAAACACCAGCTGCACGCACGAAAAAGTGTAACGTTCCGCCTGACCCTGTGCGTGCAAGCGAGAGCGCAGTAGGCTTCGGCCCAAGTTTGACAGCTACTAAAATTTAGGTTATGTATTACGGAATACGTTATCACGTAAAACTATCGTCCGTAAACCGACTTTACAGACAACCAATTTTTAATCTGTTATTCTTTAGCACGGTGCAGACAAACGGCTGAGCGCATCGAAACCATATTTTGGTACGATGTAAAAAATGAGGAGCTCTATTGTTTTTGGAGAAGATAGGCGCATGCGCAGATTCAGAATAAATATGCGCTAAAATGATATATTTTCCATATCACTTTATAATTTTATTTATTTTTTCAAGAATAAGTTTTGTAATTTTTTTTCTAAGTTTTATAGTTTCGAAAATATTTTGAAATAAAAATGAGCTATTCTTTTGTTCTGACGATCTGTATAAAAGATCTCGTAATATATAATAATATATGTATCTACTTCCCATATCTCTACTCTTTAGCGAACGCCATATTATGCTACGTCGTTTATGAAAAGAAAGTTGAACATGCCTTCTGTAGTTATTATTCTATTTTGACGCGTGCTAACTGGTATAAGCCATGCAAAAGTAAAAATGATACAATCAGATACAATCACAATGCTTTATTCTGGGAGTTATGGAGGCTGGGAGTTTAGCAATAACTAGTAATTGTAGTGGTATTCAATTTTAAAACAATCCTACAGTTAAAAATATTTTATTTAAACGTACCTTCAAGAAAAGAATGAAGTATTAACGTATTGTCGCAACACATTTTTAGTAAATAATGTTTTGTTTAGTTTGTAAAATCAATTAAAAGGATTCATAATAATTTAACATTTAGGTTATAAACAATTATTTTGCGAAACTAAATTTTCATTTAATAACTTCATAATGAGTACGAGTGAGAATCCTGAACCTAATAAAGTAGAGTTAACTGAAGAACAGAAACAAAGAATAGAAAATAATAAATTAAAAGCGATTCAAAGAAAACAAACAAGACTAGTTGCTCATCCTTACGCAAAAGGGTAAGTTTTTGTTTATAAAATTACGCATAAATGTACTATTTTTATTTGAGAAAAAACGAAAGTCTTATATTTATTGTAGTGAAGTTATTTCCGAGAAAAGTACTTTGAAATGTTCGGGGAAAAATGTCATTGATTCAGGCGCGGGGTTTTTAATTGAAGAAGAAGAATTTAATGAGGAAGATTTCAAGGTTTGTTAGATAACATTATACCATTTAATCCCATCTTTCGCTAAGATAAACAATAGAAACCAGTCAAGATTAAAGAAGCTAGCGTTCTCGGTTTATTGACAACAGGGTACCGATTTTACTTTACTTCTGTTTGTTTTGGTAATTTGACGATTGCGGTGGAGCGCGTGGGCCAATTTTAACTTAATAAGACATAAGATTGTTCTTATAAGTACTATGTAGAGACTAATACTATACACTTCACAGTATAAGCGGAACAGTTTGCGCGGGAAAATATGCTTTGCATTGCGTTGCCGCTCTATTATGCGAACCATGCAACGATAAGTCGCTGTCTATTATTACAGAACCGTAGTAAAGATTGATTGGAAATGTTCATAAATGAAGAAAATAATAACTATATTGGGTAGTATATGAAAATTTCCACAAATAATTCCCAAATATTTAAAAACTGCATTTCAGCAATTTATAATAATTATTGTTTTTATAGTACGATTTTCCGGAAGAAACTGGTCCATTTATTGTTAACCAACCAACGTGTGAAGAATGCAAGGAAACTTTTCCAGATTCGTATTTGTTTAAAACATTCAACCATCCAGTTTGCGATAAATGCAGGTATTTAATTATGTTTTTTACAATTTACAAAGAAGAAAATACGCAAATAGTTATAGAGTGAGGACGATATTTGCTTGCGCAGTGGGTTGATCGAAGAATCTCGTTGGAGATTCTTTTCTGTGCTAAATGCCGACGAATCTCTAACAGATTCTTGTACATTGATTTTGCCTCTTAATTTTTACAATAATTTTAGAGACAATGATGATAAACATTCCTTAATAACGAAAACTGACGCCAAAAAAGAATATCTGTTACAAGATTGCGACTTGGATAAAAGAGAACCGCCATTAAAATTTATTGTACGGAAAAATCCTCACAATTCACGTTGGGGCGATATGAAACTGTATTTACAACTACAGGTATGTATCAAAAAAATAAAAAGACTTACTTTTCGACATGTTAAAGGTAGGACTTCAACAAAATGGCGTAGGCCAGCGATAATTGCAGCCTTGCCGCCCACGTAGAATTCGGCGGCTATGACTCTGTGTGGTTGAAGCCCTGCCTTTAAATTGTATGTTTTTGACGTGATAACGTCTTATAAATTGATGAATCACCAATCTTATAAATTAATAAAACACCGGCTGCATGTTCGAAAAAGTGTAACGTTCGTAACGCGTAACGTTCCTAACGCGTAACGTTCCACCTGACCCTGTGCGTGCTTTTTGCTAATTTCTCGCTCAATTTAAATCAGATCGGTTTGAAACCAGTCTTAAACGAAAGAGGAGAACATTTTACATAGATTTCGTATAACAGAATTTGCCTAAACAGTTTTTTTATACAAATTTATATAGAAAAATAGCTGTATAAATGCAACATGAAAACGGCTGAATTTCTAATGTTTAATTCAATTTTTTGACATTAGTATTTTGTGAAATGCAACGCCTTCTAAGTTAAGTATTGGAATAACTAATTATTATAAAAACATAATACTTTGACAGTTGCAAGCGTCACTTTTGACATTTCTTATCATTCCGACACCAAGGATAAGCGGATTGAAACCAAATTTTGGGAGGTTTAGGTTATGTATTACGGAATACGTTATCACGTAAAACTATCGTCCGTAAACCGACTTTACAGACAACCAATTTTTTTTTTTATGTTTCGATTTTTTTGTAATTAAGGTTTGTTTATTTGAATCAGATTGAAAAGCGGGCTTTGGAAGTATGGGGATCCGAAGAAAAACTTAGAGAAGAAATGGAACTGAGAGAAGAGAAACGAATAAAATCAAAAACCAAAAAATATCATAAACAGCTGAAAGATTTGCGGATGTCGGTGAGAAGTAGTCTGTATGATAAAACTTCATCAGCATCGCACACTCACGCATTTGGACCAGAAAACTATGATGAAGAGGAAGATCAGTACAGTCATAAATGTTTAACATGTGGATATGAGGAAACTTTTGAGAAAATGTAGTTTTTTTTTTTTTGTTATAACATTTTATGTTACGTCAATTCGGTGTAGAAATTAAATAGATGTATTCTTAGCAAAATTTTCATTAAGTATAGGCAGTTTACATTAACAGATTAAGTTATTTTGTACAAAAGAAATATTAACATTAAATAAATTAAATAAACATTTTATTAATAGAAAATCGGGGAGCAAATTGAGTACTTCGCATTGGGTCCTTTGGCTTTTCTCAATGCATTGCTCATAAGCAATCCATAGGGAATCAAAAGCAAGGAGTAGGGTAGTACTCAACTGACTCTTTTTGTTAATTTTAATTTACCATTGTTGATCCCTCACGTTTAGTGTACTCAAAATGAACATTGTTATCGTGAATTTGTTCATTTGTGGGCGTTATGAAGGAGAATTTTTCATTTTTTTTGAGAATTAAATACGTTTTACGAGTTCTAAAAGGAATTTTGTACAACTATAGTTATTTTTGGGTCATCACGTATTACTTGCAGAATAATATATACTATATAGGGTTGTGCTCAATGTTGTCTGAATCATGAAAATAAACAAAATCAGGATCTCGTTATATCTATTATGGCGGTAGTCGGTAATATCGATGCCTCTATCTGCATTTTGGCGGGTACCACCACCCGTCAGTATGGGGGAGCACTAAGTATTGACTTTGAAGGCTACTTGCTGATTGTCATCACTCGCTTTTCCAAAGGAAATGTAAATCCATTGAGGTGTAGATACGGATAGCCAGTCTGCTACCGCGCATTCTTTGCCAAGAAATGAATTGGCTTAAATATTTCTTTCTGGCTTTGACTTTTTCTTATTAGTTGTTCTGGTCGATATGTTTGTTACTATGGTCACAGTCTGATCTTAAGTCAAGTTATCAAATTGTAAAAAAGTAACAGCAAACAAAGCATCTTTTAAAATTTGCGCTATACGTGTTCTTAATAATTCTTCCAACAATAAAATAGTTTTAAACATGCTAGCATTTTAAACAAATAAACCTTCACAAAAAATGTGAGAGTTTTTTCGTTTTTCAAAAGTTGCACCGCACAGTTAACTGTTTTTTGGCCTAATCCATGAAGTGAGACAGCAAATTACTGTTTTTGATCTTTTTCTTTTTACTTGACCCGTTGTGCGCAAGAGTCGTGTCTGTAGTGGGTCAATTAGTAAGTGGAATAGAGCAAGCCACCTCCCTTTTACAGTTTAGTTCCATGTGCAAACTGACGCGCATCCATTCACGGACATGCGCATGAGACTCAGAGTATAATAAGTGAGACAGACGTATAAATGTCTGCACCGTCATGTTCAAGTCTTTTTCTCGATCTTTGCTAGCAATATAGAAGGTATTAAATATATATATATATGTTCCTGTCTCTTTCTACCGAAACTTGGTTCGCGCAGGCCAGACTGGCAGTCTATCTATAGACGTCAATGAGTAAATCCACATGCACATCAATGTCAATGCCCAATGGTGGGAATCTTAGGTGTAATACGTAATGGCAAATACGTAAAAAATAAGGACGTTTTGTTTATTAAATGAAAAATGACTAAGTGTAAACGTGAATTAAATATATTTATTAGAAAGAAAATGCTCATAAAAGACATTTGTGAATTAAAAATAAAGTTCCTATCGACTTGTGAGTTTGGGTGGTAAGTTATATAACCTCCAATCTTTTTGGTATTACAAATGATATGTTAATTTTTTTTATTTATAGGTATTTAATTCTATGTATATTTCAAAATTTTTATTGTAACTATTTTGTACGATTTGATTTTGAAAATAGTGTTTTATTCGAGTTTGTTTTTTTTATTTACACGAGCATTTTATTTTTGAGCCTTGTCGAGCACATTTTAGAATTGTTTTTAATTTTCAAAAAATGAAGGTATAATTTTACTGCCTTATTAATTGCTATAGAAAGGATATATAGAAGACATCTTACTATTATATATTTTAAAATAACGTAGCTGTATTACTGCCCTCCCTCTCTTCGGATTAAGTCTTTTATTACATAGCCGGATAAAAAGTACCCCAATACTGCTTGTCAATAGTGTACTAAGTTACATGAAAATTAGTCCTGTTGTTCTCGAGTGACACCGGTTCAAACAAACCGTAAAAAATTGAAAAATCGTCATTCAAACTATATTAAAACATCCCCGCCGGGATTCAAACTAGCACCTCCCGAATGCGAGTCTAGTGCTCTCACCACTACGCTACACCACTCGGTATTTAGGTGACAAACATTATTTAGTGCCAAATCAGTAAACACTGCTAAATAATTGGAGAGAACGGAGAACGTCCTTCAATATTACAAGATGATAGAGGCTCTCGCACCGTAGGCTACGGGCACATTGATGGCCAATAGTTCAGACTTCGGCGGGTTGCAATAACAGTGTTTTGACGACTACATCTGCAACCACTTTAGTCACTATTTAATTGTAGTTTTTTTAAAATAATAAAATTATAATTAAGTATATTACAAAACAGTAATTAAATGCTCAGCTACTTTCATTATAGCACATTGTGTATGAGATGAGGTTGACAGATTGGATAACGTGTAATCGCCTTCGGAACGCGGATGGAGGACTTCGTTTGGCTCATATACTTTATTTCTATACTGAGCATAGGAATAAAATCGCAATCGAACCATTAGGGTGCAAACATATACTTCTGTCTTTTTTTAAACCGTAAGCACTGGCGTATCCAGGAGGGCAAAACAAGCACGGGAGACCCGGTTTAAGAAATTTCTAATTTGCCTCCTCCTGGGCCAAAACCTGCGTACGCCCATGTTAACGTCATTATTCAAAGTTTTTGAAACAGAGATCCTTTATTCAGATTACATCAGCCAATCCTGTCATCGGAGAAATCAGAGAATTACATCGAATAAAGAGACGCAGATATATTTTCGATACGCTTTGTTGCCTTCACTCACCGCACATTGAGTGGATAGACAATGATTCATATAGTAAATTAATTATTAAGGAGGTTGAGCTGTTTCACGAAGATAATGAAAAAAATCTGAAATAATGTTTTTTTAATAGATTTTTTTATGACAAAATTTTCTGTAAAAAATCCAAAATCATTAGGAAATTTATAAAGTTAAAAATTAAAAAAAAACTTTTACATGCAGTATTATGGAAAATATGTCAACCTAGCATGCAAACGGTACATTTTAATTTTTTGCAATTAACCAAATAATGTCAACAGTTCCGAAAACTAACTATGTAAAGCATCGATGTCTTACGCATATTTTAATATTTTTTTCCAATTTAATTAGGAGACTTTTTTTCAATAAAAAACAATATTAAACCTTAGCACTTTTCGATTATGGACTTTTATTCTTGACAATTTTAACAATTTTAACTGAATTTTCAACTTTTTAAAGATTTAATTTTAATTTTTATTACTTCTAATTTCTTTTTTTAATTATTTACTGCAAAAAATATGTAAAATACAGATATTTACATAAATTTATTTTTTCTAACCTAACTTTGTACAAAAAATTCAAAAGCTAGTCCATTAAGTAATTTACTGAAATAATTAATTAATATTAAAAAAAATTATTTATTTATGCCTTTATGACAATAATTTATTAGTATCATCGACTTATAACCTTTTGTAAAAATTTATTATGGAAAATTTCCCATTTAGACTTCGACTTACTTTTGATTGGGACTGTAATGCATCAACCTCCTTAAATATATGTTATGCGTAAGTAAGAAGCGCAGATTACAAGTTATCCATCAGATTTATTAAATAAGGATTATCACATCGCCTGCAATGTGCCCGTAGCTTTTAAACTGATTCGTGTCAAATTCAGTCCAGCAAGTTGCAGTGCTTCGTTTAGCGATCTTTATAATATCTCTTTACTCTTTCATTAATCATATTGTGTAGTTTTTTACTTTACGTTTTGATATGATAATCAATATGCCCCTGAACCAAATTCTTAACTGCTTTTCGAATGGGTTCGGTTTTTTAGGTAACACACATACACACAAGGCTGCTTTTTCATTAAGTATTGGTAATTGAAAGTGACCAAAAAATAAATTATTATTTTTTTTTGTCGCAGGGTATTTAATTTGAATCAAATGTTTAATAGATTTTTTATGGTAAACGCTTGTGTTAATCGAGACGTGGGGAATTTTAAAATATACGATTTCGCTTTTATACATGAGAAAGTGATTTTTAAGAATGAAATGAAAATTATGTTGATTATTTAGATATACGACTGTTCATGTTAGTTAAGCTAAAGCATTTAGTAGCTACACATAAATTAGTACTACTTAAAACATTTCTATGACCACATCTTTCTTTAATGTAATGAAATTATGTAAAAGATATCTATATAATTATGTATTTAATTGTGCGCATCGTATTATTTTCCTTTTAATTTTTTTCTTCTCGCACCGAAACTTCCGAAATACAATCTGCAGCATCGATCCCAGCAAATTTGACGTCCTAAGCGAATGATTTTAGGGACGCCTCTTAAAACAAAATTGTTGCAATAAGAACAATTGAAAAAGTTTATTTTTTGCATGATCTATAAAATAACTGCTTTTCATGCCTCTATAGCATATATCTATGTTTACAAATCTTAGAATAATAATAAGTCAAAACTTTATTCAGAATATACAAAAAAAATTGAAAAAATCGCAAATTTTTTACGAATCGCTGAATGATTCAGTATAAAAAAAAAACACGTATGCAATATGCATTAATATGCTAAATTTATCCTTGAATTCTCTGAATTTTATACACTGTTTTGTGAAGGAAGTTGGTACGTATATATTTTCTTTATTTATACAGAGTGTCACAGAAAATAGTTTTAAAAATAAAAATTATAGTCCCTAAATACTCTATTCTTTAAATTTGTATAATGTATAACGCCAACATTTTTTAACCCTTTCAGGTTTGGTGGTCAGTTATCAAACCACCTAATCTAGATTTTTTAAAATATTTTCACGCTATCTATTGACAATTTGTGGTTAATTTATTAACGACCGTATTAAATAAACCCTATTTACACTAGAAATGCAGTTTTTTTATTTATGAAATCTTTAAGAAGCCGTGGCTGAAAGAGTTAAAAGTGCAATAATCGTCGACACAAACAATACATCGAAGACCATTGATTTCGAATTGAATAAACGATCAGAGATATTAAAAAAATTCAGTTAACAAAGTATATGGTAATGAAATTAAATAGGTTTTCAATAAATAAATTTATCGACTAATTTTTCAGACAAATATATTAACAAAAAATAATAATTATTATTTTTTGTTAATATATTTGTCTGAAAATTTTATTTATTGAAGATTTCTAATCAGACGTTAATCAAAGATTTAAATAGGTTTTTTTTCTATAGGATTTTTTTAAAATAAAAATAAAAATTTTAGGCTAGGACACCTAAAACTATTTTTCCGGAATACTCTTTGAAGGAAATGAATCGTATTTATGAAAAACTTTTTAACAAAAAAATTAAACCGCCGAAAAACTGAAAAGCAAAAAATAATAAATCTTTTTATTTAACTAAGTTCTATCTAAGTAGTTGAACGTATGTGACAGTCTAGTATATCTAAGTAATTTTGAGTCGGCGTCAACAATCCTTCGCCGGAAATCTCTGAGCGTTCACGAAGTTAATATCAGCGACAGAGCAACCCTAACGGGCACACTGAGGGCACACGTCTTTGCGAGTGGTCGTGTGGAGAGCGCATGTTTAGAATGTTAATGTTTATCGCTGGAGATTTCACGTATCATTGTTAATTTGATTTGGTTATTTCTTTTAGTGATCTTTGTTCATTGATGGTTTGACGCCGACTCAAAATTACTTAGATATACTAGACTGTCACATACGTTCAACTACTTAGATAGAACTTAGTTAAATAAAAAGATTTATTATTTTTTGCTTTTCAGTTTTTCGGCGGTTTAATTTTTTTGTTAAAAAGTTTTTATTTAATAATTTTTTGTGGCTATATAATTTATAATTGTAATATACACAACTCAGCATAAAAATCTGTGAGTGAACAATAAATCACCCCTATTTTCCCACCCTTAGGGTAGAAATTTTTTTTCCAAATTTATATGAGACGAACCTCGAGGTATACCCTATCCAATAAAAAAATAATTATCAAAATTGGACCACTCTGTAAAAAGTTATGTGTGGTCATACATTACAATCAGTGAGTGATACTCTTTCAAACAAAAAAAAATTATCAAAATCGGACTACTCTGTAAAAAGTTATGCGTGGTCATACATAAATAAAAAAAAAAAAAAAAAAAATAAAAAAAAAAATAAAAAAAAAAAATATACGCGTCGAATTGAGAACCTCCTCCGTTTTTGTTTTTCGTCGGTTAAAAATATTGATCTAATATTTTGATTAGATATATGAAGTCAAAATCCAAGAAATTAGATAGGTATTATTTGTCATGTCACCTCATAATCGTTGCTAGTGCTTTTATATTTTAATTAGGTATTTGTACTTACACAACGTGCACTTTGTATCTAAAATGAATCCCTAGAAATGATGCAATTCATATTAGATAGTTTAAATTTGTGTAATCCTTAACGATCATTACGATAATTATCGCAATTTATTTAACTAGCTTTTGCCGGCGGGTTAGCTAGCTTGACTGTAGATGTTAACCGTATATGATTTGCTCAGGATAGATTTTGTCGAGAACCCTATTATTAGAATATTTTGACAGGAAAAGTATAACAACTTTTAATTCCTGACATTCAATTGCGAACCGAGAAAAAAAAATGTCAAAAACTGTCAATTTTGAGTGCACCGACGGGCGTGCAATTTTTTTTTTCGCAAAAAACAGTTCATGTTTTGCTTTTCTGTATCATATTATATTAAAAAATAACTGAATCAATAACCACTGATACTTATAATTTTACGATGTACGTCATAGTACAATAAATAGAATATTGTGTTTCCGGACATGTTGTGTCTACGGTGATGAGTTTGATTTTTCAATGTTTATTTAGTGTTGAGCATTGGCGTAGCAAGAGAGGGGGGCAGGTGGGACCGCGTGGCAGACGAGCATTCTATCACTGTATTACTAAGAGCTGTTACTGCTTTTCTGTAAGCATTCTTAATTTCAAAAGTATATTAAAGAATTCGATTTTTGCAATTTTTTCAAGGCATACCTCTTTAAAAAAATGCCATTTTTGACGAAAACTGAAATCTTTCGGAACTTTGGCAAAATCATCATGCTTATAGAAAAAAACACGCTGAATCCGCAATGAGCACAAACAAACGTCTGTATGTCTTTTGGTTTAGAAGTTATTTGCGTTTATTGTTTTCAGAAAATCATATAAAACCTCCGAATGGCCGTAGTTTCCAAACTAAAAGGGATACAGACGTTTGCTTACGCTCATTGAATTCAGCGTATTTTTTTCTGTAAGCATTCTCAATTTCAAAAGTATATTAAAGAATTCGATTTTTGCAATTTTTTCAAGGCATACCCCTTTAAAAAAATGCGATTTTTGACGAAAACCGAATTCTTCCGGAACTTTAGCAAGTACTTAAAAAAAATAATTAATAAAATTTGACTCACTTCTCAAAAATATTTGCCATCACTGATATAGCTCATTCTTAAATGTAAATTTAAAGCTGAAATCGTATCAAATCGAGCATTAGTGTTGACAAAAAATGTAGGAGGAGTTTTTCATTATTATTGTGGATAACAAAGCAATTGCACTGCCACTCAGATGATAATATTTCTAGCAATTCATTGTTTACGTGTTTCATGGAATATAATCCCAAATATTCAGAGCGTATAACTCACCAATTCGTCAATTAAAATTTTTCATAAAAATGAAATCGTGCTGTACTTTTATATATCCTGCCAAAATACGAATGTGGAAAAAGGTCAAGTTCAATATAAAGAACAAGTGGGTTTTTTGGCTGTACCGAAAAAAGAAGTGAGATCTAAGAACGTGCCAAGTTTTTATACTTGGCAAGTTTACACACTAATATAAAACACAAAAATTTACCAAGTGAAAACTTGGCATTCTCTTATTTTTTGGGCAAACCCGGGTTTTAGGTTTAGTCTTCAAAAAATAAATTCTGGATTCGCCGATGCCGAAAGCACGAACCCAACTTAGTCCGTCGGTTTAGTCCGGATCTGGCGCCAGGCCTTGAATCTGTCGGAAATAATTAAATGCTTTTTTCCTAGAGCTAGTCGAAGCAGATGGACCACTTTACTCTGCGGTTCAATTGGGAAATCCCGTCCAGTTAGTATTCAACCCTTAGCCTGGTTGACACCATAAATATGTACATAATAATTATTGAACGTGAAATTATACAGAGTAGTACGTCATCGTTTTTTCGATTGCTGTGACAATATTAATAAGTAGAAATCATCAGTCATTCAAATAAAAGCACTGCATCACGAACGGCTTGAATTTACTTACGTGACTGTATTTTTAATAAAATGAAAAGTAACACTTTTAATAGAGAATTATTATTTAATTGGACATATTTATTTACTTTTGCAACGGTTAATTATTATAACGGATTGTATTAATTACAAAATCTAACAAAATGAAATTACAATTATCATGATACTATGTAATCAATGTTAAAAAATTCTATATAATATATAAAGCTGAATAGTTTGTTTGGTTGAAAGCGCTAATTTCAGGAACTACTGGTTCGAATTGAACATTTTTTTGTTGGATAGCCCATTTATTGAGAAAGGCTATAAGGCTATATATGTAATATTACGCTACGACCAATAGGAGCGGAGCATCAATGAAAAATCTCGCAAAATGTAACTCAAAATTTGTCCGTCCGACAAAAACTTTTGAACGGTAACTCCGATCATCATGAATTTTGGACACAACATTCATCTCGGTAAACTAAGATGAATGTGCGTTTCAAACAATAGTCTGTGGAGTGAGTGTTACAAATTGCAACTTACAATAAGAGAATAATTATTTATAAGAATTACTTTTTCATGATATTTCTGTGAAGATTTAACTTCTTTTAAAGTTATCCCCGAAAAGCGGAACTGAGCCTGTCCCGCGCGGGACATTTAATTTTGATTTAAAAATCGGGACGTCCCGCCAACACTGTTCTATGTACTGATATTGCATTAGGTGATGTTAATATTTAAATACTTTGGACTTGGGATAGTTCGGTTCCATCAAAGACATGTGCTTGCATACAGAGTCCGTACACTCAGATTTTACCTATAGCAATGATTTTCCCATTCAGTTCTACTGAGCAGGGAGTGTGTAGTTACTAGTACCTAATAGTTGTAAACCTCTTTCACTCAGTATATACACGTGACGTCGTGCCGTACTATGCAGTCAGTAACTCAGTAAGTAGTCGTGTCTGTGTCATTTAAACCGAACAATTTTGTTAAAACTTGCAGCTTACAAAGCATTAGCGCTTGTAGAGTAAAATATTCTGCGGCAGAGCGCTACTAACATTCGTTAATTGATAAAAGTGGAATCACATTTTAATTGTTGTGATTGTATTTGAGCAATGACTTCTATTGTTGAACATGAAAAAAATGCTATTGACAATATTGTCCAGTGTTTTAGATAATGCGTTTATAGTAATTCTATAGTGTGTGCAATTATTGTTATTATAAGTGAAAAGATTTTCATCATTGTTGAGTTTCGTTTCAAGAATGTCTATTGTTGTTGCGTGATGTTGTGTCAGTGAATAACAATTATAGTGTTTCATAGGTTTGTAATGATTTATCTTAACAACTAAGTTAGTTTACTTTTTGAAAGAGTTTTGGAGTATTTATTTTGGGAAATGATCTGTTGCTCCTCAAAATATTTGATTGGAACATTTACTATTTAAGATACCTACATTCATAAAATTAATTTCAAATTTTGAAAGAAAATATTAAAGATTAAAGTAATTAAAATTATCAAAAATATCAGACTTCGTTTTTCCGAAATAATTTAAATACTCGTTTTGTTAAAATTGAAACTATTTAGTAAAATAATGAGAAAAGTATAAGTAATTGAAAAAACAGCATTGAACTCTAGTAAAAGGTTGCTATGGTAACACTCAACATCATGATTTATTTCTGTAATGCAAGGTTTAGAAACAAAATTACGCTTTAATAGATAGTATTCAAATAATGTCGAAGGCTTTATTTAATGTTTTCTTGGGTACGTATATGCATTTTATGAAGACAATGAAAACAAGAGGTTGTCTTCAATTTGTTGTGAATTATGATTGTTTACCTTTATGTGCATTATTATAATAATTAACGAATACAAACATTTAGATTTCTTATTGTCAAATTGCGAAATTATCGTCCTTGTGAGCACACAAGCGATTTTAACGATTATTAATAATAAATGTAGGTTATTTGATTTATTCTCGCATATATTAATATTAACTTTCAAGGGCTCCGTTGATTCGCTCATTCGGTTGTTGATGTGTATACTTAATATAACACCGATTCGAGATTACGAAATTAGTCTTGAAGAGTATTCAAGGCAAGTACAAGCCAAATGTACGAAAAAGTATCGAAAACTTTTATCTGCAATTTTAAAAGAAACAAATGTCGTGTAAGATTTTTTTAAAATTTTGAATGAAAATCCTTATGTCCGGTGGATTCTGTGCGGATATAATTATTTCACTATAAAAAATGTGTTAATTTTCCAAAATTAAGACCCAAGGGGATAGTTTTTTTCGTCGTAAATCAACCACAACGAAGTGGTTCGTTTTCTTCCGCTTGCGTGGTGCGTGCAACAGACGACCACACAGGAACCGATTTTTGTGGTTGATTTCGACGAGAGAAAATCGTTAATAAATAAAGAAAGAGCCTCACTGTATTAAAATGAGAGCCCAATTGAACAATTTCGTTTAAATTAAGGCCTTAAGCAGTGCCGGATTAAGGCTCCTTGATGGGCCCCATCTCTATTATGTTCAGTTTATAAAAAAATTGGTCGTCTGTAAAGTCGGTTTACGGACGAGAGTTTTACGTGATAACGTATTCCGCTCGAATACCATATTTAATAATACATAACCTAAATTTTAGTAGCTGTCAAACTTGGGCTGATCGTGCTTCTCTATCGCTTATACTGCGCTCTCGCTTGCACGCACAGGGTCAGGCGGAACGTTACGGCGTTACACTTTTTCGTGCGTGCAGCTGGTGTTTCATCAATTTATAAGACGTTATCACGTCAAAAAAATTCAAATTGATAGAAAAAAGTTAAAAAGCATAGATTTTTAGGAAAAAAATTGAATTTTACAATCAATGCTCTCATTGAAAATTTGGCTGTGTATAAAATAGGACCTTAGGCATTTGTATACAATTAATAGAAAAAAAATTTCAAAACTTTAAAATTAAAAAAACTTTTATAGTTATACCAGTATAGATCAAATTTTTGAGAACACGACAAAAAGAAAAAAAAATGATGGCACGGTTTAGTGAGGTATTTTTCATTTCTGCGTTGTGCTTCTTGGTGCCCCCTGAGACGTGTTGCCCTAAGCAATTGCTTAATTTGCTTAAGGGTTAATCCGGCACTGGCCTGAAGTAATGTACACTTGATTGTAGCATACTTATTTCAGACTAGAAAAAGTAATCAGTGACAAAATAATCAGCATAGGCGTTGTTTGTGGATAGCAGTTGCCATTCAAATATTTTCCAATATTTAGAAGGGAAACAAATTTTCCTAATATTACAAACCTACAAATACATATTTTACAAGCACGTTTTTCATTATTCTGACTAATTTAGCTAAATGAACTATAAAATATTGATGGAAATATTTCAATTTTACCATCGCCTCTATAATTCTAAATCCCAAATCCCTAGTAGTTCTTGTATCTCGAATCAAAATTCGTTAATGAAAAGAAGTATCACTTGACATGATAAAAAAGAACGACTTTTGAATTTTAAATGACATTAATCAGAAGATATAATGTAGAGATCCACCTGTACCTATTTTAATTAATTTTTGAACCGTATACGTTACCTATCTGATATTATAGCGATTTTTTTTATCCATGGATAAACAAGTACGTACGTATTGATAAGATAACATATTACAGTTGAATATCGATTATCCAGACTTTTTTTGTATAGAAAAGGTAACCTTGCATTTATATCTTTTGTCAGCCTTTAATTTAACAATAGGTAATAAAGCTTTGGATTAAAATTCAACTTAGTACCCAAAACCACTACCAATATGTGCTTGCGACTTGTGTGGCCAAATTTTAGCATTGGACAAATGGCGCCAGATTTGAAAACTGAATATCGGCGACAGATATTCGCATCCGCATTCACGAATGTCTAAAAATTGACATTAGTTACATCACTATTCGAGATAATAAATCTCGTGTCTTCTACAGCTGCGAACATCATATTAAATTACATATTTAGTAGCAGTTTTCTTTTACTACTTGTTTTTTAATATTTCGCAATTTTCCAGATAGTTACAGTAAAAAAAATGTAAACCGCATTTTTAAATTCCTGGTCTCCAGCCTTTTAAATAATCGAGATCCAACTGTATATAATAATAACAAAATTAATTTAAAATATAAATTATATGTACTGTATGGAAAACGGCGATTAGATATAAGATGCAGCCCAAAAAGGAAATCGTTTTATTTCTTTAATGAATAAAAATAGAAATTTTTTTAATATACAAAGAAACAGTAGTTTAAAATTTATTTATATCATTTTTGACCTTGTGTTTAAAATTTATATTAAAAGTTTTTAAGTGATCACTGACCAGTACATCAAAATTGTGGACTGTGGTTGAAGAAGTTAATACAAATAACGTAATTATATTGTAGTCGTTTTAAAGACAACTTGTTTTAATGTGTTTTACATATATATTATGTCGTATTTTTGCATGACCTGTTCTCCTGTAGGTACAGCAATCCGAACAAAAATAATAAATGAAAAGTTAAATATAAGAAATTGCCATAAAAATCCTCTTTTAAAATAAATGTCTTAAGTAAAAAAAAAAGTGTTATTAAGACGAAGCGAACAATTTTTTGGTAAATAGTATTCAATATCCTCAATAAATAAAATTATCGACCAATTTTTCAGACAATATATTAAACGTTAATGTATTAATTATATTTTTTGTTAATATATTGTCTGAAAAATTGGCCGATAATTTTATTTATTGAAGAGTTCTAATCAGACGTTAATCAAAGATTTGAGTATTCAATATCATTAAACCTTTTTTAGCCGTCAACGGTATTTATCTTGAGAGCAACACTCGGTATATTGTATTTATATAATAATTGTTATCTCTTTCGCATAGAAATATTTTTTGTTGGTTTTTTGAACTTTCAAATTTAACTGCTTGTTACGTTGCGACCAAATAATTTCCTCGTGAAATTTGAATACTGGACAGTATTTATATAATGATAATTTAGATAGCGAATATTTACGAAATTTTAAACCATTATCGTTCTTTAAATACTAGATATTGAGAAAAAAATACACAAGAAGATATCTGAACGCGCCGTTAAAAATATGCCCCGGAATAAGTCTAGTTTAAAAGGAAATACTTTTAGCTGCAGTTGACAATCTTATTTTGAATTCTTATGTTTCCGAATAAAGGCTTAGCGCAGTTTTCAATTTAAACAAATTTTGATTGCAAAGTCGTGAATTTCGTGTTAATTGTATGCGCTGACACTGTAATTATTGAGTTGTTGACTCATAAAACAAATAAGAGGTGTAATTTTACAATCTTTAGAATCGGTAGCAACAAATATTTGCAAACCAATGCGGAAAATTGCAAACTAATTTTATCATTGCAACGTTTAATTTCGAATCTTTCCTTTCAGAATGCAAGTACAAACTGCAAATATTTTTATCTTAATTTGTATTTCGCATCAGTGTTTAATATAAAAAAACAAAAGACGGGTTGCACTCCGGGAGTGCCGGCATAAGTGAAAACTTGAATATTAACGTCTTACGAATTTTCGATCAGGTCACGTGTCCTGACGCGAGTTTAACATTTTTTACCCATTACAAAAAAAGTGTACAAAAGTTTTCGTCTTACGAATTTTGTCTTGCGCATTTTCGATCAGGTCTTACGAATTTTCGATCAGGTCTTACGAATTTTCGATCTGACGCGAGTTTAACATTTTTTACCCATTACAAAAAAAGTGTACAACGCCGCTAAAGAAGTTTTCACTTCAAAAAAAAATTTAACTTGATAGTGGATTGAAGTGCATAAAATAACAGTTATCTTAGTCAATACTAATGCCGCTTGTAGTAATGAATTTGTGCCGCCTAGTGAGTATTGACGGAAGTTTTCGTCGCCCAGTGATTCTGCTCGCGGTATTCTATAGCAGAGAAAGACGACCGTTTTGTTCTACTATTTTGTTGACATCAAATAAAACATTTATAAACAAAACTAGAAAAGAGCACCCATTTTTTGTGTATTTTAATACATTTTATAATTTTAACCCAATGAACGTTATCAGAACCCTCCACTTGAAAAGGGTCCAGCTGTGTCAGTGTTTTTGTAATATTCTGATACTTATATGCAATGTTTATCTAAACCAATATATTTAAACGCACTCAAAAAGTATCGTGTTGTCACACAGATTTTCTCAAGAGAATTGAAAAAAATACATTTCTTTAAAAATTCCGATTAAACTGTAAAGCGTTTTGAAAAAAAACATTTTTTTTACATTATTAGTGCCTAGTTTTTACTGTAGTGGTAACTACGCCACTGCCACCACATTATCAAGGGTTAATTCTTACCTGCACCGCAGGTAACTTAATTTATGTTAAAATGGAAAATTTAAACTTACTCATTATTTTATAAGAATTTGTCACTAGAATATCCCCAAAAATGTTTTTTATTACATCAATAATAATTGTTTCTAAATATTCATCAATTATTTTTTAGATTAACATAGCTCTAACTAATTGCATGAAGATAAACGAATCAGTTTATGATAAATTCTGTACGGCAAGGTTATCGAAAAATATATCAGCATAAATAAACGCATAGTGTAGGTACATATTAAGACAAAAGATAAAGAAAAACTCACCGGAATATAATTAGATCTTTTCAACTGCAAAAGGCAGACCTGCATAAAAGGTGCAATGTCTTGACAGGTGACCCGATTTAATTAGTTCCAATTTTAGACACAAGATAAAATAGCTGCAAATACCACTTGCTATTTCAAAAATATACAGGGACGTCGTTTATATTCACACATAAAATAAAAAAAAAAACACCACTTTAAAATACTGAGTTTTTATCACCGATTTAGAATTTTTCTACTTTTTTAATCAAAATATGAAAAAACGTAAAAATTATAATTTTTTGAAAATGAATATCCGACATAATATAGTATTGACACATATACAAGAGAATATTACTTGAGTGGGGGTGGCTCCCCCGAATAAAATTATTTTGATTAAATATCACAAAATATCCACGAGCCGGATTCAATGACCGCACATTTTTTTTTTTTTTTTTTAAAAAAGGTATATCCAATTGTATATATCCACATATATAGAGCATATGCACATATACAAGAGAATATCACTTGGGGGGGTGGCACTACATCTTAGTATCTGGCCAGTATAATTAAATTTCAAAGCTGGGTCTAAACGACAAACACAAAATTGACCGCACATTAACTGTTCATCTAAAAACTAAAACAAGTCTATACAAATGTTTGACATTCAATCATAATTACGCAACTTACGTAATTTTGATTTGTACAATAAGGCATTAAATAATAGCGCTATCTGTGTAAATTTATACAAATCATTGTGCTTGAAAAATACCAACGGATGAATGCGAGTATTTTTTAGCTCGACACGTCGTTTCCTCCCCGATTTATATTTTTTGTTAGCCCTACTCGGGCAAAGCCGGGTTGGGCAGCTAGTAAACAATATTAATAAAATGTATTATTTTTTACGGGATAAGTATTTTCGGCTTATAAACTTATAACTATCAATAAATATAAATTTGACAGCTGTTTCTTTAATTTTTTCACGCGATGAAAATATACGGGTTACGAAAAAAATTAATTTTAAGAGAAAAGGATAGATTTCAGGATGCAATTTTTGATAGATCTTTAAGTTTTCAAATCTTTGATTAACGTCTGATTAAAACTCTTCAATAAATAAAATTATCCACCAATTTTTCAGACAAATATATTAACAATAAAATAAAAATTAATACATTGACGTTTCGGTCCGGATTTGGTGCTTCTTCAGAAATATGTAATCTAAAAAATATAAAGATGAATTAGTATCTACTTATTTTACAATAGAATTAAGACTGAATTTTTTAAATAATTTTTGAAAATTATATTTTTTAGATTGTATATTTCTGAATAAGCTCCAAATCCGGACCGAAACGTCAATGTATTAATTTTTATTTTTTGTTAGTATATTTGTCTGAATAATTGGTCGATAATTTTATTTGTTGAAATCTTTAAGTTTTATTGGAAATGTGGTTTGAACTTCCAATTATTGCAAAATTGTTTGATTTTTATTAAATGACAGTTTTAAAATTTCAAAATAATTAATTTCTTAATAATAGTTCACTTTACACAAATATAGCATCTGAACTTGTAACATTTGGCGGTTTAATAATTTATTTTTCGCAAGAAAACAATCTCAAAATTTTGCGAAAGAAAATAGATTTGTGTTTTGTAATTGCAAATTATTTAATACAATAATGTTTATTACTTCTATATAATTATTGTGAAGGAGATTTTTAGGTTGAAATATTGCATTAGAATTTTTTTATAATTATTCTTTATGTTGTGTAGATCTTGCACCATTTTTATTGTGTGAACGACGAATTCCTTTTATTGATAATTTAATATACATTTAAATTTCAAATGTCCATAATAAAACTAATATTGTCGTTAATAATTAATCAAGCAACTGCAGTGTATTACAAAAAACTTTCATATAATATGTTATTTTTTCATCCATTATTGTAATAAATTAGAAATAAATATGATATCGTTTGTAAAATTTCAATTGTTTGTACATAGGTGACCCAAGAATTGGAAAAAATACAGAGTTCGCCAAAATCCTTATTCGGCAGCTTACTTAATTGACAAGGCGAAATTTAGTCACTAGAATTTCGTTTTTTATGTTTCGCAGCTGACGGCTCACATTTTTTTTAAAATCAGTATTTTTATCCGCGTGCTTTATGAAAACAGCAAAAGTTTGCTGGACTCTGTTCTACTACATTTTTAAAACAACGCATAATCTTAATTATTTTGATCCAAGTTCGTTAAAATAGCATATCGCTGATAAAGATTAAAAAGTTTAAAATAATAGTTTTGTTATGATATTAAATCTATAAATTACAATACCTAATACATTGTAGTATGCACAAATAATTGATGCCATTGCAAATCAAGACAATGAAGATACGAAAAACGGAAATCCCATTGTGATAAGTTATCATTTTAATATTTTTGACATTTTTTCTTTGCTCATAAAGTTTTCGGAGGGGAACGAATATTGTCACTCAGGAGTATTGGAACAGTTTGATCGCCACTGATTCAGAGCAAATTTGATCTGAAAATATAACTCAAATTTCATATTAAACTTGCATGTCTAAATCAAATGTTGCAATCACGTGGAATCCTTATTTAATTTTAATTTGATTCTTTCTTCATTTCTTTATGAATATTTATTTATAAACATTAATGTTTATAGGCTCATGATTATAACTTTCACTCTTGTTATTTTTCTATAAGTAATGTCTGCATTTACGTGATGTGGTGTTACACCGTGGCCTTGGTACATTGAACTTGCGATTTCGAACTTTCTTTCGTTTATATAATACTTTTTGTAATCTGTGTTATATTTTTTTTACTTCTGTAATTAGAAATCCAATACTGTTTGTTTCTAATAAAACTTCTTAAGTTCTTACACAAATTCCAATCTGCTGGGTCCAATCTGCGCAGGGTAGCCAACATGAATAAACCGTAGATGGCCCAACCTGGTAGGCTGCAGGCACGTTTTGTTGAGAAAACGATTTCAAAATTTCTAGGTGGCCACAAAGCAAATGGTGGCAAATCAGTCAACGTTCTTACATTTGCATACGAATATCAAAATCACTATTCGTCGAATGTGGTTTTGACGTGATAACGTCTTATAAATTGATGAAACACCGGCTGCACGCACGAAAAAGTGTCACGTTCCGCCTGAGCCTGAGCGTGCAAGCGAGAGCGCGGTATAAGCGATAGAGACGCACGATCGGCCCAAGCGTCGGCTTGTACGCATTTCAATGTTTCTTTATGACGTTATCACGTAAAACTATCGTCCGTAAACCGACTTTACAGACAACCAATTTTTTTTCTATAAAAAATGCATAATTAAAATTAACATTTGATAATAAAATGTAAAATGGTTTTGAAAAATACATTCGAAATATAAAATAAGTATTTTTAAGTATAAAATGTTTTTTTTATTGTTGTTTTTGATAATTTTTCTATTATTAACTGCAAAGGTAAACTTAGTTCAAACGTGGTTTATACAGGGGAAAGTTGGGTAATTTGAACCACTTGCGAACAAAATGCATCTTTAATGTCCTTGCAGGCTTTTCATTATATAATATACACTTTAACCAGTAAGAGCGGACCCAATAGTAGAAATTATTTTTATTGAACGTTTTCAAAAAAAAAAAAAAAAATAGACAAAACTTTCTGAATACCAATGCAAAATGATATTTTGAAGTAAGCATTTAAATAGAAAATATAAATAGGTATTCTGAAGTTTAAGGAGATCTATTTCAAACAACTTACATCTCTGGGTAGTTTAGGTTATAATAATAATAATAACGATTTATTTTTTTAATACCTCAGGTGTTGATTTTTGAAGAATATAGTGCGTGGGGTTTCGCGGATTAAAATGATCCATAACATAAATATCAGAGCATGGATCATTTAAACGATTTAAATAATCGAAGGCACTAATTGTTCAAGTTTCTATATTATGATCATCTACAATAATTTGTTAATAATACAAAAAAAAATCAATACAACAGTTTATTCATTAATACGCATTAAACACGATAAAAAAACTGAATATCTGTGAAAGTGTCATTTTTCCCCACTTAATAATTTTTGATGATTATTATTGCCGCACCTTTTAAAGAAAAGAATTCAAAGTTTTTATAAAACAGTTTTTTAAGTAACCTTCAACATTTTTTTTAACAGGAAGATATTAATAAAATAATAACTTGATTTACACTGTGTGTGAATACGTTATATTATTTGAACAGTGCTCTGGAGATTAGGGGCTTAGCTTCCAGAAAAATTAATAATGTTCTTAGCATTAGTTGCCGATTTTATTATGTTTATGTGGGATTTGTAACAATATAGACATTTCACTTTTGAGTAAACATTGTTTTATTTAAACCACCTAAACTATATTTTTACTGTAGTCAATTTTTAGAGAATCGAATCCGCTTTAAGTTTTTTTTTAAGTTGATGTTTTTTTGTGACGTCAATAAGTATTTGATTATTTTCTAATACAAAAATAGCATAAAGTGTTGAAGATCATGTACAAAGCACATTATACCTACAGTATACAGGGTGCTACTGAACTATATATACTATTACCAAATATCAAATTCGTATACTGGTTGATCACCGTTATCTTTAAACTTATGGCAAAATATTCTTATGAGAATTTTTTCGTCATTTATTGACTTTTTCTCAACAGAAACACGTGTTCATGAGACAACAAATTAAACTATCAATGCCTACGTATAAATAAAATTGTTTATGAATTTTGACGGGTTTTCAAGTATATCTTTCGAAAATAGCTGGATCGATTTTGATTACTACTGAGACAACTAGATCCCCACCTGTTGATTGTTGTCATCTTATTTTTAGTTAGTTTCAATTTTGTGCTGTTGGGTTTCTGGTTTTTTTTTTAATAATTAGTTTTTACTTATACTATACTTAAGTGACGTAGGGAATTGGATGTAGTTTTAAGTAATGTAGATATTGATAATAATTCCAGTATGTAAATAATTTGGATAGATTATGAAATTAAGTGTATAGTTCTCTGGAATTTCTCTTGTATTTAAATACATATTTTCTTTTTTTTAAGTTCGTCCTCTGTGTTTAAGGTGAATGTACACTTAAGTAAAACATGCATTAATTAATTGATTTTGTTGTGTTTGTGAAATTCTGTGATTTCCGAATACTTCTTACTCTTTTAATATTAATAATCACCCCTAATGTTGCATTTGTTTAGAATGAAACTAGTCGTAAGTTTTCGTTTCATATCTGTTTTTATTAAGTCTTCAATTAAATGGCTTGTTATAAAGTTTATTTGAAATTTAGTAGGTAAATTAATTTAAGCTGAACAATTGTGGAAAATACGTACAAATAAAAAAAAAAAACAAAACTCTAACGTAATTTTGATTTTGTTTCAGTGTAAATAAGAAGTACTGACAAGTGAATCAATTGCGAGATATTTAGGACAAATCAAATAATAGTTGAAAGATGGCTTCGCGATTATTTCGAGCTCATGGCGATATTTGTGCATCTCATCCATGGGAAGTGATTGTTGCAACGCTAACATTGACAGCATGCATGTTAACTGTGGACAAACAGCAACAACAACAACAACAACAGCAACAACAGACCCATCTCCATTACGGTGTTTTGGCATCTCCACATAAACAGCATTGCAATGGATGCTTTTGGCTTGAGGTACTTAGTTGAAATGTTTAGAAGCAAAAATGTTCTCTTATTCGTTAGCCATCAAGAACCTAAAAACAATATTAACTGACAACGTTCTTAGTTTTATACCAAAATACGAATTAGTAAGTGTAATTTTGCTACAAACACATTGTTGTCTTTATTTGGGGATCAAAGTATTTGTTTTAAATCTTCTTGGTTTCCGGGCTTGTAGGCCGTGGTCCATTGTTCCAAATGTGTAGGCTTTCATGGCCGGTGTTGTTTCAAATCTTCTCCAAGAAGATTTGGAACAATACCGGCCATGAAAGTCTATACACTTGGATAAAATATTTGTTTACTCTAGATTAATTGATAATTTCGTCCAGCGTGAAACTGGGGGTTCAGGGTTCTGAGTCCCGACAGTGACATGTTGAATGTGACCACACATTTTCTTATTTAGCATTGTAACGTTGACAATAATATTGTGTATTTGTAACAAAAATTCATTTACTACAGTGATTTCGCGTATTGTGGTATAAAAGGGCGTTATCTTTAATGTATTGATTTATTGATCACAATAACACGTAATTCTTATGACTTTAACAATAAGATTGTGTTGTTTTTGCAGGCAGATTTTATAGCCGCCGATGCAATTGTTATGACTTTAATTCGTTGCATGGCAGTTCTCTATTGTTACTATCAGTTTTGTAATTTGCATAAACTGGGCTCCAAATACATTCTTGGTAAGTTAATTTTTACTTCATATTCAATATCACCTAAACATTATTTTATAATTTAAAAGTCTCGTCGAAATTCGTAGCTTACTGATTTTTTTCAATTCACTGGTCATAAAAAAAGTAGTTTGCTAAGTGGTGACACAACGAACACGCCGTTCGTTGTGTCACCACTTAGCAAACTACGTACGGGTAAAGACTTCAATGATGGATAAAGAACAAGCTATTCGTATTACGTATAGGTTAGGAATTACTGAATGAAAAGTAAAAGCGGTAAACCGGAACTAGAATTGCGCACATAGTTAAATTTACGTGTCTTGCCTGTGTAATAACCACTTATTTATCCGATTGTATTATTTTAATATGGTCGACTGAATTTATACATGACTTTTTTAAGTAACTTTTAGTCAGCTGTTGAAATCACAGAATATCTAACGCGGATTTACGTGGAGCCATATATCTAATAATTTACTATATGAATCATTGTCTATCTACTCAATGTGCGGTGAGTGAATGCAACAAAGCGTATCGAAAATATATCTGCGTCTCTTTTTTCGATGTAATTCCCTGATTTCTCCGATGATAGGATTGGTTGATGTAGATACGTGCATTCAATCTGAATAAAGTATGCCTGTTTCAAAAACTTTGTCTTTTTCTATGACGTTAACATGGGCGTATCCAGCTTTTGACACAGGAGAGAGCAAGTTAAAAATTTCTTAAGCCGAGTCCCCCATGCTTTTTTGTCCTCCTGGATACGCCAATGCTTACGGCGTAAAAAAAGACAGAAGTATATGTTTGCACCCTAATAGTTCGATTGCGATTTTATTCCTATGCTCAGTATAGAATAAAAGTATATGCGTGGAGCAATGATCAAGGGCGTAGATATTTTTTTTCTGGGCGAGGGATAAAGCAAACAAAAAATTCAGTATCTGGAGGGGGGAGGGTTAAAGTAAAAAAATCAATATTTTTTTAAGTTTTATTAATATCACACAAGAATAGGTACTCACGAAGAAAGGTGTCAAGCAAAATATTAATTTCCAAACCAATTTTTCAATTTTTTTCCAAGAAGTATTTCTAAATTTTATTTTTTAGCCAGGTATTCGTATTATTTTCAGTTTTATTTTTTTATTATATCCTGGGGCGGTATACTACGTGCGGCGAAAGATGAAGCCACCGCGTCATAGTGACGTGAATGCATTGCGCCCGTCTTCTAGCTTGCTATTTGGCTGTTTCGGAGATCCATGTGCGTCGAGTGTTTATTTTTATTCTACCGCTATAAATGGATATGTCGAATTTATTACACACGCCACTGTCTGCGGGCAAGTAGGCGTTCACTAGCAGATTATTGATGACGTGCCTGGCTTCATCTCTCACCGCGGGCACTATACGAAACGAACGTTTGGGAAACAATATTTTTATTTAATTGAATTCTTAACTCGGCCACGGATGCAACCAATTTAATAAAAGATTCTGTATAAATTGAATCTTTGCGAAAGTGAATTTAATACCTCAGGCGAATGCTTAATTTAAAAGTGAAATTTCCTATTAAATGTTACATATTTGTTTTAAGAAATTGAGAGTTGATTTGTACAGTCAATTGATATATTTTTTTCAAGACAGTACAATTTTTAAACGTCTCGTTGCACGAATTATATAATGTGCATATTTTTAATGAAATAAAAGTTCAACAAAATTTGACTTTATTAGGTGATTACTAAACCTTTTGCAAGGATGATATTTCTATATCTGTATTATAACGGAAAATGCATACGTCATTGTTGAATCTATACTAATATATAAAGCTGAAGAGTTTGTTTGTTTGTTTGAACGCGCTAATCTCAGGAACTACTGGTTCAAATTGAAAAAAATTTTTTTTTGCTGGATATATCCCATTTATCGAGGAAGGCTATAGGCTATATAAAATTACGCCACGATCATTAGGAGCGGAGCTTTAATAAAAAATGTTGCAAAATGTATCTCAATAATAAGCTTCTATTCATGTGAAATGCACTAACTAGATATACTCATATTAGCGTTGTGGGAACACAACCTCAGGTGGCTGAATCGATAGAGCATGCGACTGTCAATATCCGTGGGTTCGAGCCCCACGTTGGGCGAATATATATGTTTTTATTTTCTACATTGCTTTTTCTAAGGCTTACTTTAAATTTATTTTAATTTTATTTAATTAATTTAAAAAAAATTATTAGTTTGAAAAAAGTTTAAATACTGCTTTTTATCGACAAAAACTTTTGAACTGTAACTCCGATTATCATGAAATTTGGACACAACATGCATCTCGGTAAACTAAGATGAATGTGTGTACTCATGTTCCTCTCTTCCCTATTAGTTCTTTTGTAGTTTGAGATCGCCGGACATTTTAGTCTACAACCATAGACTAATGTTAGTTTTTATGAGAAGTGAACAATATAAGTTTCATCACGATGTGTAAACACAGGTAAAATCGATTTTGGAGAAATCCATATAATAACCTCAATTGCGGTCGAATTTCAACCACTTGGCGACCACTAGAGTATAGCTAATATATTTAACTTTAACGTGAGTTTAAAAAAAAACTGAAAATTAATTTTATTGCAAGTATATGTTCGGTATTGCATGCATTTACACAGTTTTTTATATTTTTATATCTGTATATCGATAATATATATGTTACGGTAAAGATGATTGGTATATTAATAATAAACTTGGCACCATTTTAGATCTCACGTACCGAACTTTTGATCAAAATGTGTTTGGTAAAAATTCATAACTGTTTGTTCAGTAAATAATCCCGTCTATATCGACTGCGTGTATTTTGATACTTTCTAAAGCAGAAGTCGCTATTTCGTTTCAAAATTCGTCATGTTGGATTTTTACTAGGAATAATAATTAACATTTTAAAGAATAAGTAATTAAACAATAAGAAATTTTGTTAATTAAAAAAAGTTAGTTTCCTTATTCGAATCAAATTTAAATATCAAATAACAATTATAGAGATTTCTTTCGAAAATAAAATCTTCCTTACAACCCTGTGATAAGTAAAAGAATGTACATTTTTTTGCTCCTAATTTTATCACTTTAACGTGAATATTACCAACTAATTACACTGACCGTAACATATACAAATTTGACCTGTGTTACGTTTTGTTTTGCAATAATAACGGTTATTTCTATAAGCTACTAGGTCAAGAACCTCAAGTTTAATATGGTTGCGAAATTTTATTATAATAATAATAAAAATATAAACAATGTTACTAAAATAATGTCTACATTGTTTCGCAATTATTAGACACCTGCTATCTGTTCAGTATATTACATTCCCTACTATAAAAATATTGTCGCGTAAATTGGTTTATTTGTCAGTTTCTCCTGAGTTAACTTAGTAGTTAGTAACTAAACAATAGGAGTTTTTGCAAATTTTCAACAGTTTTGTAGAGAAAAAAGTATCTAACCGTTAACAACCTCAGATGTTGTGCGTCTATAATCTATCTCTCTCTTTCTCTAACCGTTGGAAAAAATCATTGATTATTAGGGCTATTATGTAGAATCAGGAAATTGCACCATACAAAATAGGATTATGTCATTTTTTGCGAGCTTTTCGAGTATTTCTTATGATACGCACATTCGTTTTCTGTCTGTATCTATCGACACCCGATATTCATGAAAATTATCAGTTGGCAGAATATATTAACAAAAAATGTAATTAATACATTAGGTAACGTTTCAATCCGAATTTGGACCTTCTTCAGACTGATCTAAAAAATATAAAAAATAATTAATATTTAATTTCTAATTCGCTTTATATAAAATTCTTTCAAAATTATTAATTAGTATCAAAATATTGAAAAAATAATAACAAACAATTTTTTATTAACTAGTCATGGAAATAATTGTGAATGCCTAAAAAGAAAGAAAAAATTATTAAAAACAAAATATTATTTCAAAATAATACTATATATTATATTACTTAAATTTTTCGTATCTAATTGAGCATTTTTATTTGATTTTATATGTAACATTTCCGAAATATTTCGTTTAAAAAAATTAGTTTCATTATCTAAAATTTTTATATTATCCCAATTAATTTTGTGGTCAAGTTCTAATTTGTGTTTAGTTATTTGCACTCCGGGGGGCCGGCAGAAGTGAAAACTTGAATATTAACGTCTTACGAATTTTCAATCTGACGCGAGTTTAACATTTTTTACCCATTACAAAAAAAGTGTACAAAAGTTTTCGTCTTACGAATTTTCGATCAGGTCACGTGTCCTGACGCGAATTTAACATTTTTTACCCATTACAAAAAAAGTGTACAAAAGTTTTCGTCTTACGAATTTTCGATCAGGTCACGTGTCCTGACGCGAATTTAACATTTTTTACCCATTACAAAAAAAGTGTACAACGCCGCTAAAGAAGTTTTCACTTCAATAATTACGTTTACAACTATAAAATGTAAAGGGCAAGGAGCATAAAAAGAAAGTCACAAGAACATATTTTGTGTGATGGTCTACGTGTTAAGCGAGGTATTACTGTATTTTTTTCGATATATGTGTTGCATCTTATTGGTCAACGGATCTCTTCGGTCCTTTATACCTCACAAATGTCAAGGTACACATTTTTTTAAACCCGTGTTGGCTATACCTGTGTAGTAGGTTCCAGCTGTTGCTGCTCCAAGAGAAAGTGGATCTATATACGATTGACGTGACATCATAAGACAGAATATACTAGAGAGAGGTCCATGGTCACTGCGCCACTGATTCTGTTCTTCTCGAAGAGGGGAAGGGGTGTTATAGAGACCTAGTTAAAGATGTCCATACATGTTGACTAACTCACGATGGCCATACATCTCTAGTTATTAATACTTATGCACCACGACCACTCCCATTGACCGTTTAATCGATTCCCAGTTAGGCGATAGTTACCATAGTCAAATAAGATAAAAAACGAAGAGAAAACTAATTCTAAAATTATGTTTTTATCAGATGTTTTGTCAGAAGGCCGATAAAGGACATCTTAATTCCACTACGATTCATCTAATAATGTAATTAAAAAGAACTCAACGCAGCCAAACATCTTTTACTTGATAAGATTAAATTAAAGTTTTTCGTTGCACGTTGCGTCGATCTTTTGGGGTTTAAAATTAATTGTTGATTTCCTTCGTTTTTGTTGCTATTTAGATTTTTAATAACAACAAACTCTCTATAATATTTTTTTTTATTTTCAGGCATTGCGGGATTATTTACTGTTTTCTCGAGTTTTGTATTTACTTCCACCGTTATAAATTTTTTACGTAGTGATATAAGTGACCTCAAGTAAGTAAAATCATAAAAAATCAGTTTAAAAATGCGATGATTTTTACCAGCTTTGTAATATTTTATTAGCTGGTTACAAGCCACTATCGGCAAATCTCTCAGCTGTGTAAAGACATCTTGTCAATAAAAAACCACAAACAAAACACATTAATATATTAATCTTTAAAACTCGTTATGTTTTAGAGACGCGCTATTTTTCTTTTTACTGCTGATTGATCTTTCTAAGGCAGCGTTATTGGCACAATTCGCTTTAAGTTCTTCGAATCAGAACGAAGTTAAGCAGAATATTGCTCGAGGAATGGCACTTCTTGGTCCAACAATTACATTAGATACCGTAGTTGAAACTCTTGTTATCGGAGTTGGAACATTATCAGGTAATTTCCCCTGCAATTTCATTATCAATAAGGTTGCTCTTCTAATGGTAAAACGCGATTTCGATGCCACCACGACGGTCATCTTTTCGAAGTCTGTTGCAAACAGAACTGCCATCAAAGACTTGAGAATCATAGGGCTCTTGTTTCTATGATGGTTCTTGATTCATAAATCATTTATCTCTCGGGTACTAATCAAAGAATCAAATGAATTCCTATTTTATTATTGTTGAAAATAATAATAAATCAAAACTAGATCCAGATAATTGTTTGCTTATCAAATGTCGGTTTCGTCGCGATTGCGTCGAAGTCGCGTGCTATCTATGAATGTAACTGACAACAAAAATCATATTTTGATTGGTGATTTTGCGTACTTATTTTAATCAGGATATGGTTTAAACACACAAATTTTTTTTCAGGAGTTCGACGCTTAGAAGTACTTTGCTGGTTTGCTTGCTTATCTGTACTCGTTAATTATATAGTCTTTATGACGTTTTATCCAGCATGTCTGTCGTTAATTTTAGAGGTAATTATTATTACGGGTTTTTTTCTTGTATCTTATTTAAAAAAATATATATATTATTACGGGCTGGAATAGAATAACAGAGGTTTTTAAAAGATAACACAAAATGCAGTAAAAATGACATTATGTATTATATTTTTTTTATTATGTGCTGTAAAGACGGTTATGTTAAAATTTGATTTTTTGCCGAGTTTTTTTACATAAGAAAGGACATATAATTTTAATTGTTATCTATAATAGCATTTTTTACTATCCTTATATATACAGGGTGTCCCACGACGTGACTGCCATAGCCTGGGACTGTTTTGCTGGGGTGATTTCAAGTCAAATATGTCTAATGAACATATATCCGGAACGCTATCCTAACTGAGATAGAAGCATTTGAAATTTTAAATAAGTATGCCCATTTATGCAGGTATTAGGTTCGACTGTTGGTTTTGTTATTATTAAAAAGACCAGGTGGCTGTGAATCACCATTAGTATTTATTCATGCTAATCCTGAGACTCTTCGCAGAGCTACCACTTTAATTCTAAGAAGAGCTAGACTATGTATACAGTAACTGGGTGCAACTAATTCAATAAAACGATTTCTTTTTAAATGGTTTTTAAATTAGTAGGGAATTCCTACTACTAGTTAGCTATAATTTCAAATGGTTCTAGCTCAGTTAGGATAGCGTTCCGGATATATGTTCATTAGACATTTTTGACTTGAAATCACCCCAGAAACACAGTCCCAGGCTATGGCAGTCATGTTGTGGGACGCCCTGTATATATTCGTATGTAATAAAAAGTTTAAAATTTCCAATATACCAACATTTTAGGTGTTTTGATATTTGCGTATCTTATAAAATAAATATGTTATAGGCTGACTCAGGACAACATTTAGTAAGAGTACGTTTATACTTTATTTTATTTTTAGTTATCAAGAAGCGGTGATTATAAGAAGCTCTATAGTGATGCTAGTCTTTCTTTATTTAGTATACGCGAAGAAGATCAAAAACCCAATCCTGTAGTTCAGAGAGTCAAATTGATAATGTCATTAGGACTTATGATTGTCCACGCCCACAGGTAAAAAGCTTTATAAAACATAATTTAACAAGGAGTAAACAAATCAAAAATATGATGTTAAATCTTTAAAAAAATCATGTTCTTTATTAACATATTATGTTTTTGTGACTTCCGCTATGAAGTCTTGTAAAATGTATAGAAGCAGAATTTACATTTTGTAAGCAGAAAAAAAACTTAAATGACGCGTTTCTATTGAATTATATCTGATTTTGAATTGTAAAAAATATATTTAAAAATACACCAAACAATACGATAGACTATAGTCAGTTTGACCTATGCTTAGCTTATTCTTGTTGACTGAATATGCGGTTACCATTGACAGTATTAAATGTGAGTGTTAAGACTCCACTCAAAAATTAATAGAAAAAGGAAACATTCCTTTTTTCTGGCGTTCGATATTTGAGTTATTAAAATGTGTATTGTTTTGATTTATTTTTCGTTGAAAGATTCATTGTTTGCTAGTTTAACGTTGCATGGACTTTGTTAAAATTTTTAGTTTATTTGTAAATATCTGTTTCGTATGATGTTAAGAGATATGTTTATTTTTTCATATATTAAAGAATAGTTAATTTACACTATGAAGCTTTAAATACAGTTTTGTTTGTTAGTCGGTGGCCACTTCGAGATGATGAAGAAGACCATATTTCTCCTCTAATGAATGGAGAACATACTATGACTTTAAATAGAACAGAAGATACGCCTTTACATGGATACATTATAAAGTAAGGCGTTGTTTTTTTTTCTCTGTATTAGCATTATTTAAGATACACAAATCTTTGATTAACGTCTGATTAGAACTCTTCAATAAATAAAATTATCGACCAATTTTTCAGACAATATATTAACAAAAAAATATATAATTAATACATTAACGTTTCAATTCGGATTTGTTATTATTTTTTCACTATTTTCATAATCAGTAATAATTTCGAAAGATTCTAGAAAAAGCGAATTAGATTTTAAATATTAATTATTTTTTATATTTTTTAGATCAATTCTGAAGAAGGTCCAAATCCGGATTGAAACGTTAATGTATTAATTATATATTTTTTTGTTAATATATTGTCTGAAAAATTGGTCGATAATTTTATTTATTGATTATTTAAGATATATATTATTATTATTAAACTGTTATATCATTTAATAGTAAGCTTAGATCTTCAAAGGTTTCATCTAAAAATTTTAGTGAAAAATTGACAATTTATTTTATTTTCAGATGGGTTACCGTTAGCGCAGATCACATTGTTATTTTTATATTATTATTAGCTTTAGCTATTAAATTTATTTTCTTTGAAACAAAAGAAGACATTGCATCACAAATACGAATGGCTGAAGAACAAGAAGCCAGTAAAAGTAAGAAAAATCAACTACCAAAACCCGTTTTTACTTCAGGAGATGACTTGATTGATGTCGGAGGTACAAATAGACCTTACGTTATCGTTCCTACTGAGGATAAAGAAGTACAAACTGAATATTTAAAGACTGACGATGAAGAAAAAGTAGATGAAGAATCATGCCAAGAAGAAATCATTAGAAGTTTAAGTGAATGTATTTCTATATACGAAACAGAACTAAGTGCCAGTTCTTTAACGGACAAAGAAGTAATTCAATTAATTCAAAATAAGCGTATACCAGGATACCAGATTGAAAAGGCTGTGAAAGATTTAGAGCGAGGCGTCGGCATTCGTAGACAAGTGCTAGAATTATCCGCTAAACTTTCGGAACACACCATAGACGATCTGCCTTTCAGAAATTATGATTACAGCAAAGTAATGGGTGCCTGTTGTGAAAATGTTATTGGTTATGTGCCAGTTCCGGTTGGCGTAGCTGGCCCTCTTCACTTAGATGGACAAATGTATCATATACCGTTGGCAACAACTGAAGGATGTCTTGTTGCTAGCATTAATAGAGGAAGCAGGGCGTTAATAAATGGAATAAACAGTCGCATTGTTGCTGATGGGATGACTAGAGGCCCAGTTGTTCGATTCCCTTGTCTTGCAAGAGCCAGGTTTGTTTCTTTAGATCTTTAAATAGAAGATGCAAGAAGAATTTCTCAAATTTAATGACAGTTTAAAAATCGTACTTGCTTATTTCTATTGAAAATTGCTTCTCGCGTCTATGTACACTGTTATCTGTTATGTGCTAATAAAATATTTTAATTTTAGTCAGGCAATGGCATGGATGGAAGCATCTGACAATTTTAAAATAATCAAAGAAAGTTTCGATTCCACTAGTAGATTTGCTAGATTGTCAAAGCTGCATACTCGTATTGCTGGCAGAATTCTTTTTGTCAGATTTGTGGCTACTACAGGCGATGCAATGGGTATGAACATGCTATCAAAAGGAACTGAAACAGCTTTGAAATTTATCAGAACACAATTTCCCGATATGGAAATAATTAGTTTGAGTGGTAATTTTTGTACTGATAAAAAACCTGCAGCCGTCAATTGGATTGAAGGTCGTGGAAAATCGGTTGTTTGTGAAGCTGTTGTCCCAGCTAATATAATTACCACTGTTTTAAAATCAAATGTCCATGCCTTAATTGATGTTAACAGAACAAAGAATATGATTGGATCAGCAATTGCCGGAAGTATTGGTGGATTCAATGCCCACGCGGCTAATGTAGTTACAGCTATGTTCATTGCGACTGGGCAGGACCCTGCTCAAAACGTAGGTAGCAGTAACTGTATTACATTGATGGAACCTTGGGGCAAAGACGGCGAAGATTTGTACATTACGTGTACAATGCCGTCTGTTGAAGTTGGTACCATTGGAGGAGGAACTTCTTTACCTCCTCAGGCAGCGTGTTTGGAAATGCTTGGCATTAAGGGGCCAAACATGAACTGTCCGGGAGAAAATTCGAAACAGCTCGCCAGAATTGTTTGTGGGGCAGTTTTAGCCGGCGAATTGTCACTAATATCTGCTTTGGCAGCAGGACACCTCGTTGGCAGTCATCTAAAGCACAATAGGTAAAGTTTTTTTTTTTACTTTTTACGTTTTATTATTTCACTAAAGTCTTTTTTTGAGCACATTTATGTTTATTGCACACTTATTGAGTAAGGGATGAAGACTCAACTATCCGCACAACTTAGGTAAAATTGTTTATTAAAAGTAGATAAACAATACAAATTTCGTCCGAATTTTCTTTTTATGTTATCATTTTTTTACAGATCATCGGCGACAGTTACCTCTGCCATAGCTGAATCATCAAAAACTCTTAACAGTTCTACTCTCTCAGCAATCTCATCATCCTGCTATAAATCATGATAAAAAAGGTGTTATTTTTTTTCTTTAAAAATAAATGTATGCTATTCAAATTAATTATTATTATTGAATGAAGTTAATGCAAAACGCCAAATTTAATATGAAGTGTATAATGCAGATGTGAATTAAGACGGGAAGAACTGCGCATATATTATGCTTGAAAGCCAGTGATCTCGTCACGCTTACATATTTAAGTAGTAAATATATTTGTACTTATATTGACTGCCTATTGCTAGTAAGTTTCATGTAGATACTGGGAATTTTAATAAATAAACAGTGACATGCCAATATTTAAAGTTTTTGGTTTGTTGAGTATTTAATCGTGTATCATTTTTATACACATTAAAATACTTCGTATTTCGATATTGTTTTTAAAAAGCATTCGTTTAAATAGCTTTAGTAATAAAGTTGGTATATTAAACACAGTTATGCTTGATTTAATTATCAAAACGTAGAAAAAAAAAAAACACAACCCCTTTGTAATTTATAGTATTTCAGAACGAGTTTTCGATGTCTGGTTAACTCCACTACAGTTATTTGTATAATTTTAAATGAGGAAACTAGACGTACATCATTCACATCATAGGATAAACTGGCCTTAATACACCTCTTACTTTACCGTTATATTGTTTATTTTATGTATTTTTATTACGGTAAAAGTTTAAATTAACTAGTCATACTAAATAACTTTTTAACATTACAGATCTTTTTGAAAAGTTAACCAATAGGTGTCTAATCATTGTTTAGCGTAGGTAAAAAAATGGACTACTTACATGTTAAGAATTTCGTGTCTAATAATATAAAAATAAAATTAAGCTAACGCCTAAAAGACCAACGTGAAATTAGTATAATTTAATGTTTTCATAATGCATGCCACCTTATCTTTGCAGGAGGATTTAAAATTTGACATTATTTTTAAGTTCAAATCATGACCCTACGCAACCTTGCGTTAGCTAATAATAATTTTATTTGGAAAAGAATAAATAAAAGAGAAAGACTTCGGAAATTTAATTTTCTTTCGTAGTAATTATTTTATTTTCAATTTTCAGCGAATGCTAAAAGCAAGTATAAAGATTTCGTCTTATTGTGGTTTTATTTTATTATTATTCACATGAAAATATGTAAGCTTATCTATATTGTTTATATTATAATTTAAATATTTTGTTTTTATTTCAGCGTTTTTAATTGACCAGTTCTTTTCCATATTGTTTGGAATAGATGTGTGTATTTTATTTAGTGTTATATGTAATTATTGAATTTTTAAAAGTATTTTTATATAAAAATAAATATTTGTTTGCAATTTATGGCGATTTTTAATATATATATATATATATATATGTGTAATCCTTGGCTCATTCCTTACATATTTTTTAATTTATTAAATTTTTCACAGTTTAATTTCTTTAGTTTTTATTTGAAAAAAATCTAAACAAATTAACCATTTTAGTTATTTTTAATTACATGATCACATTATTGGGAATATAGGAATTTTTTTCGGGAAATACGAATGGTTGATTTTATTTTTTTGTAAAATATATTTTGCCCTGTAAAACGGCATTAGTTGACATGGATAAAACAATAACAATTACCAAGGAAGATTGGAAATATAATATTTTGATCATCAATAACATTTACTTATACTAAGTTATTAAACTAACGCTTGATATTCCCAAATTACAACAACAAATATAACAATATATATTTAACAACACTTAAGAAAACTGGATTGAAAAACATGAATATATATTATTAATGTTTTATAATATTTTTATATAAAAACAAAGTTTTTGTGCTGATTTTCGATCGAAATTCTCCTTCTACAGAAAATCAGCAGAGTAAAACATTCAATCAAATATGCAAATTTTAACACTTCTCAGCATAACATTTAAAAGTTTTTTTTTTTATTTATATATTTTATTAATATTTTGAAAGACATTTAAAATATGAAGAAATTCATACATGATAAGTTTTTTGGAATCTATGACGGTGGTATAAGCAGTGGATAAGCGCAGTTTTAGCGCATTAGTTCAATTAATTTTTTTTTTTAAATAAAACTGATTTTCGATTAACAAGATTTTGGAAATAGTTTTCCGTCGAAAACGTCCATGAAATGAATTTTACAAACCCGTGTCTGATCAGCTTGTATCTATCTCGGTTTGGGAACTACACGTCGTTCATGTCCAGTATAATCCAATCTAATCTATACGTCGTTCAGGTTCCAAACTAAAAGAGGCATAACTGTTCAATTTTTAAAAATATAGCTTCCCAGAAAAATTAGAAAAAAATAGCCTTCTACATTTATTACTGCAATTCGAGATAAATAAGACCGAGATAAATACAAACTGTAAGAGTGATTATTTTCAGATTTCGAGAGTTTCTTTCCGTAAATTTCACATTTTTATTTAAATAGCATATTATATCACCGTCATTTTTTAATTACTGCTGAAATTACAACATAATAATATAACGTTTTTTTCATTTTAATTGCCCCTCGTTATTTTCATCGTATTAAAATTGCCAACAAACTCGTATTCCTACATCGATTATTTTGATTTAGCCCAAAAATTTATTCAAAATTTCTTGTGCAAGGCCGTGATCTTGCAGTCTCCGCATTTGGACAGTTTTTTTCGAAAAACCATCGGAGAACCAATCAGGAGCTCGGAAAGCCGGACGAAAATGGCTGCCTACAAGTAGAGAAGCGGCAACTTTCCTCTTGTGTTCTTCTTTTTCTCTTTATATAGTATATCTAGTAAGAGACCCCGTGATATATTAATGTAAAATGCTTTCTTTATTATGACACCCTACCAGTCGGTACGACCCTGTATAAAAGTATTATACCGCATTAAGTAAGGCGCACCTTATTCGATGTTGCCATGGCAACAAGAAGCGACTGGTTATATTGATACTTTGTTTACATGTGTCTATATAAGTATTTTTTATGACCACTAACTTTTTATATTTAGTATTTATTGTATCCCTTTTACTTCAACCGCCGCTTTTAAAGATGGCTACTAATTTTCCTTATCATTTTTTCAAAATATTTATAATATTTCGAATATACGCTTTTAACGATATAGTTACTGGCAATTGATTGCTAAAACGAACCATTTTATGGTCAACGTAGATTTTACGAACAAAACTTTTATTCATTTCAATGGTCCCTTAAACAAATTTTATTACCGGACGAAATTACGTAAAACTCGAAAAATTTTATTTGACGAAAATAAAATAGCACTAACAAATAATATTGGTTTTAAGGGTGTGGTATGAATTAAAAAAAATAATAGGTATAAAAAAAATGTATCAGAAAGTGAGTTTACAAGAAATTTATATTGACTATTTAAACTAAAAAGCGTTGAGTTTCTTAAAATTTGCAGCTTTTCGCACCCAACATGGAAAATTTCAAAATTCTAACTTACTAAGAAGTGGTCGCAGGGCCCGATCTAGAGGGGGGAAAACCGGGCAATTGCCCGGGGCGGCAAAATTGAGGGCGGCGCGGCGTCGACGGCGAAAATTTGAAAGATGGTTAAACAAAAAAAAATTACACCATGTATGGAACAACGCATGGGTAAAAGGCGGCAAATATTATTTTTCCCGGAGCGGCGAAATAACTGGATCGGGCCCTGAGTGGTCGAAATATTAATTACAAAAATTTTCCCGGAATACAACGGAGAAAAAAAGACAATAAAAGCGTTATAATAACGATTTTCCTGAGCTGCAATTAAAATTACTAGAATTTGTCTTTTTTGGATTTATAATTAAACGTCTATTTTAGTAAGTATGATACTTTTATATCTTTATTTTTTTCTTGTGGCAGAAGTACAATGCATTGTAGACAAAGTATTATTGATGATAGTTTGATATCATTAAATAAGCTCACTGCCCACGCCTTCTAGTTCATTTTCAACACGAATGTGTAACGAAACAAAACTAAAATCTGCCCACTGCTTTCAATAATTCAAAAAAACTTTTTTGATTAAAAAAAAAATGGGTAACAAAGTAATGACATTTACTGAAGAACAATTGGAAAATTATCAGGTAAGTTTTGTATATTATATAGCGCAGGGGGCATATCTTTTGATCGTCGGGCCACATTGCTGATGAAAATTTGACCGTGGGCCAAAAATTTGGAGAGCAAAAAAAAAATGGTCCTTTCCTCAACAAAAAGGTCTTTTTTCGTCTGTTGTGGCCCTTGCTGTTAACTACTTTTCTAAAATTTTTTTATGCGCCAAATTATATTGGCAAACTATTTTCGCTCTTAATAATCATTTATAAAATGCTTCACGGGCCGGACAAAAGTCTACTGCGGCCCACCATTTGCCCAGTATGATGTAGAGGGTATTTATACAGTATGTAAACACGTAAGGTGCACATAGGGAAATTAACATTGGGAAAAAATACTTGGATCAGAGTTAGCAATGACTGCATTAATTGTTATTTCTATTGAATTATCGTGGTAATCTTGAGGATTTCTATTTTATTTTGATTTATTTTTATTTTACTTGGTTTTTTTAATAATAAAAAGCTCTTATAAATCATTATTTTAATTTTTTTTGTACAAAAATAAAACAAAAAAACAACTTCATCTGTTTGGAAACATTTTATTCAAAAATTGTCTGACTGGTATGACGTATGCGCGTTGGTAAATCAGTGACCCAATGTCTTTAGGTTCAACACGAATAGGCGGAGATATTTGATCTCGCACCATATTTAAGTATTTTTGGGAATTTAATGTCGCATTAATAAAAAAAGTCCGATTATGTTGTAATCATTTGAATATTTTCTTCGGTACTTAGTATACACATTCATTTTGCAAAAGAATATTATCTGTCAATTTGAAAAACAAGATTTCAAGGCTCACTCTGATCCAATCATTTTTTTCCAATGTTAATTTCCCTATGTGCACCTTACGTGTTTACATACTGTATACAAAATGGATAAATAAAAATTTAATTTCAATTAAAATTTGATCTAAAATCAAAATATGAAAAACTGATTTTATAAAAAAAACTAGAATATGTAACATCCTGTATTAATACTACGCATGTATGTTACTATGGCAGGTATGCACTTTAAATAAATCTACATAGTTGCTTTTTTCCTAGGACTGTACATTTTTTACTAGGAAGGAAATATTACGGTATGTCATTTTCTTATTGGATACACCAAAGCCAACAAGTGCTTAAATAAACATGCTTAGATGTATCTTCCTAAACATTTTCTTTTTATTCATAGAGATATGTCAGTTTAGAATTTACAATTATTCGAATTGCACTTTGATATGAAATTAAGAAATATGTTGACATACATACAAGCTGTGATCGAAATTTATTTTTCCGAACGTGTTTCTCGTTAACTGTTAAAAGTAGGTACAGTGAAACCAAGTGTTGCTGTCAAATTCGTGTACCTATCAGTTTTAACGAGATTGAAATCCCGATTGAAAAACAATATCGTGAACATTGTAAAAAAAAGACGGGTTGCACTCCGGGAGTGCCGGCAGAAGTGAAAACTTGAATATTAACGTCTTAATTTTTTGCATTTAGAAGCATTGTTTATTTATTGACAACACTTGTAAATAAAATGGTTTGTATCATAGATTGCATTTTTATGTACGATATTTCAACGCTAGATGTCTAACGTTATATAAATAAAATGGTTTGTATCATAGATTGCATTTTTATGTACGATATTTCAACGCTAGATGTCTACCGTTGTGTAAATAAAAGTTCGATCAGGACACTTAACCTGACGATCACTTAGAGAGTCTCAGCCAGTTCTTACTTTTCCTGACGCGAGTTTAACATTTTTTACCCATTACAAAAAAGTGTACAGCGCCGCTAAAGAAGTTTTCACTTCAAAAAAACATTCCTGTGGATTGAAAGTGTTTCAATGTTTTACAAATAAATCATTTTTCTACTAATCTTTGATGTGACCGCGGGCAAAGGTCCCCTTCCCTGGACTCAAAAAACTAATTAAGTGTATGAAGCTTACGTCATACTAATTCTTTTTATATCCCGTTATTGAATTTCGGCGCCCGAAAATTACTCGTAGAACGGTCGGACTGAATTCTTTTGGATGAGACCAAAGTGGAAAGTCAGTTTATGTGATAATTTACTTGGAAAATATGTGTACGAAATTTCATTAGTATAGTACGCGCCACGGATCTAAAAGGTTCGGAAGTTAGTCACAAACAGCGTCGCAAAGGCACATTTTAGAGCCGTTGATACTCCCACCACCTCCCAGCTACTTGCACGGAACGTGCGCTCGTCGGTGATTGGCCGTGATCGCTCGTTGCCTTTGTCACTTGTCGTTTTCCTGCTTTAAAGTACAGTCGAGTACGCTATTGTCAAGTTGCTATTGCTATGTTAGTTTTGTTGAGTTGCGAGTTTGTAGTTTTTCAACAGACTGTACAAGCGTATCTAACTTCCGAGCCTTTTAGATTAGTTGGCGCGTACTATACGTTAAAATTATTTAATGCAGGGGCGTGGGTTTCGGAGAACTTTTTAGTGTGTTTGTAGAACGATACGTTCCTATATTAAATTGTATTCAATCACTAATAATTTTTGACGAAAGGAGTCTCGTTTTTTTGACAGAAGTTATGTATAATCATATTTCGTTTTTAAAGGTTTCGCTGTAATAGAATCGAATAAGAATTCCGTCAAAATTATTTTCACATGACTGTTTTATTGGTTTGCTCTTTATATTCTGACAGTCTGTATAAAGTAGTCGTGCTTATTTCTTTAACGATCAATTGAAAATCATAAAGTAGAGTGTTTGGATAGCGTCAATCGTCAAGTTTAATAAAATTATAAATGAGTATTTACACGTCAGTCTTATGCCTCTACTACACACGTGGCCAGCACCGCCACTCAAATAAGTGCCTATCATCGCCGCGATGATTGCCTAGCCCTCCACACAATGGTGCCGGTCCAATTGTGTGTACGGGCGCATGATGCTGGCAACGCATTCCTTTAATGTACCGACAATCAACCGATTACTGCCGATTACAAGCGATTATGTCCACGCACCGACGAATATGCCCTCTACACAATCGTGAGTGCCTGTAAGTGGCGGTGCTGGCCACTTGTGTAGAGGAGCCTTTATAGTATTATGTCTGTACTCAGTGTTAGTGATGTAACGAATGTAAATTTTTAAATATCAGTCGCCGATATTTACGAATGCGAATTATCTGTTAATCTGATCATCTGATGTAATTTTAGTTTTGTTTTGATGCAGTGTTTATCGAAGATTTCGTGACTTGAGGTCTGACATTGTTCCGAAACGTATGTGGGAAAATCAACCGTATACTGTACACGTACCCTGCGAAAGCATGGAACGACTGCCGGAACTGAGAGTGAGTTAAAATTTACAGCTCTTTGATTTATTTCCGGTACCAAATTAAATCAATGTTTTACAGGTTACTCCTTTCCTTTAAATGTTTTCTTTTAATTTGTAAGTGCGTTTACTGTCGGTGCCAAATCACTGTACAGGTGCCAAGCAGGCTCCTCTTCTGAGATTAAAAAATCAAACAGAAAACCGTTTGTTTTTAGCTTTAATAATAGCGATAAAACACCAATTCGGTTGTCTTAAAAAACAGAAAGGTCTCAAAATAAAAGTCCGCTTTTTTTAGCCCCACCCCTTTCCAGGAATGACGCCATCGTCTTTTTTAACGACACACCTCAACTTTTTTGCTGATTTGGATAGATTATCAAATTTTTTAACGTTTTCAGACTGTAGTAGTGAATAAAATGTTTTTTTACGGCAGGAAAACCCGTTCCGACAAAGAATTTGTGAGGTGTTTTCAAGAGACGGCAAAGGAAATTTGACTTTTGAAGACTTTCTAGATTTATTATCTGTATTCAGCGAGCATGCTCCCAGGGACATAAAAGTATTTTATGCTTTTAAAATTTACGGTGAGTTATAAAACAATATTAAAAGTTTACGAATACTTAAACTTTTGCAACAATGTATTCAGATTTCGATGGCGATGAGTATATTGGCACGGCGGATATTGATCAAGGACTTCGATTACTAACAGGCGAAGGTTTAACTCCTGAAGAACGACTTCAGATAGCTGAAAAAGTAATAGAAGAATCTGATGTCGACGGTGATGGAAAACTATCGTATATGGAATTCGAGCATGTTATTACCAGAGCACCAGAATTTTTATCTACATTTCATATTCGAGTCTAAATTTTTTTCAAATCGATATTATCGCTTATAATCTTAATTATCGCTTTGTGCGTCAGATCTGACTTTCATTCATAAAAGAAGTTGTATCTAGGTTAATTTCGCACGAAATCCATTCAAATAGTAGCTTTTTGAGTAGAGGAGATTCTGTTCTATAAAACAGAACCATTTTTAGATCGGTTCCAGTTCATAATTACTACTAAAATTGTAATTGAAAATCACGAACGGCAATCGGTTGGTCTGTACGTATGTACGTCCCGACTCTACAGATCGCAATTATTTAATATTCTCGTATCGCATACGTATTGTGTTGACTAAACTAAAACAAAAATATTTAAATTATGAATAAAAATAGTTTTGATTTTCTGCTATCTAATTTTTTTAAAAATTATTTTAGAAACTAAAATACAGTTTTTAAAACTTATTACCTCTTCAAGTAGTTCCGAATACGAACTCAGAATCGATACTCAAATTCAGCAATCAGTCAGATTCGAGTATTAATTCTTGACAAGTAAATTAATAATTTTTATTAAATAAAATTATCGTCCAATTTTTCTGACAAATATATTAACAAAAAATATCTATAAAATGTTTTATATTTTTTGTTAATATATTTGTCTGAAAAATTGGTCGATAATTTTATTTATTGAAGTGTTCTAATCAGACGTTAATCAAAGATTTGAATAATTTTTATATTATTATTTATTAAGAATGTCCGATACCTGACGATCCAACCGGAATTTTCCCGATATCCCGGCAGTCTCATCTGCCCTTGCCAGTCGCTACCAAATGGCGGTTCATCAGATAAGTATAGATATTATGATATTGATTTTAATTCTAAAGAAATATGTATCATGCCAGCTTAACATCCTGCTTTTGCAAAATATGCCAACTGTATTTAAATAAACAACCAATATTGACTTTTCATATATAGCGTACACTTAAAATACGTGAAAATAACGAAAGAAACGTTCTATATTAATTTTAGATTAATTTGATTGTCGTATGTACCTTCAACCCTTAATTGAAATTTAAAACTTTGCGTTTGTATTCTAAATAATTGAAACTTTTGTTCGTTTATTGCGTATTAAATGACAACTGTTTATCCCGTATCACCAGTTAAGGGTTGACCAAACATTAAAATATATTATAAAATCTTGTAAGAGTAGTGCCCTGAGAACAATAACGGTTTAAAATGTAGGCAACCAGGCACTGCATAGAGAAACGATCACAGATATAGTCGGGTATAATAATTATAAAATTATGAATATCACCACACAAGTACAATACCCGCCACGGATCTAAAAGGTTCGGAAATTAGTCACAAACAGCGTCGCAAAGGCACATTTTAGAGCCGTTGATACTCCCACCATCTCCCAGCTACGTGCGCTCGTCGGTGATTGGTCGTGATCGCTCGTTGCCTTTGTCACTTGTCGCTTTCCTGCTTTAAAGTACAGTCGAGTACGCTATTGTCAAGTTGTTATTGCTATTTTAGTTTTACTGAGTTGCGAGTTTGTAGTTTTTCAACAGACTGTACAAGCGCAAGCCCGCATTCGCATCTAACTTCCGAGCCTTTTAGATTCGTGGCGCGTATTTTAATTTGAAGTCATAAAACCAAATAGTGAACGACTTAGCCAAATAATTTAGAATGACGATGTTAGGATTTTGCAAAAACTTAAATTTTTTTATTTTATTTATACCCAACGGATAAGTCATTCACAATCTAATATATCAATTTGGCTAACCCTCCTAATATGGCCAAGCAGAATCGGTCTCAACATTTGCAAGGTTCGTATAATAAGGTCCTTTTCAATGAGCCTTTAAACAAAAGAAGAAAAAGAAACCGCGCATTTTTTACTACCGTATTCACTTTCGTTCATCAGTTCCCGAGATGTCGCAAGGTAATAATATGAGACCGATTCTGCACTGAAGTAGTAGGTATTCATAATTCTATGAAAATAATAATACAATAGGAGGTACTTGGTATATGACGATCAGTAGAGATAATGCGAAGACTCGGCAGGTCTTTGCGGTGGTCGATGGACGGAGCGAACGAAACGCGGATTAAAAGGTCCGAGGGCCGCTTCATTTGTCGACGAAGCCGGCGGACAACTGGTCGTTGTGTTCGCCGGCTGCCAACATAGTAAAGCGCGCATTCCGGGTCCTTTGCCGCACGGACCCGAGCCGCTGGTACTCGCTCCGGCCTGCCTATCGAGTACCCAATAAAACAACGGATTAACGACAGAGTGAGCTTGGCCCAATAACAATGTGAACGGCAAAGCATATTCCGCTTCGACAGCGGCGCTGCCCGTTTCCTCGGACGCCTCGATACACAGAGCGATTGCAACGTGCGGCAACCAGAATGCGGCAAATGTTGCGGCAGCACTCAGTAGAACGTTAGCCAATCTGCGTCTGCTGCGTAACGTACTCGTCACAGGTCGTGGATCGTCGGTATCGCCGATTGGTTTCTGACGTTTGCGGCGATGTTGGCGTCGGATTTCGGCTTCGGTACTTGCAGCTTGACGAGGTCTTGACGCGGAGCGATGAGTTTTTTGTTGGCGAGTGGCACGATTTCCGCCGCATAATCTGTCGACTGTACCGATGCCACCAACTAAATCGCCACTACTACCGTCCGAATAGTCGTTACTGTTGGGCTCCGTGTGATACTTCAGTACCTGCAAGCAGTACGATCCTCTTTTTCTATTTTTCATTTAATTGCAATTTAATTATTACTATTTGTATAATCTATATAATATAAAAATCTCTTGTCACAGAGTTTATTATCGAACTCCTCCGAAACACTTGACCGATTTTTATGAAATTTTTTGTGTATATTTGGTAGGTCTGAGAATAGGTCGTAAGTTCCGATGCGGTTAATATTATGTCATTTTTAACCATATATTATATAAATTTCCGGTCGATACTGCACTTTATTTAAAATGAAAAAATAATCGTCGACCCCCCCCCTGTAAAAATTTTCAAAATCAAAGTCTCCCAGAACGGGTTGATATTAAGGTTACCCGGTAGATTTTGACACGCTGAATCCAATGAGCACAGGCGCAGCTCTGTATCGTGTCTAGTTTCGGAGATAATCGAGTTTGAAATTTTCAAACTTTAAATGCTCATAACTTCGAAACCAGAGGAGCCATCCGAATCGTAGGCTATTTTGTATACTAGGTATAATATATAAATACAAAACTCATTGCTATTTATTTCTCGCCGTATCCCTGTAATACTTTTTTTCATTTAAAACAAAAAAACAATTGTAAAACTAAAACTCAGTATGGGTGATTTGTCGTATATTTATTTTCAAAATTTACAAAACAGCACGGGTGTCAAAACTACTTTAAGCTCGAAAATTCAGGCCTACTCTAATATTTAATTCATTCGAAAATCGATAAAAAATAAATTAGACTTACCTCGGTATAACTATAAATTTTGAGAATTTTATAGGTGAAAATATTTCGAAAAATGATCTATATAGTTTATTTATAAAATTCACGACACAAAAATAATTATGTCCTTTCCTATAATTTTTCATAAAGTCGAAAATTAAAAAATATACATAAATACCTATTTGTTCTTTTTAAAATTAGTGACATGGTATAAAAAAAAATTTCAATCATATTGAGTTACGCGTTAAAATTTCTTAATTTTTTTCACTTTTCGATCAGTTTACTTCTTAATTACCGTTCTTTGATCATTAGATGATAATTTATAACAGACTACTAATAATTCAAATACAGATAAAGTCGATTTTAATTAGAATGTGAATTTAAACTTTGATGAATCATCAGTATTTGTTAATTAATTTTAACAAAGTTGTCTTGTTTAATGGCTCTCTTCTTATCTTTGGCAAAGTCTTAAACATTGTTATGTTGAGTTGATCTTTAATTAAGAGAATATAATGGAATCATAGATAATAAAAAAATAATAATAATAAAACAACTCGCCTTTGCGTGAGTATTATTAGCTACACCGGCTACGATAATGACGTGAGTGGGCCTTCTTAACAACGGTATAGGCAGAGGCAATTCGCCATGAGCTGCTCTCGCAGTCAGTGATAATGCCGTAAGTTTTGCTCTCACCGCCAAATGGCATATCTGAAAACAAAGATTGTTTAAAGAGACATTTTACACCAATCAATGCTTTATTGTTAAAAAGTACCGAAGAAGACTTTCCCACTGATTCATTGACTCATCATAAGATCTTCAAAACTATACGTCCGATTGACTTGAAATTTGGCACAGTTACTTCTTTTTCGACGTAGACACCAACTGATAACGGATTTTATGCAATCCTATCCAAAACGGATTTTATGCAATCCTATCCAAAACGGATTTTATGCAATCCTATCCAAAACGGATTTTATGCAATCCTATCCAAAACGGATTTTATGCAATCCTATCAAACACCTACCATCACATATATGGGTGTGAGTTGTTACAGGGTGTGGAAAGTTGCGTACATGGGAAGGTCAATATAATATTTTCAGAGAAAGAGAGAGGGGTGAGAAAAAAGAGAGACTATGTATTAATAAATTCTACAGTTTTGCACCCGAGAGAAGCTGGAACGAGCCCTTAGTTAATTATATTGATGATACAGATATTTATTTATTCAACTCATGCGCGTTATTCATGTTTTATCATGCCTAAAAATCGAACCCTAAATAGCCATTTACCGACTGGTGACAATTACTTGTCATAACTCAATGAAGATTCCTACTAGCTCGGCCATTGTGGAGTAATGAAAATAAACGTAACTATTTTCTGAGTCGTAACGAAATAGTAGGTAACAACAACTCCCTGTTGTTACCCATTGAGGCTAAAATTGAGAGGCCGAATGTTTTCGACATGGAGTTTATTCATAACCGGCTAACCTCAAACCAAAACATTGAATCGTGCTATTTGGTGCTGTTAGTATTGACAGTTTTTTTTATAAAGAAATAAATAGATATTAGGCTTCGTTTTTTAGGCAATGAATAAAACGTGAATAACGCGCAATTGTTGAATAAAATTATGGGCGCAACTTGTAGGCTAAGTCATGACCTGTCAGCGCGATGAATGACTTAGACTACTAGTTACGCCAATAACTATTACCTATAAACAAAATGTTAAAAAAGGCGCGGGTTGAATCACACGACTTTCCATTTTCCAATCGCGTTAATGTACTATTCTCTGCAAGTTTTAGAGCCTCTGTCATAAAAAGCGTCGTTGTATGGGTTTGACACTGTCGTTTATAATTGTTAATACTTTAATAATATAATTCCGCTTGGAAAATACAGAAGAGAGACGGTCAATGATTAATGACGTGCCATTCCATTAGGTATCAACGCTTTCCGCTCTCTGCTCCAGGTGGTTTGGAATACACAGATGATACATGGTTGGGGCAAACTGCGGTGTATGTATATTATGTACTCTGTATCCTTATTTACCCTGGCCACTTATTTTCGTCATAAGAAAAAGGATATACGCAACATGAATTTTACGCAAATAATAGTAAAAAATGTCCCTTTCCATCCCTTTTTCCCAGCTTAGTACAAAGTCAATTTTTCGTCGTTTCAACTGTTTTCTTGTGTATTTATTCATTATTATCATCATCAATAAGAAATATCTGTTCTAAAATTGTGATGTTAACTAGACCAGGGGTCGGCAACCTGCGGCTCGCGAGCAGTCCGGATTAACCTATAAGCAAATTAAGCAATCACTAAACCGTGTCAACAATTTTTTTTCTTCTTGTCATGTTCTCAAAAATTTTATTTACTGTTTATTGATATAAAACTGTCTTTAGAAGTATAAAAGTTAAAATTAAATAATAATTTATTTTTGAAAATGAAAACGAAAAAAAATGTTTTTAATTAGTTCAATTTTTCTAGTTTTAAAGTTTTGAAACTTTTTTCTATTAATAGTATAAAAATGCCCGATTTTACAGACAGTCAAATTTTTAATGGGAGCATTGATTGTAAAATTCAATCTTATTCTTAAAAATCTATGCTTTTTAACTTTTTTCCATCAATTTGATTTTTTTTATAAACTAAACATATTAGAGATAGGGCCCCCATAGGCAAGAAATGCTTAGGGCTCAAGGAGTCTTAATCCGGCACTGATCGCGAGCCACATGCGGCTCTTTCGATGTAAAGTTGCGGCTCTCCAGTTCCATACGCAAAAAATAGTTATTTTAGTATATAAACCCTTAAAAATCGTCCAAGCGTTCCATGATTGAGTACCATGTCTATCTCTAGGTTACTTCCACTAGCGTCTATTATATCTATATGAGCAAATACTATAGTCTATAATACTGAAACGAAAAGTTTTAGTGGCTCTTTAAAAACTGGGAAATTTTGTAAATTGTTATTTTTGACTCTTCCGTCTCAAAAGGTTGCCGACCCCTGAACTAGATCAATAGGATACAGAGATAGGTACCCGTTTTACAGTCACAAAAGTGCAAATTTCCAGAAGCAAAGCGCAGTTCATTTCAATGATAATTAATTTAAAAAAACCCACCATGACAGTCGTAACCGGAATGACGAATACAACACACAAATGACAGATGAGAAAACCACGTCGTAGTCGATGCGAGCGCCACGACTCTTCGCAGCCATCCATGTAGATGTTGTTCTGACGAACGAGGGCCGTCGGTGCGGCCAGGAGACCGGCCAACAGCCAGACGGTCGCCGCCAGGACCGAAAGCAGGGAGCGTCGATGCAGTCTGGACATCAAGCGCGGATGTTGCAATGTCGCATATCGATCGAGCGCGATCATCATCAAGGACAAAGTGCTTGCAGCTACTGGCAAAGCCTTTAACAAAACACAGTTTCTATGCATATAGATACCGGCTACATAACAGGTAACCGTCCCCGTTACTACTGCAGTAGCTTACCTCCAGCGCCTTACTGTTCTCAATCGTTTCAAATTCCCACTCGTACTCACAATCCCTTCCCGTATGTATTACCTAAGTCCATGAATGCAAAGACTGTTTCCAAAGTGGCTTACTTTTGGGAACTAGATAGCGCGATACATTATTTACGAATAGATCAGTGAATCACTTTTTTGACGTTGAACAAAAAATATACATGCTATAAAAGAGTCAGCGCCTGAGAGTTCTTATGTGAACGAAAATTGTACCATCTCAACTGTAGGTGTACCTACCACGAAACTGTAATAGTATTAATAGACGATCGAACTTGGTACGGACCGGACAGCGGATATGGTCCGCTCCGTACCAAATCTGCTCATCTAGACAGTAGTCTGCGTGTCTGCACGGTTCGATGGTTTGCACATCGTACTTGGTCCGATTCGTACTTATATCCGTGCGTGTGTATACAAGTACGTTTGAACTTATAACCGTATAACGACGTCATTGTAATTCAAAACGTTGTGCAACATGACAGAAATTTTGACAGAACGCGAAGTTCTTGGTGAAGTATTGGTATTATATAAAGATTTCCCATGTTTGTGGGATCTATCAGATAAGTTATATTGTAACAGTAAAGCGCGTAACAACGCTCTAGAAATTCTTCGGGAGTGTTATTCAAAATATGATTTTCGCTATCAAGCGATTTTATTAACTTCATATGACTAAATCCATCGCGATCTTTCAAATAGAATTTTGCCAACTCCTTTCTTTTCTTCCTTGTTGTTTGTGGCGGCATTAACGTTGCCGCTAGAACAATCGCAATTTTCGCGCGCTTAATCGGAGGCATGATGTTCACGACCTGTGTATACAAGGAGACTGACAGATTCGGTAATCTGTTATAACCAGCGAACTTGATCCGTCGTACCATGTCTGCTCCCGGCCCGTACCAAGTTCGATCGTCTATTAATACTATAAGTAATTCATGTGAAAAGCGCAGCAAGAATGCTAATGATGGTAATAAATTGTATAGAAAGAGCTTAAATTAAACACCCGGTATAGAGATTTTGTTAGTAACGTGCTTCTCTGTGTTGTACAAAGCTATTGTAACCCCACACTGTATCCCATACGTACTGCAATGTATGTAGGTCATAGCAGAGTCCACCCCAAAACATTACATAGTAGGTGTCAGCGACTTGTCTCTCTCAGACTACAGTATAGTAGATGTACAAAGAATAAATCCGGTGATGTACCGAATTTTTGTTCACAATCGACACGCGAGACAAATTTCAAAAAAAAAAAAATACAAAAAAGGATGTTGGTTTTCTTGGTAAATTATTAGGCCTTACTCTTTCTTTCTAGTCTCGATATGGAAATAATATCTACTAGTGGTGTGTCCATATGACTCTTTATTGGGAGCTGGCTCCGTGCGCTCCGCTCACTAAAAATAGTCGCTCAGAGCGAGTCGTTCAAAGGAGCGACACTAGACAGTACGCACTACACAACAGTGCAGACTGCAAAGCTGTGAACTGTCATCATGCATACTCAGGAGTCACGTAGCATTGCACAGCACAATACACACTCTGAGCTCATTTTAATATGATTCTGATCTTATATTATTCGCATTTCGGATAAACTATAAAGAATTATACTTTATAGTTTATCCGAAATTCACTAGTGCCTCTGTGGCCTGTGTTGTGTGCCCTCTGTAAATGTGCAAATGCAACAGTACAGAATAGCTCAGCACAGAGCAATGGCGCTCAGAGTGAATCATTCACAAAAAAAGAGCGACTCGCTCCGCTCTGAAAAAGTAGTCGTTTATTATGAACGATTCGCTCAGGAGCGACACATCACTAATATCTACTCACAGAACAGAATATTTTAGCTTGAGTGGAAGCGTTCAAAATACTATAAAACTAATGCCGAATTCAATTTATACAGTAATCTCTTCTTAACCCTTTACAACCGGCGAAACTTTTTTTGTGTTTGATTATTAAGGAACCAAAAAACCGAAAAAAATCTCAGCAGTAAAACCAGCCTCGTGTGCAGCGACCTTCAGCGACAAGTCATCCGTCGCCTGCATTCTGCTCTATTAGAAAGTAAATATATCAACCTGTATAATACAATGGATATTAAACAATTAACAACTACATTTTGTATAAAGTGTAACTTCAGATACGAGTATCAACACAAAGCAATGCTTTTGTGTTCTGTTTACTTTGTTGTACTTTTTGTTTTGTTTTTAGGCAGTCATTGTTCACTACAAATTAACTAAGTTATTTTTATATTTTATCTCTCTATAACAAAACTGTTCGGAAACAACTATTTTACGATGACAATATTTTATAATAGTATATCTTATAAAGTTTATATTTCCTCGTCTTATAACTTAAATATTTCGATGACAGTATACATCGATACCTTTCAGAGTGGCCACTTTCTTCGTTTTCTAGACGGTTTTTTTTCTTCTCTAACTTTACGAACTCGCAACTATCATCAACGAATACACAAATAAACAATTTATGTACCTATGTATACGTTTCAGAGAAACCGACCAACTTTGCTATGTCGCTACGTGCAATGTTTTTTTTAATGCCAGTTGGTGGACAAGTATTCTATAAGTATGTAGAAATGGAACCCTCGGTGCGCGACTTGGATTCACACTTGGCCGATTTTTTCTAATAAAAAGTCCCGTCTTCCATCGAAATTCTCTGACATTTTCCAGAAAGTGGCCATTCCGCTTTTATGAAAAGAGGTGAATCGACTTTAAAACATTTCCAAACAACAATATAATTTGAAATAAATCAACTACAGGCATACTCCTTCATTGCGACATTGCAGTGGATACATACATAAAGTAGGTTAAGTTACGTAAGTATATTAATTGAAATATAATCTGCAAAGGTAGTGTTGATTATAACACTTACTTAAGTGTTCTAATTAATAGTGCATGGGTTTCATTTCAATATAATATAAATATATGTATATTGGAGGGAAAAAGGGGAGATATGTAGTGGAAAGGCGTATGTCGACGTTGGTGTTTGTAAATAAATGTAATTAAATCAAATTAAAAAGAATTATTAACTCAAAAAGAACCTGAACAATACAACATGATTCCAGATCCATCATTTCATTTTTTATAAAATAAAACATGCATATAACTGATATAAGTGTAAGTGTTTATTTTTTACTAAAGTATTTTTAATATACGATTTCGCTATAATTTAGTCTTAAAATAAGCACTTACACTTATTTTGCAGCGCCGTGACGTTAAATAGTCAGATATTATCCAGGGTACAGTCGGAAAGGGATAGCAAATCAAGAGGTATATCTGTATATAATTGGAATAATGTTTACCTGAAGAAAAAAGATAATTTTGCAAGTAATTTCGACAACAATCCAAGGCCTCAATGTTGTCAAAGTGTCCAGCATGGTAATGGGCAGGCTTACAGCGCACACAAGTAAATCTGCCGCCCATAGGGCATGTAGAAGGGGATTGCGTGATCTTGCACCCTGTCTGGAACAGAGTGAAACCACCAGGTGCAAATTGGCCAAAAACCCGATGGTAGCAACCGTTCCTGACGCAATTATCAAAACTGGTCGATATCTGTCAACCAGCGATGATTCCGTACCATTGAAACTGAACTCGAATTTTTCACCGACATTATCCTCGTCGTCCAATGATGTTAAGTCAGTCAAATTCAAAGGCAGATATTCCACCGAGGTACCATTGCTAACGCCAGCCGAATTGACCATCGTTTTATGATCGTTCAATTATTCATGCTAGCTTGGATGATCGATCTGAAAATAATAACTATAATGCTGGTGGCCTTTCTAAGGGTGGAACGAAATAACAGAAGCAATTATTTAGGAGATAACCAGTTCCAAAAAAATCTGTTTAAAAATTGCATTATACATATAGCATGTCATTTTGAAATATTAAAATTGTTTTTATATTTGCTTACGGAACATTATTTTATAAAACTGTATTAAAATGCATTTAGGTAGAAGCTTAAAGATTTACATAATACATTTCATTGTTTCAGACATGTGTGGGAAATCCACCTATTTCGAAACGCTGTATCTACATTTTGAAACTGACCTGTTCATGACATCAAATCTAATGAAGTACTATTACACAATACAATATAAATTCGTAGATATTTTATAAAAGGCTATCAGAACTTATTGAAATGTGAACGTGATCGGTTATTGTAATAAATATTGTAATTGTTTTATTTGAGAATTGTGTTAATCATTTTACCTGATTTTGAAATTTCCTACACATGAAATTCTGAGATTTAAATGTTGTGAACATAATATATAATATGTGTTAAAATGTGTCAAATATATAATTTTGATCGGAAAATTGTATTCTATCGAATTTAGTTGTAATTTTAAATGGGGCATAGAGGGAAATGGATGAAATCGATTGTCAATTTCTATTCGGGTGTACCTCTAATAAAACCACAGCCAATACGTTGTATCCTTTGTGGCAGTGATTCCGAAACTGTGTGGCGCAAAGTTTGATCGGCGACGATCAAACTGTATGAGCTCTGTCCGATAAACTAATATTCTAATCTAAAGGCACTCATAAAAAAATCTAGTCTATACTAGATAATATATGCAATTCTTCGAAAGTAGGTATCTATGTTTGAACGAACTTAACTTAGAAACTATTTAACGAATTTTAATGGCACATTTCTGAAATGTTTCTAGGAATTCTAGGCTATGCGTTATTTCACTATTTAAACTATTTAAATTAATTTTTGACCACTTCTATATATGAATGCGTTTTTTTCCTTTATGAAAATTTCCAATTTTATTTTGTTTTTAATTACCTATTATTAAATCAGTAACAAATTAAATATTAATTTATGTACTAATAAATAACTTCATTAATTAATAATAAATAAAAAACAACGATGGGATTCAACAATAATATTGTTATCTCTAATTAATAAGAAAAATCGCAGGATAGTGGACAAAATTAGATGTTTAGACTAAATCTATAGACGAAACGTCGTACATTAATAAATCTAATTTTGTCCACTATCCTGCGATTTTTCTTATTAATTATTACCTCGATGAACACGATATCAAATATATATTGTTATCTCTGTTTTCCAATACTCTACTTAAATAAATCTTGTTATATATTTTATTTATTAGAAAAAAAACTATACGCAAAATAAAACCTTCAAACCGTCTTTGATCTTCGTGTACTTTTGTAGAAATTGGAAGATTTGTCAGGGGAAAAGAAACACTGCTGATTTTTTACTGCACTCTGCAACAATATGTACGTTCGTTGTACATACCGTGTGTCCCAAGTTTCCTGGCTGATAACATTTTATTTATTTAAATAATTTCTACTACTCGTTAAATAACGTCATCGTTTTTAGACAATTAGCTTCTTCAGTGATGATTTCGTAACCTTATTACCTTAATATCCAATTTAAATAAAAAAATGGACTAATTAACCAAGCATTGCAATTGATATTAATTGAACACAAGGACTTTATTGATTTGGTTGTGATCTTGGTTATAGTATCGCCTTTATTTATTTTAAATTACGTATTCCGTGCGTTCATGGTTATTCATAACTTGATTTTTAACTAATTACTAATTAGTATTGCCAACATTAATAAAAATCAATAGCATAAACTTCAACCCTTCGAAAAACACAAAAAAAAAAAAAACAACATACACAAAGGCTGGTGTATAATAGACTTACGTAATCGCTTACTCGTATAAATACTTTGTTCACGTACTTGTATAATTTAGTATACCGTACACAGTAACACATCAAGTATTAATGTCATTTTTCTCGTAATCCTTCCTACTTCGTTTAGATAATATACAAGTTCAAAAGGAAATGGAAATAACTCACTGACATAAAGAATAGACTGTGTTCTCTATGTCAATTCGCTAAATCGTCAAAAATGCTAGCGCTGTACCTGCAATGGATCTGTATTATTCCCGATCTGAGTCGGCTAGCATCGGAAGAAAAGCAAACATCAAGATTATAAGTAGGTCCCTACATTGGAACTGAAAGTCCGATACGACAATAAACCGTAAAACCGTGAATGAACAGACTGGTTTGCAGTCGTTCCGACGGCACATAATGAGAGAGTAATGTTTATCAATCTTGTAATAGTCATCGGGTGATAGTCCTCGAATTAATGCTGGCAATTTCGGAAGTTTTGCAAAAGTCCCTTCATTAAACTGATGCCTTTCTTTACGGCTCTCATTAAGAGGAACGTTTTTTTCTAGCAAAAGCCAATACAAAAAATTGTCGTCAGAGTAATTGATTATACCCCTACACCACGACTGCTTCCCGATTGGGCACACACTCGGATCGGATCGGGAGAAATTCGGATACAATGAAGTGTAGCTTTATCGGTAAATACTACTGGCCCGAATTTCAATCTATGTGTTCATTATTGACCAGAATTTAATCTTTGTAGACGCTACTAGTCCAAAACTAATGTTTAACGCTGTAGGTCCGAATGCGCATCGCTGTGAGCCACATATTTAATAATTTACTATAAGAATCATTGTCTACCTAACATGCGGTGAGCTAAGGCAACAAAGCGTATCGAAAATATATCTGCGTTCTTTCTTCGATGTAATTCCCTGATTTCTCCGATGATAGGATTGGTTGATGTACTATAAGCATTCAATCTAAATAAAATATCTCTGTTTCAAAAACTTTGTCTTTTTTATGACGTTAACATGGGCGTACCCAGCTTTTGGCCCAGGAGGGAGCAAATTAGAAATTTCTTAAGCCGGATCCCACGTGCTTGTTTTGTCCTCCTGGATACACTAGCGTAAAAAAAGACAGAAGTATATGTTTGCACCCTAATGGTTCGATTTCGACTTTAGTCCTATGCTCAGTATAGAATAAAAGTACATGCTCTGAGCAATGTTTTGGCGCGAATGTGTTTTAGAAAAGGACGCGAAGAAACAGATGCCACTGTCTATCTTTTTCTGGATTGTTGAGCAGTAAATATTATACGTCAACGGGATAAGTGTATAAAGAGAATTCAAAGATGAAACTGGAACATATCTGACATCGAATAAGAAGTCGACGACGTATCATAAAACGGGTCGTTAAATAAACTGCCATAAAACACTTGTGCAGGCTGTTTCAAGCATAACTATGACCTAAATCTTCGTATTACAGTTACATCTTTCGGCTTCAATAGGGGAAGTATACCTATATATTATTCTGTTACCTTTGTGTGCACTAAAACAACTGACCAACGGAAACAGCAATAAAAAACTGTATTTTCTAATATTTGTATAAAGGTGCATCTTTTCTGCATAGTTTATAGTTTATACTACGAAAGAATCGGTTTGCTGATGCGTACTGATTGCTGCACTGCTCACAACCAGGGACGGTCGCAAGTACAGCGTGTCTACGGAAGTTCTTTACAAATGGAATTTTTTTTGTTAATTATTGAAGCAAAAATTTTTTTCTGTGGAAAAGTTCTGCTTCGTCCAAAACCTCTAAAACACCAAAGAAAATTTTCTTCGGCCTAAAGTTATACGAGGGAATTCAAAAAGTTTTATTTGACTAAAAATAAAAATGATCTGTGATATTCAAGATTTTCGTAAAATTAGTTACAATTTAATTCAAAATAATAACATAACTAGCTTCTAAGTAATTATTTAATCAGAATTATAAATCAGAATTCAACATATCCTCCATCTCTCTCCATACAAAGAACGGTTCTCCCTCGTATAACTTTAGGCCGAAAAAAATTTTCTTTGGTGTTTTAGAGGTTTTGGACGAAGCAGAACTTTTCCACAGAAAAAAATTTTTGCTCCAATAATTAATAAAAAAAAATTCCATTTGTAAAGAACTTCCGTGGACACGCTGTATATGCGAGGTAATCAGCTTTGCACGGGTGTTTAAAATGAACACTAGTGCCGTAAAGTAAAACAAAACAAAACTGCGATCTAACCAATTCAACAGCAATTTCAATAAATCACCTATCCGCTACCTTTAAAAGTATATGACGATTTATAGTAGCCATAATTTTCGTAAACAACTAGATAGATCTAAAGTTGAAGCTGTCAAAAATATTAAGGGGTTACAGTACCCAGGCGCGTCAAAAAAATAAGTGAATTTGTGAATTTATTTACGAGTTCTAGGTGGCGGATCAAAAAAAAATTTAGGGCTTTTTTACGCATATATTAAAGTTCTCAAAAATTTTGAAAATTTCATATAAGAAATACGTTTTCAAACTTTAAACGCGTTTTTCTCGAAACTATGTTTTTCAAATTGGTGTACACCGTATCTCGCTCAATTTTTGTCCGATTGACTTGAAATTTAAATGACAACTTCTCAGATAGATTTTCCGTGGAAGTACACACGATTTTTATGATTAAAAAATTATGACGTTTGCAGTTAACAATTTAAGCTCGAGTTTTTGCTAAAAAATGAAAAAAAATTTCTAACTCATACAAGTTTGTGAATTTTCAAACAAAATTTAAAATCCTCGGTACTTCCATGGAAAAACCATTGTAAAAAAAGAAAAAAAATTCTTTTTTGTTCCTGATGGTACACCAGGACTGTTACAATGTACACCGTTTTTCACCTAAAAAAAAAATGGTTGTCTGTAAAGTCGGTTTACGGACGATAGTTTTACGTAATAACGTATTCCGTAATACATAACCTAAATTTTAGTAGCTGTCAAACTTGGGCCGAAGCATACTGCGCTCTCGCTTGCACGCACAGGGTCAGGCGGAACGTTACACTTTTTCGTGCGTGCAGCTGGTGTTTCATCAATTTAAAAGACGTTATCACGTCAAAAAATTGTTGTCTGTTTTTTATATTACCACGACGCCATTTTGTTATAATATATATAAATAACAAATATTTTTAAGAACTTTAATATATGCGTAAAAAAGCCCTAAATTTTTTTTTTGATCCGCCACCTAGAACTCGTAAAAAAAATTCACAAAAAAGCTTATTTTTCGACGCGCCTGGGTAGTGTAACCCCTTAAGAACTGAATGATGTGAAAATCAGCTATTTCATAGACGCTACGTGCAGAAAACGCATTCATATTATGATTCGTGTGCTGAAGATCGTTGTTAACATATAGTCACATTTGTCACTTATTCATACATAAACTACTATTTTTTATTCTATATAAAAGTGAATGAAATATTGTTTTCTTTTCGTTTCTTTAAAGGCTTATTGAAAAGACCTTGTAAACAAATTTTCAACATGGTAAAAAACGATGTCTGCAAATGTTGGAGGCGGTTCTGATCAGAATACGATTTTATTAAAAAAAAAAACGAATTTGAATAAAAACATGGAACACACTACGCATTGACAATATCTGTATACTACCGTATATCTATTCCCACGCAGAAAAATCGTTTAGGTCAAATTTTTAGATAAGGAAACGTTCAAATATTACGCAACGTTTCTTGGGGAAGGGAGGAGTCCCATCAGTGTTACATACAGTGTAACTTTAACATATAATATATTTTTCGCTTTGACCGAGCGCGGGGTGGCGTAGCGGTGAGAGCACTAGACTCGCATTCAGGAGGTACCGGGTAGAATTCCGGTGGGGGGCAGATGTGGCTGGGAGTTTTTCCCACTGCCTCTCGCCGAGAAACGGTAAATCCTGTACCGGCCATCTTGTTGAAGTTTTCCATGGGTTCCCTCAATAATTCCAGATAAATATCGAGATAGTTCCTTATTTAAGGCCATGGCCGATTTACCTGTCGAACTCCTATGCTCAAAATTTGCCTACCTTATCCTAATGTCCTAAAATTCCTTCATTCGCCCATTGCTATTAATTAAGTGGAAGTTTTAAAAAAAAGTAGAAGTGTGATAGATGGAAAATAGTAATGGTGCGAATGGCGTAATAAAAATCGCAGTATTGTGGACAAAAAGTTATTTATTTAGTGTACGACGTTTCGTCTATACTCTATATATTTAGACTTTTTCAAGTACAAATGTGAAAATTTAAAACAATAATTATTATTGTTTTAAATTGTGAAAATTTAAAACAATTATTGTTTTAAATTGTGAAAATACAAAACAATAATTATTGTTTTAAATTTTCACATTTGTACTTGAAAAAGTCTAAATATATAGACGAAACGTCGTACACTAAATAAATAACTTTTTGTCCACAATCCTGCGATTTTTATTAATAATTATCTCGATGGGCACGATATCTAATATAAATATATATTATTATTATGTTTCGCTTTGGCGGTATGAAACCTGCATGACGCTAATATTTCCTATTCAGATTCTTCCAATAAAAATGCTATTGTGCTGTATTGTATTGTATTGCATTGTATTATTACTAGTCAATAATGTTGAATTTTTTGCATGTTTACAAACTTCTCATTCGAAGTTTTATTCTGCGGTTTCTACATCAATATGTAAACATATTTCTATTTTAAAAAACACATGCTCTTCTACCTGTAGTATTTTTATAGACTTTTCTCGATATTGGAACTAGTTCCGGACTTCCAGAACTGAGAACCAATTAATATCAAAACCAATTCCGAAATTGAGAATGATTCAATATTGGAGATCCTATTGACGATATCATAATATCTATATTTTTTTATTTGCAGAAACAAACGGTCTTATTTAGCCAGAAGTACCTAGTCTAATAAAAAACAGAGAAAAAGTAAACGTTATTACCATCTACCGTGTATTGGCCGCAGAGAATACATAATATAGGCACACAGTTTTTGATAAATTGATTTTATAAAAATTTGAAATCATACTGAAAATCGTCTTGTATTTTTGAAATACCTTTCTTTAAAAATCTCATATCAAATGCTTTTTTTGTACTGAATATCCTCTGAAAATAAATATTCGAAAAGTGTTCGCCGAAAAATATCTCAGTAAAAAGAGAAAAAGAAAATAAACCCGCGGCATTCTTTTTATTTGGAATGTTATCTTCAAATAGTCGGTAGATGTTTAGTTCAAAATTGATTTTATTGAATTGTATAGTAAGACGGAAAAGAGCTTTCGTTAGTTTACTAAAGCAACGACTGGAAACTTTAAGTTTATCTTAACAACTCGCGCTAAAATATAATGTTACATGATGCGTCAACAAAACAAATACAATTCTATATTTGATTACAAATCGTACGTTAGTTTTGGTACCCTCTTTTTTCTAGCAACTTTTCATGAAAGCAATACTTAGCGGCGCACATGGCACACAGGGGCAGTAAAGAGAAAAAAAAAATACAATTCGTAGATGTCTGCTATAAAACAACCTGACCGATATCATAAAGAGTGTTCCATTAGAGATTTTTTTTGGACAGCTGTCAATTCAGCCATATTGACCTTCATTTTTTTCTGTTTTGTCGTTTGGAAAGAGGAAGGTTTGCCATTTGTTAAAATGTCATCGTGTAGTATGAAATTTTCCAAGAAAAATCATCTTCAGCAATGAACCACATTTTCAACTCAACGGCTACGTAAACAATAAAAAAAAAATTTTTTTTATTTGTTTTCTTATTTTAGTGGCGTGAATTAATGAATATTGATTTGCCTGACATGTAGTTTCAACAGGATGGAGCCATTTGTCCTACAGCCGCTCTAGCATTGGATTTATTGAGCCAAAAATTTTCTGGACGAACTATCTCAAAAATGGTGCTGTTGCATAGTCACTAAGAACATGTGATTTGACGCCTTTGGACTTCTTTCTCTGGGGCTATGTTAAATCACAAGTCTACAGCAATAACCCACAGAAAATTGATGAATTTAAAGTGGAGATTATTTGCGTTATTGGTAAGATTCAGCCCAATTTGTGTGAAAAAGTCATCGAAAATGTTTACAAGAGAGTCATCATCTGTAGATAATCAAGAGGTGATTACTTACATAATATTCTTTTTAAAACGTAAATGGCAAACCTTTAACTTTCATATAATGCAAAAATTAAGATACTTTCAATGAAAACATTGTTTTTTTTTTAATAAAAAAAATTGGTTGTCTGTAAAGTCGGTTTACAGACGATAGTTTTACGTGATAACGTATTCCGCTCGAATAATACATAACCTAAATTTTAGTAGCTGTCAAACTTGGGCCGATCGTGCGCGAAACGTGACACATTTCGGAACGTGACACTTTTTCGTGCATGCAGCCGGTGTTTCATCAATTTATAAGACGTTATCACGTCAAAAAAAAAATTCTTAATGGAACACCCTATATTAGCATCAAAATATATTTAAACAGTACATCCTACATCATCAGTTCCGGAGTGCGTTCTCAAATTTGCTCATCTCCGATCAACGAGACAAAAAATTATCGCGGACTCTACACAACAAGCCCGAGGATCTCATAGTTTAAGAACCACTGAGTTAATGACTTAGAGGCGAGAAATGCCAAATTATGAACTTGTTGCCGTTATATACAGGGCGGACCATAGCAAACCAAAAGGGTGAAGAGCGCGGTGGTGGGACTGAAAGACATATCAATAAAATTATTCTTAATGACGAAAGTTAAAAGCTATTTCCACTTTGATGAAACATTCTATATAAAAGACAACGTATTTATAAGTAATGCCTTTATTATGCTACTAATTTGCCGCTAGAGGCAACGAGCGTATCTCTTGCTCTCCCTTTTATTCTATTCAAGTACGGTGGAACTTCAATAATTATTATGATCATTACAGAAATTACATACATACGATGAAGCAAGATTGAAAATAACATTTTTGTGGACATTCTTAAAAATAATATAGGTACATTGTAGAAAAAAAACGAGTGTGCTTTAGACCAACGACTGAAGTAAAACTTTTTAAGCTCCATCTATATGTATATATATATATATAATGTGTAATATATACATGTATTACATATACATTTGTATATAAAATTGTTTAAGAACGAAATGAAATTACGAAATAATCAAGAAATCACCGTTCGCGTAACGCTAGCAAACTCGCAAACGAACTACTGACTGAAATATATATATATATATTTCTTACACTGGCTATGAGAGGAAGAGAGAAAGAAAATGTGCACGCGCACTGCTCTCTCTTGCTCCTACAGTGTGATACAGACAATAGGCCTGCACTGTGGCTTAGATATACGAAACGTAACTGGCTATGATCACAATTTTCGTAACGCTCTCGTCACGCATTCACCAGCTTACTCCCCAAGTGAAGCGTGCGTAAAGAAGTTTTACTTCAAAAAACAAAATCGAAGATGTCGCTGCTAAATTACAAACAAATAATTTCGATGATTTATTGTGAATTCAACAAAGACTTTAATACTCTTATATTGCTAGTTCCCGTAAGTTAATCTCAACAAGCATTTTTATATTATCAAGTAGTGCTCGAGTTCAGCTTGCCGTTGTTTCTTGGCGTCTTAATTTTTCAATTTTCACCAGAATAAAAATACGCTAACTCACAAAGAAATTTGTTCATGAATTCGGTACACAGGAAATCCAAAAGTCCGCTCTGGGAGTTTTCCAACGTATTTTTATCAGGGTAGGATAAAAGAGCGTTTACTGTACATCCCCTACCGATCAGACAGTAAGTTGCCTGTTTTATTTGTAATGAACTTACAAAAGGACAAAACTTAGTAAGAAAACTTTGTAACGACGTATTTTGCTAAATTCGACTTTTGAATAATACGAAAAGGTACTTATGGAATGTTATAAGTTTAGACCTGGGTTGCAGAAAGCATTGGCAGAAAATCTGGTTTGACAATGAGTTAAGATTATTATCACACACATGTCTTCAAATAAAAATCATTGTAGAATTTTAAATTTATCCTGCTCGAAAAATAATTGATCGAATGAAGTAGTATTTTTTTAAAACTGTGTATAACATCAATCTAACATATTTTTGCACAATGTAATGTTTTACTTTGTTTCATTGTCTCACCGCTCCAATAAACAACCGTGCTAGATGATGACTCACTCTCTACTATTTCAGAACCGCAGTATTACGGGTGATATAAAAATGATTCGAAAAAAGTCCGGAACAAAACAAAACTGCAAAGACACAGATTCTGTTAATATTTTATACTAGCCGCTACCCGCGGCTACGCCCGCGATTGAGATGGAAATCGACTTTTGACATGCATATCAGGGGTTGTTTTGACAAACAATTTTCTTATTTTTCGTAAAAAATTTTTATTTTTTTTTAATAAAAAGTATCCTATGTTACTTCTAATACCTTCAAGAGTGTATGTGCAAAGTTTCATGATGATCGGTTAAGTAGTTTTTGCGTGAAAGCGTAACAAACAAACTTACATTCGCATTTATAATATTTCGTTTTCATAAAATTTGTAAGTCCGGTCCTGTCGGGCCGATTTGAATGAAATTTTAATAGCACATTTTAATCATTACTAAAGGGTTAAATTTCAATTTTGAAACGATTCGGAGAAATTTTTCGGTATTTTTGGGCCCAAAAAATGTTTTCAACCCTTTCTTATTTTTCGTAAAAAATTTTTATTTTTTTTAAATAAAAAGTATCCTATGTTACTTCTAATACCTTCAAGAGTGTATGTGCAAAGTTTCATGATGATCAGTTAAGTAGTTTTTGCGTGAAAGCGTAACAAACAAACTTACATTCGCATTTATAATATTAATATGAAATATGATATTAATATTAATTAATAATAATATAAAATAATATGATGATATAGTATTGATATAGATTTATCAGTACCACAGTTTTGTGAAAACGATATAAAAGATAGATAAACAAGAATAAAAGAACAGAATGCCAGTGAAATCGTTCGACTTTTTAAAACATTTCGTTTCTGATGCAACGTCTTGTACATATAACAGAAAATCCAATTGCGGTAAAGCCGGACCAAGAATGACTTAAAGCATTTAACTATAATATATAAAACGGAAATGTTACGGATGCCTTATATCGAAATCGAGATTTAATGGCTATATCGGAATCGAATATAAAATGGCTTGAAAACAGGGTTGGTTTTTATGGATAACCATTTCTTAAATTTTTTTATCTTACGTAAGATTCAAAGTGTATCTCTGCTCCCTTTGTCAGCAAAAGTAAGAAAACATTGAACCCCCAGTCACATAAGCATGCCCTCAAAATCTCCAATCAATAACCTATGCATAAATGGTGGGGCATTGGGTCTTAGTGCGATGGGTCAAGTAATATGAAACCCATAAAAAGGATTAACTCAAAAATTAATTCAAAAAGTTAATTACAATATAATAAATAAAATTATCGACCAATTTTTCAGACAATATATTAACAAAAAATATAAAATTAATACATTAACGTTTCAATTCGGATTTGGACTTTCTTCAGAATTGATCTAAAAAAATATAAAAATAATTAATATTTAAAATCTAATTCGCTTTTGATAATCATAAATAATTTTGAAAGATTGTATAAAAAGCGAATTAGATTTTAAATATTAATTATTTTTATATTTTTTTAGATCAATTCTGAAGAAGATCCAAATCCGGATTGAAACGTTAATGTATTAATTTTGTATTTTTTGTCAATATATTGTCTGAAAAATTGGTCGATAATTTTATTTATTGAAGAGTTCTAATCAGACGTTAATCAAAGTTTTTTAATTACAATATAGTCTATACTCTATAGCACATCTGGGTGCATAAGGAACATTAAAAAAAATCATCAAAATCCGTCAAATAGTTTTGTATAAGTTAAATCCATTCAAACCTACATACATACGAAGAATCTGATATAATGGGATAGATGTGTGGTCATTAATAAATGTAATAATACAACTCAAATACAGAAAATGATGTTGTAATATCTGTATCAATATCATACCCAACTGTTTGTTAGAACATCGGGTGCCATGTTTCATTGAATTTCTACAGGAAGTAAAATCCGATATGTCTATCGCAAAAGCCTGATAACAACACAATTATATCGACGTATCAATTACGTAACATATAAGTTAATGGGCAGAACTGTTATTTATTGATATTGCTAAAAAATAACAGTCCGTTATAAGTTAGTTGTACATTTAAATATAAAAGTACTGCACCCTTGTTGAAGAACAGAATAGATGATCTCTCGAGATTCAATTTAAAAACTATTTTTTTAATCGATAGAATTTCATTGTGTTATTTTTTTACTTCAAATACCGTCAGTCAATTTAGAGGTAGGTCATAGCATAGGTACGTATTATATGGACTTCCCTGTCTTGGCTATTTCCTTTCTATTTACTTGGTTTTCTTGCCTCAAGGTTTAGTTGTTTTATCAATTAAGATGCTATTGTTAAGAAAATAAAGATCGGTTTGTTAAAAATATCAAGCGTTATTCTTCCGTATTTTTAGTAAATTTTTATTGTTTTCCTAATAGACTATTTCAAATAATAATATTTACTTTCAAATGTTAACCTCTGCCATTAATATAGATGAAGAGAAATATTGTATAGATTACAGACGCTTAACACCTGACATAATCGGCGTCTATAATGAAGATAAAGCAGACATAATTTATTGATTATTTTTTTAAGCAAGTCTTACAGAGACATGAAATAAGGGACCATTCATTAATTACGTAAGCGTCCCGAGGTAGAGGGGGGGGGGGTTATCAAAATCTTACCATGCCCTTATCTCGGGGGAGGAGTGGCCAAAGTCAATCTTACATAATATTTTTTAATTGTTAGTAGAAGTTTTGTTCCAAAAAATATGTATTGAAGGAGATTTATTTGGTTGAGGAACAATTGAAAAATAAGCTTTACCAGAGTATCACTTGTGACCAACGTTTCGAAAAATATATTTTCATCTTCAATGCAAGTTGCCTTGAGACCCTGAAGATGAAAATATATTTTTCGAAACGTTGGCCACAAGCGATACTCTGGTACCTATAGCTTATTTTTCAATTGTTCCTCAGCCAAATAAATCTCCTTCAATAATATTTTTTAAGTCGAAATGTGTGATTTCTAACATAGAATTATGGATATTTGAGAGAAAAGTGTTGGGAGAAATAACTATGTGATCTATTTTTTTCTTTTTAAATGTACAATTCTAATTATACATATCTTTATTTTAAAAATTACGATATTTAAAAAGCTTACTTTTAATTATACAATTGATATTCCAAAGACTAGACAATTATCTAACAATAATAATATAATCATAATCTAAATCCCACAATAATATAATGGTATAATCTAAATTATCTTTTAAAGAATAAAAATTATTTTAGTGCAATTGATCTTTTCTGAAACCAGATAAAATCTTACGTGAGAAAGGGCAGAGGAAGTCCAAGAAATCTTATGTGCTCTAACATGGGGGTAGGGGGTCAAAATTGACCAAAATCGTCCTTCCATAATTAATAAATGACTCCTAATACAGTTTAGAATAGTCACTATCAGCTCAAACTTGCGCATGGTGGGAGAAACGGGACATTTATGGTGGACGTGGCGGGACAGTTACGGAAATTTCGATAGCGAAGAAACTGTTTACACAAATTTGATAAAAAAAAGTGTATTCTTATGAGAACTTCGAATGTATTCAAAATTGCAGGTTGATCAGTTATGTCAGTTTTATTTAACAATAACGTTAAACTGTGATGATACGATTACAGTTTTTATGTATACAGGAACAGTGTTATGTTGTTATCAAAATTCTTCTTAAGTAGACCATTAAACTCTACTTACAGAAAAACACAATAACAAAGATTATATCTAAGCAGACGAAGGAGTTTCTCGTTAGTCTGTCTGTTTATACTGACTAGTGACGTCATTTGAAAACATATAGCAGCTTTGATGAATATTTTGGCTTTTAATTTGTTATTGTCAAATAAATACAATAGAGTGTGTAATTTTATATGACAAGTTGTTACCGATTTTGGCTATCATATAAACAAAACATATCAAATCAATTAAAGCTCCGACGATTTGGGGACTCAAATATACAAAAAATAAGACATTTTTTACCTTATTCAATTTATCTGTGTTTACTTTGAAAATGTAAATGCAATGTTTGACAGCTTTATTTTTGATGTCATATTACTTGTCATTTGTCAATAAAACATTATTTTCAAACATGTGCCGTATTTTCTCGTAACAGCGATAATAATATCAGCGTGCTTTAATACACCTGGGATATTTTATTTAATATTTGTCGCAAGTTTAATGTTGAATTTAGTATGCGAAAATGAACTCCCGGTTTTCAATTTAGTTCCCCATCTCTTGTTCGTAATTTAGATTACTTTTCTACACGAAAAGTTGTTTGCTTTTTAATTTTATTGCCATTTCATGTACTTAAAATTCCTTTACGAATTATTTATAAAAAAGGAATGTAATAAGTGTTTTTATTTATTCGAGACAAATCTTTCAGAGTTAAATGTCGCTATTTTAGGAATTTGGACTTTTAATCAAAAAGGACTTTCGGAATGTTACATTTTTAATCTCGATCAGATTATTTATTGATTTAAATTTTTTTAGTCTTCCGTTTAGACATAATTGTTTTGCTGCATATTTTAACGTTTCTGAAGTATTGTTTTGCCTTATTAAAATTGAAAATTAAAGTTTCAATAGTTTTAAAAATATTGAAAACATATTACAAGTTAAGAAATATATTTACATAAGTTAGATACTGCCTAGTGCACAAATATATATATGGTGGAAGAAAAGTGGCACAAAAATACTATAAAACTTTTTATAGCATTTAAAAAGTTTCGGATGTTCTTTTCAATTTGAAATTATTTTGAATTTACTGCTTCTTTACATAAAATTCAAAGAACATATATAAAATAGAGAAAGTTGTAAAAAGATACAATATACAAAAGTACAAAAAATATATGTGGTGGAGGTGAAGGGTCGACGAAACTTGTTTTATTTTAAAGTTTGACAGTTCTCGTTTAGTTTTTAAAATTTTTATAGTATTTAAAAAGTAAGTGTTCTTCATAACTCATACTAAAAAAATATTAAGAGGGCAAATCTAAAATTTTCCATATTAAATGCAATAAAAATTAAGTACATAAAATTTATATTCATTAATATTTTCAATAATTATGAAGTGTAGATATATTTTTTAAAGCATTAAATATTTTTTAAATAAAATCTTTCAATAATATTTATGAATACGTTTGAAGTTTTCAATACGTTCTAAATTCGAAAAATTCAGTAACTTTCATTAATTATCCATAGCTGCAAAAACCCTATCAAATTATATTCAAGTTAAGAGTACTTGTGAATGAATAAAAACATTGTGAAAGTTTCCAAATTCGTTCTCGAAACTTTCAAGCAAATAATTTAAAATAGGTTGCCCTACTCTTTTTCACATTCGGTTTGTCTCAAGTGACGTTATTTTTCAACTTATTTGAGAACTTTTTAATAAACGTTGCTCGTGTTAATACAGTTATGTGGCTACGTGTTTAATCTGTCAGTTTTGTCAAAACTTTATATTTAAATTAGATTTATTTTTATTTGATTAATATACATTTGATGTCTAAACTGAAAACAAGATTCAAAATAAAAACTGTTCATTTTACTCTTTCAGTCTTAAGTGTGATTTTTTTTTAATATATTGTTTCATGTTTATAAAAATTACGACAAAAGTTTAAATTAAATCCAACGGTTGAAGACTTGGAATTCGTATTACAAATGACTGTAACTTTTTCAAAGAATCGACGTAGTTTAATTTTTAATGAATAAACCGCAAATTACAATTATCAACTCGTCACTTCCACATTCGCGACTTTAATTGATAAATGTTAAATGTTGTAGAAGTGAAGTTTGATTAAGTTTAATTTGATTGCGAATGTTTAAATTGAGCCAGACGAACAATAAAAGAAGAGATGTTGATTAAATACGTACGTGACAAAATGAACGTTGACTTTTTGGTTCACGTTTGCACACAAACTACTAAAATAGTGAATAAATACTTAGGTAGTAGTACATGCAGAGAGCTGCCAGGCCACTGAGAGACTAGCAGCGTTACATCCATCCAGCTGGGCTGCTGGGATCACACTAGCGAATGGCGGGAATAGCGTCTAACAGTCTGGACTCGCGGGAGCTGTACCACTATATATGTTACCGGCCCAAACCCGATTTCAGGACAAACTAGTTTTGCCCAGGGCACTAGGCCAAACTGGTTTTACCTATATCCGGCTTAGCCTAGGCCAGGGGTCGGCAACCTGCGGCTCTTTTGATGTTAAGTTGCGGCTCTCCAGTTCCATACATAAAAATAATTATTTTATTACAGGTTCGTTCCAAGCAGCCAGCAAACGATTCCGAAACCGTCACCCGCATGCGCAGTAGGTAAAACGTGTTCTAAAATCGCCACTAACAGCTTCGTTTTACTTAGTGCGCATGCGGGTGGCGGTTTCGGAACCGTTTGCTGGCTGTTTGGAACGAACTTTATATAAACTCTTAAAAATCGCCCAATCGATCCATGATTGAGTATCATGTCTATCTCTCAGCCATTTCCACTGGCGTCTCACCCGCACCGCCTCCGTCGCGACGTGTCGTCCTCGGATATATACCTATATTATACCTATATAAGCAAATACTATAATACTGAAACGAAAATGTTCAGTGGCTCTTTAAAAACTGGGAAAATGTTTCCCTCATTTTTGGTTTCCATAATCTAAAATTCTGGACGGTCAAGACAATTTTAGTAAATTTTGATTTACTCAAATTCATAAGTTGGTCACTTACTGTCTTTTGCCTTTTTACGGCAGTATACTGGTTTAGCCTATCGCATATAAGTAAAATTAGTTTGGCATACGCAAAACTAGTTTGTCCTGAAATCGAGTTTGACCGGTAACATATACAAACACACGTATATATACAAAATTACAAACCATTGACTTAGGGAATAGACAAGGTAGAAAAAGTGTGGCTCAAAATGAAGATAGACATCAGTCTGTAAACTGATACAGATACTTCATTATGGATTTATGTACATACGATTTGCATAAAAACAATGAAGGATTTTATAATAAGACACACTAGCCACCGATCTAGGGCACTACCACAGAGGGGGCATCACATTATGAGAATACTTTTTTTTTAATTTTCTAAGTTCGTTATCAAATCCAATGTTTTAACAGAGCTTTCTGCAACTCAGCATCGATGGAAAAGCAATGCACACAGATCTCGCAATAAATAAAATTATTATTATTATTATTAAGTGACGCGTATTTCTGTTGTAAGAGAGGTCATAGGATAATATTATTATAATAGAATATTTTGTCCAATTAACATATTTCACAGCTTTTAAGCTACTCTCGAAATAAATCTATCTATCGGTTTTACTTTTAGAAAATCGGATACCGCGTAAGGTTTTATTTAATGGAAAGCAAATGTTTGCAACACCTGGTTATATACTTAGGAACCTAGAACTAAACCAGACGGTAACCAGCTATTGCATAAAGATAGTCTGGTTAGCTTTAAGCTAGCCGAGAAAGAGACATACAAATTACGTAGAAGGTGTGAGGAACTAAATTAAGTGGCAGCTGCCTACAAACAGGGATGTGAGAATGTCTCTAAATTCTACCAATCAATCATCTGTACTCAACTATGTATAATACGCGCCACGAATCTAAAAGGCTCGGAAGTTAGATGCAAATGCGGGCTTGCGCTTGTACAGTCTGTTGAAAAACTCGCAACTCAGTAAAACTAAAATAGCAATAACAACTTGACAATAGCGTACTCGACTGTACTTTAAAGCAGGAAAGCGACAAGTGACAACGGCTAGATGTATTTTACTGATAATATACTCTATTGGTTCGAAGAAAAATTGAAAAATGTTAATATTTGTAAGAATTTTATAATTAAAAGCAGTCCTAAAAAACATGATGACCTATTATTTATTCCAAAATGTACTACAAAAATATATATATATATACAGGATGAGTCAGACGACACGTACCGGTTGTTTTTTCGAAAACGGTTAGTTGTAGAGAGTTGTGTCAAAAATCTGTACCTATTATAGAAGCCCTAATGAAGAATCGAATGGCGACATTTTTTTTCAAAGATCGGCTGTATATGGAATATCAAAGGTACCGATAGTAAATTAAGTGTTTCGGGATTTAAGGGTTGTTTCGTTGGTCACCCCTAGCATATATTATACAAACACACGCACACGTTTGAAGAAGACAATAATGTTTAGCTTCATCCCAGCTGTTTTATGCAAGGAGAGCAGCAGAAAATGTTACATAGCACAATTCTGTCCTATTCTATCCATTCTTCTTGTTCCTGACGAGAATATTGGACAAACGAACAAATTGAGAATGATAAACCGGATATAATAACGATACCGAGAATTTTGCTTATCATATTTTATTTCCATATAAATTTCAACATGAAAATGTGTCAATTATAACTGCACATTTTTGTACCTGAGTGGGTATTTACCAGCGTTGCCAGTTTTTTTTTTGCCAACTCGGGATTTTGGAACTCTGAGTGAAAACAGTGGGATTCTTTCGTCGAAAGCGGGACATAGTAAAAAAACGTATATAATCAGAAGTTTTCAAATATTTATCTTTTTATTTGAATTAAAATTACGTTTACGTGACAATAGATAGCAAAAATAGCCATAGAAAATGTATTTTAATAAAAATATAATATTTTAAATCAGATTTACCCTATAGTTAAATAGTTGAGTCTTATTCGTCTTCAGAATAAAAAAAAAAAAAAAACAGAAATCAAAATCAAAAAAGTTTAATTCATAAAAAAAAATGGCGTTTCAAACAATAGTCTGTGGAGTGAGTGTTACAAATTACAACTTACAATAAGAGAATAATTATTTATAAGAATTACTTATTCATGATATTTCTGTGAAGATTTAACTTCTTTTAAAGTTATTCCGAGTTATCCCCGAAAAGCGGGACTAACCCTGTCCCGCGCGGGACATTTAATTTTGATTTAAAAATCGGGACATCACGCCAAAATCGGGACGTCTGGTAACGCTGGTATTTACATAGAAATTAGATTGCGCAACCGATTAGAAAAAGTTTCGCCGAGTAGAAGACAGTAGACAGTGATGTCAATTTTTTTAATCTGACTAGGATCAACAAGGCTCAGACTCAGATCAACAATATTTTAAAAGATTGGGGCCGTATTATTTTATCTCTGTGTTACAGAAAGATTCGGGAGTGTACCAGCCATTTCGGTCGATAAACAACCAAATAATCACTAGTGGTACGTTGGTTGCTTGTGTATCAGAACAACATTAAATTAAATAAAATATTTTATGACATTGACTTTAAACGAATCGACTTACGATATCACTTTATATAAATAATACTATAAATTCACCAATAAGAAAATTGTTAAAACGCGCCCAAAAGCTGTCAAAATTCTCCTAAAAAATTGACAAAATTTACTCATGATAATGACAATCATTATTAGTGACTATTTTTTAATGGTTAATGAAAATGTATTAAAAATGTATGACGACAATTCAATTTTTGTGGGCCTTTGACACTTGGGGGCCCAGAGCTTAAGCCCCTGAGAAGAGGTCATTCTTTCTGTGTTGTATAACATACCATTTAATACAAATATTAAGAGCACTGTGGTTGAAACAAAAATAAAAAATAAAGAATAGTTTCGTCTTACCACAACAGTTTTATAAGCGGATGTACATTTAGTGTTTACTGAAGATGAGAGCATAGCTCCCGAAATGTACATCCGCTAATAAAACTGTTGTGGTAAGAAGTAACTATTCTTTATTTCTTATTTTCATACCATTTAAGTTCAACTTAATCGAGTTCGACTTAAGTCAATTACTATTGATACACGACCGTTTGACAAAGGCATTATTGAATCTGTGCACAAACACACGTGGGCGTATAATCAAGTCTTTTTCACTCTTCTGTAACGACTAACGACATATCTTGTCAGTAAATAACATAAACTTCGATCGTATTAACTCACTTATTTTTAACGAGCTTTCATTCAACTTCACCATGTTTGTCAATCAGTGAGTTGGACATGTTATTTTCATTTTTAAATTGTTATATAATAGTAGCTTTTGTATCTAGAATAAAATGAATAGTATGGTACACCACAAGGGCCTCTTCTCGTCGGAGGCCCCGGGACACCGCCCCGCTTGCCCAATTGTCGGTACGGCCCTGACTGCGATGAAAATCAACTATTTTATAGGGGTTATAAATTTTGCATATTGTTTTATTTTCGTTGCTTGTTTGCTTGTGAAACATTCCATCGAAAATGGTATATGCATTTGTAACTCTTATGCAAAATACGAAACATGCAAAAATATGAAATCGAATTCACAAAAGATAACGGGTAAGTCTCGTCATTTGCAACTTTTTTAGAAACTTTTTCGCGATCAATTTCATATATGTTTTATTTGGCAAATTAAAAAGGATATCCAACGAGTATTATCCAGGGTGGCGGTAATTGCTCGCATTCCTTTCGGGAGAAGAAACTATGACTAATTTGGAATGATTTAACATTATCACTTGAGGGTCGGAAATGCGTTTTTTTTTTGTGATAATGACATTTCTGTGAAGTATTTTTATTTTATTGTAAGTTTTAACACACAACATAAAATCTAACAGTTTTCGTGGTTTTTAGCTTTAGGAAGGTTGGCCAAATAGTAAGCTATCAGATCATGGAAAAATTCAGGCCAAAAAATGAGAATATTTTTTTTTAATTTTTAACCCCCAAAATTCGGATTTTTGTAAAAAGAAAACCGAAGTAGATTTTCTCGAAAATGACGCATTTCCGACCCCCAAGTGATAGAGGTTAACTCATTCCAAATTAGTTATAGTTTCTTGTCCCGAGAGAAATACGAGCAATATTATAGATTTATAAAAAATCTTTGATTTTAATATTTGAAAGGTTGCAGTATTTCAAAGCTCCTAGTAAAGAAAAGACGTAGTATAATAATTTATTACTGGATATTGTATTACAAGTCGTAATTAGCTATTAATGTTTATGAATAGACATTTCAAGATATTTTAATAAATTCGACAATTTTCACTCGAAATATCCCATCTTTCATTACATGGTACTAAAAGCACGGTCCGCTTTCGCTCGGGTGTATTTGTGCTTGGCTGTATCGCCCTCAATCTCGTCCTCGTTAAAGTCGATTTGAACGGAGACCCTTTTCTGATGCGAGGGTCAGGTAAAAAGTACGTTATACACATATACTTTTATTCTATACTGAGCATAGGAATAAAATCGCAATCGAACCATTAGGGTGCAAACATATACTTCTGTCTTTTTTTACGCCGTAAGCACTGGCGTATCCAGGAGGGCAAAACAAGCACGGGAGACCCTCTCCTGGGCCAAAAACTGGGTACGCCCATGTTAACGTCATAGAAAAAGACAAAGTTTTTGAAACAGAGATACTTTATTCAGATTGAATGCAAGTACATCAACCAATGCTATCATATAGGAGAAATCAGGGAATTACATCGAAGAAAGAGACGCAGATATATTTTCGATACGCTTTGTTGCCTACATTGAGTAGATAGACAATGATTCATATAGTAAATTATTAAATATATGGTTATACATATCAAATCATAGTCGTTACAAATAGAGATACAAAAAAAAACATTCTGGAAACACGCTCTCGTATCTAGCTATCCTATATATATTTTTACAAAATTATTTGTAGTAAAGTGATTCAATTATTCATTATTTCGATACCTTCTTCAATATCCTGCATTCTACAAAATGTAAAAATACGAAAACGGTTTGATATTCCACGTAAGTGTGTATTTGATCGTTCGTCTTACATTTTTTATAATGAACATTATAAATATTGATGAGACTTAGTCAAATTATTTCAAAATTGTCTTTTTGTAGTTTAATCACAGAATATTTTCATAATGAATTAATTTGTGTCCTGTTTACAATACAAGTTTTTTTTGAAAATCATGATTGTCTTTAGAATAAAAATTCGTTAAACAGGGTGACTCTATGACAAACCGGTTATCCAATCAATTCGGTGAATTGATAAATGATAAACCATTAACACTAGTTACAAAGTATCCAAAAATAGAAATATTCTAACGTTCATATTATTTTGTCTAACACTTCTAAACGTTACTGTTCTCTAATATTACCCAGGTAAGACCAGTTGAATGTATTTTTTTTATCAATATAGAGCAGCCCGGCTGGTCTAGTCAAAAATTCTATTGAAACGTACTTAGCATCACTGTCTAACGATTTCCAGAGAAACGAGAATAATGTTTCATATCTATACTAATATATAAAACTGAAGAGTTTGTTTGTTTGTTTGAACGCGCTAATCTCAGGAACTACTGGTTCGAATTGAAAAAAATTTTTGACCATTAGGAGCGGAGCTTTAATGAAAAATGTTGCAAAATGTATCTAAAAAACAAGCTTCTATTCATGTGAAATGCACTAACTAGATATACTCATATTAACGTTGTGAGTACACAACCCCAGGTGGCTCAATCGGTAGAGCATGCGACTGTCAATATCAGGGTCGTGGGTTCAAGTCCCACGTTGGGCGAATATATTTTTATTTTATTTTCTACATTGCTTTCTTCTAAGGCTTACATTTAAATTCATTTTAATTTTATTTAATTAATTAAAAAAAATTATTAGTTACAAAAAGTATAAATACTGCTTTTTATCGAAAAAAAACTTTTGAACGGTAACTCCGATCATCATGAAATTTGGACACAACATTCATTTCGGTAAACTAAGATGAATGTGTGTACTCATGTTCCTCCCTTCCCCATTCGTTCTTTTACACCCGGGTGAAATCGGACGGGACCGCTAGTTAACTATAAAAAACGAAAAATTATTATCAGATTGTTTTGAAAAAATCGAACGAAAAAATATTTTTTGCACAGTCCCATTATAAAATAGCTGCCTTTCGTGTCTGTAGCGGTAGTAAAATAAACCTTTTTCGCACTAGTTAAAAAAATAAAGCAAAGTAATGCGACTTTACCAATCTCTGTTTCCATTTAATTCTGAAACAAACCGAAGTACATATATTATTTTCTCTCAGTGAGAGAGGTTGATGGTATTAATTTTTGAACAGTGGATAGAATCTGTTGGACACCGGACAATTCTTTCGGACCGAATATTCAAAGCGAATATCCAGAAACGTCAGGCAGTCAGAGTCAATGTAACACTAACAAATACAAGAATAAGTAAGTACAGTGAAACCTCTCATCGTAGACATTTCTTTATAAAGGACATATCTGTCGGGATACACATTTGGTTTATAGTCTTTTATACCAGTAAATTTAAATAGCTGATAGTCACCAAAGTGAACTTGTTTTGGGTCTTATATATGGGACAAAATATAAATATAATGTTTAGTCGTATACAGTACAACACCTTTTTGCTTCAATGTGTGGAAATTTTTCCTCAGTGAACCCTTCAAATAAAAAATAGGTATGGCTATTAGAAAATTAACTGTTAGGCAATTGGTAATAATGGCCACGATTTTGGACGAGGAAGAAGAAGAAGAAAACCAAAAAAATGTTGAACGCACACTACTCTCTGACGTCACGCGAGAAGAGTGAAATGCGTACAAGCCGACACCGATCGTGCTTCTCTATCGCTTATACTGCGCTCTCGCTTGCACGCACAGGGTCAGGCGGAACGTTACGGCGTTACACTTTTTCGTGCGTGCAGCTCATCAATTTATAAGACGTTATCACGTCAAAAAAAACTTGACGCTATTGGATTCACGATTCTCTAAGAGAACGAAAAACCGAGGGAGAATATTGTACATTATTCACGCACCTAGTTGATGATAAAGAAAAATTTGTTCAGTATTAATTAATGTCTACATATACCAATTCAACGAATTGCTGAAAAAGATTGAAAATAATACGCGGCTGTAACCTGTAGCATACCCGGTTGAACAACGTCGCGTCATGCACGGAGCGTATCGGCACCGGCAAAATATTTTTTTGCCTGACACGTTCCTATTACGATCATGGTATATGATACGGTATAGTGGGCAAACGACAACGGATAACGGCCCGATTTTTATGACGAGCGACGGGCTGACGCGCAGTGTTCAATAAGTCAGTGCGGGTTTTGTTAACGCGACGGGCATGTAACCGTTGCAACAAAACTCAAAGGATACCCGCACGTCGCCCCTCGGCGCGACGGCGGTCGGTCCGATGCAGTGGACCACTTCATTTCATAGAAGTCTATTGACGACGACAGATGTGCGCGCACGTTTTTACCTATACCTACCTACTTACCTTGTGTTGCTCATTGTGAATATGGAGTTTAAAATTGATATTGATATGGATTTATTAATAGCCTTGTTCATAATAGGCCAGTGTTGTGACAAGACTTTAGAAAAATACAAAAATAAACAAGCAAGACATAACGTACTTGCACTTCTTCGGCCTTCAAGTATAGAACTGATATCGATAACAACGGACGCGCTCATGTATATTAGCAGATCGTGTACAAAGGTAACCGTTTCGCGTCGGCCCGTTACCCGTTGACTAAAACGGTCGTTAACTTAGTGGTTTTAAGGATATCAGGACTGTAAGGTCTCGGAAGGTTTCACTATATAAGAGAAAAGTAAAAGAGAATGAGAAAGAACCAAGACGCCAAGAGCCTGTTGGTGATGTTGGTCACTAAAAGACTACTGGACCGGACGTCCTTGGCCAAACGCGTATTCAGTTGGTTACACGATTCTGGCGGACAGCGCGGCCAGTGTTAACACCGTACAGCAGACTTGGTTCTGGCCTGGGCCGCTCAATTCGATTGGCCGCCATTACTTACTCCACTGTGGTCGACGACTTCTATACCTATAGTCCTAAACCACTGACTTAGGAAAATGACAAGCCAGAAAACGTACGTATCATTCTTTTTGTTCGATAAGAGAATGTGTAGTCTACTCTCCACATCAATGTCGTAACGCATTTCAGGACACCACGCGCTCACTTTTAGGATGCCTGCATTTAGCATATCATATAATATATTAATACGCTAAGGTTAAATATGTTTGCCTCCCTTTTTAGAAAAAACCTCACAATTTCTCCACATAAATTATCATTTTACAGATAATTGCTTGCTCTACTGACATCGACAACTAAAAAATTTATTATTGCTTTTGTTTTTGTAAATTAATTAAATATAGCAACGCTGAACAACGTCTGCCATCTGACGGCTTTAATTTTGAAACAACGTCAACACTTCAATCTGTCATCTGACCTTCATATTGTAATACAACAGACACAATACTGCATACTGCCATCTAATGGCTTTACTTTTGAAACAGCGAGCAACGCTGAACAACGTCACAGCAATGCTGCATGATGCCATCTGACGGCTTAGCTCAACGCTTTTGCTATTTGCGCCTCTATATGACAATTTTAGTAAAATATTTTTCGATCTGTCATCTGAGCTTCATATTGTAATACAACAAAAAGAAGAACGTTATAAGCAGTGTGCAAAATTAGAAACGAATTGAATACCTGTAATCATATTTAAAAAATAATTTTGTAAAGTGATAATTATTATACTTATTTAGTGCGAATAATTCGCACAAGTCACACTAGTATTATGTAATTTTGGTATTCTTGTAGGTACCTAAAAAGTTAAAAATGTGAAGGATTGGAAAGAAATGAATAGCATAAAAGCGAGAAAGTGCATTGAGCAATCAATGGCAATCACCAGAGAACGGGCTCTATAAATAGCCTCAAATTCCTCCGAGGAATAACTCTCCCTTGTTCCCCCGCTGTATATTCAAATACTGATTCTTCTCTTCTATACTTCACAGACTCTTCTTTACGTGAGATGTTTTTAAAACATACATATTCATTAAGCGCATTTATTTTAGATTGATAACTGGACGGATTTTTTTCTTTACACATAAACCGCTCGCTCTTGTTCGTGTCGTGTCCTCTAAACATTGTTGTAATTTAGTAACAGAAACTTACACTTCCCAGTGATGTTCTAAAAGACTTTAATCTTCTGTATGAATAAGCTCTGTTCCAAGCTGCGAACAAAATCAGTCGTGCAACTGTTCCAAAACCAAACAGTTTCGTTTTAGCTACTGCGCATGGCTGTGACGGTTCTGTTACCGTTTGCAGAGAGGTTGATATTTAAGATTGTACAGTTAGCGTTTCAAAAACAATAAAAGTATAAAAACCAAAGAAGTTTTTTGTGTTTTTCAGTTCGTCAATTCTGACGCTACAATTTGACTTTGTAATTTGTAGTTAAGTCTTGTCAATCAGCATACACTTAATTTTTAAGGCCTTAATTGGAAATAACGATGAAACGACAACCACAAAACTTTTTTACATTTCTAGTTGACCCGTCGCAAAATTTTCACAATTAATGAAAAATGATACAGCCGCTTACTGTATGAAATGCTTTTTAAAATATCTAGGTAATAACTAATTAAAAATATAGTAGTGAATATTTAAAATCCTTATCCTCGTCTCCTGAAAGGAGCGGTAAGTAATTTCGAGAGTAATAAATAAAGCTACAAATACTGTGATACTGCCGATACTATCGCAAAATAAAATAATGTACCTCTCCTTTTAAAAGATGGACATCAGTGTTTCAAATATAGATATAGTATTTATTTAAAATTATAACCTCAGACGTGAGATGAATATTAATACAAACGAAATAAAATTTCTTTTCAAGTCTAACATCGGTGTACAAATTTTACGAAAAAAAAAATTGTGAACCTATTAAGCATTTATTGTAACTAAGAAAATAAATACAGCGGTCCAGAAAATGAATTCCAGAAAAACAAATATGTTTCTCTGATTTATTTCAGGACTAAAAGTACCTACTCGTATCTTTTTACACGCTTTATATTAGTTTCACTTGTAAGTTTTTATGTATGTATGTATGTTTGTTTGTAAACTCGTTTGGACAACAGCAAGTGGTTTATATAGTGGTATAATATGCCAGCACTGTAAGTACAGTCGGTAGCCGTGCTATCTAAAGCACGGGTCTTCGCTGACGTCAACTCTCGGAATCACGGGTCGTGGGTCTAATCCCGTCCACGTCGAAAAAAAAATTGTTTTTTTTTTCGGCAAATTTTTGACAATAAATCGAAATAAAAAGTGAAAAATAAATATAGTTTAAAAAAAAACTAAAAAACACGCTTTATATCAAACTAAAAAGTGAAAAATAAATATAGTTTAAAAAAAACTAAAAAACACGCTTTATATCGAACTAAAAAGTAAAAAATATTTTTTTTTAAATAAGCTTAAAACAATAATGAATAAAAAATACCAGTATTATTGTGAAAAAAGCGTGGGGCGCTCAATGTACGAAAATGTGGAACAAAGCGCCCCACGCTTTTTTCACAATAATACTAGTATTTTTTATTCATTATTGTTTTAAGCTTATTTTAAAAAAATTATTTTTTACTTTTTAGTTCGATATAAAGCGTGTTTTTTAGTTTTTTTTTAAACTATATTTATTATGTTTGGAAATTTAAACAGTAAAAATATTTTTATTTAAAAAGCAAACAAGTCACTTTTGATAAATCAATATTAGACAAGGTTAATTTAATGCACCCAGGGTGCTGACTAATACCAGATTTATTTAAACGCAAATTTTATGAAACAGGTCGTAAACTGTACAGTGAGTTTAATTTCAACCGACAGATTGACTACATGTAAAATTTCTTCGTTTGATTTGCGTTGAATTCAACTTTGGTATGTTAAATAGTAGGCTCAACCCAAAAAACCTGCGGGAACGTTATTTTTTACAGTAAGCAATACTACAGTAACAATTTTTGTTTTCAATACAACAACTTTAAAACCATGATTTTGAGTTCAGGGACACTATAGTACGCGCCACGGATCTAAAAGGTTCAAAAGTGAGCCACAAACAGCGTCGCAAAGGCACATTTTAGAGCCGCTGATACTCCCACTATCTTCCAGCTACCTGCACGGAACGTGCGCTCGTCGGCGATTGGCCGTGATCGCTCGTTGCCTTTGTCACTTGTCGCTTTCCTGCTTTAAAGTACAGTCGAGTACGCTATTGTCAAGTTGTTATTGCTATGTTAGTTTTGTTGAGTTGCGAGTTTGTAGTTTTTCAACAGACTGTACAAGCGCAAGCCTGCATTCGCATCTAACTTCCGAGCCTTTTAGATTCGTGGCGCGTACTATACTATTTTCTTTAATTTGAATTCAATGTAAATCAAATGGCAATAGATGTTAGCCCTACTTGAGTTCAAAATTGTTCAAATTACCTATCATCTAAAGTCAATATCAAACACACTGTATACAGAAAAAAGGAACTGATATAAAATAAACAGCAACAGCTTATGTATATTTTTATGCTTGAATTGTGGAAGTATTTTGAATAATAATAAATTTCCCAGTTGTCTTATTTCTTTAGATAACTGCAGGTACATTTATTAACAAAATCATTCGTCTTATATATATTTCTTTCTGGCGGGAATGTTACAGAGACGTATCAAGGGAACACTGCTAGTCTACTCCGTAATATTAGGTGCAAAGAAGTATAGTGCAGCTAAAATTTTCGAATGACTTGAAAAATTTCAAGGCCAACCTAAAATAGTAATGATTGATCTAGACGCTTTCGAAAAGTGTTTTTAGAACTAGTTAATGCTCATGTTCTCGAACTATCGACTGAAGATGAAAATTCCAGATCTTGCAGCTTCCTAAAACATCCTAGAATTATTTTTATATCAAACGATAGCTGATGACTTTATGGAATACATCATAAAACTACGCTTCAACTATCGCACATCGAAGAATCTCGTTAGAGATTCTTTTCTGTGCTAAATGCCGACGAATCAACGTATTCTTATACATTGATTTTTCTTAATATACAACAATTTATATTTGTATTTGTTATCAGAAAAGACTTGTAAGTTAATTCCGGAAAAGTATTTCCGGAAATATTTGGCGATAGTAACGTGAAATTTCGATTAATTGTTGAATTAAATACGTTTCTGTAAAGATGAATGTGTCGAAACCGGAGTGTCAAAGAACAAGGATAAGGCTAGCATAACGAACAGAGAGGATATGTGATTTCTCTTTGTTTTCTGGACGGCTGCTGTGGTCCTGAGGACCGGCCGCGGCAGTGGCCAGTGATCTCAGTTGGCTCTGCGATCTCTGATGGTGTCCGTGCGTGGTCTTGTCCATTAACATAACCGGTTTGTCTGGTCTGGGTGCTTCATTCCACAATCTACTGCGGTCGGCCTGCTATCCCTAACAATGTTGCCATTTAATTGTCCAATTCTCTCAAATCACCAATTCATTTATAGCTTTTTAGATAATCGAGAAAACGTATTCATTTTTTGGGTCTTTCAAAGCTGCATCAAACACTGGGGAACAGAGTAATGGGGCAATAGAATCAACCACTCTTTGTTTTGACCCATTTTAGTTCAAACATATGCCTACAAGAGTTGCAGGATTAATTAAGAAGCTTTTAATTAAGCTTAATGGAAAGCAAATCATTCAACTTGAAAGGTTCACATAAATTCAGAGTAAGTAGTTAAAATTAATACAGAGGACATGGAAATGAGTTCCAACAATTTTAGAATGAATTCCACAAAATCGGCAACATTGTTGATTGTTCATTATATAGCCGCGTTGTTTCGTGTCACGTCGTGTCTGTTCTCTCCCTTGTCTCTTTCTCCCACTGTTTCGCGCGCGCTCTGCCCCTGATTTTGCCGCCGACGCGATCCCGCCGCGGCCGTACGGTATGAACGGGGTGACTCTATTCCTCTTCGCGATCAAGCCGGACCCTCCCGCATAACTCGTATCCTCCTTGTCTGTTCTCTTAGCGTTAACTACTTCTTTCTCTTTTTATCTGTCTTTGGATGCTGCATACACTCTGGTTTACACTGCTGTTGATCTAGAGTCCCTCTAGTTACAGATATTCTGCTGCAAGACAAACTTTCTTGATGATACACTTCAGATTTATTTCACTGTTTTTTTTATTCAATCCTGTCTACATTTACTATTTTCTAATTTGAAGCATAGATCGATATAACGAATATTCGAATATTTTTTGACATTTAGTATCGTACGAATATTTTGCGAATATTAATATAAAAAATAAATAAGACAAAAAATATTAGTTTCGCATTCGTGAATGTCTATAAAATTTTGCATTCGTTACATCACTAAACGTTACTACAGTAGGGCTTCGGTAATCCGGACTCCTGCTTGTTCGGTGATCGCTGTAATCCGGCCGGGCAAGGGTTGAAGATAACGAATTTGATAGTCTTGACTTAGAGACAGGGCTTTTGAAATGAAGTGCAAAAATTATAACAGAAGAGTATTACAGACTTTTTCAAGAAGAATTAACTAATGTTTTATTTTCACTTACTGTTTTTCTTACATTGTTGTAATTTTGAACATGTACATTTTTGTCTTTATGCTTTTAAAAATTGATTAAAGAAACTAAGGTTAAACATGTGTTTTATTACCATTAAATATGGCATACTATAATCCGGACGTCTCGATAATCCGGAAAGGGTCTTGTTTTTGCCTCTCCGGATTAACGAGGCCCTACTGTATTTATATTTAAAAAAAAAGTTTTTTCATTGAAAATAACGCCATGTATGTTTTTATAATTTTCTATTATTAAATCAAAATATCATCGATTTTGGACGCCTATAATTTAGTCACTGAAGCATTTTTAATGAAGTGCTGGTATAAAGCCAGTCTAAACATACTGTTAGAGGAGCTTTTATATAATAAACCTTATTTACTATTAATCATGATTTTCTGACTATCTTATACCATGATATACATGCATATAAACAAGTACATAGACGAAATGCATGCCTTCAGAGTCTACAGCTACGTTCTCTAAATTAACGACTATTTCGAAATGTTACAGGCGGCACGAGAAGTGTTTCTTAAAGTTCGCAAGCAATGGCCGTTATATCGAGCTAAACAAATTGGTTATCAAAATACTATCAATCGACGTAAACAGTAAAAATATTTTTAAAATGAATCACACAATCTAAAATTTTGACAAATTCAAAACCGCACTTTTTGGCTTTCTTGTTTCAACATTATTATAAAAAAAATATACATTATTCCATTTTCCGTTTCCATTGACGAAAAATAACAATACATTTTGTATAATGAAGTCATAAAATATAATAACATATTTTACAAACATTTTAACAAACAGGAATTAGTTTTTAAAGATACAAATGAAAATTTTGGAAAATTTCCGTCCCTAAATCGTTTAGTTTCATATATTTAATAATTAACTATATACTATCTACTCTATGTGCGGTGATTGAACGCAACAAAACGTATCGAAAATATATCCGCGTCTCTTTCTTCGATGTAATTCCCTGATTTCTCCGATGATAGGATTGGTTGATGTACCATTCAATCTGAATAAAGTATCTCTGTTTCAAAAACTTTGTATTTTTCTATGACGTTAACATGGGTACCCAGCGTTTGGCCCAGGAGGGAGCAAATTAGAAATTTCTTAAGCCGGGTTCTCCGTGCTTGTTTTGCCCTTCTGGATACGCCAGTGCTTACGGAGTAAAAAAAGACAGAAGTATATGTTTGCACTCTAAAATAGTTCGAGTGCGATTTTATTCCTACGCTCAGTATAGAATAAAAGTGTTAAGTTCTAATATTTTAACCAAATACAAAGGCATTTTAAAGTATGTACAAGTAATAGAAATTGTTTGGCAGAAATAACAGAGGACGACGGATTAAAGAGTCTATAAACTAAAATAATTTTTATAAAAAAAAAAGACGGGTTGCAATCCGGGAGTGCCGGCAGAAGTGAAAACTTGAATATTAACGTCTTACGAATTTTCGATCAGGTCACGTGTCCTGACGCGAGTTTAACATTTTTTACCCATTACAAAAAAAGTGTACAAAAATTTTCGTCTTACGAATTTTCGATCAGGTCACGTGTCCTGACGCGAGTTTAACATTTTTTACCCATTACAAAAAAAGTGTACAACGCCGCTAAAAAAGTTTTCACTTCAAAAAAATAAATTCCTTCAAATTTACTTTTCTCACTAGCATTGAAATCTCTTTCTAGTTAAACTCGGTTTAATCTAAGCGCATCGAGTGTGCCAGGCTAAGTTCTCGCAACAAAACCGAATTTGGTATATCATCAATTAACACCCTAATTAAAACAGTACTTTATGTCCCGCCAAAACCGATATTAACGCGATATTAAGGCGATGTAGCAAGCAAGATAAATTACGGTCAACACTAGGGTTGCCAGATTGAAAACCAAGATATTCGGAACGCTGATGAGGTGATGAAAATGAATTAAAGAATTTCTTTTCAATGTGACATTAGATCGTAGTATCTCCACACAATTTATTTCAACGCTAATGACCTCGGTTGTCAAACGCTCATAATTCCCAATTTAATTTAAGAAAAAATGTAAAATAAAATTTTCTCTGCACAAAAAAAATATTTTAATTAAAATTCAAAAAGCTTGTTTCTATTGTTTGATCTAAGTTAGTCATAAATTAAGTTTTGAAGAAAAAGACAAATTAATATACGGAGAAAAATACGAAAAGGGTACGAATCCTAGGATTTCGTTATTATTATGCATGTTCATTATATTACGCGATGAGTGTAGGGTTGCCAGATTGGGAAATCAAAATTTCTGGACAATATTCTAAAATATCTGGCTGAACAGCTGAAATTGGTACAAAAACAGAGGTAGCTTAATCTAACAGTCAATGGTACCTTTCAAGTCACTTTTTTGCCACATATATTTAGTATTTCCCTTAGCCGCCTTTATCATTTTAGAACCTTTCTCTGTATTTAGAAAAGATTTAAAATTAGAACAGTTTTCTTCAAAGTTTAATCGAATTATTAGCTCTGGCGGTGCATGTTTTTTATTTTTAGCTGGACATTTTGCCTAAAACCGGGGCACTGGACAACATGTAAAATTGCTGGACAATCAAACCAAGTCCCGCCAATCTGGTAACCCTAGATGAGTGACAAGTCAACGAAATCTGAGACACTTCCGGAAACCCCGATCATCTGGCAACCCTAGTGGGGATTAATTCTACAACCAATCGAATACATGGCGGGTTCAATCTGTAAACCAGGTGAATAATTCAAAACCAATCGAACACCCTATATGTTAATTGTTGGTGCATCGCTTACAGGTAATACTTATATATTTGTTTGTTTGTATGTGTGTCTATACATAACTCTTTGGGCCAGGCAAGGAATGTGGTTAGACGACGACTGGATTCACTAGCTATGGGTTGCCTACGTTGCCAACTGTAACAAGTTAGTGACTTTGGAAGTACCAAATTCAACATAGCAATTCTAAATTGTGGCAAATTTTAATTTTAACCCTAGGCCACACGCTAAAGTTTCATCAATTGAGATCAACGACAATCTTAGAAAGAACCGATATTCGAATACTAATTTTTTTTAGAAACTTTTTATCAGTCCTAAGGCCGCTGCACACGAGGCTGGATTTGCCGCTAGATTCGACTACTAGCTGGTTTTCTTAATTACTTTTATGTGTTCGCTTCACACGAGACGTCTTTTCAAGCATTTTTGTGGATAGATCTGGTGCGCGCGCAGTGACAGTTCAAATATAAATACAAAGCTAAAGTGTCTGTTGTCTGACACTGAGCAGAATGACGCCATGTTGGTTTGTAGGCGTTTGTTCATGTCGCCCACGTCTAACTTCCGAACCTTTTAGATTTGTGGCGCGTATTATATTTTCTTCACTTTCCTATTATTATGATAATAGAATATGCTATATAATTTATATAAGATCAAAAAAAAAACGCATCTACTTAGTTATTTTCTCATGTTACCTCTAAAGGCTTTTAGTGAAAAATGGTTGCAACACTGTTCAGTGCCACCACAAAACTGACAATAAATCGATTCCGGAGAATTCATGACCTCGGTCGTTATTTTTAACGATCAGTCTATCTTTATTGCTCAGTGCATAATTACAAAAAGCGGCCAAGCACTTGATGGGTATAATACGCGCCACGGATCTAAAAGGTTCGGAAGTTAGTCACAAACAGCGTCGCAAAGGCACATTTTAGAGCCGTTGATACTCCCACCACCTCCCAGCTACCTGCACGGAACGTGCGCTCGTCGGTGATTGGCCGTGATCGCTCGTTGCCTTTGTCACTTGTCGCTTTCCTGCTTTAAAGTACAGTCGAGTACGCTATTGTCAAGTTGTTATTGCTATTGTCAAGTTGTTATTGCTATTTTAGTTTTGTTGAGTTGCGAGTTTGTAGTTTTTCAACAGACTGTACAAGCGCAAGTCTGCATTCACATCTAACTTCTGAGCCTTTTTTTGAATCATCAATCTACGTCCTTATACCATGCACCCAAACATTCTATTTGAAAAAATACACAACTTGTACAAAACTACCGGTACTTGATCATTCTAACTTGGTTAAACGCAAAACGTGTGTTGAATTTTTAAATGTCTTGTGATAATGTGTGATTTATTTTTAGATGACTTAACGTAAGGTACATAAGGCTCTTTAAACCCTTTTTATTTTGACCTAATCTTTCTGGATCTTTTTCCATCGTAGCTAAAAATCACCCACCATCTATACTTATATATAAAACTGAAGAGTTTGTTTGTATGTTTGTTTGGTTGAGCGCGCTAATCTCAGGAAGTACTGGTTCGAATTGAAAAAAAATTGTTTGTTGGATAGCCCATTTATCGAGGAAGGCTATAATATAATATCACGCTACGACCAATAGGAGCGGAGCATCAATGAAAAATGTTGCAAAATGTATCTCAAAATTTGTCCGTCTCGGTAAACTAAGATAAATGTGCGTACTCATGTCCCTCCCCCTATTCGTTCTTTTGCACCCGGGTGAAACCGGATGGGACTGCTATCACATATGCTCTCCTTCTCTCGCGGTCTGGCCGTGAAAACGAAACTTCATACAATATTACAACCCCAACTTCATCCCCGTAGGGGTTGAATTTTGAAAAAAAAATTGGTTGTCTGTAAAGTCGGTTTACGGACGATAGTTTTACGTGATAACGTATTCCGCTCGAATATCATATTTAATAATTCATAACCTAAATTTTAGTAGCTGTCAAACTATATTTTTACCGACTAATAATTTGATCAACCAAAGCAAAATACATATTTTTAAGCAATTATAAAAGACATTTAAAAGAATGTATATATATTATATATTTGTTAACAAACCGTATAATTTATCTGCTGTTATGAAGTGCAGATATCTCCCAAGATTTGTTTTTGATACAAAATGTAGCTGCGTTTGTGTACAAACTATCAATTGACAAATAACGATGTATTATCTAAAAAATTGCTTTAAAAATTCGATAATTTATGACATTCTGATTAGATATCTTGATTTTAAGTCTTAATTTCCACGGTTTATATCTCTGTCAGATGTAGCTTTCGCTGGAACAGCCGAAAAAAATATTGAACGCACACTACTCTCTGACGTCACGCGATAAGAGGGAGAAATGCGCACAAGCCGACGCTTGGGCCGATCGTGCATCTCTATCGCTTATATCGCGCTCTCGCTTGCGGAACGTTACTCTTTTTCATGCGTGCAGCCGGTGTTTCATCAATTTATAAGACGTTATCACGTCAAAAGTAGCCTGTGTCCTATCTTTATATTAAAATTCATCACAATCGGCCCAGCGGTTTGGCTGTGAAAGCGTAACAAACAGAAGAAGTTACATTTGCATTTATAATATTAGTGAGAATAGGTGCGGAACCCTATTATGTGCGATTTTTTATATAGCCGTCTAAGCCATTTTCTTGCCAAAGTTAGAACAAAATGCAATCACGTCTGGTGCTAAACCATACCGAATTCAACTCACGTATAGAAAGAAAAGAACTTCGTGTTGTTCTTCTTGTGTATCTACATTTTATGTATAAATCACGGCCTTCTGCATGGTCGAACAACTGTGTAAATGATTAATTTCAATTGATGTCCGCTAGGCGCTTAAATTTGCCAAAGTATCACTAAACAGAAATTAGGAAGCATTCAGGCAAGAGTACGTTTTATCTACCTACTTATGAATTATAAATTGTTTATAACAAAACTTTTCCTCGAATATAGACAGGCACATAACAAAAAAGAAGTTCGAAAAAGAATTTCACTAGAATTCGGTTTTTATTGGCAAATTTTGTTGACTTTGAGGAAAATATATTGTAAAGAGTAGACAAAGGTTTCTATATAAAAGGGGATAAATATATACGCAAACAAATGTACCAGAATGAAACAGGTGGTCGTTAAGTTTGTTAAGGTGTATTATTGTATACCGAGTGAAATTTAAATTTTGGTCGCCACTGCAAATTCTGTTTTTTTAATTAAACTGTCAAGATAATGCAGTTTTTTTTTTGACGTGATAACGTCTCATAAATTGATGAAACACCGGTTGCACGCACGAAAAAGTGTCACGTTCCGCCTGAGCATGAGCGTGCAAGCGAGAGCGCGGTATAAGCGTTAGAGAGGCACGATCGGCCCAAGCGTCGGCTTGTACGCATTTCAATGTTTCTTTATGACGTTATCACGTAAAACTATCGTCCGTAAACCGACTTTACAGACAACCAATTTTTCTGGTAGAATTTTTATGATAGGTTTACGCAACATTTTTTAAATTTCATAAAAGAAAACACTCTTCACTAGTTCAAAGAATTATTTTCATGTGACGATACTATTGAAAACAGCGAATTTAAAAAGCCCGATGATTATGTACCCATGGCTAATGAAAATGTTAATTAATTGACTAATCTTCTAAATATATAAAAGGAACCGTGACTGACTGACTGATTTATCAACGTACAGCTCAAACCATTAAACGAATTGAGCTGAAATTTGGCACACAGATAGTTAATAATGACGTAGGCATCCGCTAAAAACGGATTTTTGAAAATTCAACCCCTAAAAGGGTGTAACGGGGGTTCAAAATTTGCATAGATGTATCAATTCGAAAATGCGCAGGATTACTCCTATCAACAAATAAAAAACACGTGTTTCATGTTTTTTCAAAAACAACCTCTTCAAAGGATGAAAAGAGGTAAATAGTCTAAAAATCAACATGGGTGTCATTTTCAAGGTTGATCACGTGAATGTCATCAATTTTGAAATTTATTAGGGGTGTCTACGTCGAGAAAGCAGTAACTATGCCAAATAATGGGAATGCATCCGTGTTTCGTCTTTTAATCGCGTGCGAAGCCGCGGGTAACGGCTAGTATATAAATATTTTAGCTATGGTAATGAAAATTTGAACAGCTTGTATATCATACTAACATATACAAAAACCTACGAATACATGCATATAGGATACCTGAGCTCTTTTGTAGTGAAATCACGGCGAGGTAGGTAAAAAGAGTACATGCCACTAACGTAGAATGCAGGGTTGTATAACCTGTTGCTTTTACCTTTAGGTCAGGTAACTTAAATGCTGAGAATGCCACTCTTACACCTGTTAGTTCGTAACGCGGTACCATTCTAACCCCTATGTTATTAACTGAAATATTTAATTAACCAAAAATACCATTCCGTTTTGGGGAATTGAAATCAACTGACGGTATTTCAAGATGCTCGTTGAACCTTATTAGATATAATATCAATATTATTTCTTTCGATACTTTTAACCAAAATGTTTAATCTATTTCTTAAAATCAGCTACGGGAAGATATTTTTAAAGTCGTTAGGTATAATACGCGCCACGAATCTAAAAGGCTCGGAAGTTAGATGCGAATGCGAGCTTGCGCCTGTACAGTCTGTTGAAAAACTACAAATTCGCAACTAAAACTAAAACAGCAATAATAACTCGACAATAGCGTACTCGACTGTACTTTAAAGCAGGATAGCGACAAGTGACAAAGGCAACGAGCGATCACGGCCAATCACCGACGAGCACACGTTCCGTGCAGGTAGCTGGGAGGTGGTGGGAGTATCAACGGCTCTAAAATGTGCCTTTGCTGTTTGTGACTAGCTTCCTAACCTTTTAGATCCGTGGCGCGTATTATACCTATACGAAAAAAATTGGTTGTCTGTAAAGTCGGTTTACGGACGATAGTTTTACGTGATAACGTATTCCGCTCGAATATCATATTTAATAATACATTACTGCGCTCTCGCTTGCACGCACAGGGTCAGGCGGAACGTTACACTTTTTCGTGCGTGCAGCTGGTGTTTCATCAATTTATAAGACGTTATCACGTCAAAAATTCTAGATATTTTTGGAATACTCTATATTATCTAAACGTTAAAATGAAATTAAATATAGTTCGCAAAACGTTGTATCTCCGTGGAGTTTTTAGCCGTTCTGAGAAGTTCTGTTAACCAGTTAAGTAAAACGACTATAGATCGATATTTTCTTCCAACGATAGTTTCTCTGTGGCGCTTATGAATCGGACAGGTATGTCAGAGACGGAGCGCGCTGTACAAGTAAGCAGTGACGTCATCCAGAAATATCACAGTCAGAATGGACCAATGAACATTGCGGTCCAGGTAGAGTGTAAAGATTGTTGAAAAGGTGGGCTTGTTGGAACTTCGTAACCGTCGTAATCAAATAACTCTTATGTCCAGCTTGAGTTCTCGTTGCGTTATTGGATTGGTAGGACTTGGGTATTGCGTGATTTGGAATAGGATCTATGCAATAGGACAAGTTGCATAGCACAACGCCATACTGTAGAGTGTAGATCATTTGAACTCTTTGAAGAAGTGGCGTTATTATGAATATGAAGATTAGTTGTCGGCGTTGTGACAAAGAGAGACAAAGACAAACCGGCCAGACAGAGAGGGAATGAGGCGTTACATTACCTGGACCTGGACGAATGGTCAACGCATCTACCCAGTACTCAATGCTCATTCCACTCAACATTCAACAGTTCAACAGCAGTTCATCTTCAACAGTTGACCATTAAGCTCGAAAGATGTGATTTTTGTTTATTGTAATCATATAATATTTGGAATAACTTATAATGTAAGTGATTTCTTTTTTATTTATTTTATTTCATTTATATTTTGCAGACTTAATTTAAAGTTCTAAAAAGTGCCGCTTTCAGCTGATCTTGAATTATTCATAAGTTATAATTGTTACTAAAATTCAGTCAAGATGTCTTATGAAATTTTGTATCGACTGCAGTTTTTAAAGTAGATTTAAATTGTAATTGTTGAATTTAATATTAATAATAACACTTTCGTTGACTAGCATTAGTTATGTATTTTATACAGATTCTGTGAAATAAAAAATACACAAACATGTTTACTGTCTGAAAAGAACAAAAAAGTAATTTCGTTTGAGAGGTAAAGCTTTTCAAATTCTTTGTATTTTAAGCTTTCTAACATACCGTGCGATAATGGAAAATATTAATTGAGTTTCAGTTAAAATTGATCTCTAAGTTTACATTATACGAAAATGTGTAAATCTGGAATCATTGTAAACTTATGAACTGATTTCTTTACTATTTCAATAGAATTAAGGAACGCACAGCAATCAAAAGAAAATATAATTTTAAGATAACAATGATCGAACACCCGGTATAATAAACGAACGCAAAAGTGTAAGAGTGAATTACTTAAGGGAATATTCCTGCTAATTGCACTTACAATAAATTAGTAATTTAGGAAAACACTTCATTATTTTATTTTTTTTAATTATGGTTTTCGTAAATTATAAATGAAGCAAGCAAATAACAAAGTTTCCTAAAGAAACTTTTTGTCTATTTTCTTTATTTGTAAGTTTAAAGAGCTTAGAAAATAATAATAATATTTCTACTTTGAATACGAGTTTTTGAAAAAAAAAATAATACCTAGGCGCGGGTTAACCTCTGATGTCATATAGGTTGAGATTATTTTATTAATTGAACCGTATTAAACTAACTTCAATAAAGATGAAGTCGGAAAGAGGTTATCAATTCGACACATGTATTTTTTATGCTTGTTCAATCATAACCTTGCAAGGATTTAACCGATTTGAAAAATTTCGACGAATTTTTAGAGAGTAGTCCCATATATTTTTTTAAATCGGCTCAGTAGCTTTACTTAAATTTGTTAAGTCGGTTTATAACATGCATACTCCATTCTGCAAAGCCAGTAAAAAGTAAAAAAATAAACTTTTTATAAAAAAACTAAAACCCACTAAAAAGAGAAAATATAAATTTTGAAGTTGGCGCCAATTTTCTAAAAGTATTCTCTTTTTGAGTGGCTTTTTTTAAAGGAGGTTTAGTTTTTTTATTAATAAAAATATAATATAATAAGATTAACCATAGCATCTAAAATTTAAGCGAGTTGCGTTGAATAAGTCATAAACAAATAAACAAGATTATTTTCTAAAAATTTCTGATATTTATTTTTTGTATCAAAATATTAATACATATAAAAATTAAATTCAAATGACAGAATATATCATAATTCAACTTGAAAATATTGGTAAGGTAGTTGAATTCTTATTATTTAAACACTAATACATTTGCCAATGTCAAGTAACTTATGTTTACTATACTAATTTTTATTATAGCGATAATAAGGTATTCATATTCTATTTTAAACATTTTTAGACTGTAGATACCAACATAAAAAATTTAAAGGAACTCTAGAAAATCCATCTTCTTGATATAAAACAACACAATATTTTTCTTAATAATAGCCAAGGAATAAGTATTGTTTAGGTTTTATCTCAATTATCGCTTTCCTGCTATTTGTTGTTTCCGTATTAATTTTTTAAAAGCAAAACGCATCTCCAAACTTTCAATTTATTATGTTCGCTCGCGTGAATGTCGATTTTTTGAGGAGAATTTTATTTGAATCAGAGCGTGGTTGGGTAAACAGTAAGTACATTATGTTTTAAGTTTAGATATAACGCCAAACAGACAGAAATTCTGCGTTCTCTCAGCTAGGTATAGAACAAAATACAGGAGGCTCTGTTGCAACGTTATTTATTAGTATTCAAATATTGTTACAATGCAGCCAATATAATAAAAAAAAAATGATTTTTGAAACTCTTTTTGAAGCGATTTCTCAATAAGGTTGTAAGATATTTCTTGACACAGTTGAATAGGTTCATTGTAATCAAAGTCTTTTCAACCCTATTGATCAATTTTGAAGGACTGTGCTTCTCTATTGTACAATGTGTTCGAAAATGGAAGAATTCATTTTCAGAAAACAAAAATCATATTAAAATTAATTCCAGTTAAGTACATACATTTATTTTTCAGACATATGCAAATGAAAATTGATCAGTTTTCATTTACATATGTCGAAAAATTGAATCTATAAATCGAATTTATTTTTTGTTTGATTCTACAACGTTCTTAGCTGCATAATAAGACGGTCGATGCATCATTACAAAATCAAAATAACAATATGTTTCTACTGCTTCATGTTAATTTCATGTCAATCAATATGATTTTAATGTGATTTCGATTCCATAATTTGTCTATCTGTTTGTAACGAATATTTTCTGCCCGGCTACGCTCGCGTTTAGATATAGGATTCATCAACGCAAGCGATTCTGTGTACAAAATATACGCAAGTGAAGCCGTATACAAAAAAAGAAAATTAATAACAACGATTAATGCTAATTGCGTAATTGTTTAATTTGCTTTGTGATTGGTTAATATATAGATAAGTCATAATATATAGATAAGTCATTCTTCATTCGTTCATTTTGGAACAGCCTATATAAATGATATTTAAGAGTATTTCTTGGTTAAAGGGGAAATATTATACTAAATTAAAATCTTTTTACTAACTCTGGCGTGTTTTTTGAACATTAATTACTTAAAAAGTAATAACGTGAAACTGAACATTCTTAATGCAAACGAAATAATATTAATTAAAAATGAAAAAAAAAACTTATTTTCTTACGGAAAATTAAAATTGCCGTATTAACAGAACATTTTGTGAAATGGTTAGACATTTTACAATGTGAAGCTAAAGATTATAATACAGATCCGGCATGCTATAGGTCAATAGGCGTAATCCTTACACATTAATAAATTTAGTTAAATCTTACCTAGACCGAATTTAGCCATTTTCATAATTTCTATGTGTCAAGTTTATTTTCAAAAGATAATTTTTAAAATGTCGACATTCAATTATTTGGTGCAATATTATTTTTTCTCACAACGTATACATAAGGCAATAGGTGTAGTGATTGCGTGTCGCACACGCGCAGCCACACACAAAAGCGTAGTAACTCACGTTATAAATCATATATTTAACGCCCGACCATCATATTATAATTCTGATGGTCAAACTGCAAGTCCGTACTGTGGGATGTTTAGACATCAAAAATACAAAATCCGTAAATTCTCAACCTAAATGGTGTGAAGTTACGATATTAATGTTTTTGGTAGTTCATAATATTATTATTACGATATTCAACTGTTATTATAATTTATATTACATTAATTTAAGAGAGAACTTATTTCGCCCTTAAATATTATAAGCATAACTGCGATACAAAAGCTCCGGAAACTGAAGTTTACATGAAAAGTTATTTCTCACAAAAAGTTTTCGCAAAGTTTTCAGGATACATGAACGTACATGGAAATTTTTAAAAGTTAAAATCATTTATCTAGTGAGTGGTATCTACTGCTTCTCAACTGTTCATTCTTCGCGAAAACTTTCACGTTGTTTAAATGTCTTTTTATTGTTTTGTCTTGTGTAACCGTTACTTAACTTTCTTTGGGTTAAGCATTTCCGAATTTTTGAAGTGAAAACTTCTTTAGCGGCGTTGTACACTTTTTTTGTAATGGGTAAATTAAACTCGCGTCACGTGACCTGATCGAAAATTCGTAAGACGTTAATATTCAAGTTTTCACTTCTGCCGGCACTCCCGGAGTGCAATTTTTTTTCTATTAGTACTGTCTATACAAGGATCCTAGACATGACTTCCCAGGCCTGTATCTCGATTATTTTTTAAGATAACCCCATTAACGTCTATTTGCTCGTCAATGAAAAGAAATTCTCTTACAAGATGTTGCAAGTAAATCGTCGACGGTCAACTTTTTTTCTTAAATAGGACCGTAGGTATTCTGATAGAAATTTTCATTCTCTTTTCAAACACACATAAAATATTAATGTTGTATTATAAAACTTTTGAGATAAACGTAATTAAAATTTACATATCATGACTACCTGATTTTAATATCAAGTATATATGTAGACTAGCGGTCCCGCCCGGTTTCACCTGGGTGCAAAAGAGCGAGTTGAGGGGAGAGACATGAGCATGCACATTCATCTTAGTTTACCGAGATGAATGTTGTGTCTAAATTTCATGATAGTCGGAGTTACCGTTCAAAAGTTTTTGAGTTATATTTTGCAACATTTTTCATTGATGTTCCGTTTCTATTGGTCGTAGCGTGATATTATATAGCCTATTCTTGATAAATGGGCTATCCGACGAAAAAAAAATTCCAATTCGAACCAGTAGTTTCTGAGATTAGCGCGTTCAAACAAACAAACAAACTCTTCAGCTTTATATATAGATTATTGTACTTTATGTATTTAGCTGCATATAATATCAGGAACATTTTACTTATTGCACAGTTGAAAAGGGAATGAAAACTCAGAATAGCTAAAAAAAAATCTATGTTCCTATTTAAGAAAATAAGTTGACTGTTATCTCTCTGTACAAATAAAACGTCAATGATTTACCGTCCTTCTGTAGACAATTGCATCCCTTTTGCGAATAGACTTCGATGGAATTATCTTAAAAAATAATCAAGATGCAGCCCTACATTATCTATATCAAATTTCAATTCTCCAGCTCATCAGAAAGTGGGGATTTAAACATTTTAGAACACATTTTTGAAGTGAAAACTTCTTTAGCGGCGTTGTACACTTTTTTTGTAATGGGTAAAAAATGTTAAACTCGCGTCAGATCGTCAGGGTCACGTGTCCTGATCGAAAATGCGTAAGACGAAAACGTTTATTTATACAACGTTAGACATCTAGCGTTGAAATATCGTACATAAAAATGCAATCTATGATACAAACCATTTTGATCGAAAATTCGTAAGACGTTAATATTCAAGTTTTCACTTCGGCCGGCACTCCCGGAGTGCAAAGGGGTTTTTTTTATTTATGTATGTGACATGTCGCAGCTCTGATATAACTGAACATGTCATGAAAATGTCTAGACACATCATGAAATGACCATTTATCGAGATGGAGCCGTTACACCAGATATTTTTATATTTCGTATTTCAAATCATCGCGCGTGATGTATGTTTCAGAAACGTTTTTATCGGTTTTAACTGTATGTAGGTACTTTTTATAAATCCGTGACTTATCTAATCAGCATATTCGTCCTCATTCTAAATTGTTAAATATTTCTAAATGTTGTTAGTCAAGTGTGACTTTCGGTAATGAAGCGAATGGCGTCTGATATTAAACACGTTATTTGTAACTAAAATCTGTATTATTATCTCCCAAACAATTGTATGCGCTCTTGAATTATTCTTTACGCATTTAGTCCTTTATTTATCTCTATTGGCGCTATTCTGCTATGTTAAAAGTTAACAGCGCTGTTAAATTTCTGCCACAGTTTAACTTATGTAATATGAAATTTGTTAGAAAGTGACAAAAAATTAACACCACTATAAATTCTTATATTGACCATACAGAAATACTACCATTCTATACATTGTATGGTGTCTGTCTGCACCCGCTAATTTCGAAAATTGTTTTTATCATTAGCTGATCATGAATAGGTCTATAATAACTGTCCAGCGCGTTTCGTTTGGGTGTAAATCGTTGAATCCGGTTATTACTATTTAATAGCTTATTTCTTGAATAAGCTTTAAGTCTACCAATAGCTGCACGGTCTGACTTCATCAGAATGCAAAGCGAATTGAAATCAAGTTGTTCCAATTTAATCTTTAATTTTCTGTCTCAGCTAAATTTCGATGTATATACAATCAAAATTTATTAATTTAAATAGAAACTCAAAAAAAAATGTTTTGTGGCCTATGTAATATGATCCACTGATGGGCAAATCCAAATTTAAAACTGATAAAGATGCATGGTGTCAGAAAAAAATATTCGAATTGAAAGACTTAAGACAGTCTATATAGCTAATAAATTCAATATGACCAAAATGAACATACATATTAATATTAAAACTTGATCAACCTGATCTTGTAATATGTATCTACCTCCTACATTTTTTAGAAAGTTAAGCGGCTCTGTCGAATCTCCATGTTGCTTTAATATTATATCAACTTTTGTGTCGTGGACAAACTGGTTTTGAAATATAACTCGTTGTTTTAAGTATCGAATGTATTTCAGTATCTCGGCCGTAAAGTCTTTTACGATTTCATAAATTCAATATGTAGGTACTATGGGCTATGGGCCTATGGCCCGAAATGTTTATATATATATACAATTTTTAGAGACTCATTCCAATCAAGAACATTTTTTTATTAATTTTAATTTTTGTTCTTTATAACATTGTATTTGTACAGAAATTTTTAGAACAAATACAATTTCTATGAAATAACCATTTTTCAATAATGCGTTATTCCACACGCTTTATTAAACTTGTCTTGTGAATATTCGTTCATTCATTAATTATGGTTTTAATATCATGGTGGCACTTCACATGGCTATTTGTGTTCGCTATTGGGTGTTTGTTGTATTTGGCAAAATATATGACGTTCAAAGCAAACATGCAAATAGAGGCAAATACGACCATCCACACAGTCAAATAACAAACACACAAACATTTGACAGCAGAACGCAAGGTTCAAAATTCCACGAATTTTAGCACTGTTTCATTGTTCCAATTCATTTTCAATAGTAATTGTTCCAGTTCTCGCTCGGCTCACAGCACAGACACAAAAATACTGCACGTCCGTACAAGTTTACGGCGCGTGCGCTTCTGAATATTGCCATTGTGTGGACGGTTTATTTGCGTATTTGCCTATTTTACTCCTTTGATGTGCCTCGAAACCGACAAGCACACGGTAACGCGTATTTGGTATTGGCCTTATTTGTCAAATAGGCAAATCAGGCCAACACTTTGTCAAATAGACTGTCCACACATGGTAATTGTTTGCCAAATACACAAATACAAATAGCCATGTGAAGTGCCGGCATTAGACTTGCGAGTTTGTTAGACGCTGATGGTCTCAGCTGTCGAGCGTCTATAATCTACAATCGTTAAGAAGTGTTATATATTTTTGCATAGTCATATGCATGGAAACGACATAATTTCTGATTGCTTATATTGAAATGTATTTGTTTTTTCTACAACTTTAGTTAGACTTTTTTAGCTCTATTTTATACAAGGTGTTCCAGATATAACCTCCCCAGATTTGTATCTCGATTATTTTTAAAACTAACCCCGTATATATTCCTGTAAATGGTGCTAAATTTTCGTATAGACCATCGTCAATAATTTACCGTCATCTTACAGAGAATTTTATTCCCTTTGTGAAAATATATGGTTCGATGGATATATCTTCAAAAATAATCGAGACACAAGCCTGCGGAGATATGTCTGAGATACCCTGTGTATCATCGAATAAAAACATTTAATCTCTACGTCAAATCTAAATTTAAATGACTTATTAACGCTCTAGGGTCTAGGGGATGCGCGGGTATCTACTTTCCCCGCACTTAAAATAAATAGCACCGTCAATTACATGCGCCGACGCTCCTCCCTATGAGCGTCGCGACGTCGAATCAAATGGAATCCATTTATCAATGTGTGTTTAAAATCTAACTAAACTAGTAGACGGAGAACCCGCTGTAAGATTCCCTAAATATCGAATACACATCAGACAAAGTGTGAGTGAGAGCATGGGAGCAAGCGAATATGGAGCCACAATTATTGTTAAATTAAAGTTAAACTTCTTAACTCGCATTCGCAGTAACGATGATTTTTCAGTTACGGAAATGTGAACATAGAGTGACTTACACGATTTCTCATCCAATGGCTTCAATCAGATTAATTTTAATTAATTTTTGAAAAAGAATAACAATAATAATAATTGTGGCCATCTATTTGAGTGCCCCCAATGTGAATTCAGACAGATTTTGTTTTCGATACAATGGAAATCCGACGATCGACTCTGGAACCAAGCCCATAAAGATATCTCACCGGTTTTGCAAGTTTTTTATTTTTTAGATTTTTTAGATTTAAAATACATACTGATGAATGAATTTCGTCCGGTTCGTCATTCACGGCGCCCGGGTAGCGAACAAAAATATAAGTAATTCATCCGATTACTTTGTTACTGTTTACTTTGTTTACTGTTTAATGGTTATAGAACTTTATTCATAAAATTAAGAGGTTCAACGGAATGAAGATCTGGCTTTTCCTTCAGCATTTCTACATATCAGTTCTAGGAAATAAATAAACACGTATTAAGTTTGCAAAGTGATTTAGCGTTGTTCAGATGACGCAATTTATATGTTTAAAAATGACTTTAACATAATTTAAAGGACGATACACACTCAGGACGTTCACAAGCTTCACTGATATGACTGAATTTTCAGGCAGGTTGGTGCAAATAATGATTTATATTTTTGTTTTTAACTTCACAAAAAAAGATGAATCATTTTTAGAAACTAGAACCGGATTTCAATTCGATTTCTTTGTTTTGGCCAGTTAGTAACTTGGTTTGGATCCAGCCTTGATAATATTGACAATTTTCTAATGCTTAATATAAACAGATAATGCTTTCTATTTCAATACTACATTGAAAATCCACCTTAACAATATTGGTAAATACATACACAATAAATACATGATACTTTTCAACAACCTTCGTTTAACTGCGTCGTCTTTTGTTTCAGACACGGCTTAATATTAGCGCAAAACTTTTGCAATCGAAAATGTACACTGATAAAGAATTTTTGCACTACCTCCTATAAAATAACTGCTTCACAAGCACGTAAAATGACCTATTACACCACTAGTGTCGTAAGTAAAATAAAACTAATCGTGTTATACCAATTCCATAGAAAACGACTGTCTATCAGTTGTTTTTGAAGTGAAAACTTCTTTAGCGGCGTTGTACACTTTTTGTTTGTAATGGGTAAAAAATGTTAAACTCGCGTCAGGACACGTGACCTGATCGAAAATTCGTAAGACGTTAATATTCAAGTTTTCACTTCTGCCGGCACTCCCGGAGTGCAATTTTTTTTTTTTTTTAATAATTTACTATTTAATAGTCACACTTGCTAAAGAATGAACTGTCAAAAATTTTGAGAATGAAGTGAAAACGAGCTATTTTATATACCTCGTGCGTAATGGTATTACGACTCGTGTGACTCGCTGGTACTCGTTTTAAACACTAGATATACAATCTTTTATTACGTTGAATCGTTCTATGCAACGCGGATATAACCACGTAACCAAATTTCAAAGAATGTGGTTGACAAATGTATAATTCGATGCTTAAATCGATGAGCCATGATTGAAATACAAATGTGTAATTCATATTGCAATTATCCAAGTGCGTAGGCTTTCACGGCCGGTGTTGATCCAAATCTTCTTGGTTTCCGGGCTGGTATGCCGTGGTCTATTGGTATTTTTACCTGACGTTTCGTCTACAACTGCGGTAGACATTATCAAAGGCGATGTGGTAGTGTCCTTCTAGGCTGCTCTAGACGAAACGTCAGGTAAAAATACCAATGGACCACGGCATACAAGCCCGGAAACCAAGAAGATTTGGATCATACTGCAATTGTTTGTAAACGTATTTTTTAAATAAAGCCAAAGCCAAGCTCTCGAAGTTTTATGAAAGTAGTTAGTTTGTACGCAAAATTTCGATTTATAAGCCATCTCTGTGTTTACCTGTTGCAAATATACATTAAAATACTAAAAATTAAAATACAAAATATAAGAATGCAACTAAAAAACGCGACATTTATCTTGAATTCAATTTCAAATGTGACGCAATAAATTGTGTGTATTATTATTTTTTTTTTGTAAAAGCGATATCTATACTTTTTTGTCGTTGCGTCTTGTTTGAAAAGAAGTATTTGCACCATCAGACGTTGCCTACATATGAACTCCAAGCGATGTGAGTCATTGCTGAAAATAACTCGTGGCAAGTTTCGATTAAGTACCGAGTAAAAAAAAAATCGAAATTGAGAACATTAATTTCAATGCATAAATGTAAGAATGCTATAGAAAAATGCGTATAATAATAATAATGCGTTTAACGTCCGTTTCTCGACTTTATGTCATAACAGACGCCATTCGCACCATTACTATTTTCCATCTATCACACTTCCTGTTATTTTTTAATTAATAGCAATGGGCGAATGAAGGAATTTTAGGACATTAGGATAAGGTACGCAAATGTGCATGGAGTTTGACAGGTAAATCGGCCATGGCCTTGAATAAGGGAACCATCTCGATATTTATCTGGAATTATTGAGGGAAACCATGAAAAACCTCAACAAGATGGCCGGTACAGGAATTATCGTTTCTCGGCGAGAAGCAACAGGTAAAAAATCTCTGCCACATCTGCCCCCGCCGAAATTCGAACCAGTACCTCTCGAATGCGAGTCTAGTGCTCTTATCACTAATCTACCCCGCTCGGTTATAGGCAAATGCCTATAATAATCTCACAAGTCAGAAATTTCCCCGCGATTGGGAATTCCGGACGATTAATTCGAAAAGATAGGAACTTGATGAGAAATTCGGAAACAAACTCAGCAGTTTAAGTTTTGCAAAAGATGAGAAAATAGCGTCAATGTATTGGCAACATTACTTTCAGATACTGGCCATAAAACATAATATTATATAGAATAAATGTTTGTTAGTCGTATTATTATGATTTATAAGTGATGCATGAATCGTTTGGAACCTTTCCCTAAATTAATGAGGACAGATCCGGTCACATTTACCCTACGAAGCGATGTGCCATTCCTATACCTGTATATTGTCATCAATAAACGGGCTTATCATGCTTAAAAATTGATTTATAATAACGTCCTTAAATAATAGAGTTAGACTAAATAAATACAAAATAAAATTAAAAACGTTGAAACTAATAGATATTCTATTTTACTTGTTCCAGATTCACAAAGGATACCAGATTTTTGCAGTGAAACATCTAATGGCTCGTTCGATTGGGAGTAAAGCCGTGCAATTGTGACGACGTTTTATGGGACGTCGTTACGTTTTCAATACGCTTCCTGTGTGTGTGCGTTGGATTAAACATGGCTTTAGTTAAACAGTGACATCTAGATAACAGGGCGAAATTTAGTTACTATGGTATTTCGTTAGATGACAGCGCGTGACGCTTGCTTTGTGTATGCGTTGGATTATAACTTGGTTTTGTTAAAGACGATAACTAGATGATGGGGCAAAATTTAGTTACAGGGCGATATTTAGTTACTAAAATTTAGCTTATCTGTCAGGCCTCCCACAACGGCTTTTTTTGACTGTGATTGGAGCTGCCGGTTTGCGAGAACTTGGCCAGCACTGTGATTGTTTACCAGCATAGGTAAAATTTAGTGAATTAAAAAGTGCATTTATCTACATATAATATGTTACCACATTATTATTCTGAAACAGTTAGTAACAACTCGCATTAGAAATTCAGAAATATCAAACGTTTTTATTATTCTATATTCAAAACTGTTACATTTTAGTGACCCCAAAAATCAGTTTTAACTTTCTAATAGCCGTTTTATTTTTATATACAGTGTGACTGTAGACTCGTATCAAAATACGTCGCAACCAAAAATTATATTATTTCAAATGAGAACTATAGTTGAAAGTAAGTAAGTTATAATGTGTGATTATCTTAGAATGTTTTCAGATTTTTAAAACTTAAGTTTGGAAAATTAGAGGAAATGACACACTTCGTTAAATTTCAAATTCGGGGTACTCGAAAAAATTGTCATATACCACCACCTTTCCATGTACGGAAAATTACCATAATTTTTTTTAATGAAATTTAGCGTCAACTTTGGGTTAGCCAAACTCAAATGAAAAAATATTGGTTGTCTGTAAAGTCGGTTTACGGACGATAGTTTTACGTGATAACGTATTCCGTAATACATAACCTAAATTTTAGTAGCTGTCAAACTTGGGCCGAAGCCTACTGCGCTCTCGCTTGCACGCACAGGGTCAGGCGGAACGTTAGGAACGTTACACTTTTTCGTGCGTGCAGCTGGTGTTTCATCAATTTATAAGACGTTATCACGTCAAAAAAAAATGAAACAATTACAGAACTGTGAAATATGGACAAACGGAGAGACATAACGAAATTACAAAGGTTTCCAGTTTCTATCAGCCCTAAAAAAGAACTTGTAAAGCGGGAGCAACCTGCAGACATTTCATTTTAGTCATTCGGTATGCCTTTATATGTATCAGCAAGCATTATATCTCATTGATATTCACGAATATGAACATAAATAATTTGCATAATCTGTTGCATTTATGTCACTAACAATATTATGCATAGTAATTTTTGCAATTCGTTAAATTTCTTCGTTAAATGTCAATGTATGTACCTATTTTTTCTGCGTATTACAATTCGATATAAAATTGTCATGGTTGTATATACCCGACTAGATAGAGGTAGTTCACTTCTCAATTTTATGAATTAATTTTCTTCTAGAATCACATTATGACAAAGTGAAATTGGATGTTTCTTTATAGCATGTTGCTATACTATAAAATATGAATTTTGATTCGCAGAATCTACCACCTGGATACGACATTGGAATTCGCTGCGCTACCGGCGACCGGACAATTTGAAAATCTAACAATAGCACTGGTATTTTCTTTGGTTATCTAGCTGTATGAGAATATATTGTCCATTCATAAAGCTAGGTTACCGGAGTTAATAATGGTGTAGTTCAACGTTATCATAGCTCGATTAAATTTAGGTATATATTATGTATAAATTAATTATTCATAATATAAATGTTAAAAATGGTTGGTTTTTTATGCTTTTACAGGAAAACAGTTTCGTGTTTTTTTCTGCTGTTCACGGCTCATTTTTTTTACAATTTTCATTGTCATATTCAGCGCCAAAAGACACGAAACTTTATAAATTTAACCTAAAAAATAACTAGTAAACAATAAAATAGCTGCATCCCTGTGCACCTGCTATACTTTATTGTCGCAATGAAAAAAAAAACAAGGTGCAGAATCGTGGTCTGCGGGGTGGCACCACGTTTTGTTTTATAATAAAGATTATTTTGTAATTAAATTTATTTTATTTCCCTAACACTTTCCATACTGTTTACAATTTAAATTTTCTACAAACAGGATTCACTGATTTTCTAAGTTTAAAGTTTAAGATGCTCGAAAAAAAATACTTAAACAATTTCATGATCAAAATATCGATGGCATAATTATTGGAATAAAATTATTAGAAATATTTCAAAAAGATGGCATTTTTGATATAGAAAAGACGGAGATTTGTCCTTAAAGTTAATAGTATCAACACGAAAAAAATCGGTAATAAGAAACAAATGATAAAAAAATAGATGAATAGCTCTATTAATTGAGCCAAGGTAAGCTAACAGTCAGGACGATCGCGAACGAGAGCTTCTCTATCGTAATCCGAGATTTCACAAATTCGTACGAACTTTTGACGTGATAACGTCTTATAAATTGATGAAACACCAGCTGCACGCACACTTTTGACGTGATAACGTCTTATAAATTGATGAAACACCAGCTGCACGCACGAAAAAGTGTAACGTTCCGCCAGGCCCTGTGCGTGCAAGCGAGAGCGCAGTAATGTATTATTAAATATGATATTCGAGCGGAATACGTTATCACGTAAAACTATCGTCCGTAAACCGACTTTACAGACAAGCAATTTTTTTTAAACATATTAATTTTGGAACTTCAGAAATTAATTCCAGAATTACGATACCAATGATTGATAATTATTAATCTATCTAAAGTTATATAATGTACAAAGTTTTCAGAAGTTTTCTTAATTATTACTAGTCGATAATGTAGTTTTTTTGTTTGCCACTTTCTGACTCGATTTCTTAAAAGTTTTCTATTTTAATGAACAGTCGATTTGTGTAAACCTTTCTCGATATTTGAACTGTTTTCAAAATTGAGATTCCAATACCGAAACCAGTTCCGAAATTGAGGACGATCCGATGTTTGAGGTCCTAAACAGAACAGTAAGATTGAGCGTCTAGTAAAAAACTCGGTAGAATGAGTTTTGATGAGGTGTAACACTTGAATTGTTTGAACCAATCTGGTAAGTATCGAAAATTCAGTTATTTTTACGCGGGGTTCCTGTAATGCAGCTAGGCCTGGCAACTTATGTAATACTGATGTGACAGGACCGTCGCAAGTGGGTGTAGATTATACGAGAGCGGCACAGTCAGAGGGTTAACCATATTATACTTTTATTCTATACTGAGCATACGAATAAAATCGCAATCAAACTATTAGAGTGCAAACATATACTGGTCTTTTTTTACGCCGTAAGCACTGGCGTATCCAGGAAGGCAAAACAAGCACGGGGGACTCGGCTTAACAAATTTCTAATTTGTTCCCTCCTGGGCCAAAAGAAAAAGACAAAGTTTTTGAAACAACAGAGGTACTTTATTCAGATTGAATGCAAGTACATCAACCAATCCGATCATCGCAGAAATCAGGGAATTACAACGAAGAAAGAGATGCAGATATATTTTCGATACACTTTGTTGCCTTCGCTCACCGCACATATAGTAAATTATTAAATATATGGGGTTAACAAATCACATCAATATCGCCACCTCTTTTATTAACGTATTAAAATATGAAATAGGAGACATATTTTTTTTATGGAACGGCAAATCCAAGATAAGGCTACCGGCGGGCCTAAGTATTGACATCTGATTTTTCTTATTATGGTTATAAAATTTAAATTACTAATTCGTTTCTTAAAAACGCTTAAAAAACAATACATTTATATGTATTCAAACATAATTAGTACCCTTTTCGCGCTTTGTAAAATTGGTTGTCTGTACTTCAGGTAATTCAAAATGTTTATTGAGCAAATTTTACAATCAAGTACTGATTTATGATTACATTGACAAATGATGTACAATTAAAAAAAAAGTTCAAACATTTCATGCCGAAATACGTAAATGCGACCATGTTCCGGTGTTTGGTTCCAAAATAAATTTTAGTCTGTCTCCAATTGTGTCTTTGACAGCGTAATAAAACTCCATGTAATCCGGCACTAATTCATAAGCGATACTGCAACAAATCAATTTGCTATTAAACTTGTTTTTGCACTATCCACTATAAAATAGCTGCTTTACACGCACGTAAAATGAACGCTTACGCACTAGTACGGTAAACTGCAACGAAATTAATCGCGCTATACCCATTCCATAGTAGATCAGATATGTTTTTATAATTTATTGTTTGTTGAAAAGTGAACTGCCAAAAATTTTGAAAATGATTTGAAACAGCGTGCAAAAAATACCATATATATCTCGTGCGTAATGATATTACCAGTCGTGTGCAATACTGCTTGACGTTAAGTTACAACCAAGTTTTCTTGGTTTCAACATCGGAAAGAAAATTTTATACAGCGCAAACAAATATTGAGTAGCCTCAAACGATAGCACCGATGCTCTCAGGACGTGTCAATGAGGCCAAAGATCACGCCCCTACGGAATCTCAATTTTGCAGTTACGCGGTATTGCAGAGTGGTCCGTTCACTGGCTCTTATAGGCCCCACTCACGATCAAATTTTATGCCACAGTTCAGTGTTCAAACTTATAGTTCAGTGAAGCATGATAATGTGTGGGACAAATAAACACTGAAACCAACACTGAAGTCAAGCATGAACTCATCAAATGCATCTTGATTTTTGAACGACTTCAGTGTTCAGTGTTCAAGTAAACTGCTGTGTGTGTGGGTTTTTTCAGTTCAGTTTTTGGAGTTCTGTGTTTTGTACAACCAGAAGCCAAAAATATCAATGTTGATGCAAGTCTTTCTTGTGCAGAAATAGATTTTCGCATATTTGTGTCCTGGTTCTTAATAAATAGGGTAACTAATTCCAGTAAATAATTGTAAGTTAATTCATCCATTCGTAAATAATTATTCCAATCAAGCGGTTCAAGATGTAATTCATTAATCAAATAAACATGACTTCTTGAATCACGCATTTCTAACAAATTTTTCACCCATATTCTTTGTTTTCTTATTTCCCTGTTTTAAATACAATCCCATAGCTATGAACAGCCAATCCTCACCATTTAAATAACTCATTTAGTTCTTTTTAATTATCTATAGTATGTATATAATATATATTTTATATATCTATACTCGACGAGTGTATGGCAACAACTGAACCAAACTGAACACAAAAAATTTAAAAAAATGAGCAGTTTGCATGAACTGTGTGTGGTACCAGTCAGTCTTTCGATTAATCGGTCCAACTTCACTAACACTGAACTGTGGCATGAAGTTTGATCGTGAGTGGGGCCTATAAACAGTATCTCTGACATTACTTACAAATGTTCCGGAACAGGCAACTGTAAACCATTGTCGACAACTTGTTTCAATAGATCATCATGCGTTGTTTTCAAATCTTCCCACTCGACTGTCGTTCCTTGATGACAAATGTGAGTTCTAATCTTACAATAAAGCGGCTCGCTGTCGTATAAAGCTTTCCCTTCGTCATACGCCAGCTCTTTTACATGACCTTCAAATCTCACCTGTCAGAATCAAAATGGCGAAAATTGTAGCATTCTAAAATCTACTCGAACGATCGACACTGTATGGTGATAGTAAATGATTACGAGATTATTTCAGTACTAGCGTGACCTGTGCGAATTATTCGCACTAAATAAGTATAATAATTATCACTTTACAAGATTATTTTTAAATATGATTGCAGGTATTCAATTCGTTTCTAATTTGGCACACTGCTTATAACGTTCTTCTTTTTGTTGTAAAAGAAATATTTTACTAAAATTGTCATATTATAGAGGCGCAAGTAGCAAAAGCGTTGTTCAGCGTTGCCCGTCAGATGGCAGTATGTAGTATTTACAATGTGAAGGTCAGATGTTAACGTTACGCCGTCAGATGGCAGACGTTGTTCAGAGTTTAATTAATTTACAAAAACAATAGCAATAATAATTTTTTTAGTTGTCGATGTCAGTAGAGCAAGCAATTATCTGTAAAATGATATATAATTTATGTGGAGAAATTGTGTGTTTTTTTCTAAAAAGGGAGGCAAACATCTTAAACCTTAGCGTATTAATATATATGATGGCAAAAGTATATCCTAATTTAGCATCTCTTAAAATGTTTATAACACGTCACCTTCGCGCATCGATAAAGAGAAGTGTCTCTATGGAAAGAGATGTATCTGTCAGTTATATACTGCGTAATTCAGCTAATCAGCTGGAGCTGTCTAGCGATGTATTACCGTAACGAGATTATTCGTTAAAAATACACATTTTGGAATTTTTTTCTTGTAGAATTCAACACTTAAAAAAATGTGGGACTAGCCCATTTACCTGTCGTTCCTTAGCAATTCCGTCTTTTGTGTAAAACCACACCATAGTTATTGCAGCGTTAGGATTGTGTTCCTATAAAAATAACTATTTTATTCGCAATAAAAGATAGGTTTAGATATAGTGTACTTTTTCTGCTTTGTTTTTAAGTATAAATAAATCAATAATATTAATGCAATTAAGTAAATTGTATTAATTACCAAGTCCTGAGCTTTTCTTCCTCTACGATCGGTCATTATGCATATACTATTAGTTTTTATTTTTCTTAAAAATAATGTTCGATTGCTCACTCTTCCATTTCTGAAATTTCAAAACGAGAAAAAATGTTTTGCGCTTTCTTTAAAGAATAATTCCGGATTATTAAATAGAATCACTGTTTGCCAAACTTGTAGATTGCATTTCACTTTTGTAGTCCCCGAGATGAGGCCGCAGACCATCTCGGATATACTTACGGAAACTTAGGCAATGCTGATTTATTGAACTTTATTTTAATTTATTGTAAGAGAGTAAAGAAGAGATCAAAGATTTACCTGCCAACAGTAGCAAGACATAAAAGTCTTGCGTAATTTCCTCTACAATCGGATGCCTCCCGAAACCACTCATTGAACAAATCAAAAGGATCAGATCCAGAGAAGTCAATCCGCGTTAAGTTCGAGGAAGTTAAATCGAATGTCTATGAGAAAAGTAACAATCGTTAAATGCAATACGTTTTTAAGTTGTTTAAATTGCCATCTATTTAAACAATCACTGAACTTTTATTTGATTTAAAAATAAAGCAAATAGGTGATGGTGCCATCTGCCCAAAATCTAATTTAATTATTTATTATATAACACAACAATCGTACAGTCCACTTTCAGAATAATCTAAATAATTAGCATTTTTTTACTATATCTACTGTAAGCGTATTTAAAATCAATTTCCGTGTCATTTATTTTTCAGAAAGTAAACGAATACAAATAAATGACAATCGGAACGAAAAAAAAACAAAAACTAGTAGATACCTGAATAATAAAAATATAAAACCACGATATTAAAGTTCCAAAAATAAAGCTTGAAATTAAACCATAAATAAATCCAAGCAAAATTTACAGACATTTAACCTACTTATTGTTAGAACAGCAAAGTAGGTACCTACATATTATTATATTTGTATAGTTTATTATTAGATATGATAAAAATCTAACACATTCGTGCGAACAGGATACGAATAATTAAATAAAAAATGTGTTTTCTTACGGTAGATGAAGACGACGCTGTCATTTTCAAAAGTCAGAATCTGATCACAGAATGTCGCTGGCTGCTTTATACGTGACACAAATCATAAAAACATGTTCATTATAATTAATGAAGTTGTTATTACAAAACAACTATCAATAAATTAATAAAAATCACAAGAAACTAGAAACAACGTGGGCATGCAACAAAAATCAACTACTGTTTTGTTTTTATCTTATCATGTAAATTGTTTATGTTAAAAGTAATTACGTTAAAAATATTTTTTTTGTAGCATTGCTGGCATCTTTGATTAAATAATCTTACTTCTTTGGCTCGCATAACTGAAATTAATAACTAGATAATGAATGATATATATATTTTTAAATCGGTGATTGTTGATACTGGTAGACATTCCAAGGAATTAAATAATTATTAAAGTAAAAAAAAATATGCTTATGACCATATGTTGTCGATCGTTTGTAATTATTATAGACTGTTTAAACATTTTCTGATTTCTACCTGATAGCATATTGTAAAATTTGTATCAAGAACCCTAATCTCTGTTTCTCAAGTAGGAAGAATTTTTCTTATTTGTTCCCTGTTTAGATATTGTTCGCTGTGAAGTTTGAACTGTCACTATAAGTAAATAGTTTTACGGATTATTAATTTATTCATAAAATTACCGAAGTTAAAACAACACAACACGTGACGTCAGTGGAAACCCTGACCCATCGTGTATAGGTATGCGTAGCAGCGTAAGTTGACGTAAATAAACATTAAAGAATCAAGAGAGTAAATGACCATTAGTGTATTTCATAATTTAAGTAAAAATGGTTGTTTATAAAATAATTTATATATACTTAACAATGTGTACATTTCAAGCTTTAAACAAAGAAGGTATGAATGTTAGAAAAATTAAATAAAAAAAAACCGTAATTGTGCATTTGGAAGTTTTCAAAATTTAAATTATTTTCAAAAAAAAAAAAAAAATTACGGATCACATAATTTTTTGCAGTACTTTAATGAAACCGATTTGACGATAATTTTTTCAAAAATATACACATTTATAACTTTATTTGTAATGGAGTCTTAAAAACAATTGGAATTTCCAGTTTTGTTTCTTTAATTACGGATGTTAAGATATGGCATAACTATTGATTTTTTATTATATTGTAAACTGATTTTTTTACAGTTGGTGAAACATGCGAAGAAAATGTCAATGGTGCTTCTGGAATTTGTAAATTAGCCACCGATTGTCAGTACACTGCAGATTTGGCAGCTGTCGGAATCCGCCCAGTCACTTGCGGTTATCGAGGGACTATTCCAATTGTTTGTTGCATAGGTACTCGTATCAAAATATTTCCACTAATAAATTTACTTTCCGTTTCGTTTTTATTTTAAAATATAATGCAAATAAGTGTATTATAACATCATATTTTGTTTGCCACTTTAAAAGTTTATTGGAAGCTAACATGTTAAAATTATTCAGGTATATGCCATTTGCAGGGGAAACGTCGAACTACAATAGTTATAGTACCAATAGAAATAGATACACAACTAGTACGACCGAACAATTCAACGATAATTTTGCGTTTGTATATCCCGAAGAAGTAACCGTAAGCAGGCCAGTACGAAGAAGTGACGAAAGTAAGTAATTATAATAAATAGGATATAAATTAAATAATCTATCTCAATATCAAGTTATGTAATTTTTTTACGATACGCAAAAATAAGATTGACGCAGATATTGGACAGTTATCGATAGAGTCCAACTGATTAAGCGGTATCGATCAAACATTGTACTAGTCATCGATAGTTGTAACGAACTCATTTATTTGTAGAATGTGTCGAATACAGTCGACAAGTCACAAAAGTTGTGGAAGCAATTCCTTTAATACCAAATCCAGAACCCATTTCAGTCAGTGTAGCGAAATGTGATTACAGTACGTTGCCTTTAATTGTTGGTGGAACACCGGCGACAGCTGGTGAATTTCCACATATGGTAAGTTTGAAAAAACAAAAAACGATCGATTGTAATAACAAATGACATAATATATTTTTTTCTAGGCTGCTATTGGTTATAATGATGGAAATGGAAACATTGCATGGAATTGTGGAGGTACTTTGATCAGTGATCATTATGTGTTAACAGCTGCACATTGTACATCTACTTACAGGTGAGTGAAAATCAAAATGTCGGATTATTGGAAGTACCTACACAGAAAAAAGTTTTCTTTTTTAATTAGACTTATTTAACTAGACTTCAGTGCTAGTTTGCAAAAAGCACTGTCAGAAAAACCAGTTTAATAATAACCTTATTGTGATCTGTTCGCCATAAATATACATCGATCCTGCTCCGAAAAATAATTGATCGATTGAAACAATATTTTTTTCACACGTATTTAACATTGTTTTTTGTACAATTTCCACTTAATAACAACACGGATTTTGATTAAAATACAGCTTAAAAACCGATCTATTTGAGTGTAGATTAGTCATTTGTATTTCAGTGTCTACAATCTAATGTTCTACATCAGTGTTTTTCAATCTTTCTCATATCGCGACCCCCTTAGTATGAAAAAATATTTTGGGATCCCCGACCCTCAGCTGTTCCTACCGGTATAGTGTATTTTATTATATTACAAATATCAAATTCGTGCATTTTTATTTTTACTGACGCTTTGCGACCGTCCGCGACCCCCTTGTAGAGGCTTTGCGACCCCGCAGGGTTTTGAAAAACACTGTTCTTCATAAGAGATTGACGACTTTAGACTGCTCCTGCATATATGTATACAGAGTGAGTTTTAAGTTGATGCTTTTTTTTTACAGCGTGTAAAAATCAAATAGACGAGCAAATATTTCAAATAGTTTTTTTATCAAAACTCAAAAATAAGAGAGAAACAGCCTTTCGAAGTTTAAATAAATTTTATTAAATTTTCTTTAATTTTGAGGTCGGTCCTGGGGTTATATTATGTCACTATGGAAATAAGTTGTTATTATCAAGTATGTGTATTGTTCTGTTTTTGAGAGAATTGTGTGTGCCTCAATTATTTTTGATAATAATAACATATTTCCATAGTGACATAATATAACCCCAGGACCGACTTCAAAATTAAAGAAAATTTAATAAAATTTACTTAAACTTCGAAAGGCTGTTTCTATCTTATTTTTGAGTTTTGATAAAAAAACTATTTGAAATATTTGCTCGTCTATTTGATTTTTACACGCTGTAAAAAAAAGCATCAACTTAAAACTCATCCTGTATGTATATGTATAAATATGTGATCAGAATCTAAGGTCATCAGATTTTTTGACAATAGTTCTTATTTGAAAATTGTATAATTGAAACATTTTTATAGCGGTCCACCAATACGAATACGTTTGGGAGAATTAAACTTAAAAGATGATGATGATGATTCTCAACCACAAGATTTTGGCGTGGCGGAAATCATAAGACATCCAGAATATAGTCCTCCAGCTAAGTATAACGATATTGCGTTAATACGATTATCAAGAAAAGTAAGGTTCAATAAATTCATACGCCCGGCATGTTTGTGGAACCGAGTGCAACTGAATCATAATAAAACGGTTGCCACGGGTTGGGGGAAGATCGATTTCGCGGAAGGTCCTAGCGACAATTTGTTAAAAGTTGTACTTAACATAATAGACAATAGCCAGTGCGATGGTCTGTACCAAACAGAAAGAACTCTACCACAGGGAATTCGCCCTACAATGATGTGCGCTGGAGAACTCAGTGGAGGCAAAGATACTTGCCAGGTATGTTTAAATACTGTTGAAAGGAAACAGACGCTTGTCTCTCCATCTAGTGATTGAAGTCTTTAACAATCACCTTAGTGTCAGTTGGACTCCTTTAGAAGTTGTTGGGGAACGCCACTGACTGTCACTGAACATTAATTATAGTTTTATCCCTAAATAGATAAACAGTTCATATATTATAACGATACACACCACTTGAATAAAGATAACAACTAGATACTTAAGTTAAAACAGACTATATGTAAAAAACCCCTTTGCACTCCGGGAGTGCCGGCGGAAGTGAAAACTTGAATATTAACGTCTTACGAATTTTCGATCAAAATGGTTTGTATCATAGATTGCATTTTTATGTTCGATATTTCAACGCTAGATGTCTAACGTTGTATAAATAAAAGTTTTTGTCTTACGCATTTTCGATCAGGACAAGTGGCCCTGACGCGAGTTTAACATTTTTTAGCCATTACAAAAAAGTGTACAACGCCGCTAAAGAAGTTTTCACTTCAAAAATATGAGAAAACTAAGGACATTACATCCTAAACTTTTGAACAAAGCAGAAGCCTGAAACTAAATTTGTATACAATTCTGAATCTTATTTATTTAATTGTTTTCCCAATAATCCCTAACATAGTACAAATATGAAACTAGTACCGCTATTAACGCACAGAATTATTGTTTCAGGGCGATTCGGGGGGTCCGATTGTGGTTACAAGTCAACAAAACCAATGCTTATTTTATGTTATTGGAATAACGTCTTTTGGAAAAGCATGTGCTGGTGTCAATTCTCCTGGTGTATATACAAGAGTATCGGCTTTTGCCAGTTGGATAGAAGAAATTGTATGGCCGTAAAAAAAATGACTGATGATTTTTGATATTCATTTTTTTTTTAAATTAATGACAAAGGTTTTAGACGGTTCATACAGAGACAAAAAGTATATTTTTTTAATTGAATTATTGAAGTATTTTTTAATATGGCTGCTAAAACGTTTTATACTTTTATTAAATAACTAAAAAAAATATTTTATAGAAAGATTTAATAAAAAATATTTTATTATACATTGCACTAACTGGAATGGAATGAACAAAGTACCTGAAATAATAGTTTGTTTGTTTTTTTTTTTAAAAAATCTGTGTTATTAATTATAACAATTATTTTACCGCTTAACTAACATTATTTAACACACGAAACTACACAACACACAACATTTATACATCATGGCTTATTTCACACTAATCCGGTTGTCGTGTAACCATCAGACGAGAATGAAATTTTTTATTGTATTACTAGTGTGACCTGTGCGAATTATTCGCACTAAATAAGTATAATAATTATCACTTTACAAAATTATTTTTTAAATATGATTGCAGGTATTCAATTCGTTTCTAATTTTGCACACTGCTTATAACGTTCTTCTTTTTGTTGTATTACAATATGAAGATGACAGATCGAAGAAATATTTTACTAAAATTGTCATATAGAGGCGCAAGTAGCAAAAGCGTTGAGCTAAGCCGTCAGATGGCATCATGCAGCATTTGCTGTGACGTTGTTCAGCGTTGCTCGCTGTTCCAAAATTAAAGCCGTCAGATGGCAGTATGCAGTATTGTGTCTGTTGTATTACAATATGAAGGTCAGATGACAGATCAAAGTGTTGACGTTGTTTCGAAATGAAAGCCGTCAGATGGCAGACGTTGTTCAGCGTTGCTGTATTTTAATTAATTTACAAATACAAAAGCAATAATAAATTTTTTTAGTTGTCGATGTCAGTAGAGCAAGCAATTATCTGTAAAATGATACATAATTTATGTGGAGAAATTGTGAGGTTTTTTCTAAAAAGGGAGGCAAACATCTTAACCTTAGCGTATTAATAATATATAATGATTTCTCATACATTTTTCTTCCCGACAATCGTATATATGGCGTTGTCTACAAAACAGCCGGGTAAGTGTGAAATTGGCCTAAGTCGTAATAAAAACATCCAAAATTATGGCCATTCATCTTCTCTTCTTTCATCGTGGACAGTGTGCCACGTCAAACCACTTCCTTCTGCTTTATGAGCAGATGGTAAAATAACGTTCCAAAACCAGGACCTAAAATAGTCATTGTTTTAAAACTTTGGTTATAACATGCAGTCTAAAATAGACACTAATTCGTACCTTCCTTTGACTAGACCTAAAAAGAGTCTCCAATTTTTTCTAGTGCCAAAATCATATGGATTTACGTATATTTTTCCTAACGCCGCCAATCGTTTGGTTTCAGCTTTATTAATATTAGCTTCTATACTAGTTTCGCCATGGCTAATCAATCTACCATGCCACGATGACAAACTCCCCAATGCGACTAGGACACCCGTATTCAGCAGTGCCATATACATAATAGCCCGCCTTTCCCATAGGGAATATTTCACCGTATCATCATCGTTTTGTACGTACCGAAACTTTTCATCGTTTAAATGATGATCGGTCGAAACATTCAGTAACAATTCTGGCTACAAAAAAACTATTGTGAAACCGATAAAACACTCGTTAACAGAAGCTCTGTTGCAACCTCTCTGCGAACGATAATACCGTTCGCAGAGAGGTCGGAACATAGCTAAACTAACTAGTGATGTGCCGGATCGTTAAAAATGTATATCCGCGGATACGGATCTGAATACGGATTTTTGGTTTCAAGATACGCGGATACGGATCTTAACTTTCTTAGAATACGCGGCGGTAAATATTGCACATTGACCTTTGGAAAGAGACTATCTGTTATGGGAAAAAGTTATTGACCTCTTTAAGAGTTAACTTTCATAACAACTCTCTTTCCAAAGATCGATGTGCAATATCTCATTATAAAGATAGTTGATTTAGTACCTTTGAGCTATGTATTATTAGTATGGTACTCACTACGATAAATGTTTGCAATATAAAGGTGCCAAATACGATTTAAAAAAATAAAAAATAATCTGAATGGAATTTAACAGGTTTTCATTATTACCTAATCACCTATATGTATAAAATTTCATCTATGAATTGAAAATTAATAAAGTAAAAGATCCGCCAAAAACTAACGGATACGGATCTTTCAGGTCCCTCGGATATCCGCGGATACGGATATCCGGCACATCACTAAAACTAACCATTTTGATCATTACACCGGAAGCATTGATTCTGACTGGATGACCAATTAATTCCGGTTCTGTCGATGACTCAGTATCCAGCTCCGATTCATAGAAAATAGCTGATATTGCCAGATCATATCCGCACAAGATAATAAATAAAACACCTATAACGGTATATACCATGTACATATAAAAATACCTATGGTTAAAAAATCCGACGCAATTGTTTAACCATGCTGATGTATTCATTAAGGATTTTATGTCTGTTAAAATAGATTTAGTGGCACATCTTTAAAAAAAAAAGGATACGGCAGTGATGATCCATTTTCAATATACATCTGTTACAGACGGAACAATGATGTGTTCTCGGAGGTTTCGGCGATATACACTTTTTGCAAACACTTACAGCCTCCGTAATCAGTTCGTCCTAAAATATTATTTTTACTTTAATTAATAAAATTGGTTGTCTGTAAAGTCGGTTTACGGACGATAGTTTTACGTGATAACGTCATAAAGAAACATTGACGAACTCTCTGACGTCACGCGAGAAGAGAGAGAAATGCGTACAAGCCGACGCTTGGGCCGATCGTGCCTCTCTATCGCTTATACCGCGCTCTCGCTTGTACGCTCAGGCTCAGGCGGAACGTGACACTTTTTCGTGCGTGCAGCCGGTGTTTCATCAATTTATAAGACGTTATCACGTCAAAAATATTTTTAAAAATGGTCAGCTTTTCAAACGATAATTACCTCTGGCGGATATCCAGGAGGCGTTGTTACGGCCATATAGTAATGGAATATATTATTTATCAGTAGCCAGTGTCCAACAATTATTAAGATAACGGTAAACGAAGGATCTTTTTTCCACCAATACGGTAAACCGATCCAGTAAGCGATTGATACCACCGACACGGTAAGACAAATGACAGCTACTACAAAGAACTACACATAACTGACATATAAGTATGCACTTAAATCCTGCATTAATCAATTTATTGATATCAAGCTCTGTTATTGTTGGTTTTAAAATCTGGAAGCGTTTTTATGCCGCGCCACGCTAGATGCGATGCTTAAGCGGGAATTGGATCTCACGATTCTCTTAATGTTTAAAAATAAAAATACGCCTTTAAATAAATAAATTAATAGATGAATCAACCAAATGATTCGTAAGGGCACTTTAAAATTTAAGCATAAAAATCGCATATAAATACTTACTGGACCGAGAACCGAAGTAAAATTATCGACAAACCAAAACATCGGTTCCATGCAAACATCGGCAGTATAGCTTTGGTCTAAAAAATGGTTATACATAAAGGACTGAATATAAAATTTCCATCTTTGACAACGCCATTTAATCCACGAACTTAAAAGAAAAAATGAAAATTACAATTTAAAAATATTTTTGTATAAATAGCAAGAATATTTTTTACTTACAAAATAATTTTAAAAGGAGATTTTAAAGACCATTTAATTAGCGCCATTTTTAACTAAATTTTACTTAATTACATTACATTTCAGTGAGAAAACACAAGTTTCACAATATATTTAAGAGTAATTCATTTTTGCTTTAGAACTGTCATATCTGTCATCAGTACAGCGACAGTAAAATATTGTTACTAAAGTCGATAGTTGGCAGCAATGACACAGTTCTGAAATCACTGACGGTCGACGCAGAGAACAGTTGAAGGCTAAAGCCAGGGCCACAACATAAAAAAAAAAAAAACAGAGACGGTCGGCATTCCAACTATCCTAATGGGAAAAACGTATTCCTGGATAAATAACCAACTAAGGGACTTGAAAATGATAGTTCAACACGAAATTAGGATCGCACTAAATCTGAAATAAAGGAAATCATTAATGCGTAAAAACTAGGGCAAATAAATATCACTTGCAAATTGATAGGAATATATTTTATAAATTTCAATGATACAAAAAAGCCGGCACTTTGGTTTTATTAGAAATAATGCAGTTGACAAAAAAGATGAAATTTGGTGCCAAAATAAATTAGAATTATTATTCTACCAGAAGAATTCTCCAATAGTAAATGGGGCAAAATCAGCATTCGCTTAAATTTTTAAGAATCCACAAGTTCTTATAATTGAAATAGATATTTTATCCAATATTTTTATAAAAACTAAAAACATGAAAACTGAAGGACTAATGTCTATATTGAACAAAATGTTTTGCAAATAAAGATTTAGAAATTTAAAAGAAAAACAGCAAGGTTGATTGAGCCCTTATTCGTATTGTTACAAAACAAACTTTTTTTTTGATAAATATACATTATTTGATTTTATAATTTAGATTAAATAAAAATTTTTTATAAAAAAATTAAATAAAATTTAATTATCTGTAAAATTGACAGGTATAACAAAATTTAAATTAAAAAGAAATGTACCAAACTAGTAACTCATTTTTGATATTCATATAATTTAGTGATTACAATGAATTGTAATATTTAGCGGTGATAAACAGATAATTTAATTTTTGGTCATATTGTATCATATTTTGAAGTGTTTTACACAATTATGTGATTAAGAATTAAGTGGTAAATATTACACAGCGATGTGGACACTTTTTAATATTTTGCAGCACTTATAATAAATGCATGTTTATTTAAAAATATATTTCTCTTATATTCACAATAAATTATATTCATAAAATAATCATTCTAAAATATATATTCATCTAATTAACTTTAAATAAAATTTAGTTTTAATACCTATACATTATTGGCAATTTACTTAAGTAAAAAAGATTTACCTAAATATCCAACATTTCCTTTCTTTAAAGGAATATTTTCAGAAATGGAACATAATACGGAATAACTCAACATTACTGTGAAAAAAATAATCATTATTATTATTATTTAGAACTAATAAGCAGCAGTGATAATTGATTATGTAGATATTTAATTTAGAAAATTGTGAGATAAAAAACTTCATTCGATATTATTTTCAAAACCATATTTAAATATGTGACTGTTTTTGAACATTTTTAATCCACAGTATTTTCCTTTTCAATTTTTGTAAAAGTAATGTAAGATTTTATTGTTATAATAGTAAAAGAGCAAAGTTGATCACAAATTATTAATTAAAAATTTAAAAGAATCTTTTCAAAAACAAAAGCAAGTGTATTTTACGAGCTTTTAACTATTTAGTATACAATCGCATGTAAATATCCTGAGAAAATATTTTTTTTTTACTTTAAGAAAATGAAAAAATCGCTTTTTGGTTTTTATTTATATAAACTCAAGTAAACAAAGGACGCGAAAAAACTTTATTATTAAATATTTTCAGTTTATAAAATGAAAATTCAGTCATTTGTAGATAGTAGATTGTCATAAACTGACGGTTAGGAGCCAAATTTTAAAAATTACTACATGGAAAAAAACAAATAATCAGAAAGATTTTTGGTAAAGTGTAATTTTTATGTTAATTCTCAAGTTTTCACGCTGTGATAAACTGCTTTCAAATTTTTCAAGATTACAACCAATACTGTTTCATGAATAAATAAACTTATGTCCGTTTTGTGTATCCAAATTTCTTGAAATTATTTACATTACTTTCTGACATTCCACTGTTTTTCTAAAAACTTAAAAACAAAAGAGCCCGGTACTAATCATTCGAGTTTATATTAAGTGTTGAAAAATAAGAACAGTGAAGTGTATTTTTAGCTAGAATTCTTTTATGGAGACAAAAGAAAAATAAATCAAACTTAACATTTACAAAGCTCTTGAAAATATTAATTAAACCCTTTTTGATGGTGGAACCAAATGATCCGGTAATTCCGCAGGTAAATCGTGTCCGTCTGTTTTAATATTAATAAGATGCATAGCCAGTGCAAATTCATCAGTGTCAAGAAATCCATCTTTATCAACATCTGATAATTTCCATATTTTCCCAAGTACTGAATTTGGCAATTTTGATTTGACCATCTCCGCTTTGGCAGCTAAAATGCAATAAAATTTATTAACGACATTAAAATAATGACGTCAGTTGAATCACACCTATTTCTCATTATTTACATTGCTAACATACAAAAGTATCAAAGTATAAGATGTTCAACAAATACTTATATAAATTTATGTTATCTTTAATGATAATACATCTGTTTTGTTAATCGCACATTCCAATAGTATTCCGAAATTTACTACCATAATGAGTTCAACAAGAAATTTAGATAATAAAGATAAAAAATATAGGTAATGAGCATTTTTTACATTAGTCATAGCAAGTGATGACTCTGGTTATTATCAATTTAATTTTTGTACTGCACTCTAAATGTTTTTGAGTACATTTGATAAGAATATATATTTAATATGCAATGAAATCTTGGAAGTAGATTCAAGTGCAATATAAACAAATGAAAAATCTCCACAGGTACTAATCTTACCGGCACCAGAAATTTTCCCATCGACAGGCGATAGTGTGTAAAATATTTCATCATAACGAGGCTTATCTTTTAGTACAATCCATTCAGGCTCGCCAGAGCCTGCATCAATTCCTTCACCACGTTTGTAACCAAATGGCGATACTGTATCTTCGACTCCTTCGAAAGCACCGCCTACAAAAAACGCAAATTTGAACGTTAGACCAGTTAAAAAAAATAAATAAATTATTTGATGATAGCGTAATGTATTTACTGACCCTTGATAATTTGATTTTGGTTCATTGGTAACTGAGCGTCCTCTTGGGGTACCATAGCCATTAACTTAGCAATATCTTCTACTAACATTTTATCAACAACTTCTAAAAGTTTTGGTTTAAGAGGATGAAATTTGATAAAATCTTGATGTGCTAAATTTTCTTGCATCTTTTTTAATTCAGGAAAATCACCCGGTGATATCTGATGCTCTCTTTGCAATTTATCATATATTTGTCCCAAATTTTTTATCAATTCCTTCTTTTTTCCTTCTTTGCCAAACATCGAGGGCATATCTTTTCGTAATTCAGCTATTATATACGCATGAACTTTAGCAAGGCGAGCTCTCTTAATGAGATCGTTCAGTTTCCGAAGGGCAGCATTGCGTGGCAACGATTGCATATCTTTAAATAAATCTTGTTCTTCATCCTCAAATAATTTTCTATTTACATCGTACCTTAAAGGTTGGTCCCAAAAGGAGCCAATATAGACTCGAGCCACTTCTGGCGTTTGTAATACTTTACCCAACGACCACATCAACGCACCGTACACACGCATTAATTGTTGATGATCGATCATATCGGCTTTATTTAAAACTATGCGTATTTTATCATCGTGCCCTCTTAACGCCTCTATAGACCGTCTGAATTCATCCGAGATATCTAACTTATGAGCATCGAACAACAAAATTATTCTATCGACTCTTTCGGCAAACCATTCAAGAACTCCCGTAAAATCATATCCTCTATCAACTCTCTGTTTTTCTCCCGAGAGTATGCCGGGAGTATCGACGATCGAAATGTACTGTAGTACTGGTGAGTTCACGTGAGAACATTGAAAGCGATTCAAGAAGGCATTTCCAAATTTCGAGAGAGGCCGAAACTGTTTTTTAGGATCGACAACCAATGCGTTTCCTGGAATGATACCTTCTTTTTCATCGTGCATAACGGCTATGAAACGATCCGTTGTGGGTTCGGGACCTATTCGAATACCAGGAAATTCACGCTCTAATAAATACTTTATGAATGTGGTTTTTCCTGTCGAATATTGGCCAACTAATAGTATCATGGGTTTTGCATCGAAATCCGGCTCTTCTAGCTGCGGCGAATGGAAATCGTGGAACTGATAGTGCTGTTCTAAAGGTAACAATTTCGTTCTATATATTTTTTTAAGTCCATCCACAACTGTGTCGAAAAGTTCCTGTTTTTCACCTTCCTTTGACAACCAACTAAACATTTTGACAATTTAAATATTACAATTTCTATATGTACTTAACCAAGATACGCCCACTTTTGACACACACAACACGAGCTGAACACAACACACTTCCAATGACGTGCCATAAGCAACTTAAAGCGCAGCTCTGATGAATAGACGAATGCCAACTTTCAATAGACGACTACTTGATTAACTAATCTACCAGACACCCAGCATTGCCACACACAAAAAATTTACTTCACTAATACACGCGGCAATACACTTGAATTAAACCGATTCTTTTCAACAATATTTTTATCTTCTTTTTTATTCTTCTTCTTATTTACACAACTGATAATATGGTTCAATTGCTTCGATACGATTTCTTTATGATCTAAGTAAATTCACATACAGGCCGGCTAAAAAAGCGCTGTTCAAGTTAGATATTTACTTTCAATATTAACTGTTTAATTACCATGCCGCCATTTTATATTCCCGATTTAAAATTTTATACACATTGCGCCATTTAATTATAAATATTATTTCAATTTCAATACACAAAAACTCAAGATTGTAAATCTGTTTCGTGAAAACTATTTTGGAATGGAACTTCCGATATATTTATAACGAGTTAAAAGTGAAAATAAATTATTATAAGATTATTTTGCGTGTAGTAGTAAATAAAATCATACCAACTTCGAATCAGAAACAATTTATAACTGATCAGTAATAAATATTATGACATAATGAAGTCAATTCTGCAGATAAATCTGAATCTATTAATAACGACAATATTGACTATGGTCTTGGAACATAATAGCTATATAGGTATGCATATTATATGAATGTAGGACAATTAAATATCCGGCCTTCAATGTTTCGTATTGTAACACATTGCTCTGGATCTGGTCACTGGTCAGTTATTATTGTACTCTATTTATTTCCTGCTTTAGCCAGTTCTATCGTTGTTGCTCAGTTCATTTATTCTATAATAATGATGCATATCGTATGACAGCATAATAGTACATATTATGTAAATCAGTGGCGTGCGGAGATTCTTTTAGTCGAGAAAGTAGGACTTATTTACAAATGACAATAATCCCTCATCGAAAAGTGCCTACGTGAATCTATATCAGCGTTGTCAGACGTCCCGATTTTTAAATCAAAATTAAATGTCCCGCGCGGGACAGGCTCAGTCCCGCTTTTCGGGGATGCCAGAAATAAATGCTCCGTAAAATTAATGAAAGCAGAATTACTCAAAGGAAACTTTAAAAGAAGTTAAATCTTCACAGAAATATCATGAATAAGTAATTTTTATAAATAATTATTCTCTTATTGTAAGTTGCAATTTGTAACACTCACTCCACAGACTATTGTTTGAAACGCGATATTTTTCTAATGAATAAAAGTTTTTTGACTTTGATTTCTGTTTTTTTTTTTATTCTGAAGACGAAAAAGACTCAACTATTTAACGATAGGGTAAATCTGATTTAAAATATTATATTTTTATTAAAATACATTTTCTATATGGCTATTTTTACTATCTATTGTCACGTAAACGTAATTTTAATTCTAATAAAAAAATAAATATTTGAAAACTTCGGATTATATACGTTTTTTTACTATGTCCCGCTTTCGACGAAAGAATCCCGCTGTTTTCACTCAAAGAGTTCCAAAATCCCGACTTAGCAAAAAAAACTAGCAACGCTGACCTATATCCATCCCTGCACATATGGATCGAATTACCCGGCTTTTCCCTATATAAAACCTGTATTAACTAGTTTAGCTTCACAGTAAGCGATAAAAAAATGATCAACAGACAACAATTAAAAAAGCATTTTATTTCGAGATACTATTTTGAAAATAACCAAAATGCAGTTAAATAATTGCGCCGACTTTGATTTCAGTTCAGGAACTAATAAATTGAAAAAGACTGTTATTTCGTTTTTGTTTGTAAAAGAGAGCACGCGTTGGCGCTAACTTCGTCTGTCGATTCTTGTCACGCGCACAATAAAAGCAACCCCAAAACCAACCGGTGGTTGACGTCGATCACGCCAGTTGGCACTGTGCGTCCAGACGTTATGGGCGTCGCACAGGAGCGTCGGAACGTCGGTGCGTCCGAATAACGGACATCGTCGTCGTCTTTGTCAACACGCGTGCTTCCGGTATGAACCAAACCGCGACTTCGAACGTGGCTGTATAATGTATTGCAGAAAGTACAGTGTCCGATATAATTAATAGATTCATTAGATACGTTCTATCTGATATGCTAAATCGCCGATTCAAATTCCGTTTGATATATATTTGAATAAACTGTTTGATATCAAGTAAGATGTGAACATTCAAAAGAATAAAATTATACAAGTGATAACTAAAAGAATGAAATTCCTTATTTTCATCATAAACTGCAAATAATGGCTAAGTTCATAGTGTTTTATTGTATATTAGTTTTTAAAGTAATTATATTACAAGAAGCCAATTGCCATCTTGATGTATTTATTAGTAACAGTGAAGTTATGAAGCTAATGGGTTGGTATTAATTTTTAATATTTTTTTTTAAGTTAAAACTCGTTGATAAGCGATTTATTAAATATTTAAAAATTTTGTCATGAGACATTTTTATGTACGTAATACTTTCGTAGGTTAAACTGTTAAAAGAAATAATGAGTCCGTTTTTTAATAACTATTGTAAATTTTAAATAAACGAGACATTTTGGTGGCTGCAAGATAACAAGATATGCAGCCTCAAGCACTCTAGCGTTTTTTTTTATATTCAGAACTGTAAAGAGTAGCTATTTAACCATTTTTATCGAGGTAGTTACATTTATATATTTTTTCGTCACGTACATTGTACAGTCGCGGGCTCAATACAGTTTACACTTAAATTTTTTCAGTGTAAGTTAGAAATAAATTTAGTTTGATAAGTAAATGTCAATGAAAAAAATTAAAAGAAATGATATTGTTGTTTAAATGCGTCGAAATCATTGATGAATCACTGATACATTCCCATCAAAAGTCAGATTACAAAATACAACATGTAACTAGCTTAATAAAAGTGCAAAATATATTTCGATTCAGGCAACACCGACATTAAATTCGAATTTTTAAACACAAATGAAATCCCCATATATCTATTAATTAACTATATGAATCATTGCCTATCTACTCAATGTGCGGTGAATGAACGCAACAAAGCGTATCGAAAATATATCTGCGTCTCTTTCTTCGATGTAATTGCCTGATTTCTCCGATGATAGGATTGGTTGATGTACTTGCATTCAATCTGAATAAAGTATCCCTGTTTCAAAAACTTTGTCTTTTTCTATGACGTTAACATGGACGTACCCAGCTTTTGGCCCAGGAGGGGGCAAATTAGAAATTTCTTAAGCCGGGTCCCCCGTGCTTGCTTTGCCCGCCTGGATACGCCAGTGCTTACGGCGTAAAAAAAGACAGAAGTATATGTTTGCACCCTAATAGTTCGATTGCGATTTTATTCCTATGCTCAGTATAGAATAAAAGTATATGGAAATACCTCAATTTCGCATTGATATGAGGAAAAAATATACGTTTATGTGTGCCTCGAAACACATTGTATATGAAAATACTTTAAAAAATATTGATGAAATATTTTTTAGCTTCAAGAATGTTACAAAATTAATTAACAAACAAAAGTTACAATAAAGTAGAAATTATCATTATTTTATACAAGAAATAGAAACATTTTGAATCTACAACATGACTTTGTTTTTTGATAAGAAAATCAAGTCGAATATTTAAGCCTGTTTAACTTTTCCTAAATACATTTTAATATAATAATAGCATTTTATATCAAGTTTTTGGTTCACATGGTTGCCTACCATGCTGCAAAGTAATTTATCAAAGAGATTAGGTGCATAAATTACGTACATTTATACATTTTTTGTATAGAATTTCGTATTATTTCTAGATTTAACTCTTGCATTCTGAACTTAACAAAATATTATTTATATAATTTAATATTCAAAGACTATAGCGTGCTAGCTTTGGGACCGGAAGGTCGCGAGTTTAAATCCCAAAGTAATCAATTAAACTTTTTTCAACGATACAAAGTTTCTTCCTTCAGAGAATAAATAAAAGCGTTATCTAATATTCAAACAGTAGGTATAGATAATGAAAATCACAGTAGAGCACCGATAATCCGTATCTTCGGTAATCCGGATTCTCCGGTAATTCGCTTTTTTCTGTTTATATTTTTTTGTACCCATCTTCTATCCACACTAATATATAAAGTTGAAGAGTTTGTTTATTTGTTTGGTTGAACGCGCTAATCTCAGGAACTACTGGTTCGAATTGTTTTTTTTTTCTGTTGGATAGTCTATTTATCGAGGAAGGCTATAGGCTATTTAATACCACGCTACGACCAATAGGAGCGGAGCATCAATGAAAAATGTAACTCAAAATGTGTCCGTTCGAAAAAAAAAATTCTGAACGGTAACTCCGATCAATGATCATTATGAAATTTGGACACAACATTCATCTCGGTAAACTAAGATGAATGTGCGTACTCATGTAGGTACCTCTCCCCATTCTTTCTTTTGCACCCGGGTGAAACCGGGCGGGACCGCTAGTATTATATAAAGCTGCGTCCCAGAATATAAACTTTTTAGTGAATATTTATTCGTAATATTATACCGTATAGAGGAAAACGTAAATATACAAACTGACTACATACTTCAAAATTTATGAACAAATTTATATTCCTTGTCAAATAAACTTCAGTATATATTATGTAATTTATCATTTTACTTATTTCCGCTTTCATCAATTTAGAGTTGCTTTTATATTTTACGATAGCATTTTAATTCGAATATAAAACGGTTCGCCAAAAGTTAATACGACCCTGGGTGCTATTTTAGTTTAACAAATACGTTATATAATTCTACACCGATTTATAGTTACGATAAAATAGAATAACGGGGTCGTCTCACCTATCAAAATTTCATAATTTTGAACGGTGCATATTATAAATTATTATAATAATAATAATAATAAAGTTTATTTATTCCGTTGACATAAATGTGTGGAACAAGTCAAACATAGAATTTACAATGAGGTCGAAAAAAATTCTTGGATTGAATAAAAAGTGTGCTGAATTAAGAGACGCTTGATGGTGCGTTTGAAACAAGATAGGCTATTAATGGATTTAACATTAGCCGGTAATTGATTATATAATATTATAGGCATAGAATTTGGGCCTTTAGCAAACAGATTTAAATGGTGCTTCGAAATTGTTAGCTGATCATTATTACGTAGAAAGTGACAAGTAGTGTCGCTAACTTTCGAAAATGTGTTAATATTTGATTTAACATACGTTAATCAATTATTATATAAAGGCCGCTGCACACGAGGCTGGTTTTGCTGCTAGATTCCTTGCTGTGGCGCTGGGTTTCGTGGTGGCTTTTATGTGTTCGCTTCACACGATGCTCCGCTTCAATTGGTATTGGTCGTAGCGTGATATTATATAGCTTATAGCCTTCCTCAATTAATGGGCTATCCAACAAAAAAACATGTTTCAATTCGAACCAGTAGTTCCTGAGATTAGCGCGTTCAACCAAACAAACAAACAAACTATTCAGCTTTATATATTAGTATAGAAGATACTGTAGAATAATGCATATCATTACTATAAATAAGCATTAAATATAAAAGTTATAGAACAGATCTGGTTAATTGGTGAGTGCAGTTCTGGAAAAGGACTAATTAAATAACAGGATATTAAAAGACAGAACAGATGAAATGACATATTACTGTTTTATATTGAGCTCAATTCGTATTCAACGCCATGCTGGATCTATTTTCCAAGCATTATAGTCCAATTTCAGTAGAAAATGAGGGTGAAACATCCGCGTTTAATTTGTAACTGGCGCGTCGGAAAAAGGAAATGACGTCACAAACATTCCTTAACATTTCATACCATGAACAAACGAACAATGAGCAAGCGCACAAGTGTTGAAGAAGCGTATTTAAGTGAAAATTTAATAATAAGATTATCTCAATCTATAAAACTAGGTTCTTATTACTTGTCATTGATTATAATACGCGCCACGAATCTAAAAGGCTCGGAAGTTAGATGCGAATGCAGGCTTTCTGTTGAAAAACTACAAACTCGCAACTCAACAAAACTAAAATAGCACTGTACTTTAAAGCAGGAAAGCGACAAGTGACAAAGGCAACGAGCGATCACGGCCAATCACCGACGAGCGCACGTTCCGTGCAAGTAGCTGGGATGTGGTGGGAGTCACAACGGCTCTTAAATGTGCCTTTGCGACGCTGTTTGTGACTAACTTCCGAACCTTTTAGATCCGTAGCGCGTATTATACATACTACGTGAATTATTTCGAAGTTTGTGATTTAATTATTAATAAAAAATTACAATAATCACCCGAAAGTTACCCAATGTATTTAAAATTTATATCAAATAATTTTTATTATCATCTTGAAAGAAGTTTTTGTTAAATTTTTAATACCGATATTATCTTCAATTCTCAAATAGTAATTGGATAAATAGATAATATTATTATAGTAGCTATTTACTAAAATACATAAAAATTTGCAAAATAATAAAGTACAAACATAATCATAAATTTCGACAGCTAAACTTAAGATTAACATGCTGACCCTGCGCCCCCAGTGGGGAGGCAACTGCTGCTGTTTCTGTCGCTTCAAAGGAACACGAGCACAAGCAACTGCCACTTCCACCACGAGGAAGAAACAATAACCAACACCACAAACATAATACCGGGATCAAGTGATATATTGGGTCGAGGTGAGAGCTCTTAAAGCACTCTAAACTACTTTTCTCGTAGATAAATACGAACACGAAATTACTATATTATCAAGTAAAATTAAAATTATTAAATTAAAAATGCTGATTTAATTCTTTAAAAAACAAAAATATGAATTGAATTGACTAAAGACAAAAGATATTTAAAAATGAAAGAAAGAAAAAATTTGAACGAAATTTTACTTAGATCTGAAATAAGTTTCACGAAGGAATTTTAAGAAACAACTGTTGATTGTTGGATCGTTGAACACAATTCAGCACTGAATAGTTTTCCGCTGAATAGATCTGATCTGCGATCGTTGGACGTTTTTTCAGTACTTTTTCTGTAAAAGCAGAGCTTTAAACTTTCAGCTAGCGAGACGCAATAAAGTTATACATATTAAAATGTCATTTGAAAAATACCATCTGGCCCACAATGTCATTTGTACACGTATGTATTATTAATTATATTTTGATTATTTCATATAAATTATTAACTTTGATTTATAATAACGTTTAATTTAATTTAAAATGGGTAGATGTGAAGAGAGGTATACCTCAAGGTTCAATTTTGGGGCCTCTGTTATTCTTGTTGTACGTAAATGATCTAACAAGTAATATTCCTTATAAAATGACTCAGTTTGCAGATGATACATCGATTATTTACCAAGGAGATCCTGAGGATGATCACAATGCGAATATCAGTTCATTACTGGAAAAACTTTACGAGTGGTTCAAAGATAATAGCCTTTGTTTAAATTTAGAAAAAACCATTGCACTTCCTTTTGGAAAGTCACATATTATGAACACGAGTGGCGTAGCGCCTTATACTCTAAATGTAAACACTGAATTTGTGAAATTCCTAGGAGTGTATGTAGACAAGAACCTTAATTGGAATTTTCACATAGATTATCTAAGGAAAAAAATATCTCCTTATATTTTTCTAATAAGGCAATTAGCTTTGAACTGTCCAGAAGAAACGGCACTATCGGCGTATTATGGATATGTAGAGTCCAATCTAAGATATGGGATCATTTTTTGGGGGGGAAGTTCAAGACTAATAGAGTTATTTAGAATTCAGAAAAAATGTTTGAGAAACATTGCTAAAATTGGTTGCAGGGTCTCATGTAAACCGTATTATGTAAAATACAACATTCTAACTTTACCATCTATCTATTTATTAGAAGCAGCATGTTTCGTAAAACAAAACTACGATTACTTCGAGAGTTATGAAACTGCTCATTCTTATAACACAAGAAAAAAAATATAGTTTAAAAAAAACTAAAAAACACGCTTTATATCGCACTAAAAAGTAAAAAATAATTGTTTTAAAATAAGCTTAAAAAGCGTTGGGCGCTCGATGTACGAAAATGTGGAACAAAGCGCCCCACGCTTTTTAAGCTTATTTTAAAACAATTATTTTTTACTTTTTAGTGCGATATAAAGCGTGTTTTTTAGTTTTTTTTAAACTATATTTTATTTTTCACTTTTTAGTTTGAGGATCTATAAAAGAATTTATTAATCCTGGGGGTCCTAATAAGGATAATGGGAAACTGTTATCAAATTATTGCATTGTCATCGGTCCTTGATACGTATGCAAAGTTTCAAATTAATCTGAGGATCTATAAAAGAATTTATTAATCCTGGGGGTCCTAATAAGGATAATGGGAAACTGTTATCAAATTATTGCATTGTCATCGGTCCTTGATACGTATGCAAAGTTTCAAATTAATCAGACTTCGGGAAATTGGTGAAAATAAAGCGTTTACTACAGAGGATCTATAAAAGAATTTATTAATCCTGGGGGTCCTAATAAGGATAATGGGAAACTGTTATCAAATTATTGCATTGTCATCGGTCCTTGATACGTATGCAAAGTTTCAAATTAATCAGACTTCGGGAAATTGGTGAAAATTATGCTCAAAGATTCCGTTACGGAGTTAGTTACATACATACATACATATTTACAACCCAAACTAATATAAAGCGTATAAAAACCGAAGCTGCAAGTTCCTAACAGCAAGATGGCAATGACACGTAAAAATGTTTTTTTTCAATTATTGAATGTTTATAACGCAGTGCCTGAAGAGATTAAATGCCTAGATATCAAAATGTTCAAAAAGAAACTAAAAATGTTCTTAAACGAAAAGTGCTACTACAGTATAAAAGATTTTATTTAATGTTTTATTAATTGTTTTTGACATGTTTTATACCTTTGGTAACATAAAATAAATTACTATTATTATTATTATTATTATTATTATTATTATTATACTTAATTGAAAATGAATTTAATTTTAATTAAATTTGGAAAAACATCGTTGAGAAAAAAATATATAAGTATTAAAAGAAACTGACAACAGAAAAATACTGAAAATCAACGTTTTTAAGCTGAAAAAAAGACATACCTACATAAATATTTACCAGAGCAAAATGCTCTCTGTGAGAAACCTAAATTCGTACGACGTACCAGGTGCCTTCGTAGCATTTTATGCGAAAGCAGGCCGTTGTGTTTTACACTTACAAAAAATGCTAAATTAAAAGAGCAAAAATTGGGAAGACTTTAATTTCACCTATCAAAAAAAAAAACCGATCGCGAAAGTGTGATCCCGATTAAAATATCAAAAATATATTAAAGTGGTAACTGAAATTAAGTTTTATTTTTCTTTAAATTTCAGTATATTATTATTGATTTGAATCTCATTATTTTGTTTTTAATAAAAATATAAAACTTTTGTCAGTGATAACTTCTTCTGCCACGTGAGCTTCTAATATTATTCTGGATTCCCAAAACCCCTAACCAAGCCAACTTCCAGGGCATATTTCAATAAAAGTGCAGGACTGTTGGTTGGCTCGAGCTCATTGTGACAGGATAAATAATAATAACTTCTCACTCACCAATATTCTGCATTAGTTTCATCAGCATCTGCAACAAAGAAACAAGACATTATTAGACATTAGTAATCATTAAATTATATTAACGTTACCTATTAAAATAAAAACAAGTTATTTTAAACTTAATATGGAGCATTATATCATCTCAAGATGTCATTTTTTTATTTTGAAACAAATATAAAATCTAAAAGAATCTTGATACATAGTAATTGGTTTCTGATGCATTTAACGAATGTATAACTCAACACGTCAATAAAAATTGGCCTCTTTGCCGATGAAAACTATTTTTTTTTTCAATTTAAAAACACATTTATTTTTACGTAAATGTGTATAATAGGACAATATTATAAACGATCCTTTCAAAAAACAGACGTTAATCAAAGATTTGATTATTTGTTTAATGCATTTCTTATCTATCAATAATGGCAACAGAATTAACTGTGGACATTATCAATAGTTTCAAAAAATTGTGGGTAAAAATAATGGATTATCCCTGCACAATAAATGTTGAATTTTGCAAGTTTATCAGCGCCTGGTTAAAGGCGCGCAAAACAAGTCAAGAAAATGTAAAAATAAATATACATACCAACTTGTGACGAATGATGAATCTCGTAACCGCCCTGCACTGAATTCCTCGCTCGGCTGGACTGCTATTTGACTGGAGTTGTTATTTGATTGATTTAGACACTGCACTGGATTTTTATTTTATTGCATCAATTTGCATAAAAAACTTATTAAAAGTCACAAATTCTTATTAAATCATTGTTTTTAACACTTTCACTGAATTGATTCGTAGTGATTCTTTCAATCTGGTTGGCCATGTCGTTGTCTTGTAGAGTTGTAACAGAAGAGAGGGCCTTCGATTTACTGATTTAAATTTTAAAAACACTTACTCGCGCGAACGTGGGGCCGGGGACAAGACCCTTTCGGCAAAAACGAAGACACTCCCGCACTTTCTGAAACACGCGAGCCAGTAACCGACGCCACGCTCTACCAGCTCAAAAGGCGAAAAACGAAAATATTTTTTTAGTACATAAAATACTGTCTGTGATCTGCATTTTAACAAAAAAATTTTGATCTCTTTTCGGAAAAAATAAAAACCCGCTCTGTTTATGTGCAAAGATCGTTGTTTTTTCTTGCAAAAATATTTGCAGATCATTTTATTGTAACCATTTTCTTTATCACAAAGCCGATGATCGTAGTCCCAATCGTAATTCCACTCGTAGTCCCAACGACGCCTGAAACACAAAGCAAAAAAAAAACATTAAGATATCAGCCACAACTATACAAAAGCGACACAGTAAGAAAAGTAAGAAAAGAAGTGTCAGGTGGGCCAACACTTCCGTCCTGAAAATGTCGCGTTTTCAGTTTTAAGACGTTGAAAATTCGCCCTCGCCCTTTTTTTACTTCCAAAGGATTTGCTGGCAGACTTGAAAGCAAAAAAAAACATTAAGATATCAGTCACAACAATACAAAAGCGACACAGTAAGAAAAGAAGTGTCACGTGGGCCAAAGTCACACTTGCAAAATGTCTCGTTTTCAGTTTTAAGGAACTGGAAATTCGCCCTCGTCCTTTTTTACTTCAAAAGGATTTGCTGGCAGAGCTGATGGGGTGATCTTTATCAATAGACGTTTCCTAGGATTTGCATAGAGTATGTCTGTAATACACAACAATAAATTCCCTCTAGGATCTACGATGTCGGAATCTTCATAATTTATGAGCGAAGCAAAAATGTTGGAAAACTGAGAATTGAGGTTAAACTAACTTTTAATCATTGAATTCGTCATTTTATTTACATGTGGCCCATATATAGTGGTTGTAAGTCATATTTTTATTCAACATAATATACAAACATCAATGTTTAATGTCTAATAAACATGGCTTCGATTGGCAAGAATTTATTTATTGTTATTTATTTTTGTTTGCTTATCAAATTTGTCCACAAAGTCACGCAATACCCTGTAGAAATATAGAACACGCTAGTTGTGTCTTTTTTTTTGTAATATATAATATTATTATACTGCTTGTCTTTCGAATGAAGGGCCAAAAGAACTAGACATTTGTTATGAAATTATGACATATTTTCGCAAAATTATTGAAGTAACTATGAAATTCCAGGGTGAGTTACAGAAAGCGTTGATATTAAAAAAATTGATTTGACAATGACTTTAGACTGTAACCATACAGAAGAAAAAACAGTGTAGAAATTTAAATCGACCTGCTCGAAAAACGATTGATATTTTTTAACCATGTACCCATGTATTTAACCTAGTTTTTTTACTTCAAGACTTTTGTTTGCAATTGAAGTATTGCCGATTTAAAATCAAATGGTAGAATTTAATTCGTTATAAAGGGTCGTATCCTATAAAAATCGCCCAGCTTCCCCAAGTTTAAACATTGATTGTCTATAGTTAAATGCCAACACTGACTACCCAGTGCTCTACTATATCTTCGCTCTATGAAACTTTCTATAGCTGTAGAATGTTTATCGATACAAAGGGGATTACCCTACGTGATTTGAAAGACAATTTGCTCTGTGTGTTACACCATATCATTTTATGTGCACACCTGCCTATTTGATACTTCAATTTTATAGGTCACTAGTTTAAATCAATTTATAATCCATGATATTTATCCGGGAAAACATTCATTTACCGATCTGATTTGGACAAGCAATTAACAAGAGTGCCTGTTCTTTGCTGGGGTTAGTGTTGCTAGGCGTCCGGATAAAGCCGGACATAGTTAGGCTTTTTGATTTCGTGTTCGGCCAAAATAAACGGTGTCCGGCTTTTGTTACGCTTTTTACATTTCGCAAACGAGGGAGCATCGAGCGTGGCCGAGCACAGGCGAATATGAATAATGATTTTTATTAACTTAAAGAAAAGAAGTTTTGTTTTGTTTAGATTGTTTTTTATTTTGTTTTGGGAAGTAATAGCTGCAGGTACATAAGACTTTGCAATTGCCTTTCATTAGAATTTAAGAAGAATTTAAAATGTTGATAAATGTTTATCTATAGAATTTAATTTTGACTGATGACTTTGGCTGAGTAGTAATAAAGTACTTGAACTGATTTGGCATTCGATGTTATTTATATTTCATTAGAATTTAACAAGATTCATGGTAATAATCAAAAAAGCTTGATTTTACATACAATTTTTTTGACGTACCTATTAATACTGAGACAAAATCCTCAATAATGTAGGCTGTCCGGCCTTTTTACCTAAATGTCCGGCCAAACTGGCTGGTCTGTCCGGCTATTTGGTTTGGCGACCTGGCAACCCTAGCTAGGGTCTTTTAAACCCCGAATTGAATTTTTTAGATGAATAATTTGCGAATTTTTTCCGTATCAATATATCAAATTTAATTTCTGTCGCTTATTTGGAAGTGCATTAAAATTTCCAGCAGGCACAAACATTTTCTGTTAATAGACCAGAAAAAACAATAAATTATTTTTAAAAAAATGGAAATGTAGTCAGATAATCTGCACAGATATAAACTTTTGTAACAGCTTGTAAATGTTCACGATGTCATAATAATATAACGTCCATGTGACACGTTGTATAGGTTTACGCAAATAGCTTTGACGGTTGTAAACGCAGTATTAAAACTAGCGTCGGGGATGATTGCCACTTTGCATCGTGTTAGAGTCATGTTCCTGTCAGAGTTGGGTGGATCGTCGCATTACATTCTACATCCCGCATCCAGCACCCACAACCCTGCGCCCTGAGGGTCTCCGTTGCTCTGGAGAGCACTGAACAACTGGCAATCCCTACTCTCCTCTCTTTTGCCATCGGCCTAATGAGATATATTATACCGTCAATACAAACTGAACATCACTTCACCAGTGTAGTAGCCAAATATCTTTTAGATCGATTATTTGGGATCAAATGAATGATTTCATTCCAAGATACGGTACGAGCTCACACAACCGAAAAGAACTCTCGCGCTACTTTTTATATCTCTTCTAAAAATACTGAAATATATTTTAAAGTTTATTTTGAAGTTTATTGATGTATTTCAAAACAGAAACAGAAATAATGAAAAAAGTTAAATTAGCATATTATTAAGAATGTAGGACTGTAGTTACTTATACAGATGTTGATATCGTAAGCCTGTATAATATAGGGACAATGTACCAGTGCCTGGCCATTTACCTGTGTTAATTATAGCTGATACAATGTAACATATTAATCTATATCTATATTAATATTATAAAGGGAGAGTGCGAATTTTGTGTGTATGCAGAGGGTAATCTCCAGAACCCCTGCACCTATTTGAAAAATTCTTTCACCACTATTTAGACTGAACCTTTAGGATGGATATAGGCTATATATTATTACGTTTAAATAAAAGGGCTTTTCGTGGAGACCAATTTTGCAACGTAAGTCGACGAAAAACAGTGGCAATCTACAAATTCGGGCAAAGCCGGATCGGGACACTAGTTTGTTATAATGTGACAAAAAATTAACAGCATTATTGACAATACAGAAGTTATGGTACCAATTTGTTCCGATAACTACAAGCTAAAAGTAGCAGACTACAGGTTGGTGTGCGAGAACTGGTATCTTTACCCTATATGCGATATTATTATATATTGTAAATTTATGAAGAACGGAAAAGCTTTGAAAACTTGAACGAGAGAACGTAAAGCGATCGCATTAATGTACAGTTCGTCGAACGCACGAATTTGTACGCTAAGGTGCGTCGACAAAATTAAAAGGAAAAGAATCTTAAAATAACATACAGCTTGATCAAGAGGGCCGATATAGCATCTTTATTCATGCCATACCTTCTAAAACAAATAAAATTAAAAAGTCAATTGCATTTTACGCATTTTATTAATTAAACACATCCATACTGTATTGTTGACCGTCTATAATCTATCTATAGTCATTCTATTTTCTTTTATAAGTGCTTTTTATTATTAAATTCTGTGATCGCTTAAAAGCACTAACATTTTGTTCGGGTAAAATTCAAATTAATATTCATTTTATGGTATACCTAGTGTCGTATTGATGGGTTCTGTTACGATGAGAGTTTGACTTTATGTTTAAACGAGAGCCAGTGAGTCGTAATACTATTACATTTGACGGTTCATGTTTATCTTAGTTTAATTTTTTAATTAAACAATTTTGTTAGCACATTAACTAGAATCTATTTTCGACAGAAAATAGAGCCTAATAGTACCAGCAATAATAATACTATACATGATAATTTTTAATAATGTGATTCATCCTTAATTAACATAGAATTTGTTCTTTTCAGGTGTGAACAATGAATTATTCTATGTTCGAAATGGCGTAGTAAGCACGTACGCCATGAATTTCATAGTAAACGTTCCATCACATATTTCTAATTTGGAATGGTCCTGGCAAAGTTTGACAAATAATCCGGTAAGTCGTTAGGTTTTTCATATTTTAATATTTTTCGTGACGTAATTATTTCAGTTACGGGCAAAGTTTCGTATTTTTAACCGACTTCAAAAAAGGAGGAGGTTCTATGTTCGACTGTATAACTAAAAAGTAAAATAAGAGTCGCTTACAATAAATATATTACCGATTGTGAAAGTACAATTAATTCGGATCCTAAAAAATTTTGGTCATATATAAAAAATAAACGTCAATTTGTGAACAGTGGGAATGATTCGATGTACTATAATGGTGTTGTGTTAAATGATAATGAGAGCATAAGTAACGCTTTTGCAGACTATTTTGAAAGTGTTTACGATGACAGTACTGCTGATAATAACTATAGCAACATGTACGTGAATGACTGTTTTAATCTAACACCAGTCAGTAATGACGAGATTCTAAATTCCATTAAGAAATTAAAACCAAAATCGTCCGCTGGTCCCGATAACCTACCTAATTTCATTTGGAAAGGTTGCTCCGAGGTTTTGCTATATCCTCTTTCAATAATATTTAATATTTCTATAAAAACATCTACTTTCCCTAAAGTATGGAAACGAGCAAGAGTTGTGCCAATATTTAAATCAGGTGATAAAAAACTAATCAACAACTATAGACCTATCTCTGTCATCTCAGCTCCGGCGAAAATTCTGGAACAAATAGTTTATAATCGTTTATATAGACATATTAGTCCGTACCTTTCTAGTAGGCAGCATGGTTTTGTGAATAAAAGATCAGTAGTGACAAACCTTACCGAATTCACGCAATGTATTTCTAATAACATAAACGCCGGCATACAGACTGATGTCATATATACTGATTTCTCCAAGGCTTTCGATAGAGTTAACCATACTTTGCTGCTAAATAAGTTGTCAGCCTTCGGGTGCGGTAATAATGCCTTGGTTTTCTTTTCCTCATATTTACATGATAGAGAACAATTTGTAAAATTTAACAACGCTAACTCAGAATTATTTCGTCCGAAGTCTGGTGTTCCTCAGGGTTCAAACTTGGGTCCTTTACTCTCCCTAATATTTATAAATGACTTACCGGATAGCCTTAAAAACTCTGAATGTGTCCTTTATGCAGATGACATGAAGTTTTACAGAGCTGTAACTTCCATTATTGACTGCCAGGGACTTCAAGCCGACCTCGAAAGTGTTAGTGAGTGGTGTGTAAAAAACAAATTATTTCTTAACATCAGTAAATGTAAGTGCGTATCCTTTTCAAGAAAACTGACTAGTATAGACTTTGTCTATGCAATTAATAACACGAATTTGCTAAGATTGGACCATATCAGTGACTTGGGAGTGCATTTTGATAGTAAATTAACTTTTAATGATCACATTACTAAAATAGTTAATGAATCTTATAAATTATTAGTAGTTATACGTTTTTCGAAGGATTTGAATAATATTAACACTATGTTTACTCTTTTCTACGCTTTTATCCGAAGCAAATTAGAATACGCTGCTATAGTGTGGAATCCAATATACAATATATACATTAAAAAAATTGAAATAATACAAAGTAAGTTTCTAAGATTCATTTTCTATAAAATTCATCATTACTATCCTACATATGCACCCTATACTGAATTACTTATCCTATTTAATATTAAATCTTTAAAATTGAGGCGTGACATTTCAGTCTTCATTTTTGCTTACAAGTTATTCCACAATTGTATCGACAGCAGTGCACTAATATCTTTTTTTAACATTAAAGTTCCATGTCTAACAACCAGAAATAGAAATGTAGTTTTTCAGACTGATACTCACTCTACACGTAACGCTGAAATGTCACCTATACACAGTATGTCTGTAATAACCAACTCAATAATGGCAAATAATCCAACAATGGATTTCTTTGCTGACTCATTACAGCAATTTATAAATAAGCTTTATTCTATCTGAATTATTGTCTTTTGTTTGTATTTTTTTTCTTTATATGTGTATGCGATTGTATTATAACACTCTGTAAGTGGACCTTAGGTCTGTTGAGTGGATAAATAAATAAATAAATATATTTTTTCTTTTTTTTTATGTATGTTCACCGATTTCTCCGTCAATTATGGACCGATTTTCAATTTTTTTTTATTCGTAAGAATGCACTTCCGAGGTGGTCCCATCGGAACCAAGTCAGGATCTGATGGTGGAATCCGGAGAAATCGAGTGAAACTCAAATTTTACCCATTGCAATACTTCATTGATAACTGCATAATTTATAGTGTTAGATTATCTAACACTAAAAAGAGGAAAATAAAATATTTTTAACAAAAAAATTGAACCGACTTCAAAAAATATGCACTAAAAAGTAAAATATAATAATTATTGTTATTTTTGGAGTCGGTGTCAGCCAAAATGAAATCTATTCCGAGAACTAGAGACATGTAAGATTTAAATTGCTACTTTCGAATTCCGATGAGACACCGACTCCAAAAATAACAATAATTATGCATATTTTTTGAGGTCGGTTCAATTTTTTTGTTAAAAATATTTTATTTATGCCTGCAGTACACATTCGCTGAGGGATACCGAGACAAAGCGAAGGCGAATGTGTACTGGAAACGCTCGCCCGATCTCCTAGAGCACTGTCTCGCCTCGCCAGCGCTCCGTATAAAGTCAGTATTTCTACCGCGAGTCAAAGGAACCGAGCGGCGAGTACGAGCACAGTCAGTACACACTCGTCGCCTCGTGCGAATTTAAATTAGAAATTAATTAGAAATAATTTATTCCAATAATAATTATACATTTGAGATCAAAATAAAATAAACTTTCTTTGGAATTAACCTACCCAACTTGGCATAGCCAGTGCTAGGGTAGGATTAATTACTACATAAATAAATGTTCTTAAGTTGCGATTTTTTTTGGTTAAAGTGTAACCTTTAATGATAAAAAAATTAAATTATGACGAACTGAACCATTGACCACAGTAATTGATTTCTTAGAACATTACCAAAATGAGCCATCCGCCATCTTGTTGGCTTCCAGGACTTTTTGATTGATCATTTTTTTTTGTGCCGGCACACGATAAAATTTTCCAAGTTAGGTTGCTATTTTTTTTTCGAAGTTAGGTTGTTAAAAAAAGGTCATCCGTCTTTTTTTTTGTTCTCCAATTGCGCACACAAAATTTTCCAAGTTAAATTGTTAAAAAAAAGGTCATTCGTGGCTAATAAATCTTCAAAAAATATTGATTTTTTTGCTTTACTCCCCCCCCTCAGAAAAAAAATGTCTACGCCGTTGCTAGTAGAAAGCCTGGTTTCATATAAAAGTTTCCATTGTCAACCCAGAAATGGTTGCATCCCCTGTGTATGATATACGCACATAATAATATACCATTTTTTTATCAAAAAAGAAATTAAAGCATAAAAAGGGCGCCAAGTTATTTACTGCGAATGATGTGAACACTAAAGAAGAGAAGACGGTTTATTAAATGTGTTTTATGTGCTCCTATTAAAACAATAATTATTAAATATTGCATCGAAAACGAAGGGGAAAATGAGAAAATCATCTTTTGGAATTCCACTATGTACATTGTATACCTATATTATCTTAACAGATACACGGTTGGCAATGGTGATGTTCAAACTGTTATATTTTGATAAAAGGTGTTATTGTTATTTGAAAATAACATTATAAATAACGGTTAAAGGTTATAGGTTAAATGGTTATTTGAATAACTGTTTATTCAAAAACATAACCTAAATGACCGATCATTTAGTAACAGCTGTACCTATTTAATAATCTGTTATTTTTGACGTGATAACGTCTTATAAATTGATGAAACACCAGCTGCACGCACGAAAAAGTGTAACGTTCCGCCTGACCCTGTGCGTGCAAGCGAGAGCGCAGTAATGTATTATTAAATATGATATTCGAGCGGAATACGTTATCACGTAAAACTATCGTCCGTAAACCGACTTTACAGACAACCAATTTTTTTAACAACCTTATTTTGGTAAGAGATCTTTTTGGAGCCGGTTATTTTCCGATAACAGTTAACTTAATAAGATGACAGGCTAGTTTTACACTTCAGAAATGTGTAATAACGGAAAAACATACTTCAACAATGGCGTAACAATTGTTCAAACTTAACTATGTACTAACTTTCTATAGTTGTCTTCAACTCCAGCTGATGTAGTTGAAATGTAATTTATTCATATATGGTAATATACTTGAGTGCCACGATTTTCAGTAGCGTACCGGCATTTAAATGTCACTTTAGTTGATTGTGGTTTTTAGGGTTCCGCATCTCAGAATTCAAAAAAATTGGACTCCTTTCTTAAAATCAGCTAAAAACGACTTGATCGATTAAAAAAAAATGGTTCCATTATTAATAATAATATAGTTCACATGATGCTAATTTACGGAGATGTACATTAAAATTACCATAGAGGTTTTACTATCAGGCAGTGATGGCCCACGGGTCAGACACTGATCCACGCAGAATTTTTAAATGACCAATGACTCAGGTGTTTACTTCTATAAACTCATTTTTTATATCAGTCAATAGTACTAAAAAAAGACGGACAAGTGCGAGTAGAACTGGCGCCCTGAGTGTTACGTAGCGTTATTTCATAAAAATTAAATTTGTCATGCAATAATTCTATATATAAAATCAGAAATTTATGATTTTCGGATTTTTTTCTTTACATGTGCTATGCAACGTTCTTTCACGCCAAACAAGATTCTAGGTTAACGGGAAACATTAAAAGTTTTGATAAGTGAGTCAGTATAAAAAAAATAATCCAGTGATTTGCAATTCTAAAAACAAAAATGATAATTGCATCGGCCAGTATTCTACCACCGTCGCTCTTAAAGACTTGCTGCTTACACTGCATTACTAAGAGCTGTTACTGTTTTTCTGTAAGCATTCTAAATTTCAAAAGTATAATATTAAAGAATTCAATGTTTGCAATTTTTTTTAATGCGATTTTTGGAGAAAACCGAAATCTTTCGGAGTTTCGGTAAAATCATCATGCTTATAGAAAAAAACACGCTGAATACAATGAGCACAAACAAACGTCTGTATGTCTTTTGGTTCAGAAGTTATTTGCGTTTATAATTTTCAGAAAATCATATAAAACCTCCGAAAGGCCATAGTTTCCAAACTAAAAGAAATATAGACGTTTGCTTACGCTCATTGAATTCAGCGTACTTTTTTCTGTAAGCATTCTGAATTTCAAAAGTACCTATATTAAAGAAATCGATTTTGCAATTTTTTCAAGGCATACCCCTTTAAAAAAATGCGATTTTTGACGAAAACCGAAATTTTTCGGAACTTCGGTAAAATCATTATGCTTATAGAAAAAAACACGCTGAATCCAATGAGCACAAACATCTGTATGTCGTTTGGTTTAGAAGTTATTTGCGTTTATAGTTTTCAAAAAATCATATAAAACCTCCGAAATAAAAAATATAGTATTTAACCATTCCCCCTCTCCCTTTACAAGTAACGCCACTGATTTAGTGGGCCACGAGCTAGTACTAAAAAAATAATTAACAAAATTTGACCCACTTCTCAAAAAGGTTTGCCATCACTGCTAAAGGTGTAGATAAAAAACACCCTGTATACAGTCAAATTTGACGAAAAAATTACGTTGTAAAAGAATTTCCTGTTTTACTAATGTTGGATTATAAATGTATCCATGAAATACATTATTTAAATCTAACGATCTGAATTGAATCATTGGTAAGTACATGGGTTCAGTTCATGTTGAAAAAAACAACAGACAGTCAAATTAAATGTACAATTTATGACTGAGGATGTTGCAACGCAAAAAAATAAAATCTCGTATATCTTGTACATAGTTTTTCTTTTGATAGAACGCGAAATAAAAGTAGTTTTCTTTTAAAAGGAATTTTCCGTATTCTGAATAACTTTAGACCGAGATATACACTACACAAGGTAAAAGCACCTGTTTCCAGCCAACCATCTCCAGCGATAGTACTTTTTTATTATACTGGGTGTTCAAATTTGACCTTCCGATTTGATTTAATAATAATAGCTTGAAGATCATCAGCAGAGACTCTTTACATAAAAAATCCGAGAGAAAAGAATTCAGCGGTGTGATATCGCACGACCTAGGCGGCCAATTACCAGGTCTTCCGACAAATTATTCGATCGCCAAATCCCTTTCTGAAAAGATTGTTTCATCCGCTGTAGCGCCGCCCTATTGACAGCACTAATTATTCTAAACATCCAATTAATTTCACGCATAATTTGTTATCACTGTCTTATAGCTTCATTCGTTTTCGGGTTTTCAGCAACTCTAGTCCTTACCGTAGCAACGTTTGCTACTAATACACCGGCAAACATAGCAAATGAAAGTTGATAAATATTAAAGTGATCGAGCACAGGTGAGTGGTCAAGAGCTGGTGCCTTTACCCTATAGAAAATGAGTGTACCCCGTGATGCATCATGGAGATCGTGGTTACCATTGGTAACACGCTTTGTACATGGCGTGGTGTGTGTCTCTCTCCTTTCTTTAGCTCTCTAGTTCGCGAAAGGTAAGCAAATATGCCAATTAAGGCCGCGATCACGTTATTTAACGACTCTTAAGAATTTTAATCAATTTTAAGGAATATTTCTATTTTTATTTGTATAGCCTAAACTTATTAAAAGGGTTTTAATCATGAAAAAACTGTCACCGCCTATAGATATGAGCCCGAATCCTCTACTTTCGTGGTAGGTACAACAGTCAGTTATTCAAACCCTGCAAGCCGCTGAACTATTTTTGAAAATTTCTTTTTATTTAACAAAGATGATCCCACTATATCTCAAGATATGAATAAAATTTAAACCACTTATTCGAAAATTATATTGTTTTCTTTTACTCTCCGTCTAACGAAAACTCTTTACAACGCAATAGCGGTCCCGCCCGGTTTCACCCGGGTGCAAAAGAACGAATGGGGAAAGAAGGCACATGAGTACGCACATTCATCTTAGTTTACCGAGATGAATGTTGTGTCCAAACTTCATAATGATAGGAGTTACCGTTCAAAAGTTTTTGTCGTTAAAAAGCAGTATTTATACTTTTAAGTAATACATGTTTTTTAATATTTACAATAAATATTTAATTGAAAACACTGTAGGAAAATTATTTTTATATAGGTACCTATAGTTGTAACAGTTCTCAAATGAGCTATTAATTAGATTTATTTAATTTGAATTCGTCGTAATAAAATTTTCAAAAATCGAAATGTAAGCCTTAGAAGAAAGCAATGTAGAAAATAGAAAAAAATAAAAATATATTCGCCGACGTGGGGCTTGAACCCAAGACCCTGTCATTAAGAGTCTTACGCTCTACCGACTGAGCTATCCGGGCTTGTGAACGTAACGCGCTAATATTGCAATATTTAGTTACGGCATTTCACTTGATAATATTTGTCAGACGGACTAATTTTGATATACATCTTGCAACATTTTTCATTGATGTTCCGCTCCAATTGGCCGTAGCGTGATATGATGTAGCCTATAGCCTTCCTCGAAAAATGGGCTATCGCAACAAAAAACATTTTTTTTCAATTCGAACAAATAGTTTCTGAGTTTAGCGCGTTCAACCAAACAAACAAACAAACTCTTCAGCTTTATATATTAGTATAGATAGATAAAATACCCGGTCCCGTCAATTTCGCTATATAATAATAATAATAATAATAATAATAATAATAATATTTATCTCTAAAATACCATACAGGCACGAAACAAGTCAATAAAAAAAAAGTTATTAGATGTTTTTTTAAATAGAGTGTACACTGTATATCTAAGATTTCTCAAAAAATTGTAAACGGTAAAAATTACTGGCCGTTTTGTTTATCGGAAGATTAAAATTTCATATACTGTGTATAGTGTACAGTATATCGAATAAAAAAAACGCGTCAATTTAACGGAGAAATGAATAATATAAAAATTGTCGGTACATTGGAAATCAATAACATATAAATTATGAAGTGGAACTAAATATACTGTTTTATTGGTATTTACAAACTTGAAAAGGAAGGAAACCGAAGCACTTTGTGCTAAGTATTCAACACGTAGCCGGTATAGTACATAACTATGTTCTATTTAAAAATTTTAATATAAATTTGTTTTAATCAATGAAACAGATAAATTATTATTGTCAATAAAGTCGAACTTCGTCTTTCTCTGAGTGGAAATTCATATCATTCCTAGGAGCCTACTTACACTAGTACAGTGGTCACAACCTTTTCCTGACCTGGTAATGAGAATGAGCTCTAAGGGGCCATTCATGAATTGCGTAAAACATTTTGATGGCCCTTAATGTACCTATAATACGCGCCACGAATCTAAAAGGCTCGGAAGTTAGATGCGAATGCAGGCTTTCTGTTGAAAAACTACAAACTCGCAACTCAACAAAACTAAAATAGCAATAACAACTTGACAATAGCGTACTCGACTGTACTTTAAAGCAGGAAAGGGACAAGTGACAAAGGCAACGAGCGATCACGGCCAATCACCGACGAGCGCACGTTCCGTGCAAGTAGCTGGGAAGTGGTGGGAGTCACAACGGCTCTAAAATGTGCCTTTGCGACGCTGTTTGTGACTAACTTCCGAACCTTTTAGATCCGTGGTGTGAATTATACTGTAATAATGTGTCTGATATGATCATCATAAAAATAAATAAATGATTTTTTTTACCCGAGATTCTAAATAGAAAACGGCACTTCTAATTAGGGAAGCTGACTGTACTAAGCTGAAAAATAAATTTGAATTTCGCTTAAACTTTAATACGTCAATGGAGAATATGACTATTGCATGTTATGTTTTATGCATAGAAACAGCGTATTTCCTGTTCACAGAATATTATTTTGTAAAAAAAAAAAATAATAAAAATAACAAATCGGTGGCTACATTCTATCAAAACATTTACTGTATCACATACAATGAGGTTTCTTTCCCGCGGCATTCGATTTTCTCTCTCTTCTGTGTTCGCCGTATATTCTGTATACAACACAGAAAATGTATTCAACTTATTTAGAATACGTTTTCACTGGTTTACTGGTAAAAATTGTTATCATTTATTTATTACTAGTCGCTACCCGCGGCTCCGAACGCGATTGTGATGAAACATGGCAGCGAAACAATAGAGGAGACGTCGGCTCCACCGTATTACAGTAAACATAACAATAGTCAGTTCTGAATAAAGATTTTACCCGTAAAGTGCCATTGCAATCGGTTCAGTCGTTTCGAAGATTAGCTCGGACAGACAAAGAGACATTTTAAAAACGATCGTTTACGTTCTAAAAGCATACAAAAAACTCCGGGTCGCAGTGCCAAACCCTGCCAACAATATAGATTATATTGTATTTGCTAATACAGGCAGTGTGGCTTTATTACGTAAACTTAGGTTTGTTTTTGGAGAAATATAAAAAAAATTACCCCTTAACGCAACCCTTAAAACAATATTTTTTTACTAAATTTCAACACTAATATCAATTCAACATTTGCACCACATTAAAATACACCCTTCAGTATGTAAATCCATACTAGCGTTTTCATAAAATTTGTAAGTCCGGTTCTGTCGGGTCGATTTTATTAAAATTTTAGCAGCACATTTTCATAATTACTAAAGGGTTCAATTTGAAATTTGAAAGGATTCTGAGAATTTTTTCGGGCCCAAAAACTTTTTTCAGTCCCTAAATACCACCCTTAACATGGCCCGATTAGGCCCATTTTAAATAGGTTTCGTGCGGTGATGGATTCGAACATGTGGACCAAATTTCGTTTAAATCTATTAGGTCTGTCAAGAGTTATAGTCCCTCCATTCCACCAACGCCAATAGTTTAAGTGCCTTATGGCAAATACACTAATAACCGTGTTAGATCAAAAAGTGAGTTATTTTAATATTACCGACAGGCACTTCAATTTTATTTATATGCAGTTTCATGGCGTCATATTATGCATTTATTTAATTTGTTATAATTTAATGTTAAAAGAGATTCATTGTTACGTAAAATTTGTTGCATCTGAACAGCTTGAAATTAATATTATATAAAATAGTAATTGTCAAAACCGACATTTTTGAGCGAAGCCGGGAGTAAAGAGTAAAGACTAATGTTAAAATACTGTTTGTCAATTATTCTTGAGATGGTCACTATAACACGTGTTTCCAATATCATCCAATCGATTACGTTGGACTTGAGCGCGTTGTCGAATGTCGGAAAAAGCTTTGTGAAGTTTCTCTGACAAGCGTTGGCCGTTGCCGCCTCTCTGCCGGATGACGCGGTGGTGTAGCCATTGTATTTCAGTTAGCTTTGCCAGCTTTATTGCTATTTCTCTATTAAATATTTTTTGCCTTCACACTATATTAAAACTAAATTTTAACAAGAAAATATCTCTTGAAATTTTATCGGCGACACAATATAATTACGTGTCTTATGAACTTCAGAAAGCAAAAACGATAAAAAATCCCACAGTTGTAAAATAAATATGTATGTATGTTAAAAATCTTAAATCTCTGAAAATTCTTCACCGATTGCATTGATATTTTGACACGACGTTGCATTCGGATACACGCGATTATTACACGCTTGATATTAACTTTACTTGTAAGTTTGTATGTATGTATGTTTGTTTGTAACCTTCGTTTGGACTACAGCAAGTGGTTTATTACTGTAGTATAATATGCCAGCACTGTAACTACTGTGGTTAGCCGTGCGGTCTAAGGCACGGGTCTTCGCTGACGTCAACTCTCGGAATCACGGGTCGTGGGTTCTAATCCCGTCTACGCCGAAATAAAAAATTTGCTTTTTTTCGGCAAATTTTTGACAATAAATCGAATTAAAAAGTGGAAAATAAATATAGTTTAAAAAAAACTAAAAAACACGCTTTATATCACACTAAAAAGTGAAAAATAAATATAGTTTAAAAAAACTAAAAAACACGCTTTATATCGAACTAAAAAGTAAAAAATAATTTTATTAAAATAAACTTAAAACAATAATGAATAAAAAATACAAGTATTATTGTGAAAAAAGCGTGGGGCGCTCGATGTACGAAAATGTGGAACAAAGCGCCCCATGCTTTTTTCACAATAATACTTGTATTTTTTATTCATTATTGTTATAAGCTAATTTTAAAAAAAATATTTTATACTTTTTTTTGATAAATCCAGAAATAATAATCAAAATTTAATAGAGGAAAGTTGAATTTGAAAGAGTAGAGTTTATATTAGTTACCCTTTTCACCGTGTATTCTGTTTAGTTCCTCGTCATATATATTATATATTTTTTTACGAAAAAAAGGGGGTGTTTCGACTTATCGTCACTAACACTAGACTCGTCATATATTAAAGTTGCTAAAAAAGTTTACATCCGTAGAAGCAGAAGCGGATGTCAATTACATCACTATTTTTATCAGCGCTATAATTTTCCTTAGAAAATAAACAAAAATATAGTTTAAGTTTTATTGTCTAACAATTTAAAACCTTTTATTTCTAGAAGTTTAAACTGAAGAAACAGAGTTGATTGGAACGGTAAACAAGAAGTAAGCAACAGAAACAATAATTGAGTGTTGAATGGAAAATTAAGAGTACAGAGGATAAAATGTATAACTTCTACTAATAAAAAATTAACAACTTTTTTTAATTTTGAGCTTTGATTCTTTTCCCTGCACCCTTCAAATATATTACACATTTAAATATGCATGCATAATAATGTGCATTTAGCTTTAAATTTACTGGCTGCACAAATGTTACGCCGTAAAGTAAAATTAACAACTTGCTATTAAAATTCTGAAGTTTTCGTGTTTTTATTAAGTCTGCAATAAATCAAAATGACATTTGTAAGTTAAAATATTCTAATATATGCATTTGCAGATATTTTATCAGTGCATTAGCATACTATATTTAATAATAGTTTTTGTATTTATATTATGATGGTTTCTTTAATATAAGACGTCATTATTTATAAAATTTATCTGCACAAGGGAATAACATCCAATTGTAAAATTTATGCATTAATTACTAGTTTTTAACCGTCATTTCCTCGCGTTAACATCGATTTTGATAACCATCTTAACCCGACCGTAACTCTTTTTTAGCAATAATAAAGATAATAAACTATGGGGAAGCCATTGAAATGTTCTCGCTCTTTCCTATATAAGATCATGTAGTAAATGTAAAAAATACAGGCAACAAACAAATACATATTAATCTGTAAGCCAAAATTAAATAAAATAGCACTCACTTGCGCATAGTTCTATGACGTCACCAGAATTGACGGACAAAGAGACACGTACGCGACAGAGATGAAATATGTTTTCTGAAAATAAAAAAAAGGTTAATTACAAAAACTCGACAGTCTAGCCGTTTGAAGTTTTCTGTGTAGCGATACAAGCTGTTCAGTTTTAAAGAAAACCATAAAAATGTGTTGCCCCCAACATCATGTCAATTATAAATATCAAATTATCAAGACAGTTTAATATTACTACATTTAATTGCTATAAATTGATGTACATACGTATGACAAGTGACAACAGCAAGTTGAATCCGGCTACAGGAATTAATGTTCCATGCCAGCGAAAATTATTTTTACACAAAAACCACATTTTCACAAAAAATAACACTGAACTAATATCACATACATAAACAAAGAACATTCGAGACTCCTTTTCAATAATTACATTTTTAAATCAACAATTTTAGGTTATAAAGTTTAGAATTAAACATCGTGCACAATTATTCATGAGAAATATATTATGACAGGAGACGTTCTTATGTTTTTCTGGGTATACTGTAGCAATGTAGGTATACCAACTTAAAAAACATACCAGCTTATTGCCGATCCAAAGGTGATAATGATTTAAAGTTAATGGATAGTCTGCGTATTTACATGTAATCTTTAAAGAAATGCCGTAATTAGTTTTTAGATATTATGCAATACCCAACATTTTTTCTTTATTATATTATTTAATCATTTTTAGTCGCATTGCTGCAAAACTTCTATTTACGGACTAGCTGGTTAATAATCATTCTAATTGATAAACTGTATTTTTCTGGACATATTATCTGCATGGATTTTTTACTTGTTTTAAGTAGGGACCCATGAACAGTTAATGTTTAATACAATATACAATATAACAATATAAAGATAATTTGTCTACATTCAACCTAACAATTCACAAAGATTAAAATTTATAATATGTGACAAACATAAAATTTACAAATAAATAACGACAATCGAAATGATGACAATAAAAAAAGTTTTATAATTATTTCCCACATGTTTTGAATTACCAAAGAATGAAATAAAAAGCTCTCCAGTAAAAAAGTTTTATTTCATTTTCAAATCCCTTATCCAGTCAATGGTTCAAGATTCAATAGGAAGATGTAAACAATGCATGACTTGGGATTTACCTACCCGGAAAAGGATTTGAGTATTTCAAGGCAGATTTATAGCAGTCGCAACCCTTTGCCTCATTCGTATTGCTAAAATTACTACATCGATACTGTAGTCTGTAATACATTTTTCAAATATATTTTTTTAGATATATTTTTTTCACAAGAAAATTAATTTGATACATTATAAGCTTTTATGTTTTGGTTTAATAATTAATTAATATTAGTGATGATTAATTCATGACTATTGCAATTGTACGATTAATCGATTACAACTGCTGAAGGTATATTAGCAGAGAAATATTTATCATAGAGATAGATAGAGATAGAGATTTATTGGTTTTAAATTATACAGAAAGTTAAAAAACACGTCAAAAAGTACATACAAACTAAGGCAAATCATTTGCCTCTAAAAATTCTGGAACAGAATAAAAGCATTCCCTAAGTAGATATTTATAAATAATTTTTTTAAATAATTCTAATTTCTTGTTCCTTGTTTCCATAGTTAGTTTGTTAAATAATTGAATTCCTAAGTAATTAGGGCCATATGTGGTGTTTTTATTATGGAAAAGAGGAACAAGAAAATTTTCTTTGTTCCTAGTATTATATTGGTGCAGAGACATGTGATCAATAAAGTTCCCTGAATTTTTTTTAATAAACATCAAGCATTTATAAATATACTGACACGGTAGTGTTAAAATATTTAATTGTAAGAACAACGGCTTGCAACTATCCCGAGGCTTAGCATTACACAAGATTCTTATTGCTCTTTTTTGCAAAATAAATAGTCTATATGCAGATGGGGCATTGCCCCAAATTTCAAGTCCATACAATAATTGAGAATGGAAAAGGGCAAAATAGGCTGTTCTTAGCACATATAGATCTACATTTTTTGATAGTTGTCTGAGCAAATACAGTGTTCTTGAAAGTTTACATTGTATGTTAGTTATATGATTCTTCCAAGTTATTTTACTGTCAATGGTAAGACCAAGTAAATTAATTGAACCCGTGCTAACATTACCAAAAAATCGCAAAGTTTGCGTTTTTTGGGTGTTAAGTGTTAGCTTATTCGCCGTGAACCACAGCAGGGCCTCCGACTGTGCAAATCTACTTTTGATTAGTAAGTTCGATTTATCTATGTCTTGTACTAACATAATTGTATCATCAGCATATAAAAAGGTCGTAGCTGCTTTAATATTAGCCACAATGTCATTGATGTACACAATGAAAAGGACCGGTCCGAGGACCGAGCCCTGTGGTACACCGTGCCGCATTAACTTTTGTTCTGATTTATTTTCTCCGGTTTGAACATATTGATATCTATTAGTTAAATAGGAAGACATTAGGGTCAAAGCAGTACCTCTGAAACCATAAACTGATAGTTTTTTTAATAAAATTTCATGTGAAACACAGTCAAAAGCCTTACTGAGATCCACGGCAACAGCTTCGGTTAACAAGCCGGTGTTTTTCCCCTCAAAAGCAGTGTTTAAAACATTTATCAAAGCTTCAATAGTTGAACCTTTAGCTCTGAAAGCAAACTGATGGTTAGTAAAAGTTTTATTGATTTCAAGGAAAGATATTATCCTAGATTTTAAAATGTATTCTAAAATTTTAGAAAAAATTGGAATTATGGAAATCGGTCGATAATTCGACGGATCATTAACATCTCCTTTCTTATGAATTGGTATGACTTTGCTAATTTTTAAAGTTTTAGGAAATACACTATTTTCAATACAACTATTGAAAATATGAGCCAAAGGTTCCGCTATTGTATCAGATACAATCAATCCTCATCTGTGAATTCGGAAAGACTATTTTCTACAGCTGGATTTATAAAAAGCCCTACACAAAAAGATGAAGTGAATTTGACTCTATTCAATAAATAGAGTAACTGTGATCCATTGAAGTTAATGATAGGTATTTGGAAAAAAATCCGTGGCATAAGGATCGAAAATGAAGCAATATTGCTTCATTTTCGATCCTTATGCCACGGAATTTTTTCCAAATAGGTACTTATCAAAAAGATGAAGTCTGCAGAGTTTGCAACTTTGATTTTTAAATTTTAAAGCACTAGTGCGAAATAGGTGATAGGCAGCTATGTTATATATAGGGTATGCAAAAAAAACTTTAGATCTGTTTTTTTTTTAAATAAAGCAGGCCTAAAAGCTTTTTTTGTTCATATTGTGCATATTTCTGTAAGTGAAATAAATATGAATAAAAACCAAAAAATCGTCTTTAGTTCATATAAGGATAATAATATATTTGATTATACAGTAAAGACAAAATTTTTTGACATCCATTTTTTAACGTCAAGCTTTCAATAAGTATGTGATCATAATATTCCGTCATAATATATTATGTAATAGCACAATGTTCTATCAGAGGGTAACGGTAAGGGCTAGATTAGAAGGTTGCTAAGCAACAAGTGGGGGCATTCAAATAGGCAAGAATATACTGTGTTCTGTTCTACGCAATCAACAGTAAGCACTTTTAAGGTTCCCCACATTTAAACGTTTTGTGGTACATATTACAAAACATTTTTATTAAACATAAATCACAATCAGTTTAGAATTCATTTTTCCTCTACCCCGTATAATATATAGTTTTAATATATAATGACAAGCGCAAAACCACTCACTGATTCACTGACTCATCACGAGATCTCCAAAACTATTCGCCCAATTGACTTGAAATTTGGCATAGTTCTCGACACTCATTAAAAACGGATTTTATACAAATCCTATCGAAAACGAATACTATGGGTGTGGATGGTTCCGTAGATGGGGATGATCAATACATTTCCAGAGAAAGAGAGAGACTATGTATAAATAAATATTACAGTTTTGCATCCGGATGAGGCCGGAACGAGCCGCTAGTAGTTTATATTTCCGGTATAAAATCCTTTGAATTTAAAAAAAAATAATGTGTCAGTGTGGAATAAATCTCATTTTTTAAAAATTGTGAATAATGCTCATTAGTGCCGGGGCCGAGCTTTTATTAATATAATAGACTGGGGTCCACATGCCACCAGTCACCACAGCACATGGAGCACATGCAAGTTCCTTGAACAGCACTGAACGGATTCTGTCAGGAGATGGGAGTTGTTGGATGGAACAAACAGAGGGTGGGAGGGTTGGTAGTTATAGAGGTACTGCCAGTGCCATAGCCACAGTATGCGTGGTTGTTTGAACAAGCGTAATTGATATCCGGTACCGGATGTTAGCCCTGGTATAGTGCTATGTAGTCGATGCTTCGCCAATCTGACAAACAGTGCGAATAAGCGAACAAAATTCTCTTCGCCTATACTCTCTACAATTTCACTTAATAGTGGCGGGTCGTTGACGGTTTTAGCGTCAACGAAACCGTCAACTACACCTATCCCCCGATTTACACGGTAGATACGTTCCTGAGAAAAACGTGTAAATCGAAAATTAAAAATTTTCAAATCAAAACCGTGTAAATCGAAAAGCTTGCAGAAAATGCATAATTTTGCTATTTAACAGTTGTGATTTTTTTCAATATTTTTAGGTGTACACAGAAATAAAAATAAAATGCATTGACAGGTTCTGAAACTGTGAAACTTTCACTCAAATACAATTTTCCGTAGATAAAACTTTAATTGTATGCGAAGAAATACAGACATAGTGTGCGTGTGCAGCAAGTCAGCACATAAGCTCGGGATTCCCCGTGAGATGTGTACACAGCGCACGTGTTCAATCACAGTAGCATTTAGTAGAGTGCGATAAAAACAAAAAAAAACTTATTTGGAAAACCGTGTAAAAGCGAAAACGTGTAAAACAAGTACCGTGTAAATCGGGGGATGGGTGTAGTTAAAAAACCAGTCGATTTTGTTCGCTAGGCGAGACCTTTGCGGAAAACTTGTATATTTCGTTGGTTTAATAACAAACACATAAAGTTGCTAGTTGTTTGTACGAATAAACATTTTTGGTGTGAAATATCTAATCGACGCTGTAATGGCGCGACACTGTGAGGATACGTCGTTACGTTTCTTAGTTACTAGTTTTTCGTTAAATGACAGCGCGTAACGCTTGCTGTGTGTATGCGTTGGATTGTATCATGTCTGTCTGTTATGGAATTTTAAAGAAAAATAGCGAACAAAGATTGTGTTCAGCCTGTTTTTAAAGACTTTTGTAAGTAGATAAAATGAAGTATTGACACTAGTATCATCGAAATCACTTCAGTCGTTATAAAATACCTAAAAAAACGCATAAAAAAAAGACGGGTTGCACTCCGGGAGTGCCGGCAGAAGTGAAAACTTGAATATTACCTCTACTCTCCATCCGTCTTACGAATTTTCGATCAGTTTACCCATACCTCTACTCTCCATCCGTCTTACGAATTTTCGATCAGTTTACCTATACCTCTACTCTCCATCCGTCTTACGAATTTTTGATCAGTTTACCCATACCTCTACTCTCCATCCGTCTTACGAATTTTCGATCAGTTTACCTGTACCTCTACTCTCCATCCGTCTTACGAATTTTCGATCAGGTCACGTGTCCTGACGCGAGTTTAACATTTTTTACCCATTACAAAAAAAGTGTACAACGCCGCTAAAGAAGTTTTCACTTCAAAAAGAAATTACAGTCAAAGGTTTTAAGTCTCAGTATTGATATTGGCATTGAAATGGCTTGCATTTTCAAATGTTGCGCTTCATTATAGTCACGCTGTACAAATGTAATACCTAACATAGAGGATATACTAGACTCGAGAGCCGACACTAAATAAACAACGATCAACTGCTCCTCTCTCTCTCTCTCCAGCCTCCATTCTCCGATTTCGTATCGCCATCGACTGTTAAACAAATCTCTGTCGGCATAGGCACTACGCACACTATAGAGTTCTATACGGCACTACATTACTTATATACCATAGCTGATATAAGCTCGCATTAAACGGATCATTGTAGCGTCATGCTAACCGTATTATAAAGCTATTGCTAAGAGTAAACAGTATAGAATATAGATAGTATACTTTACAGTATACTCAATAGAATTTTATAACACCCCAACTGGTATCAACCGTCCCTAACTAGCCAATGTATTGTCCGCCGATTGTCTACGACCCACTTGTGTTGGTCAAATTGACAAATTATAGCAGAGTGTATATCTAAGATGGAATGAATTACATTACACATTGTGTTAAAACGAGCGCCAGCAAATTTAAACAGTCACACACGTGATAATATGATTTCTCCCAAAATTTTTGCACGCATCTCCTGGTTTTCGCTTTTTTTTACACTCCCAGTTGAATTTGAAGCAGTTTCCGAGTTCCACTTTCGGTGAACGCACTGTATATATATTGATCAACGATCATTATTAATATATATCAAGGCCCATTTTTAGGTTGAAGAATTTAGAAACAATTTGTTATGAATTTTTTTATCGACACCAATATTAATTTCTCCACTTTCGGAATTGGTATGTTTAAAAACTTTGTCCGAAATTTTACGAAATCTCGGAAACCCGGTACCTATAAAAGCTCTGGTTTGGAACTAGACTGTAGATTATAGATGCTCAAAATTTAAGGTTATCAGCGGGTTTAGGATTTCACCTGTTGCTACAAAACGTTTGTCAGATTTTGTGCCCTTTTGGAGAATTATACTTTGCAAAGACGATACAATTATTCGATTTGAAAAAAAATCCAGAGAATTTTTCATATATTTTAGAAAAGCTATTTTTTTTTAAATTTTGAAAAAACATCAGAACTTATTTACGCTCCAATATATTAAAAAAAAGTGGTCTCGCAGATTTATATAATTAAAAAAAAAATAATAGAACGGAAAAATTCAATTTAAATATTTTTTAGACAAAGTTTAAAAATGTATTTGAAGTAGCTATGTTTTGGAATTCAAGCTGACAAGGACAACCCCTTATAGAACGTCACACGTTATACGTATTCAGTAAACACATCCACCCTTTAGCCATCCTCACCCTAGCACTGCAACAGTGATTCTCAAACAGCAAATAATCTATACTAATCTTTATATATATATTTTTTTTCTGTCCGTGTGTATGTCACTGAATTCCTCCTAAACGGCTGGACCGATTTTGATGAAATTTTGTTCAAGGGGATTCGAGAATGGTTTAGATTCACAATTTGATCCACTGGAAAATGCTTTTTTAATTAATTTTGTATTTTTATTTTTTATTAATTTTCCAGTGGAGCAAATTGTGAATCTAAACCATTCTTGAATCCCCTTGAACACACAAAAAATTTCATCAAAATCGGGCCAGCCGTTTAGGAGGAATTCAGTGACATGCACACGGACAGAAGAAATATCATATAATTATATTAATACGCTAAGGTTAAAGATGTTTGCCTCCCTTTTTAGAAAAAACCTCACAATTTCTCCACATAAATTATATATCATTTTACAGATAATTGCTTGCTCTACTGACATCGACAACTAAAATATTTATTATTGCTTTTGTTTTTGTAAATTAATTAAAATACAGCAACGCTGAACAACGTCTGCCATCTAACGGTTTTAATTTTGAAACAGCGAGCAACGCTGAACAACGTCACAGCAATGCTGCATGATGCCATCTGGCTTAGCTCAACGCTTTTGCTACTTGCGCCTCTATATGACAATTTTAGTAAAATATTTCTTCGATCTGTCATCTGAGCTTCATATTGTAATACAATAAAAAGAAGAACGTTATAAGCAGTGTGCAAAATTAGAAACGAATTGAATACCTGCAATCATATTTAAAAAATAATTTTGTAAAGTGATAATTCTTATACTTATTTTGTGCGAATAATTCGCACAGGTCACACTAGTATATAAAGATATGGTATGCGTACATTGCGACACGTTAGTTACATTTTCAATCTCGTGAATTAATTTCACCCCACGTTGCCAAAAGAAATAATACTTCAAAAATATTGTTAGTCGCTGTTTTCTTCGAAGCATAAGCGAACACTCCATGTAAAGCACCCTTTCATACTAAAATCTCTACTCTCGGTGAATATTTGCCGGTGATATTATCACGTTATAAATTAACAAACAAAATACATATCTCCTAGTTAATCGCTTTGCTATTTTACTTCACTTTAATTTACTGCACTTAAAAATTAGTTGAACCATTCACGTTTTTAAGTGAAGAAAATTGAAATTTTCATTTTTCTACCGTGCTAAAAATTTTACAATGCAAAATGATAGTTTTAGATAAATAATCGACGGCTTTATTCAGATACTAGCTGCAACCCCGGCTTTGCTCGAGGAATAGTTCTGTACGGATACAATCTATAAAATGCAGTTAGAGTAAGAACTTCGGTACGGGTTTTTTATTGTCCTCGTCAATGAAATCAGTGGCTAAAACAGCATTCGACAGTAAACTTTTATTGACAGAGTCGAGCAGGCTGTCATGGCGTGTGTATAAGAAATAATTTTCATTCATTGTTATTGAGTGCCTACTCGAATATTGCATAGATATGTCGTCGATTTGAAATAAATATTTTTCTACGGCATCTACGCTTAATAATTTTTGGTTTCAACGAAATTACTTAGTAATATAGACTAGTGTGACCTGTAGTATAGTAATTATCACTTTACAAAATTATTTTTTAAATAATATGATTGCAGGTCTTCAATTCGTTTCTAATTTTGCACACTGCTTATAACGTTCTTCTTTTTGTTGTATTACAATATGAAGCTCAGATGACAGATCGAAGAAATATTTTACTAAAATTGTCATATAGAAGCGCAAGTAGCAAAAGCGTTGAGCTAAGCCGTCAGATGGCATCATGCAGCATTGCTGTGACGTTGTTCAGCGTTGCTCGCTGTTTCAAAATTAAAGCCGTTAGATGGCAGTATGCAGTATTATGTCTGTTGTATTACAATATGAAGGTCAGATGACAGATCGAAGTGTTGACGTTGTTTCAAAATTTAAGCCGTCAGATGGCAGACTTTGTTCAGCGTTGCTGTATTTTAATTAATTTACAAAAACAAAAGCAATAATACATTTTTTAGTTGTCGATGTCAGTAGAGCAAGCAATTACCTGTAAAATAATATATAATTTATGTGGAGAAATTGTGAGGTTTTTTCTAAAAAGGGAAGCAAACATCTTTAACCTTAGCGTATTAATATATATGACGATTTTTTAAAATTATAGTTTTATATTATGGAAAAAGTACGTCCACAAAACTCATTAAGCATGTTTGTCCTGATTCTCTGACATTTAACAATGGAAATCATTTATCAGTACAATTTAAATGAAAGGAGGTCATTGTTTAAATAAAATATGATACGATAAGTAAGTGCACCTAGTAAACCGTTTATTGCGTGTCTAGCTTCTTTGTATTTGGCTCTGCAGTCCATAGCCACATACCGCCTGCCGACATTTCATTATTTATATGTAAAAACGCTGTATTCAGTATTCATAATTTATTTTATATAATATAGCTACTTAATTTTTAGAATGACCAATGAATCCAACCCAATCTCAAAAAAAAAACCAAGCTAATATGACCCACTTCCCGTTATCCGATTCAGCTGAAATTTTGCATACGTAGGTAGTTCCGATCACAATACAATATTATAATAACTGACTGGTCCGGATTTCGACCGGATGCAAATCGCACTTTTAATAAAGCACACTAAAAACTTAAAAACAAATATGTATATAGCATACAAACATTACGACTATATAAATGAGAAGTTTTGTTGAATTAATTTCTAGAAATGTAAGACCCAGCTTTTCGTTATAGTTGTCCTGTAAACTTTACATATTTTTAAACTTGTGATTTAAATCTTAGATTAACATCTGAATAGAACTCTTCAAATAAATAAAATTATCGACTGTACATTGACAAAAAATTATAAAATTATAATTCAATAGATGACGTTTTGGTCCGGATTTGGATCTTCTTCAGAAATAATCTAAAAAAATATATAAATGAATTAATATCTACTTATTTTCTGATAGAATTAAGATTGAACTATTTTTGAAATATTAATTAAATTGGTCGATATTTTTATTTATTTGTGATTTAAAATTATGAAAAAAATATTTTTCCATTCCCCAGCTTTAAAATACAATCCCACATGATATATAAAATTAATCTCGACAATTAAAGGTTTTGTTTAATTATTCAATAAATAAAATTATCGACCAATTTTTCAGACAATATATTCCAATTTTTCAGACAATATAATATATATTGTCTGAAAAATTGGTCGATAATTTTATTTATTGAAGAGCTCTAATCAGACGTAAATCAAAGATTTGTTTAATTATTATTGCAGTTATTTGAAAAATGCTCCACGCATCCAGCGAATAGTAAGGAGTTACTGTAAACGTACCGAAATAATTTTAAATAGTCTTTCGTTTGTACGTATACATATCCTTATAACGCATAATTAGAACACATTGGTCATTTGGGCATTATAATGAGAATTTACACTAGTTCATTTGTAAAGGGCGAGTGGTGACAGAGCGACAACCTTTTCCACTTGGAAAATGCCAGCTGGACAATTGCTGAGATTAACGACGCGAGAAAACTGTTGTTCTCTACAAACAAACTCAACCTTTGTTATTAAATTGTTAATTTGATAACAAAACTTTTACAGTTAACATTAATTTTATTACTTTCTCGACTTGGCAGGCCAGTGTTTTGTTAGCTAAGGCTTGTATCCCGGTCGACGCGTAATTATTTTGCTCAAAAACTGTTTAACTTGCAAAATGTTTTATAACTCTGAAATACTAGCAGAGTTTTCAATTTCCGTCAAGTTGGGTGAATTTTTTTCCAAAGTACCTACTTCATTTTTATAAATGAACCAACGTGTATGAAATTGAAGCTTTTAAGTTTTAACCTAATATTTATTTGTTCTAAATTAAAGTTTGCGAATTATGAGGAAACGTAATTCATTATTTCCGATTTTATAAGAATTTTAGTAACTAGCGGCCCGGTCCGGTTTCGTCTGAATTTGTAGATTGCCAAAATTTTTTTGTCGACATACGTTGCAAAATTGGTCTCCACGTAAGCGCTTTCATTTTAACACGATAACATATAGCCTACGTCCATCCTGAAGGTTCATTCTAACTATTGAAATCGAATGAGCAGTTTCGGAGATTACCTCCTACATCCAAACTAACAAACTTTACCTTTTTATGATATTGCATAGATATTAGTGATGTGTCGCTCCTGAGCGAGTCGTTCATAATGAACGACTTCTTTCTCGGAGCGGAGCGAGTCGCTCTTTTTTTTTGTGAATGACTCACTCCGAGTGCCATTGCTCTGTGCTGAGCTGTTCTGTACTGTTGCATTCGCACATTTACAGAGCGCACACAGCGCAAGCCACAGAGGCACTAGTGAATTTTGCACGTACGCAGCTATCTTTGCTGATTCATTTAATGTTGAATGACACACTGTAAGTGCAATAGTACTAAACTTACAGTGACTTAAACCATTCACATTGACGTCGTTGCCAAATATATAATATTGTAACAATAAACATTATTATTGTTAAACTTTTATTATATTTTATAGTTTATCCGAAATGTAAATAATATAAGATCAGAATCATATTAAAATGAGCTCAGAGCTGAGTGTGTGCATTGTGCTGTGCAATGCTACATGACTCATGAGAATGCATGATGACAGTTCACACCTCTGCAGTCTGCACTTCTGTGTCTAGTGTCGCTCTTTTGAGCGACTCTTTTTAGTGAGCCAGCTCCCAATAAAGAGTCATGTGGACACATCACTAATATAGTTTCGGTACATATTATGTTATTAAATAGATTGTTTTTTATTTCAAAAACGTTACTTAATTCACGTATTCCTCTTGTGAAAAAATTGATTTTTATAGAATCACCAGTCTGTCTGAATAAAAGATACAGTAAAATCACGTAAAAGAAATTCTACACTACTGTAAAAAAATTATTAAAACAGACGAAATTTATGCATTACAGCTAGGAACAGTAAGTATGCATAAATCAACAAACTAGATATCTACGGCCTACGACTAATTTCTACGCAATATGGAAGCGACAAATGTTTTGCATAATGTAACATCGGATCACCGTACGTGACGTTCGTTTTAGTAACATTGACGGATACTGAACACATTGCAACCTTGATATCATTTAACATGTCATTCAACACACATAAATACCGGCACTATCAATATACAGGGTGTAAAATCGATTTGCAAAATATCTTTGTGTTGATAGTTTCACGTGCTTCGGTTAACGAGAAAATAACTCTATTATACAGTAAAATTGTTCCTGCACTATTCCCATAAAATATCTACACTAGCGGTCCCGCCCGGTTTCACCCGGGTGCAAAAGAACGAATGGGGAAGGAAGGGACATGAGCACGCACATTCATCTTAGTTTATCGAGATGAATGTTGTGTCCAAACTTCATAATGATCGGAGTTACCGTTCAAAAGTTTTTGTCGTTAAAAAGCAGTATTTATACTTTTTTTAAGTAATAAATTTCTTTTAATACTTATAATAAATATTTAATTGAAAATACTGTAGGAAAATTATTTTTATATAGGTACCTATAGTTGTAACAGTTCTCAAATGAGCTATTAATTAGATTTATTTAATTTTAATAAGTCGTAATAAAATTTTAAAAAATTGAAATGTAAGCCTGAGAAGAAAGCAATGTAGAAAATAAAAATATATTCGCCGACGTGGGGCTTGAACCCAAGACCCTGGAATTAAGAGTCTTACGCTCTACCGACTGAGCTATCCGGGCTTGTGAACGTGACGCGCTAATATTGCAATATTTAGTTTAGGCATTTCACCTGATAATATTTGTCGGACGGACTTATTTTGAGATACATCTTGCAATATTTTTCATTGACGTTCCGCTCCAATTGGTCGTAGCGTGATATTATATAGCCTATAGTCTTCCTCGATAAATGAACTATCAAAAAGAAAATGTTTTTTCAATTCGAACCAGTAGTTTCTGAGATTAGCGCGTTCAACCAAACAAACAAACAAACTCTTCAGCTATATATATTAGTATAGATATACAAGCGAAATACCATTCACTGACTCACTGACTCACTGACTAACTCATCTCCAAAACTATACCTATGTCATTCATTTTTCGCCGATTAATTTTGTAGGCTAATTCTTGGTTCTTCATTTGGCGAATTCTTTATCGTCGGAAGAGCTGTGATCATTTTTAGGCAAGGGGAAAGGATTTGAGATGAAAAGTGTGGGCACTATTTATATAGGTATCCAATGCTCTTAATAAATGTAAAAGCAAGATGCCAATCCGAATGTTCGTAGTTGTCATTTGTTGCATTTCTAATGATAGTAATATTGTATTGTTAGCCGGCACGTAAATATAGCCGTCCTTGTAAGTTCCGCTCCAAATCATTACATTTCATTACAATGATACTGTTTCCATATGCATCATCAATGTGTACATAAACATTACATTGTACATAAAGCGTAATGTACATACGTCACAACCCATATATGTTACAGACACATCTAACAATAATAAAAATATAGAATAGTTACTTCTTAGCACACTAGTGCTTGCTGAAGATGAGAGCATAGCTCCCGAATGTACATCCACTAATAAAACTGTTGTGGTAAGAAGTAACTATTCTATATTTTTTATTTTTGTTTCAACCACAGTGCTCCTAATATTTGTACTTCGAATAATAATTAATCTATTAATTCAATGAACAGAACATTATCCCCTGAAGAGATGCTGGGACTAAAATTATCAAAGCTAAGTTAATTATTTTAAAAAAGAGGAGCCGTCGTGATACGTCGTACAGATGAGAAACATAAATTTAAGCTTGCCAAATTCAACTTTAAGTTACAAGTAGCGCCACTTAAATGACTATTCCAGTAACTATTAATTGTACTTCTAAGGAAGGAAATTTTAGTTTCTCAGAAAGATTACGGCGTTATTCGCTTCATTGATTTTGTAATTAATGGATTCTGAATTCAAATCAAGTTTTGAATATTGAAAAATATTAAAAACTTTTTTTAGTTTTAGTTTACTTCCTGTACTATTCGAGTATTTTGTATTTATTAAATACTCGTCTGGACTTCATAATTTCAAAAAGGAAAATCTTCTCTTCACACATCCCTGTTAAATTTTCATTTTGAATTGTGCATAAGCGAAAAGTCTGAAATCATGTTTACCCACATTTTTATAAAAGTAACGAGACTGAAATATATACAACGTAGAAATATATAGGTATATAATATCAAGGGAATGGGGAAGGTTCGAGAAAGAACCCCCTTTCACGTGACAGCGCTCACCTTGGAGTCTAATTGAATACCGAACATTCCTTTACATACAGTATAACTGAGTTCGAACTGTGAGGTTCCTCATTTCTTCATTTTCAGCGTTGTTAAGTCTGAACTTCAACTCCCCGTACTTCCATTTCCATCTGCATCTTCACCTCCATTGGGATTGGGAGATATCTGATATCGTATCGTAACAGTAAACTCCCTTAGGTTTCACTCAGTAAATGGAACTTCATTGTTCAAACGCAATCACGCTAATATAATAACGTTTGAGTTTTGTGCTGTATTAAATTTTCACGTCAAATATGTAGAATTGTTATTATATTGTAACAAAACTGTAGTAGCCCGTGGCGGAAATTATTTATTTGCAATAATAAATGTTTAACAAAACAGTAAAACACACAAACAAAAGCGTACTTCTTTAACTTATTAGAAATAATAACGTTAACAGAAACAAAACTAATAGTTCTAAATTATAAAATAAAAGACTAAGTAACAGAGAATATAGTCACTAAATTATGTACACAAAAATTATTTACACATAGGAACACAACACAAAGTTTATCTATTACAGTAACTGATTCACACTAATTGTTCAATAAATAAAATTATCAACCAATTTGGTCGATAATTTTATTTTTGAAGAGTTCTAATCAGACGTTAATCAAAGATTTAAATTTCACACTAATTGTATTTACAAAAAGTTATTAATGTTAAACAGATTTAAAAGTTCTTTTCGAGGGTAGTCGGGTAACAGAGGTCTAAAATAAAAAAAAAAATTAATTAAGAAGACGCGCAGCTTCTGGCTATGTGCGTCTATTATTTCGTAACCACTAAATTTGCCTAACATAATATATGAACGACTGTATAATATAGATAATTTAATGTAACGAATGTAAAGCTTGCATTAAATCAGCCAAAAATCGACTTTATTTAGTACCGGAAAACATCTTCGCATTTAAACATGTTTTCGTTATAAATGAATCATTTATTTTACTAATCAATAATCACCACAAATGGGTAAACGATGTTAAAGTCATCGTAATTTAAAAGTGATGATTGATGAATAATTACAAATTACTCGTTTAATTGAAATACACTCCATAAAAGTAAATTCAATACCATTAAGTCATTGTTAGCATTACTGTTTGTGCAATTCAAGGTGGCTTCACATTGTTTAATTTACACATTTCTAAAATTACTGTTTAATAATATCCCATCCGAATATACCTGACATTAGCATTAATAAACAAAGCTATTTATAATTGACCGGCAAATATATTTAATAGATTAAGTTTCCAAAAGAAAAAAATGGTTTTTTAATTTGCGAAAAAACGAACAATATTTTTGACCTGACTTTAAACAAACAATTCTGTGATTAAAAAAAAAGGTTTGCACTCCGGGAGTGCCGGGGGAAGTGAAAACTTGAATATTAACGTCTGACGTATTTTCGATCAAAATGGTTTGTATCATAGATTGCATTTTTATGTAGGTACGATATTTCAACGCTAGATGTCTAACGTTGTATAAATAAAAGTTGTCGTCTTAGATCAGGTCACGTGTCCTGACGCCTGACGCGAGTTTAACAGTTTTTACCCATTACAAAAAAAGTGTACAACGCCGCTAAAGAAGTTTTCACTTCAAAAATACAATCGGAAATTTGGTAAAAATAGATGGCAGAAAGAGGCTTCGTTTTCTAATAAAAACTAATTGCTCTTGTACAATACCCTATCATCCACCAATCCATATTTTCAACAAATACTATAAAAAACTGCATTATTGTGACAATTAGTCAGTTATCCAAGTGTGTAGGCTTTCACGGCCGATGTTGATTCAAATCTTCTTGGTTTCCGGGCTTTTATGCCGTGGTCCATTAGTATTTCTACCAATCATTTAAAAATCATTTAAAAACTAATTTTTCACAACTTTCTGAGACATGTAAAGGAACCCGTAACGCTATGATACGGATACATAATAAAATCCCTGAAGATATTAAAACTATAGAAAACAATCTAAAATTCAAATATAAGTTAAAAACACATTTAATAAAAAAAACTTATTATTCCCTGGAAGAATTCTGTAATTAATGCAACTGGTGACGCTATTTACACATGTATACATGTTTTTTTAAATAAAGTTTGTTATTATTATTATTATAATGGACCACGGCATACAAGCCCGGAAACCAAGAAGATTTGAATTAGTTAGTTCTAAACTTCTACACTTATTAAACACTAGCCTTTACAAAAATCTTATAATTTTTGACCACGAGCTCTAGGCCTATTGTGCTTATAAACATAAATAACAAAATAATATGAATCGGATGGCTTATGACAGACTATATTATTGACCACCTGTATGCGTCCGGAGTTGACGCGGCGTTATAGTTACCACCGTTACCACAAACTGTCCTCCTCAATTTTCAGTCAAGACTCCTTGCTAAAGGTTTATCAAGAGCAAGAGAAGACACATACGTTTTATTTCTATCTCTGTCTATCGCATATGCTACACATATAACTTTCAATGAAAATCAGTGGCGAACTACTTAAAGTTTACAAGTCTTTCGTCATAATGTCACCAAACGAGAAAGACATTATTGCCGCTTTTATGTCTTTCGATAATTAAAAGTTTAATGCTAATTAATACTGAGAATTATAATTTTCACCTGCCTGACAATTCGCGTCTAAGGGGTTTAAGAGCACATCAAGTTTTGGTCAACCAACCGGCAGACAACGTTTGATAATTTGTTTTCTTTGAATTACAATGCTAACATACAATTAATAGATTCGGTAAAATTTTTAGGATTGCACATAGATGATACATTAAAATGGATTCCACAAATTAATAACATATGTAAAAAATTAAATTATTATTATTATTTACTTAAACAAATGAAATCAGTGTATAACCGAGAAACATTACTAACTTTTTATCACGCATTTGTAGTAAATACTATCAAATATGTGATCATAGTTTGGGGTATGTCGGGAGATAGACACCGAATTTTTGTATTACAAAAAAAAATTTTAAGACTAATATTCAAATTGAAATTTAGAGACTCATGTCGAAATGTATTCAAAGAAAACAAGTTGCTAACTTTTTACGGGATTTTTGCTCTTGAGGTGCTCACAGTTATGTTCTCGAAAATGTACTTTACAGAAAATAATCAAAAATCTTATAACACCCGCAACAACTATATCACTATAAAACACAATACGACTTTTTTTGAAAAAAGTCCGTTACAAAATTTTCTATAAATTGCCTGATTCAATAAAAAATATTTTAAATATAAATTAAAACAATATTTTTGCAACACTGTGCCTTATGATTTGAAGGATCTTTTTTAATATTTGATGTATTTTTTTGACGTTTGTATCCACATCAGTGGCATCTCAATAAAAATTATTATTATTATTAATAGTGTTAATAATATTATATAAGCTAGTGGTCGCTCAGTGATCGAAATAATTAATTAAATTTGTAAGTTTGAACGTTATTGAAGTTTTATTGTCCTATCCATTTTACCTGTGCTAATTCGTACACATCGTGATGAAACATATATTGTGCACTTGCCCTCATTAAAACGAAGAGAATCATGTATGTTTCATCTCGATGTGTACGAATTAACACACTCAAATCGGTACCACACTCTTTATTTCCTTCCCGTATTTATAATAAATAGATTTGAACGGCGAATTAACTGCAAGAAAAATAAAACAAGAGTGTGTAGGTTCTCACGGCCGGTGTTTATCCAAATCTTCTTGGTTTCCGGGCTTGTATGCCGTGGCCCGTGGTCCATTGATAGAAATACCAATGGACCACGGCATACAAGCCCGGAAACCAAGAAGATTTGTAAAAATAGAACATTATATTTCAGTCTACAAAAACGGCAACGCGAAACGAGTCGACACTGGTTGTAAAATTCAACTAGCACGAAACTACACCTCTTTTAATGAACCCTATAAATCAGGCTACGAGAAAATGGATAAGCCCCGTCTGTGTTGTTGATACTGAACCTGTTTGCAGAAGATATCAGTGCGGCCAACCATGAAAAATATCAATTAAACAGGGAAATGTGGTGAAATTATATACATTAAACACATAAATATAATTCTCTAAAATTTCAGTTGTAATGAGTAAAAACATTCAAGGGAAAAAAAATCATGCATGCATATTTTTAAATAAAATAATTTATGTTCGTTTTCTTTTTGGCCGAGAATGTAATTTAAATAGGTAATCTGAGTATGGAGAAATGGCCTGCTTCCCTGCTACCCTGTAATACAATACAGGCTTAAAGCCTACATAAATTTTCTCGCAACGGGTGATTGACTTAATATGATCTTGATTAAACATTTTCTACTTCCTTTTAGTAATTGTTTATCGGTGAATAACGGCACCATAAATATTTGAAGACTACACTTCTTATATTGTAGAGAGAAGTACTACACATAAAAAGCATTACATAATTAGATACGAAACCAGAGACCAAAATTTTTCCGATCTATCACCATCGATTGAAGAATATTCTTTCTTCCTCTTATTTAAACTGACAGGACTAATTTAACTTAATAAAAATTCATATTTATGCATTATCTCCTGTGTTCCGCATTAAAATATTATCTGTAAATGTTTATTGAAAAAGGTCAGGTTGACAAAAAAATCATTATTATGCCGGCACCAGCGTTGCCAGTTTTTTTTTTGCCAAGTCGGGATTTTGGAACTCTTTGAGTGAAAACAGCGGGATTCTTTCGTCGAAAGCGGGACATAGTAAAAAAACGTATAAATAATCAGAAGTTTTCAAATACCTATTTACTTTTTATTTGAATAAAAATTACGTTTACGTGACAATAGACAGCAAAAATAGCCATAAAAAATGTATTTCTAAAAAATATAATATTTTAAATCAGATTTACCCTATCGTTAAATAGTTGAGTCTTATTCGTCTTCAGAATAAAAAACAAAAAAAAAAAACAGAAATCAAAATCAAAAAAGTTTTATTCATTATAAAAATATGGCGTTTCAAACAATAGTCTGTGGAGTGAGTGTTACAAATTGCAACTTACAATAAGAGAATAATTATATTTATAAGAATTACTTATTCATGATATTTCTGTGAAGATTTAACTTCTTTTAAAGTTATCCCCGAGTTATCCCCGAAAAGCGGGACTGAGCCTGTCCCGCGCGGGACATTTAATTTTGATTTAAAAATCGGGACGTCTGGCAACGCTGGCCGGCACACAAACCCGAACCTTCCACGATCGCGGCGGCTAAATTATTATTTTTGTTCTGATATTACCATTTTTGAAGTGAAAACTTCTTTAGCGGCGTTGTACACTTTTTTGTAATGGGTAAAAAATGTTAAACTCGCGTCAGATTGAAAATTCGTAAGACCAAATTCGTAAGACCTGATCGAAAATTCGTAAGACGAAAACTTTTGTACACTTTTTTTGTAATGGGTAAAAAATGTTAAACTCGCGTCAGGACACGTGACCTGGTCGAAAATTCGTAAGACGTTAATATTCAAGTTTTCACTTCTGCCGGCACTCCCGGAGTGCAACCCGTCTTTTTATTTATATAAATCGTTTTCTGTTTGCTTGCTTTATTTAATTTTCCATTTTTTTTTCAAAATCGGCGTTAATGATCTGAGTTGTCTTTACACCCTATACCTATATCAATCGAGGCGACATCGGAACGTCATATAAAATATACTCTCAAACTATTATTATTTTTATTTATATAAATCATTAATTATTACTGAATCGATAAAATTCTATTCTATGAGCTTCCGGAACAAGTTTCTCTCAATCAACAACGCTAACGAGACTACTAAATTACATAATATGCAAGCTATAAAAGATAATTTACAATAATAATATCGTGCATTGTAGCTACAAACATCTGTTCTAAAAGTGTGCCTTTAATTTAATCAAATGCAAAGATGGAATCGCATCAATTTCTTTCCACCATCGTCAATTAGAAACAATGGCCAATTCAACCAACTAAAGGCAGTGTAATGTACATATTATGAAGGATCCTCGGCCCACGTCTATTTATAACAGAAACCCATTTAAATTTTTCATGAGCACATATAATTACGTTTAGTTGTCAGGTTTAATTCGTGAAAACTTGAGGAAGTATTAAATTAAAAACGGGAAAGTATGAGCCGTACAAACTTGTAGGTATAATAAGCGCCACGGATCTAAAAAGTTCGGAAGTTAGTCACAAACAGCGTCGCAAAGGCACATTTTAGGTCGTTAAGACTCCCACCACCTCTCAGCTACCTGCAATATTTTTTTTTCTAGTTAGCAACGATTATACCGTTGCTAACTACAAAAAAAAAATTGTATTCTAAATTAGTACGGTAGATCCCTTTTATATACTTTAATAAATTTTTCATCAAAATATTGTTTTTTACCATGTCAGATTCAATTTTTAAGCGCCGTGACAGCGTTTTTTCATAAACAAACCAGCTTTTACAAGGGCCGTGTCAAAACACCACCTTAATTTTTTTCTGAAAGAAGGTTTGACATCTATTTTATGCATAAAAATTGGTCTGTCTGCGAAAAAATGTTTTTTACTATGACAAAAAATTTATAACAAATGAAATCTCACAAATTTATTAACAAAAATTGTCAGCCAGACAAGTTGTATTAGATAGAAGGGATCTTAAACATTATTTAAAAAAAATTCAAGGAGGTGTTATGAAATGTGTTTTCATAAAAAAAATAATTTATAACAAATGAAGTCTGACAAATTTATTAACAAAAATTATCAGCCAGACAAATTTTTTCAAAAATGGTACATTATTTACTACAAATTGTATAAATTTCAAGCAGGTGTTTTGGAAAAAAAATCATGTTTTTTTCTTTAAATTCAAAAATTCATAAAAAATAACAATTAACAAATTTTTACTAGTCTGGCGGGCGTAACATGTTTCTTACATGTTTTTCAGCCATTTTCACTTTATAATTTTGAGGTGTTCGTAGGGGTAACTTTTTCTATCATGGGAGCTTAGACTACTAGTATAGAAACGGAACTAAATATGTTGGTTTGAGTGGGTTTCTATACTGAATGTTGAGTGCTTACTATTTTCTCGATCACAACCCGAGTTCAGGACAAGAGAAAGGCTGTGCAGTGCTGAACCGTACTAAAAGAGAGAGATCGTCTGCTGGTGTGATCCAGAGGTTTAATTAAACAGGTTAGCAAATAACATTCCGCTGCACCACTGTACTTTATGCGTGTCATCTTATACTACGTACCCAGTGAATGTCGGATATAACGACTATCAAAGAAAGGAAAAAATAAGCCGTTATGGAAAGTATACCATTATTATATAAAAAACACCGTTTTAGCATATATCTCTTCTGCGCATGCGCCGATTTTCTCCAAAAACAATAGGGCTCTTCATATTTGCATACCAAACATCCTCCCAAAATTTGGTTTCAATCCGCTCATCCGTTTGACCTGTATCGTGTTCACAGACTAACAGACGCACAGTTTTTCCAAAAATATGTTTTTTTGGATTTGGGGGACCTCAAAGCCGAAAATTTTTGAAAAGTGATTTTTGATCTAAACTAGTACCATTCATTTGTGGGTTGGAATGGTAAAATAATAGTAAAAAAAAAAACTTTAGGGTTTCATTAAAATGCGCCAAAACGAAAAAATTATTTTTTTAATAATTCAGGTTTATTATTATAAAGCGTGGGTTGTAAATTCTATGATCGTTTATTAGTCACAACCCATGCTTTTATAATTATGACCCTAAATGATTAAAAATTATTTTTTGACGTGATAACGTCTTATAAATTGATGAATCACGTCAATAGAAAAAGATGAAACACCGGCTGCATGCACGAAAAAGTGTAACGTTCCGCCTGACCCTGTGCGTGATTATTAAATATGATATTCGAGCGGAATACGTTATCACGTAAAACTATCGTCCGTAAACCGACTTTACAGACAACCAATTTTTCACTTTAACAACATTTCAAAAAGCTTTTTTACTAATATTTTATGTTGTTCTTTTTAGTTGTTTACATTTTTACTATTAAAACATTTTTTTTAAATTTGTTGATTATATTATTCAAAAAACGATTAAATTGTGTCTTGTCCGTAGGAAGAATGATCATATGTGGCGTATGCTATATTATTGGGACGCCACATAGCTTATCGTATTCATACTCTTTCATTTGACATCCATGTCAAGAGGGTTGTGAAGAAAATGATAATCCGCCACCTTGGGGCGTTCGCCATATTGGATTTATGAATTGTCACCGGACATATACACGTGTGCAAAATTTCAAAGCTCTATAGCTTACGTAGATCTAGTCTAAATTTTGATTACAAGATACTACTGATACAAAAAATTAGTACTTAAGTCACTATAAGGCAGTTTTAGCAGTGTATTGGTCCAACGCGCGTTTACAATTTCTATACAATTGTATATAACTGTTTACATGATAACGCGCGTTGGTGGCGCGTTGAACGCGCGTTACCATGTAAACAGTTATATACAATTGTATAGAAATTGTAAACGCGCGTTGGGCCAACGCGCGTTTACAGCTTCTATACAATTGTATAGGACTGTTTATATGATAACGCGCGTTGGTGGCGCGTTGAACGCGCGTTATCATATAAACAGTCCTATACAATTGTATAGAAGCTGTAAACGCGCGTTGGGCCAACGCGCGTTGAACGCCTCTCATATAAACTAGGCCTTATGGTAGTTTTCGGTTAAAACTGACAACAGCCCAATCGACATTCACGTGAGCGAAGGCTTTGACAATAGACGTAATTGAGAATCGCATGTATACTGAGTGTATATGGCTTATAGATAGGTTCATTATGCGGGATGGTTGCAGTAGTTTCCTTTAGATAAACCGTTTCTAATTCTAATGTGTGCTTCGTCAGTCCGTCCTACTGTCGTCCTATTACCGTCCTACTATCGTCGGGTGAATACATCAACAAGCTTATGTCTGAAAACGCTCACTCAATAAATATATGCGTCAAAGTTTATACATACATACCCTGGAGACGGAATGCGAGAACTCGTTATAATAATATCATTTGAACATGAGAGAGCACAAGGATTTAGTTCCCTTTAATTATTACATTCATATTATTGTCCTTTATAGCTAAAAGAGTACCTTGTTTAATACGGCTATCCATTTTACGTATGTCTACGCGAATATTGTGTCCGAAATTAACTATTTGTTTATAATATGAATATTTTCCATATGACAAAATCTACCAGCGTTGCCAGACGTCCCGATTTTTAAATCAAAATTAAATGTCCCGCGCGGGACAGGCTCAGTCCCGCTTTTCGGGGATAACTCGGAGATAACTTTAAAAAAAGTTAAATCTTCACAGAAATATTATGAATAAGTAATTCTTATAAATAATTAATTATTCTCTTATTGTAAGTTGCAATTTGTAACACTCACTCCTCAGACTATTGTTTGAAACGCTATATTTTTCTAATGAATAAAACTTTTTTAAATTTGATTTCTGTTTTTTTTTTTGTTCTGAAGACGAATAAGACTCAACTATTTAACGATAGGGTAAATCTGATTTAAAATATTATATTTTTATTAAAATACATTTTCAATGGCTATTTTTGCTATCTATTGTCACGTAAATGTAATTTTAATTCAAATAAAAAGATAAATAGGTATTTGAAAACTTCTGATTATATACGTTTTTTTTACTATGTCCCGCTTTCGACGAAAGAATCCCGCTGTTTTCACTCAAAAAGTTCCAAAATCCCGACTTGGCAAAAAAAAAACCTGGCAACGCTGAAATATACATACTATACTAACGGCCCTGTACCGGCAAAAATTTGATTATAATATTGTATTAAGAATGTTACAATAATTTTAAAAGTTATCTCAGTGTACTTTTGTAAAAAGTAAAAGAGAAAGACCACAGTAGCAGTCTCTGTAATACAGTTCAGTTGGTAATTTTCTAAAAAACAAACACGAGGTTATCTGTGAATCATATAAAATAAACATGTTGTCTCGAAAGAATATTTTCCAAGAGATTGGTTTTTGAGAGTTTGAATCGAATTCCTTGTTATGGGTGGCTGTGATATCCTTGAAACTGCACTAAAGTTATGTCTGGCGTCAGGGAAATTTTTCGCTTCAGATATTTACTTTTTTACCCTCTACTATTATTTTTTTTCCGTCTCGTGCAGTTTTCATTCAACAGAGCACCTCAATCAATTTTTCAATGCAACAACAAATCTCTACCATACACTATTGCATAATTTCTCTACCCCTCCCCTCTTTTCTCTGTAACGTTAGATAGATAAATAGATAGATAAATATTTATTCATTAAATGCCAAAAAAACTTGGCCTAGACCAGGGGTCGGAAACCTTTTGAGACGGTAGAGCCAAAAGTTACAATTTACAAAATTTCCTAGTTTTTAAAGAGCCACTAAACATTTTCGTTTCAGTATTATAGTATTTGCTTATAATAATACAATAATTATTTTTTGCGTATGGAACTGGAGAGCCGCAACTTTACATTAAAAGAGCCATATGCGGCTCGCGAGCCGCAGGTTGCCAACCCCTGGCCTATACTAAATCAATATCTATACAAAAAATAACGATTTTTAACATTTTCAACGTTTTCAGTTTAAATTATATTACAAAATAATTTCGAATATTTTTATTCTCAAAACTTTGAATTTTTCTAGTATATATAAGTAAAGTAATTCATAAGCCGCGATCCAAAAATAGTAAATAATTAATCGAATATGGATTTTCGAATAAACTAAACGAAAAATAATAGTTTTATTTTCTTTAAAAAAATATTCAAATTTTTTTACTCGTACGAAAATATTATATGTATTGGAGAAAACAATCTAAGAACCACTGGTTTATGTTGTCATTTGTGCAAATATAGACTCCCTGTTCCTTATATTGTACTACGGTACGGGTATCCTTTGGACCTTGTAAGAAGGATAATAAAAAACGCATTACCAATGTTAGTTTTATCCTGTTCGGGTTTCATTTCATATTTTTATTCCAGTTGACATTTTCAGTAAACATCATTTATCTTTTTTCATGAATTCAATTTTTTTTTCTTTTGACTTGCCATAAAATCTTTACTTTTATAGCATATTGCAATATTGGGTGCATTATAGAGGAACGCAGATGTAGTCAAAGGGAAGCAATTACTTCTCTTTCCATTGCATAAACAATTCGTTAAGAAAATTGTTAAATCGCTTTCCAAAAAGCCAAAGCATCTGAAATTATTGTTTAATGATTTTCTAATTTTCTCCCTTGATCAAGTGAATTATTTTCAACACCACTTCGGTGGTTTGTAGGAGGCGGCTGTAAAGAGTTGTATAAGTATCATTTACATCGAGTAAAAAAAAGTGCGTTGATTACGTTTGAAGAAATGTATATGTTACGGTTAATACAAGAAAGTAGTTAATTCGCGAATTAACCGGCTAATACCCGAATTAACCAATCCTTGACGTTTGGTGATTCGGGTATTAGCCGGTTAATTCGCGAATAAACTACTTACTTTCTTGTATTAACCGTAACATATACACTCCTTTTATCAAATTGAAGCTTGTTTAAATTCGCGACCCATAACTCCAATATCTGACAATCCCTCTGACTTGAACTCCTTAACTCCTGGTCATTTCCTTATGGGCTACTCATCCAGCGCCTTTTTGGAGCCAAATCTTACAAAAGTCAAAGAAAACCGGCTGTCCCGATGGAATCGTATACAGCAAAATTTTTTGGTCAATTTTGTCTTAATCTTTATGTTTAAAAGTATTAATAAACCATTTAATATGTAACAAGAAATTTGTTTAATATAGGTTAAAATAATATTATTTTTCAGAGGATAATATATCAATAAAGATATATGCTGTTAAGCTATATTTTTAATCACAACGTTTCGTTTTATATATTAAAACTTCCTCAGGCTCTTAAAGAATAACTTAGCATTGGTAATATTATGTATTTCATTTATAATATGTAATTTTTTAATAAAATTTATTATGGAGACATTCAGTTAATTTAAAAAAATAAAAAAAATAGGTTAAAATTAGAACCATGAAAACGAGGTCTATTAGGTCCTTATTACGATTGAATTGAGAAGTTTAAAGTTCACCCTGCTGGATCCCGCAAATGCGGATCCAGCGGGACTAAGATGGTTCAGTCCCGCAAATACCGGGATTGAAATTATCTTGCGGGATTGCATTCCCTAATTAGTATTGAAAATGTTTTTTTCTGATTCGTTTCTTTTTTATTTACAGTTAATTTACACGATGATGATTGAATACAATGGACAGCATGCCCTTGGCGCCTTGTTACGACCAAAAGTAAATATTTCGGATAGAGGTTATGTTCCAACTAGTGTTCAAACTTTCAGGTAAAACAACATTATAATATCGTGTTAATTATAGGTAAATAAAGGCCACTGCACACGAGGCTAGAAACGTTGCTAGATTCCTTGCTAGATTTGCCTACTACTAGTTTTCTAGCGCTGGTTTTCTTGATTGCTGTTATGTGCTCGCTTCACACGAGACTACTTTTCAAGCTTCTTTTGTGGATAGATCTGGTGCGCGCGCAGTGACAGTTCGAATATAAACGCAGAGCAAAACGTGTATGTTGTGTCTGACTGAGCAAAATGACGCCATGTTGGTTTGTGGGCGTTAATTCAAGTACCCACGTGACAAGACACTGCTTCCTGATTGGTTCTTGCTCATACCTAGCAGAAGATCTAGCAGGGAAAATAGCCCCTGTTCTAATTTTAAAACCTATCTTGTGAGCTAGCAGGTTAGCCCGCAGTGACGTCATTTTCAGCTTCGTGCCCAGCTTACCGGCTAGCAGAAATCCTAGCAGCGTTTCTAGCCTCGTGAGCACGACCTTAAGAATGAATATTGGACGACGACTTTATAGTTAATTAACATCTTTTATTTGAGAAATTGATATAAGTTAAATAGTTCCCTCAAAACTGGTATTAACTGGGGTTCCGTTTTAATTAATATGCTATCGTTTTGTAATGTTAGATTATTTAATTGTTAATTTAGAATACCTATACTATAAATATTTTATATTATATACAGATTGTATCAAATCAAAACAGTCCATAGAACATTCTGTGTGTAAGAGAGACGATATTATATAAAGCACTAAAGCAGTAAGTAAGAATGAGATAAATGATCGCTAATAGTTACTGTGGTTATACAATCTGATAGTATCGTCTTTGTTTTCTACAGTTAAAATCACAATTTTATCAAATGTCAGTATTCACTAGTGAAATTATTGATAAAATGGCTATTTATACTGTTCGGAAATAAATCCAAATAATTAAATGGTTTTATGGTGGTAATTCAACCGCCAACATAATACATTTATTTGTAGTTGTTTTAATTGTAAATTGGTAAAAAGATTTACAGTGTGCGTAATTATTTATTTACGTAACCACAGTAACTATATTAGCGATCATTTATCTCATTCTTACTTACTGCTTTAGATCTTTATATATCGTCTCTGTCTTACACACAGAGTGTCCTATGGACCGTTTTGATTTGATACAATCTGTATAATAAATAATAATACATAAAAATGTTTTAATAGGGTTGATCTTCCTTGTACTGGTTTAAAAAATGCAGAAATCGAAATTCAATTAATGCTAAACATAACTAGTCAAAACAAAATCTACAATGATACATTTTTAAATTTCAAACGAAATAAAATTTGCTTAAAAGGTAAGTTAAAACAAATCAATTAGAGAAAAAATAAATAATAAAATGAATTATGATCAAACCGTCAATTATAGATTTGCCACGTCCTCAACAAAACGAAACAATTCGTTTAGCACCAGGATCATCAATTACATCTGGCGGGACCTTTTATGTAGCTGTAGGATGTGCCCTTGTTATGATAACAGTTGTTTTGGCAATTATATCTGTTATTTGTATAAAAAGCAAAAAAGTTCCAACACAAGAATCTTTGCAGTAAGTGATTCAAATAATTTATGAATAACATTTAACTAAGTAGTTCATCTTTGTATGATCATTTAAGTCATTCGATATTATTGTGGGATCATCGAATTGGTCTCCACGCATAAATTACAAATCTAAAAGCTTTTAGCAGGTATTTAAAATTTCAAAAATGTTACCAATAATCAGCTATCACTTGTAGAATACAGCATTACAATGCAACATTTGCTTTTCTGTTTATTAATAAGGATAGCAATTAGTTTGCTATCTAATTGATATCTTGCTGTTGAGATGGTTTAATCAAGAATTATGGGTGATATTGATGATATTTCAGTACTAGTTATACGACTGCAGCTTATGGTAGCAACCATAATGTTTTCATACGTTTTGAACCTGGACCACGAGCACCAAGTGTTGGCAGTGGAAGTTATGCAACTATTGCCAGTATTCATAAGGTTCCAATTGGATCCAGGAGATCATCGTCGTCTTATGTTACTACGCAGCTTGTTGAAGATGGAATACAATCGCGTCTCGGAGAAACTGTCTATTATGCCTCATCTCAATCACAATTAACACATCTTTCACAGGTAAATCTATATGGGTTAATATCAGAAATCGTGTCCATATCGTGATAGCAATAAAAAATATTCGTAGATATGTGGACAATAAAATATAAGATAGATGTTATAATTTATTTCGTTTCGTCTACATATTTAGACTTTTTCGAGTACTTCAAAATTAAGTAATTACTAACCATGGTAATTAATGTAGCATGTACTTGAAAAAGTCTTATAGATGAAACGCCGTGCACGAAATAAATAATAACATTTAATATATGTTGTCCACATACTTCTATAAATATTTCTTATTTTTATGTGACTTATGATTGTTCTTCAAGTCTGAGTTGAAACTTTTTGCAAATTAGAACAAAATATTGAAACAATTAAAGGTTATTTGCTTATATTCATACCACTTTATGAGCCTCCGACCTATGAAAAGTGTTTTGAATGCAAAATCAATTATATACGTCGCGAGATCCGCCTTTAAAAATGCTTTTGAACAGATCAGAGACAAGTGCCAAACTGTTATGTTAAGACGAAACATCGTTTAAAAATAATGATGAAGGTTACTTATTAATTATTCCCAACTTACTGTTAAAGTTGAAGCTTATATATTGGATTATTTCAAACAGACTTTTCGGATGAAAACTTCCTTTGCAAGCAATTCTCCGCGTTTTCCTGAATTTTATTTATATCTAAAACGATGTGATAATTATCATTTTCTTCACAGTCAAAGAGAATTACGCTTGAAATCAAAGCAAGCAACGAAGAAATTGTCAACCAGTGGAAAATTGAAATTTCTCTACCAACTTCTTTACACTTACTATAAAATCATATTCACTCAAAGTGATCTGTTTGGAAGTAATCTGTTCACTTTAAAAATATAATTTATAAAAACATTATATATTGATATATTTTAACAGCCACCATTAGTTATAAATTTCTATCATTTCTGTTGATTTATATTGCTTTTATTGTATTTCATAGTAAAATATTTACGATGATACTTAAAGTGAACTACTTTTGCTTTGATGTACAATTAAACGGAAGAAGCGTACCCCCAAAACTTGACGCAATATTGGCCCTATTAACTGACGGCTTTTCTCGGCGGTTATACCTCTATATTCTTCTTATTTATATATTTTGTATTATACCTACTATAATTACTGTTATTGGTTAGTAGCGTTGCTAAGTGAAATTATAATTAATTTGAGAAATACATTTTTAGTAACTCGTTATATGTTATACCCACAGCCAGTGCCGGCCCAAGTGAATTTGGCGCCCTAAGTCAGGGGTCGGCAACTTTTTGAGACGGAAGAGCCAATAGTTACAATTTACAAAATTTCCCAGTTTTTAAAGAGTCACTAAACATTTTCGTTTCAGTATTATAGTATTTGCTTATAAAGGTATAATATATATATATATCCGAGGTTGCCGACCCCTTCCCTAGGTGAATGATTTTAAGACACAGTGATGTGACTCAATTTATTATTCATTGAATTAAAAATTACGTAATTATGCGTTTCATAAATTCAAGGTATCTACAAAATAATCAATTAATAAGAATTTTTTGCGTTTGGATTATAAAATGCCTCATTTTATTGTCTGAACGCAAGAAAAATTATCGCAGTCACACATCGATTAACATAAGAATTGAAATAGAGGGGAAATTTTACTGAATCGATTTATTGATGTTTTTTTTTTATTACTATACCCATAGACTATATAGCTACTAGCTAGTACGCTTTAAAACTACCGATAATTTTTAGTTCAAGTAGCTGATAATATAGTTAATCAATGTACTAAGAAGAAAACATACTCACATTTATTAAAAAATCCCAGATGAAAACAATTTCAGAACTCTGAATAACTTTCACATGTAGTAATTTAATGTACAATATTTCAAAACGACCGCAAAAATAAAAGAAAAAGTAACACACAATGATATGTATTTATACAAAACAATGTCTGCTTTTTTTAATATTTGCAAAAAAGTGTTTTATGAATATCATAGCAGAGCAATCTGTAACAACTAACTATAAAATTAAGCATTTTATCAAAATTTTATAGCAGTTACATAATCAGTAATAAATGTCTGACTTTAGTTAGTCCTTAACGAGTGCTATGAAATATAATTCACCAGTGGCGGGTACCATTTTTCTAATAAAACTTTCGGTTCTGTTGGTAGCCTTTTCCTACGAACACCTGTTACCAATTGTGCGCGAATTGTAAAAAATGATCTTATCATTTTTTCATAACGCGCCAAAACTATCGCAAGCGTCAAGATCTTTTTCAAACTTTTTTTAAATGAATAATTTTATTGTTTTTGAAAAGAAGAAGACAAACAATATTTCCAAACTCAACAAGTATACGCAAGCCTATAAATTATACATATTTTAATTTTTTATCATTTTGATAAGAGTGAGTAGGGCTAATTTTTTCCCATTATTTTTATAGTTCTTTTGATTGGTTTTCAGTTGCCAAGTAATTTTAAGAAGTGATAAACGAGTTAGATACATTGTACACTCTACTCTAGTAAATTCACACATTACACAAAACAGTGTATAAAGATGGGGAAAAGACTTGGGGTAAGGAGCTATACGTATAAAGCTAAGGGTTAGGGAGACAGTTGCGTAAGTAGCCATAAGATTAAAGCGGCTTATCTACGCTTCAAAGCTCATTCAATTTACTATGTATGTATGTATATATACTGGGTGTACATTTTTTGTGGCATACCTAAAGAAAAGTATCATTTAAAATCAAGTTAGCACAGTCGACGTTTGTGACTTCGAAAACTCACAATTTGAAGTTGTATTTCTTTTGTGTCCCGGGGAAAACACTTGTGTCCGCCGAGCAAACAACAAAATTAACAGGATGCAATTGAAGGGAAGCGAACAAAACATTTTTTTCGAGTTTTGAAGGTTCGACTTAAAGAGGGTTCTGATGATTAGTTCCAAAAGAGCAGTGCTCCGCAACCGGTGTGCCGTGGCACACTGGTGTGCCGTGAGCCGGATACAGGTGTGCCGCGGTCAAATTCAATGTATTTGACATTTTACAATTTACAATTACATTTTGCAAAATTTGGAGAATTAATTTTTAATTTCTTAGTTATCGCTCAAAAAATTCTGGTATCATTAAAATGTAACTGAAATAAATTAGCACTATTTTTTTGTTTGAAAATTTTTATTTATTGGTACATTGTTACTAATTTTTTCAATTGTTATTTTAATATGAATGAAAAACACTGTGTAGAACGCACGTTTGCCGTCGTGTCGCCTCGGTCGATCTGAGTCGGTCGTCGCCTCAGTCGTGTATTTGGGTATCAATTTAATACCTATATATTTTAGCTTTTGGTGTGCCGCGGAAATCTAGCAAGAATTTTGGTGTGTCGTAAGTGAGAAAAGGTTGCGGAGCACTGCCCTAGAGGACGTTGAAAACCACTTCCTTCCATTTAGCTCTATCCTGGACAGTACGGATGAGGTTAGTAAAATTAAAACCAGACCATTTTTTAATATTGTCTAACCACGATATTCTCCTTCTGCCTCTGGGTCTTTTTTGTTCGAATTTGCCCATTAATATGACTTGTTGAATCTTGTATTTTTGTGATCTCATTATATGGCCAAAGTGTACGCATTGTCTTTTTTAAATAACATTTTCCTGCATTATTTGTAAAACTTTGTCATTGTTCACATAATCTGTCCATTTAATATTTAGCATTCTTAGATAACACTACATTTCGAATGCGTTTAGTTTTTTTAATCTCCTCTTCTTTAATTGTCCAGCTTTCACAGGCATAAAATAATATTGACCATACGTATGATTTTAAAAAACGCACTCTTAGTTTTTTATTTAATTTGTAATTACATAATATCTTTTTCAGATCGTGAAACGCTGTTTTTGCTTGTCCAATTTTTGATTTAATTTCGATTGTTTGATTATTGTCACTGTTAAAGTTCACACCAAGATATTTATATGATTCCACTTGTTTAATAGGTGTTGTGCCTTTATATTTTATATTCAACTTATTACTTTTTTTATTTTTTGTGCTTATCACAACTACTGTCTTACTCGTATTTATTTTCTACTGTACTTATTTAAAATAGTAACAGTACGTCTATGGTTTTGTATGATGCCTATATATTATGCGAAAAAATGTTTTCAAAAATTTTTGACCTGTTTATACAGGCATCTCAAAAAATGGCTTAACCCATTTTGAAAAAACTAATGTAAAATACTTTGTATTCGGCTATGTTCGGATTAAGCTCCTCAAAAAATCGATAGCATTATCCAAAAGCTAGATATAAAAAAAATTCACATTGTATGTAGTAACGTTATGTACTGTAGGTCTGTATGTGTGTTGGTTATTGTACTATCTCTACTGCCATGCTCTTCTATTTCCTATCTCTTTTATTGTAACTAACTGCTTAGCGGCAACAATAGTGCGTATATATATTGTGTAGTGCGTATACTGCGTATAAACCGTTTGAATTGCTTCACAATTATTTTCTGAATCTCTTCCAGCCAAAGACCGTCTGTGTTAATAGCTACTTTTAGGTTACTATCTTACCACCGGATAGGCTATTTCAGTGAGTCAGCTCTTTAACAATTTAAGGTTTTATAAAATTACTAGCTTTACCTGCGGCTTCGTTGGTAAGAGCGTCGAAGATTCGGTCATCGCGTTAATATCAATTTCCCCTGCTGTGCTAATAGAGCTGTAACAAACCGTATGTATTTGTTACTGAGTAACGGGTACATCGTCTGACTCGAAGTAACGAACCGTTACTTGCAAATTCATTTCGTTACTCGCATCTTTCGCATCCATGTCAGTTCGACACGTTTGATGCGGTTATATGTTATACGAACGAAGTCATACCGTATCACGTATGCGACGCGCTTGGATGCGATGGTACATATGTACTTGATGCTGTTGCCTGTTAGTACACTATTGTATGTCGTATGAAAAGTAACGAGTAACGTAACGATACGAAAGTAACGGGTACTGGTTCTTTAAGTAACGAATACATACGGGTACACAATTTCTCGTTACTTTTACAGCTCTAATTGCTAATTCAGGCGGGAACCCTAAGCAGAGCAGACACACAAAAATTACTAGAATTCTAGAATTCTTCTAATCTCGATTGGAACATGTTTGAACTACTGCGTATGATTGTGGCGATAATATTAACGTTCGCAGAGAAGTCGGAACAGAGCTACAATATGTGAGCATTTTAGTTTCACCCTATTATAGTCATCCGCAGTATTTTATCCATGCAGTGTTGTTGGTATTGTAACTTGTAAGGAGTGCAAGAGGTCTGATAAGCTCTGAAACTCTCTGTCCCTTTGTTCCAGCTCTCCCAGCGGACAGTGGAATCAAATAAAAGTGTTTTACATTGCAGATCTAATTGCAGTAATTCCGCCGTTAATTACTGTAGTACATGCCCAACTTTGTATACGGTACTCTAAACAATTCAATGGCATTCAGCTCACAGAACAAAATATATAGTACCTATTAAACTGATAAGCGAAAACTATCAAAAGCAATGAAAGTTTTGATTGTATATTATGGCATAAAAGATAAATAATGCATCAAAAAACGTACGTCTCTCCCTTCTTTAATTACGAAAGTATTAGGTCTACAATTTTGAAAAAAAATCAAGCATTTATAAAGAGGTTAATAGGGAATACAGGAGAATGACGTTCGGCGTCCAAACTCATCAAACAAATATTTTTTTATTTTTTTGATGAGTTTTGGCGTTTCTGCAGTTTCCCTGTAATCCTTATCAGCTTATTTGTATGTCAGATTTTTTCAAAATTTTAAATCTTATACTCTCAGAGTTAAGGCTGGGAGAGACGTGTTTTTTGGAAAATAATAAACCAAAAAAATACGTCTCTCCCCTCTTTTTCTCCGAGAGTATTAGGTCTAGAATTTTGAAAAAAATCAAGCATATCAAGAGGTTAATAGGGAATACAGGAGAATTACGTTCAGCGCCCAAACTCATCAAAAAAATATTTTTTTATTTTTTTGATGAGTTTTGGCGCCGAATGTATCATTTTCTGCAGTTTCCTTGTAATCCTTATCAGCTTATTTGTATGTCAGATTTTTTTCAAAATTTTAAACCTTATACCTACTCTCAGAGTTAAGGGCGGGAGAGACGTGTTTTTTGGAAAATAATTCATCAAAAAAAAATATGTGTCTCTCCATTTTATTTCCGAGAGTATTAGGTCTAAAATTTTGAAAAAAATCAAGTATCTAAAGAGGTTAATAGGGAATACATGAAAACCACTTTCGGCGCCCAAATTCATCAAAAAATTATTTTTTTAATTTGTTTATAAGTTTTGGCTACGAATGTATCATTTGCTTAGTTTCTCTGTAATCATATGTAAAAAAATCACGTTTGTTTAATGATTTTCTCTTAAAAAGAAAATCTAAACACAAACATTACAGATTTAATCGTGTAATGAGGTGTTAAAATTTGTCTAATATATAAAAATTAACTCGTACAAGCTGTAAAAACACGTACCTCAGAAAAAAAATTCGTACACCCGCCTAATAAAATATTACTATAGGAGATTATGTAAATGCTTCCCATTATGAAATCACTAAAGAAAAGTTAAAATTAGCATTTTAATTACAATTTATAAGCTATCACTTACCTTGAAGTTGGAGCACATCATAGACGAACACAACGTAAAATATAATATTTACTGAAATTTGAAAAACACATTTTTAGAGAAAATACCTATAAACCAATATCAATCAAACAGAAAAAAAACAATATCCAAGAAGATTGTACAATCGCATGGCTTAATTAAATTAGCATTTTTTTTTCGTTTTAAAATTCAAAAAATGCGGCACAGTTTAAAAACTGAGTATTTAACTGGCAGATGCTCTACTTTTTTTTGTTTTGTTTTCACGGTCGCCAACTTACATAAAACAAGGATTATTGATTAATTATTTTAAATAATAAACCACTCGTTCGCTCGTAAAAGTGTTAACGCTGCGCAAACGGCCATCAATTCATCAATTGAGATGAATTTGAATTTTAACTGATAGTCTATCTTATGAACTTTTTTAAAGTCTTAATGGATCACTGTTTGGCGTTGCAAAGCGGTAAAACCGTAATTCTAGGAAAAATACTGTATAAAAGACAAGGCGAATCTTAAATCTACCTTAAAAGCTTATTGAAGTTTTTCGATAAATACTACTTACTAAGTAGAAAGTTTGTGGCAACATTTTTTATATAAATATGTCGGAACTGTCAGAGCGATTAATTTCTGTACTGATAGGAGAAATATTGAATCTGCATCGTCAATAGAGCTCTTTGTATTTTGCCGTTCTTACAGGGGTAGAACGAAGACGATAGAAATAGTACACGAGAGATGATATGCGAGGGACTTCCATGTACTTTATCAATTCTATTTATATGTTACTATCAAAGTTCAACATTTATTGTTGCCAATTTTATTTGACAGTGGGCATAGTCTCAGCGCCTCCGCTTTAACGGCAGGACAATTCACTACGGGTTGTTAATTAAATATTTTGACGAGTTACATAATATACTAAATCGCACATCAACTATAAAAATTGGTAAATGTTGAAATCTATAATTTATATATATAAAACTAGCCGCTACCGGTGGCTCCGATCGCGATTGGAATGAAATAATGTTTTATAGTGGAGCATTCGACCTCACCGTATTACAGTATTATTTGATGACAATATATCGGATGTTTTTTACTATCATCTGAAATCAACAACATTTTTTAAGTCATAGATTAAATATTTAGCCCTCTTAGGGGGCGAATTTTCAAAAATCATTTCTTACTGCTAAGAAATCGCTAAGGAATCGCCTACCATAGTTTTCCGATGTCATTTTTAAACACCTTGTATCCATATAAGATGATCGACATATATATATATATATATATATATATATATATATATATTATATATATAATCATTTTTTCTGGGAGTACATTTTCTCAATCAGACCGAGCGGGGTGGCGTAGCGGTGAGAGCACTAGACTCGCATTCAGGAGGTACCGGGTTCGAATCCCGGCGGGGGCAGATGTGGCTGGGAGTTTTTCCCACTGCCTCTCGCCGAGAAACGGTAATTCCTGTACCGGCCATCTTGTTGAGGTTTTCCATGGTTTCCCTCAACAGTTCCAGATAAATATCGAGATGGCTCCTTATTCAAGGCCGCGGCCGATTACCTGTCAAACTCCTATGCTCAAAATTTGTCTGCCTTATCCTAATTTCCTAAAAATTCCTTCATTCGCCCATTGCTATTAAATAAGTTGAAGTTTAAAAATTGTAGAAAATAACGGGAAGTGTGATAGAAAAAAAATAGTAATGGTGCGAATAGCGTCTGTTATGACATAAAGTCGAGAAACGGACGTTAAACGCATTATTATTATTTTCTTAATCAGAACATTGGTTATATTACTAATTGGGAAGAAATGCGTTTCGGGTTTGTACACTTCACATATAAATTATACATTATTATATCTTTCCCCTTGTGCGGATATTTTGTCGGATATAAAGTATTGAAGATGCATATAGTAAAGTGTAATACATTAAATTATAAATTGAACGCATGCATGCTAATAATTATAGGCACAGAGGCAAGTAAATGAAGTACTTCATCAGTAGTTATCAATCATCTAGGTTTAACATTTTCAGAAACGAACTTCATCTTAATTGACAATTTCTCTCCATAAGTGCAAATTTTAGATTTATTATTATGGCAATTTTATAGTACGCGCCACGGATCTAAAAGGTTTGGAAGTTAGTCACAAACAGCGTCGCAAAGGCACATTTTAGAGCCGTTGATACTCCCACCACCTCCCAGCTGCCTGCACGGAACGTGCGCTCGTCGGTGATTGGCCGTGATCGCTCATTACCTTTGTCACTTGTCGCTGTCCTGCTTTAAAGTACAGTCGAGTACGCTATTGTCAAGTTGTTATTGTTATTTTAGTTGTGTTGAGTTGCGAGTTTGTAGTTTGACTGTACAAGCGCAAGCCCGCATTCGCATCTAACTTCCGAGGCTTTTAGATTCGTGGCGCGTATTATACGTTCCGTGCAGGTAGCTGGGAGGTGGTGGGAGTATAAATGTGCCTTTGCGACGCTGTTTGTGACTAATTTTCGATCCTTTTAGATCTGTGGCGCGTATTTTACAACAGTTTTTCATAGACACCATTCCGTACTGTATTTTATTTAAGGCTAGAAATTAGTACACTATACCAAGTTTCATCAAAATCAGTCCAGTCATTCTAGTAAAGTTGATACAAAAAAAATGTGAAAGCGTTCATCATACAAAATACGCGAAAATTTTGCAAGAAAGCGAAAGGTCTCTTGCTACAAGTTGGCAGGATAGAATGCGATAAATTTGAAGTGAAAAGTTTATCGGAGTGTATCATATATTTTTAACAATGAATTTATATGTCAGTTTGGTAGGCACCATAGCTATGATAGTGAGATGTTTGAAACCAGTTTCCGTATTCAGTATTATGTCCTGATATAATAAAGAACGGAAATACAGATATGAATGTATGAGATAGTTTATAAACCGGCGCCTAAAGGACTACGTCATGCTTATATCAATATAGTATTATAGTATATTGCACCCTCTGCTATTTTAATATCTACCACTAACAAAATTCCCCAATGGAACCATCCAGAATCTATATTAAATAAATAAAAGCATAATTTTATAAGTATACAGTGAAAATTATTCACAGTCAACTCTCTTTAAATTAGCACCTCTTTAACTCGAATTTTTTTTAATGGTTTGAGTGCCCCCACGCACTAGGCAGCCTGGCTGCGGCTGCCTGGCTGCGCAGCCAGGCTGCCTAGTGCGCGGGGGCCCTAAATCAAGCGTTTTTAAGTGAGGAATTCGTTTTGGTACAAATCTATACTAATATTATGAAGAGGTATAAAGTTTGTAAATTTGGACGCAGGAGGTAATCTCCGAAACCACCGAACTTATGTAATAATGTTGCACCAAAATCATTTTCATACACGTTCAGAAGAAAAATATCTACCAGGCTAAATTAAAAAAATATATATGCCGGCATTTGAAACAAAAAAGTTGAGTATCGTTTGACGATGAATAAGCATAAAATTGGGGCCTTTATAGAATGATTTTTGTTTTTTTTTTTTTTAAATTGGACAATAAATAAAAAGGCGGTATTTTTAGGTAGTATTGATTAGACCGAAACAAAAATATTTTAGTAACTTTTTTTTAGAAAGCACTTACAATATGCTGAAGTTTTTGAGTGCGGGGTCTTTTGTAATGGCATTGGCAATGTGCCCTTTTATACATGATAGGGCGACGATCGACTGGTCCCAGTCCCAACTAGAGAATGCCGAATGGTGGAATTCATTGAGAATGATAAATCGCCTGGAATCCCGAGAAGTGTCAGTTCCACATGTATGGTCACTACGGGGGACACTTAAATTACTGATTCACTACTTTTTATTAACCGACTTCAAAAAACGATATTCTCAATTCGTCACGTATTTATTTATATATTTATGTCCACGGTGGATACAGTTATGTCCACGATGGCACTAGTAAACTGTAAGAGTGTAAGACTACGTTCCCGACTCCTGTATTTTCGTTCCCTTGCAAGTTGCAGAGACATCCCAAAGTTACCTTAGCGTTCATAATCCAATTTTTCATGTATATTTGTTTTTACTTCATTCGAAATAAAAATTGTAACTAAAGAAACTTAACCTAAATATCTAAAAATTTGTGACATGCCCCCGTATTTTTATTTCCTTCCCTGTGATTTTTCCAAACGTCAAATAAAAACACAGATTGAATTTTTATCTAAAAAATAATAATTAATCTCTTCCCAGTCAATCACTTACTAACATTTTTTTTATATTAATATGATAATATACCTCGCTGATAACCTCTTAAAAAATCGGTCAAGTGCGAGCCGAATGCGTCCATTCTGAAGGTTCATTCTAAATAGTGGTATGAAATAATTTTTCAAATAGGTGCAGTAGTTCCGGAGATTACCCTCCACATACACATAAATTCACAAGTTCGAACTCTCTCTTTATAATATTAGTATAGATTTCTAAACACAGAATATTGTAATGTTCTGAAAATTTCTGAAAACATTTTCGTATCATCAAATTGTTTTAACCAACCATCGCGGTCGTTGACCATTCTATGACTACTCTCAAGACATCATTGCATTTTGATAAACTGTACACAAAGCGATCAATTCATTGTTGAAACGAAGAGGAAACTAAAGTATTTTGTCAAACATGAGTCATCAACATCAGACAATTGCAATACAGTAGAATGCCAATAATCTGATTCTCAATAAAGATTGCCACTTTAACAAACTTATTTTTTTTTTAATATTTTTGAACTTTGGGTTTATTCGTCAACTTAAAAGCTTCTTTTACTTTTTTGCAGGGTTTTTTTTAAAAACCACAACAGATACTATTTATCTAACAAAAGACAAAGCCAGTTTAAGAACGCGATTCTTTGCTGTCTATTTTATTTTTTATGTCGCCTCTGTTCATTATCCAGGTTTCAAAATTTGTTTATCATTTTTTACAGGTAAAAATTTAACTTTCAACCGATTTTCAAATTTTGAAGAATTATTACCGAAGGCGTTTTGTTTCATTTTTAAAGTGAAACTTTTATTCTATCGCCCCGAATTTTTCTGGCCGTCTGTTGCATGTCGCATTACAGGCGGCCGCGGAGGAGGGGTAAAGTGAAAGGCGTTCGGAGTAGGCGCTCGGTAGAGCAGCCAAGGCCAATATGGCGGCGCCCATGGTTAGCATCAGCTGACCGTGTAGTATGTATAACACATAGTCAGTCTGTCATGCGGGCAAGTGCTGTACAGTGTTTACAAGTTTTTATTCGTGTATTCATGTGAATATTGTCGTTTATAATTTAATGGTGATGGATAAGTGTCTACAATCCGACGCCTACAATCCAATAAAAGTTTCACTTGCGTCGTGGTTTCTTAAAACCACACAACTGTTTTTTGTACGACAAATAGTTTTTGAGTATAAAAGGCAATAAAAAAATAAACAGCTTTTATTCGAACTTTCTAATGTATTGAACCGTAGCTACCCAGTCCCAATTGGTTTGAATTATCGACTCTTTATTGTAATAGGGACAAGATAATATGTAGTCCAGCACTAGCTAGCAGTTTATAACTGAGGGAGGTTGAACGTTTGATGGTATGGCCTATCTATTTGTATGTTATATACTGTAAAAAAGGAAGAGGATGGGAAGTACAGTCGAGTGTAGGTGAATACTTGTACAGAAGTGAACTCACAGAACCGTAGCACCTACCTTTATCCTATACCGAGCATAAGAATAAAATCGCACTCGACCATTAGAGTGCAAAGATATATTTCTGTCTTTTTTTAAGCCGTAAGCATTGGCGTATCCAGGGTGGTAAAACAAGCACGAGGGACCCGGCTTAAGAAATTTCTAATTTGCCCCCTCCTGGGCCCAAAGCTGCGTACGTCCATGTTAACGTCGTAGAAAAAGACAAAGTTTTTGAAACAGAGATACTTTATTCAGATTGAATGCAAGTACATCAACCAATCCTATCATCGGAGAAATCAGGGAATTACATCGAAGAAAGAGATGCAGATATATTTTCGATACGCTTTGTTGCGTTCACTCACCGCACATTGACTAGATAAACAATGATTCATATAGTTAATTAATAGATATATGATCAGTACAAACCAATGGGTGTTACTGACATCCGCAGATACTGATGCGAATTTTTTGACGTGCAATCTGCAGATGCAGATGCGAATGTGAAAATAATACTATGAATAAATTATTGTTTAAACTATAAATGCGACGTCTGATTAGTAAATATAAATTTTACGTGAAATTGACATAAAAAAGATCCGCAGACATCCGCAACATTCTTATTGCAAACCATATTTTTAAATTAGAAACATGAACACACTTAAATTCTAGTTAAAATTAGTGCCAAAAACTACCCCCGATTCCAAGGTCCCAAATAAACGGTACTGAAGTGTTGCTTCTGTATTCATCTTCTGTGACATCGGACTGCATTAGACTAAGGCTGTACAATCCTCGGCCCGCGGGTCGCAAGTGGTCTGCGTTAAGTATAAACTTAAGATTTTTATGTATTTCCCTTTTATTTTTGAAAGCTGCGAGGCGTTAATACTCGCTTATTTGTCACGATTGGTGTCACAATACACACTGTCTATTTACTTTATTATTGAGCCTTTCTGTCTAGTACAGAGGCGCGCAAATCTTTTGATCATCGGGTCACATTGCTGATGAAAATTTGACTGTGCGCCAAAAATTTGGAGAGCAAATAAAAGATCCTTTCATTTCCGCAACAAAAAGGTCTTTTTTCTTCTGTTATGGGCCTTGCTATTTAATATTTTTCTAAAATTTTTTTATGCGCCAAATTATAATTGGCAAACTATTTTCGCTCAATAATTATTTATAAAATGCTGCGCGGGCCGGGTAAAATTCTACTGCGGGCCAGATCCGGCCCGCGGGCCGCCATTTGCCCAAACCTGGTCTAGTAATTATCGTTTATAGAATTAGTATATTTTTTATGTGCGGCCCGAGTTACTGCATTAGCGTTACTAGGACCTGAAGCTATTTTTTTACCCACGACGGAACGGAGGCATGTATATGCGTTTAGGGTGAGAGATTGTGTGTTTGTGTGTTCGTTTGTTTGTGCACTCGATCAATGTCGCCATTTATCTGGAAAACGGTTTGATCAATTCAGATGCGGTTTTCTGTAAAGGGTTTGTAATTCATCTGAGATGGTTCTTAGATAGATATTATTACGATGATTACGCCCCAGGGGGCGCTGCACTGCACAAAAAACCGTAACAAACGTGCTACGCACGAACAGATCTAACAAGCGTTCGTTAGTATAGTGGTTTTTACAGCAATACACATAGATATTTATTAAAAACACAATTATGAGCACTCTCGCACATAACGCGATTCGACAATTAGGGTATCAGATATGGTTACACTGTGTACGCTAGTTCGGCAAGACGATCAAAACACACTTTTACAAAAACTCTAAAAAGTTTAAAATAAAATAAAATTAAAAATTTTAAAAACCCACGACGAAAGTAAAAAAAGTAAATGTTATAATAGAAAAAGAATTAAATAAAATTCAAAAATCCCCCGACTAAGAAAATCCGTCGCGGGGCTGCCATTCGCTGCCCTGAATAAAGAATAGAAGAATATAAATTGCAATATTTTAGTTCATTTCAATGCAGCCAAATGGCAGCCCCCGACGGATTTTCTTAGTCGGGGGATTTTTGAATTTTATTTAATTCTTTTTCTATTATAACATTTACTTTTTTTACTTTCGTCGTGGGTTTTTAAAATGTTTAATTTTATTTTGTGGAGAATACATTCAAAAAACGTGTTCTTTTTATCAATCCTTATTTCTAGGGTGGGTCCATTCTAGTAAGTCTATGGGCCCGAGACAATTTCTTTGTTCAAATGTGGTCCAAAATAGCCAAACGGTTGAACACTCTTAGTATAGACCAACGTAACCAGGGCAAAGGACGCAAGCGGAAGGGTGGATGTCGCTCATATATGAGATGGGAATATCGGAATATTGCCCTTTACGAGAGTTTTATTACATTTGAGAGAACATTCAAGAGCAATTTCCAACACTAATAACGTGATTGTAAATAAATGTTCATTGATGTATGAAAACAGAAAACGCTTTTTTTCAGACATTATTTTCCCTTTTATTTTTGGGTAGCAACGATATTTTAAATTCATCTCGGAATCATTGTGAAAACATTAGATTTTGAAGTTATTAAATTTTATTGATAACGCCTTCTTTCATTTCAGCCAATTATATCTTTCGAATTAAATAGCAATAATAATTTGTAGTAGTCATGTCCATTTGTTGAATAAGAATTGGAAAATCACAGGAAAGTGGACAGGTTAAAGATAAGATAACACCTTTCTGTATAAAGTATAACGTTTCGCTGTTATATTACAGCATTTTCAGATACTGAAAATTTGATACAAAGATTATTTGAGTACGTTGTACAACCAAATCATAAAGCGATAACAATAACACATAAAATTTCAAAATTCGCGCCAAACACTACAAGTTGGCATTACAGTTTTCAGTATTAGTAACCTTTCATTTCAAATGTATATCTACGTACAGGTCACATGTGACATACAGGACAAGTTTTATTTTAACAATTTAAACAATTATATCCAGCAAATTATACAAAAACCGGCATTTTAATGATCATAAAACGTTTCTTCTACCATATCAAGTTAGACTCATTTATAAAATTTGACTTAACATCAATATAAAAAGGTACGCAAATTGTAACATTTTTGTTGAGAACTTAATGTAACTAATAATCTTTGTATCAAATTTTCAGTATCTGAAGATGCTGTAATATAACAGCGAAACGTTATACTTTATAAAGAAAGGTGTTATCTTATCTTTAACCTGTCCACTTTCCTGTGATTTAGCAATAATAATATTCATTTTAATAAATTGAAAAAATGTAAATTTGAGACAAGAGCGTCTATAAATATATTCATAATATAATTAATTTATTTATTATCCTCTATTTCTGGAATCGATACGTTATCCGATAAACAAAAATGATTAATGCGCAAAGAAAAAAATGCAAATAATGGAAATTCAATATAAGTATAGGTAAATCAGAAAAATGTAAAATAAAAGCAAAATTTTGTAACTCTAATTTGGTCGAATATAAAGCGTCTAATTATTAAAATTTTCATTATTTTTATCTAATATTTAGTTTCAGTGTATTTTTATTTGGTTTTAGAATTCCGTACCACAGAATGAAAAAAAAACGAAATCCTTATAGAATCACTTCCTTGTCCGTCTGTCTGTCGTTTACTCAGAAACGGTTAGGGATTTAAAACTGAAATTACTATCATAGACTATAAGATTTACGACCCTATAGTCTAGTAAAAAATTCAAGTTTCTAGTTCAATGAAATAAACAATAAAAAATTACGTATTTTTTATACTGACTCATTCATTAAAATCTATTTGGTAAAATCTTTGATTAACGTCTGAATAGAGCTCTTCAAATAAATAAAATTGTCGACCAATTTTTCTCAGACCAATACAGGATGAGTTTTAAGTTGCTGCTTTTTTTTACAGCGTGTAAAAATCAAATAGAGGAGCAAATATTTCAAATAGTTTTTTTATCAAAACTCAAAAATAAGAGAGAAACAGCCTTTCGAAGTTTAAATAAATTTTATTAAATTTTCTTTAAATTTGAGGTCGGTCCTGGGGTTATATTATGTCACTATGGAAATAAGTTGTTATTATCAAGTATGTGTATTGTTCTGTTTTTGAGAGAATTGTGTGTGCCTCAATTATTTTTGATAATAATAACATATTTCCATAGTGACATAATATAACCCCAGGACCGACCTCAAAATTAAAGAAAATGTAATAAAATTTATTTAAACTTCGAAAGGCTGTTTCTCTCTTATTTTTGAGTTTTGATAAAAAAACTATTTGAAATATTTGCTCGTCTATTTGATTTTTACACGCTGTAAAAAAAGCATCAACTTAAAACTCACCTGTATATTGACAAAAAATAAAAAATAACAAATCAATATAACACAAGATCTTTAGTACAATTTATTAGATAATAAATAGCTTAATACTAATTAATGTCTATTTGGTAAACTCTCCATCGATCTAGAATCTTGGAATTTAGCACGAAAGAAAGTCATAAGCACACTGCAAAAGTAAAAGAAAAATTCAAAAAATTCATTAATTTCTAATTTCATATTATTATGTTGATACGGAACCCACAGGGCATGAATTCTGCGTACAGTCCGTCTTTTTGTATTTTTATTCCTCACAAAAGGTTCAACTCAGATGTACGCATTCAGTAGATATATTTTGTTCCTGCTGGCTATTTGTACAAGACTTGTATTATTTGCGGTAACAATAGGCAACTGATTCATTGTTAAAAGGTAACGCTACAAGAAATTCGACCGATAGATATCGCAGACAGACTACGCCATCTGAAAATACCACGCTGTACTATCGAACTTCAAGTACTTACACAAGAGGGAACGTTTGGTCGTATCTATCGTGGCACTTATCGTCGTTCCGATCAGCAAGAGGAAGTTACCGTTAAAACAGTATCCGGTACGTGCTGTTTTGTTTTATTTTAAACTTTCAACAAATACTCACATCTCCAAAATAAATGCTTTTCGCGTACTATTTGTACTAGCTCGCAATTTTCATACAGAAATTATTCTGGAATCTTTGAAAAATAAAACTTATTTCATTTCGAAAAATCTCTGATCTTTTTAAATTCAACAGAAAACTTGTCGTTGTAAATGGACAGTTCATAAAATGTCTGGACAGTTCATTAAATATTGTGTAATATAGTTTCATGAGTTGGTTGGACGTTTCATGAAATTAATTTTTTTCTTTCTTTAGTGACTTTTTTTAAGGAAGGTCAGTTTTTTACAAAAAGTTATTAACCGACGAAAAACAAAAACGGAGGAGGTTCTCAAGTCGACGCGTATATTTTTTTTTATTTTTTTATTTTTTTTATTTATGTATGACCACGCATAACTTTTTACAGAGCAGTCCGATTTTGATAATTTTTTTTGTTTGAAAGGGTATACCCCGAAGTTGGTCCCATATAAATTTGGTAAAAAAATTCCAACCCTAAAGGTAGGAAAACAGGGGATAATTGATTGTTCACTCACAGATTGTAATGTATGACTACGCATAACTTTTTACAGAGTAGTCCGATTTTGATAATTATTTTTTTATTGGATAGGGTATACCTCGAAGTTGGTCTCATATAAATTTGGAAAAAAAATCCTACCCTAAGGATGGGAAAATAGGGGTGATTTATTGTTCACTCACAGATTTTCATGCTGAGTTGTGTATTACAATTATAAATTATATAGCCACAAAAAATTATAAAATAAAAACTTTTTAACAAAAAAATTAAACCGCCGAAAAACTGAAAAGCAAAAAATAATAAATCTTTTTATTTAACTAAGTTCTATCTAAGTAGTTGAACGTATGTGACAGTCTAGTATATCTAAGTAATTTTGAGTCGACGTCAAACAATCAATGAACAAAGATCACTAAAAGAAATAAACAAATCAAATTAACAATGATACGTGACATCTCCAGCGATAAACATTAACATTCCAAACATGCGCTCTCCACACGACCACTCGCAAAGACGTGTGCCCTCAGTGTGTGCCCGTTCGGGTTGCTCTGTCGCTGACATTAACTTCGTGAACGCTCAGAGATTTTCGGCGAAGGATTGTTGACGCCGACTCAAAATTTTTAGATATACTAGACTGTCACATACGTTCAACTACTTAGAGTTAAATAAAAAGATTTATTATTTTATGCTTTTCAGTTTTTCGGCGGTTTAATTTTTTTGTTAAAAAGTTTTTATTTAAAGAGAGGATTCAGATACGACAGTAGGTCAATGGTCAGCATTGTAAAAACTTTCTTTTATTTACTTCACAGATGTTGCCTCATCATACCAAGTGAGTGTTTTATTAACAGAAGGCACAATGATGTTTGGCGTAAACCACAAAAATATACTACCAATTATTGCAGTTAATACGGACAGCCCCAAACAACCTTTGTTAGTCTACCCTCTCACTAATAAAGGCAATTTAAAAAGGTAAATTCTCATATACTTTGTACTTTTTTAAGTTCAAACGCAAATGGAAGTCGTCACTATTGAGGGTGTGGGAGTATTTCTTTTCAAGTCACGTCGAGATTAAATAATCGATTCGAAACAGTTCCGATCATTTTGGTTCATCCAGATGTCTTATTCTTGCAGTCGAAAACTTGATTTTATTTACCACTTAGCTCGATTTTTTCGCGTATTTCTTTATGTAATTGACAGAGTTGTTACACTTATAATATAAACAATATAATATAAGCGGCACAGTATTATTTCACAAAACTATGCATTCAAAACAGAAGATGCAAAATAGTAAATGATTCCATAATGCAAAATAGTTTTGAAAAATGTAGTTTGAGATTTTGTAACATCTTTAATTACAAGAAAAAAAATGTTAACAGGTACGAAAAAAAGTGAACTACAAAATTAAATGTTCTATTGAAATGCATCATTGTAGAGTTAGAGTGGTTGAAGATGCCGCCAAAAGTTTGCTTTTATTATTGTCTTAATAACCCTTTTCAAATACATAACATTTATGTAAATAACATGTCGGACATAAATCTATTTTACTTATAGACCGAGTTCTGAGAAAAAATGATTTTTTTGTGTGCCATAAACATTTCAATAAATTCTTATTTAGGGCAGTAACTTTAATTCTATTATAACACCATATATTATGCAAACTAAAATTCTCAGGTTGGCGGAGATTTTTTCTAGTGTCATAAACCAATTTAAAAATTAAGTTTTCAAGAAACTGTAACATTTTAGACAAAAAAAAAAAACAAGCAAAAAGTATTCAAATTTTAAGAAACGGCAGCAAAAAAATGTGTTAATTTCATAAAAGTGAAACCGTAAAATTTCAAGCTCAATAAAAAAAACATTTCATTTACAACACATATTTATACAGCGTGTTCCAAAACCATTGTATTTTTTCTGGGAACAGTCTACAATTAGAATTTGTTTTTGTTTTCAAATCTTTGATTAACGTTTAATTAAATAAATAAAATTATCGACCTATTTTTTAGACAAAATATATTAATAAAAAATAATTATTAAAACCTACATTAACGTTTCGGTCCGGATTTGGGTATTCTTCAGAACTGATCTAAAAAATATAAAAATTGATTAATAATTAGTTTCTAATTGGTTTTTGATAAAAATTCGCTTTAAGTTTTGAATTATCAAAATTGAAAAAATAATAACAAACAATTTTTAATAAGTAGTCATGGATATGATTGTAAGTAGGTACCTAAAAAGAAAGAAAAAATTTCATTAAAAACAAAAATTATATGGTCGATAATTTTATTTATTGAATTGTTTTCGTTTTACTGAATAAACTTAATAATTCAACAATTGAATAAAAATTTTAAATTCGATTCGATTCTGTATTCAATTAAAACAACTCCAATATTAAAACAATCGTAACAGTAACTATTACTATATTACCGATATTTTTTTGTCTAGATACCCTACGTACAATTTTAAAAATATAAAAATATTGGTATTAGTTTAGCTCTAAATTTCTACTGGATAGTCTAAAATAGTCTGTATATACTTAAAATAGTAATATTTGAATAATGCGTATATAGATTCCTAATACGATGCCGACAACAGCGTGGAGAGGATCACTGCACCCTTTTAACGAAGGATTTAGTGGATATGGCAGTGCAAATTTCTAGTGCTCTTGTACATCTTCATAGTAAACAGATATGCCACAAGGATATTGCCACCCGCAACTGTGTGTAAGTTTTTTTTTATATACTAACGGGAGGTTTACCCGCGACTTCGTCTGCGTGGAATGGACTGTAGCTTCCGATCAGTCAAATAATTTGATATAAAGACCAAAACCGATACTAAGACTGTCTTAATCCTATCAATATTAATTGTAAATAATTTATAATTTATTCCTATAAAAAACCTTGATTAAATTATTAAAAAGACGTAAAGTACCCGGTTAAATGGGCAGGATCAAGACTGAATACGCAACACCAAGATCGAGACTTAATAAGCAAGACCAAGACCAGAAGTATTTGAGCAAGAACAAGATCACGATCTATCTCAGTCCTGGGCTTGCTTTGCTCATCACTAAGCAAGAGTACTTGAAATCCCCGCGCATGATCAGAAACTGCAGACAGAACTTATTTATATTTACTAATTCATGATTGCTTTTAGGGTCGATGAATATTTGCAAGTGAAAGTAACTGACAATGCTTTATCCAGAGATTTATTTCCGAACGACTACTATTGTTTAGGAGATAACGAAAATAGGCCCGTTAAATGGTTGGCACACGAAAGCTTAGCGCATAAACAGTTTAACGGCGCTTCAGATATTGTGAGTAAAAATTGACAGCTAACAAAAGAAATAGGTGTAAGTGACATATGTAAACATGTTCGCTCAAATTGGTTCCGCTCTAGGAAATATCTGATGTCGCTTATGTATACGCGAGGCAATAGGTGTATCGTGGTTGAGTGTCGCACACACACGTCACAGCTACAAGACGTATTTAAATAGTTCAGAAAAGTATTATTTTGTTTGTACATATGAAAACTACACTAAGAAATTTACTATGTTTCAGTGGTCATTTGGAGTATTGCTATGGGAATTGATAACACTTGCTCAACAACCGTATGTTGAAGTTGACCCATTTGAAATGACAGCTTACTTAAGAGATGGCTACAGATTGGCACAGCCAATCAATTGTCCGGATGAATTGTAAGTATCTTCATTTATTTATTCAACTCATGCGCGTTATTCATGATTTATCATGCCTAAAAACCGAACCCTAAATAGCCATTTACCGACTGGTGACAATTACTTGTCATAACTCAATGAAGATTCCTACTAGCTCGGCCATTGTGGAGTAATGATAATAAACGTAACTATTTTCTGAGTCGTAACGAAATAGTAGGTAACAACAACTCCGTTGTTACCCATTGAGGCTAAAATTGAGAGGCCGAATGTTTTCGACATGGAGTTTATTCATAACCGGCTAACCTCAAACCAAAACATTGAATCGTGCTGTTTGGTGCTGTTAGTATTGACAGTTTTTTTTTATAAAGAAATAAATAGATATTTACAACATCTCATTAATAACAATAAATAAAACATGAATAACGCGCAATTGTTGAATAAAATTATGGGCGTAACTTGTAGGCTAAGTCATGGCGTGTCAGCGCGATGAATGACTTAGACTACTAGTTACGCCAATAACTATTATCACACTGACATTGGCACGAACTGGGCTGCGCCATAGGCATGGTTTAACTTTTTTTTATATTCGAATAATTGTTATCATTTCAGATTTGATGTGATAGCTTCTTGTTGGTCAATTAAACCGGAGGATCGACCAACTTCAGTGCAAATTCTTTCACATCTTCAATATTTTTATGCAGCTCTCGGAAGATACGTTTAAATATTTGATCTGAAAGAAGTGAAAAAAAAACACTACTGTGTCTGTTTTATAATCGTTCATGTTTTCAATTAAAACTGTCAATTTGTTAATATTAAATTTATTTTAAAAGTACTTATTGAAGAAAACAATATTTTTAGAAAACTAAATGACTGATTTTTATGGTAAGATAATAATTGTTGTTATATATTTGATGTAGTGGATGTATTAGTTATTATAAAGAGTTGAAATAAATTTGGACCTAACGAGGATAATTAGCATACGAGATAAAACTTTTAAAAACAATTTTTTTCTGTATGCATTTTCGATAATTTATGATTTCACGGATTGTTAGGTCCGAAAAAAGTTGCAACTCTATTTATAAAAATGGTTGTTATGTTGATACTGCTTAAGGCTTAAATATACCCAGAATGCAGCCCTCGATGCACTAGATTTGTTTAATATGAAGTATTATCGCTTAGTTCCTGAAGAACAAATGTAGAAAAAAAAATAAGTGGTTCGTTTTTCACGGAAATCTAAAAATAAGTAAAATACAGAATAGACTGCTTGATCTACGCAAAATTGAAAAGACATATTGTTTTTTTAGAAGTTTAATCAGCTCGTATAGATTTTGCAAATATGGGTGCCATTTTAAAGCGATTTCAGAAAAAAGAGGTAATCAATTCGACGCATATATTTATTATGTTTGTTCAGCCTTAACTTCTCGAATGGTTAATCCTATTTGAATGATTTCTACTCCATTGTGTTCAGGAAGATGTCTTCATGGTCCTAGAGCCTCAATCCCCCTCACCCTCCCAACTCACGACCAAAGCACTTCAATTTTGTCAAATTTTTTGTACAGGAAGAATGGTCTGGAATACAGGTAAAATGATAAAATCACACAAAAATCCCCACCCTCCCCTATCAAACTCCAGCATCCGCGTTTGGCAACGAATCCCTGTCATGTGCGTTCCCAACATGCACTTGCCCATGCCTTCAAACGGTCCTGCGTACAATCGCTGACACCTAATAATAATGGCAACATTTAACATCAACAAGTTACCTCTTCACTTGATCATTGAAATCTCCGAACTTTAAAAACTGAACACCGAGTAGTGGCGGTTATTTCTTTGAATAAACTACAATATTATTAATTAGTAATAAACAAAAATGACGATTCATATATCGTTATGTTGAAAAAATGCTTTAAAATTAAATAATGTCAATGTGCCTAAAAAATACAAAATTTGAATTACGTTATAAAACAATATCATAATTGCATTATTTCAAAAATTTTCTTGAAGGCGTTATTCAACAATATTACGAACTCCAAGGAACAGTATAATAAATAACTGAATTTTACGCATTTTACAATGTAATTGCGACTTAAGTTTTAATTTGTTTAAAATTATTATAACAAAAATTATCTATACGTTTATTAAATTAGTACAGAGCCGCCACTAAAATTAATTATATTTAAATATAATTTTAGGACATTGTTTTCCTAATTTTGTTTAATGATAGAAATTTAGGTAGTAAAATAATAGTATATATATTATTATTAATAGATACTAATTTTCAATACAAATTTGTTACTTATATGAATAAGAATGGATTTATGTCTTGTTAAATTTAGAGTGTTCATAATTCACTAATATTGCCTAATTATTTTATTTCGTTGATTGCAGTACAAAAATACAAGCTGGAACAAAAACCATAGCCGAGGCAGTAACTGTTTTTTTTTTTTTTTGACGTGATAACGTCTTATAAATTGATGAATCACGTCAATACAAAAAGATGAACCACTGGCTGCATGCACGAAAAAGTGTAACGTTCCTAACGTTCCGCCTGACCCTGTGCGTGATTATTAAATATGATATTCGAGCGGAATACATTATCACGTAAAACTATCGTCCGTAAACCGACTTTACAGACAACCAATTTTTTTTTGTAATTTCTATGAGAGGTATAACAAGCTAACCGCTTCAAAAACGAATTATTTGAGCCATGCATTTGCTGAAATTTCAAATAATTTAAAAGACGTATCAAATGATACATCAGGCCCTCATTTGATGATGTTCGTCTGAAAGTTTTATTACGTGCTTTCCGAGCTATGGGTGAAGTTTTTAAAAAAACATTCCAAAAATTTTTATCAATTGGTTGTGAATTTTAGAACGCATGGGGCTGTGGCATTTAACGAAGATCCATAATATCAACGCGTGAGACACTAGCAGAAGTTGATAAGTGAAATTTACTAAAAAAATGGTTATCGACTTCTGACACCACATAATTTTTTTTAAACTCTAAATTTAGCAACACAATATGAATGTCGTCAATAATAACTATTTTTTGATGTATAAATGTGATAATATAGTTAATAATTATACGAAGCTAACAAGTTAAAAAGATAAAATGATGAATTTAAAACAGGGTTTCAAACGGATTAATTTAAAAGTATGACAAACTTTGTTTGCTATCCGAAAATGTATTTAATGAATTTTATGGTAAACATAGTTACGTTACCTACATTTGCGTTAATAAATGTGACAATATATTTATGTATAATATTATATAGTTGTATAAATTTATATTCAAAGTGAATGGACCAATATTATTTTTCTGTTAAAAATATAACAAAATTGTTGCATTTCTCTTTTCCGAATTTTTATTTGAATATCTACGTAAATCAAGGTGCTTAAATAAATAAGAAAAAAAAAACACCAAAAAGATTAAAGATAATATAGAATAATATATTAATCTTCTATAATAAATCTCTGCTAGTCAGTTAAAAAAATGATTTTGAAGTGAAATTTCCTTAGGCACTGTAGGAAAATTTGGCCTGAAGTGACACGCTTCGCCTTTTCCGACTTCAACCGTCAGTTGAGGGGAAAAAGTGGGGGAATATGCACTCTACACGCAAGCGCGGTGCGTGCCATGTGTATACGTATTTTACTGTTCTGTGGTATACGTACCACTTTCTCTAGTCACGCACATAATAATTTTCGAATCCTGAAATATTAAAATCGTCAACAAATCCTAGAACCTAAAAAGTTTCACTTCTAAAGCGCAAGAGTCTCACGCATTTTTATTTATTCATGAAGTTTTTTTAGTTTTACTTTTGCGTCTTTGGAAACATCTTGTATGGTTATAAAATAATAAAATTTGGGTCTTTGAATAATACTCTTAAAATGCATGGACTAAACAAATGTTTTATATTATTATTATAAAAATTAATGTATTTAATGAAAAATGTTCAATAAACGTGGCATTATTTATATAATAATTTATTAAATAAATTTAATACAACAATCTCTCACTGAAATTTATATAGAGTAGTCAATACTCAATAGATTATAACAAAAAGTTGGCAATTAATTTCTTTTTAATGATTCTAATAAAAATAATTATTTTCAGAGAATTCGACACCCGGTATAAACATATTTCAAATAGGTAAAAGTATATCGAGGTCAATGCAATGGTAGCGTATAAAATGTAATGTATTTAAACTAGGCTTTACATATTTATAAATAAAACCCTTTCATGTGAAATTCTATTTCACACCGTCATTTTATAATGGAAGTTAAAGGAAATCCACACAAAAAATTTAATAGTAAAAGTTTATTACTCATGAAGGATAAAGAAATATTATTATCCCAAAAGAACAATGAATCTAAATATAGGGTTACCAAACGTCCCGGTTTTCCGGGACATGTCCCGTTTTCGCCCTCCTGTCCCGGTGTCCCGGATTTTTTTCAAAATCTATGCAAATGTCCCGGATTGATGTGTTATGAACAAATAAACATACTGACCACTATAATAATTAAGTCTCTTTTTTCACTATATTTCTATCCTCAAATTATTCAAAATCGTGTTCGTCTCATATTAAATTACACGATTTCGATAGATATCGATTGTGGTCTGTGGATTACACACAGCACACTTCAGATATTTCATCAATTTTTGTGTGAAGAAGGGTTTTTTAAAGTTATTATTAGGGTCGGAGGATTTTTCGTTCCTGACAGTTGCTCGGTACTGAGATAGAAGTGTAAAAATTGGGAACTGATAGATAGGAATAAAAAAAAATAATTTTTTTACAACAAATTTTTGTAGATTTCAGAAATTTCAAAAATATTTTTTCATTCTTCAATTATCAATAAGGGGGGGAGGCTGTAAAATGTCCCGTTTTTTCATTCAGACCATCTGGTAACCCTATCTAAATAACAAATAAATTAAAATTCTGCTAGATGTCGGTTTAAGCAGTTTTTTTTAGGGTTCCTACTTGTCCAAAAATTTTGAAACTGGCAAAATATTTTTTTCAATAAATTACGTACTTACAAACTACTTCTTTATCCATGATTCTTTGTTTAAACTTTTCTAATTGAAACATTTATATATTATGGTGTTGTATTTCAAAAAGCGATCGATCCAGTAATTTGAGATCAACAGTAAGGCCCCGAATCATCCTGTACATAGAGTAATTAAGAAAGAAAGTGTGAATTATGATAGCATAACATGCATATTTCTAAACTGCTAATAATACCTTCATCAGAGTTTAGAGGATTTAATTTTTGAGTTAAGTTTCCTCTTTCTTGAGCCGTCACTAACTTCCGTTGCTCCACCAGTTATGCCTATTCTGACGGCCCGTAATGGGATCAAGGTTATATTGTCAGAAATGATATTGGTAATAAGTGGGAGAAGCGGAGCTACGTCTGTAATGCAAACGCGATCGCGCGGGAAAAAGCGCGCGAACGGGCATCCTATGCGGACCTCCTCTATGAAAACGAAACCGTTTTTTATCGGTTTTGTGAGCATACGTCGACTTTGCACTGTTTTGTGACTTAAAAGAGAGTTCTAGAACCGTTATAATCTCGGTTGGAACACGTTTTAGCTACTGCGCATGACTGAGACGATAATATTAACGTCCGCAGATGCCTATTCTGACGACCCGTAGTGGGATCAAGGTTATATTGTCAGAAATGATATTGGTAATAAGTGGGATAAGCCGAGCTACGTCTGTAATGCAGACGCAATCGCGCGGGCATACGCGCGCGAACGATCATTCTATGCGGACCTCTTCTATGAAAACGAAACCGTTTTGTATCGGTTTTGTGGGCATACGTTGATTTTGTTTTGTTTTGTGACAGTTCTAGAAACGTTATAATCTCGGTTGGAACACGTTTCAGCTACTGCGCATGACTGTGACGATAATATTAACGTCCGCAGGGAGGTTGGAACAGAGCTAATACTGAGTAAAGTTTATTACTATAGTAATAATTCTCAAAAACCAACTCTTTTAGCGTTGTCAGTTTAGAAATGCGCATCGAGGCATATATATTTGTACCTTGTGCGTTACGTAATAAATGTAACGTCTCAGTGTTTTAGGTGAAAGTTATACTGCAGTAATACTCGTTATTACGTATATTACATACATGCATTACATACATTATGCATGTATGAGAGCAGCGGTTCCAAAACTTTTATATATTACGGCCAACGCCAGGTTGTACCGTGAAAATCGCGAAAAAATTAGCAAAGTTCGCGTACTCTGATTTAAATGGGATTTTAGCGACACAAAACATCTCTTAATTATTAAGAAATGTTTGTGTCGCTAGTGGTAAAAAATTCGTTACGTGTGTCACAGAGGGAAACAGTTGAGAGCTTCTGGTTTAGAAATTAAATATATTATGTTGTCGATTTGAAATTAATATTTTTTTATGCTTAATATTTGTAGATTCCAATCAACATACTCCTATTAATATAGATTGCACTTCAACGAATCATTCAATGTTTCTCAGATTTTAGAGTTGTGTTCTGTCAAAAAAACGTATATTTTCGTGCTACATATTAAAAATGCAAAAAAAAAAACAGTTGTGTGGTTTTAAGAAACCACGACGCAAGTTAAACTTTTATTGGATTGTTGGCGTTGGATTGTAGGCACTTATCCATCACGATTAATTATAAACAACAATATTCACATGAATACACGAATAAAAACATGTAAACACTGTATAGCACTTGCCCGCATGACAGACTGACTATGTGTTATACATACTACACAGTCAGCTGATACTAACCATGGGCGCCGCCATATTGGCCTTGGCTGCTCTACCGAGCGCCTACTCCGAACGCCTTTCACTTTACCCCTACTCCGCGGTCGCCTGTAATGCGACATGCAACAGACGGCCAGAAAAATTCGGGGCGATAGAATAAAAGTTTCACTTTAAAAATGAATGCAGCTTCTTTATTCCGTTCTGTGCATTATAAGAAAATTTTAAGTAGTTTACTTAATTCACCAACCACTTGTTGGGGAACAAGTAAAACCATTACCAACATTCAACAGGCAACTACCCAATGCAACTACTATCGTATATTATGACATATAAAGTGCAAACTAATTAATATTCGATAAATAGGTAAGTATGTATATACACTAGGTAATGGAGTCATTAATTTCAACTTCATTAAAATGTTTCCCTGAGTCTGTAGGCTTTCACGGCTGGTGTTGATCCAAATCTTCTTGGTTTCCGGGCTTGTATGCCGTGGTCCATTGGTATTACTATCTGACGTTTCGTCTACAACTGCGGTAAACGTTATCAAAGGCGAATGTAAGTGAGCAGTCTAGAAGAAATCTTCGTCCACTACCACATCGCCTTTGATAACGTCTACCGTTGTAGACGAAACGTCAGGTAGTAATACCAATGGACCACGGCATACAAGCCCGAAAACCATGAAGATTTGAATGTTTCCCTAATTTAGGGGAAGATCAGATTAGTATTGCTGTGTTCGAATGCAGACAAGAAAAACGTACCTTGAAAGAAAAGCATGGTGTATATAAAAAAATCACTGAAAAGAAGAAAAGCTCATATGAATAAAAAAAAAACATACAAATAATTTCATAATTTATCTATGTCAAATATTTTTAATTTGCGATGTCTATACTGCTCACTGTGCAGTAACTAGTGATGTGCCGGATATCAGTATCCGTATCCGCGGATATCCGAGGGAGAATAAAGATCCGTATCCGTTAGTTTTTGGCGGATCTTTTACGGATCTTTTACCTTATTAATTTTCAATTCATAGATGAAATTTTATATATATAGGTGATTAGGTAATAATGAAAAACTGTTAAATTCCATTCAGATTATTTTTTATTTTTTAAAATCGTATTTGGCACCTTTATATTGCAAACATTTATCGTAGTGAGTACCATATCAATAGTACATAGCTCAAAGATACTAAAAAACTATCTTTATAATGAGATATTGCACATCGATCTTTGGAAAGAGACAATCTGTTATGAGAGTTAACTCTTAAAGAGGTCAATAACTTTTTTCCATAACAGATAGTCTTTTTCCAAAGGTCGATGTGCAATATTTACGGCCGCGTACTCTAAGAAAGTTAAGATCCGTATCCGTCTCCGCGGATCTTGAAACCAAATATCCGTACTCAGATCCATATCCGCGGATATACATTTTTAACGATTCGGCACATCACTAGCAGTAACATATAGGTGCAACCTTTGGTGAAATCCCTGTACGACATGTCTAAGTAATAATATAATTAACAATATAACAGACTGATTACAACAATGTGGTATACAGTGTACAGGTGACTACCGACCCATATCCGATTATGTAATGAGTTCCCCTTCGTCTCTCACCGTCACTTTAATTTTGTCCCATCAATCCTATATTTTCTACATGTGTTCGTCGTTGAATATAAACGAACTATAGTTTATTTGTTTTATTATAATAATATACCTACTGAATATTAATAAAATAAGATAAAATAACGTTTTTATAAATGTAGATATTAAAAAGTGTAAAATAACATTCGGTCCTAAGGCCTAGTTTATATGAGAGGCGTTCAACGCGCGTTAGCCCAACGCGCGTTTACAATTTCTATACAATTGTATATAACTGTTTACATGATAACGCGCGTTGGCGGCGCGTTGAACGCGCGTTATCATATAAACAGTTATATACAATTGTATAGAAATTGTAAACGCGCGTTGGGCCAACGCGCGTTGAACGCTCTTCATGTGTGCTAGGCCTAATGATCGTGTTCTTCCACGACGCGAAATTTCAGAGGCAATCCCGCACCGAGGTCCGAGTAAAGTTGTCCGTAGCGACGCAGACGCGTTCGGGACTGTCCTTCCGATCCACGACAAATACGCGGTGCGAGTTCATCCGAGCTTGCCTCTGGTCGTCCCTGACGAGCGACTCAACCCTGTCAGCAGGCATCGACATTCGTGTAAGCATGCAGGGTTGGTATTTGCTTGTTTTGAGCTTTTGTATTTTTACCAAACGAGTCATTGTTATCGAATTCAATTCAAAACATTACATTTGATCTTGGAATCGCATTAAAAAGTATATTTTGATCAAATACGGTCTCTTTAGTGGGAATTTTGAAAACGCAAAATTTGTGAAAGAAGTGTTTTGTCACCTCGTACTTGTATAGACCGACACGCACCGTGGAAAGAGGCCTGGTGCTGTACGTGATGGTGCTGTCCATAAAATCACGCACCGAGCGAAACGACCTCAAAGAAATGACATAATATCTGCTTTTACAGCGTTATTGAGAGTTTGGCCTAGCACACATGAAGAGCGTTCAACGCGCGTTGGCCCAACGCGCGTTTACAATTTCTATACAATTGTATATAACTGTTAATATGATAACTAGCCGCTACCCGCGGCTACGCCCGCGATTGAGATGGAAATCGACTTTTGACATGCATATCAGGGGTTGAGGTATTGCACATATTTTGACAAACAATTTTCTTATTTTTCGTAAAAATTTTTTATTTTTTTTTAATAAAAAGTATCCTATGTTACTTCTAATACCTTCAAGAGTGTATGTGCAAAGTTTCATGATGATCGGTTAAGTAGTTTTTGCGTGAAAGCGTAACAAACAAACTTACATTCGCATTTATAATATTAACTAGCCGCTACCCGCGGCTACGCCCGCGATTGAGATGGAAATCGACTTTTGACATGCATATCAGGGGTTGAGGTATTGCACATATTTTGACAAACAATTTTCTTATTTTTCGTAAAAAATTTTTATTTTTTTTTAATAAAAAGTATCCTATGTTACTTCTAATACCTTCAAGAGTGTATGTGCAAAGTTTCATGATGATCGGTTAAGTAGTTTTTGCGTGAAAGCGTAACAAACAAACTTACATTCGCATTTATAATATTTCGTTTTCATAAAATTTGTAAGTCTGGTCCTGTCGGGCCGATTTTAATGAAATTTTAATAGCACATTTTAATCATTACTAAAGGGTTAAATTTCAATTTTGAAACGATTCGGAGAAATTTTTCGGTATTTTTGGGCCCAAAAAATGTTTTCAACCCTTTCTTATTTTTCGTAAAAAATTTTTATTTTTTTTTAATAAAAAGTATCCTATGTTACTTCTAATACCTTCAAGAGTGTATGTGCAAAGTTTCATGATGATCGGTTAAGTAGTTTTTGCGTGAAAGCGTAACAAACAATTTATAATATTTCGTTTTCATAAAATTTGTAAGTCCGGTCCTGTCGGGCCGATTTTAATGAAATTTTAATAGCACATTTTAATCATTACTAAAGGGTTAAATTTCAATTTTGAAACGATTCGGAGACATTTTTCGGTATTTTTGGGCCCAAAAAATGTTTTCAACCCTTTCTTATTTTTCGTAAAAAATTTTTATTTTTTTTTAATAAAAAGTATCCTATGTTACTTCTAATACCTTCAAGAGTGTATGTGCAAAGTTTCATGATGATCGGTTAAGTAGTTTTTGCGTGAAAGCGTAACAAACAACATTTATAATATTAATAATAATATGATAATGCGCGTTCAACGCTCTTCATGTGTGCTAGGCCAATCGCTCATTGACTTACAATCTGAATTTTAAAAAACCGTACGTGTAATATGGCTTTATATTACATACACAAACAGCGCATGTAGTATTGACACTATTGTCATTAATTATCATCATCAGAGTGTGGGAGTAGACGTTAGTGTTACGTCATCCTATATTATATTATATTATTTACAACGGTGTGTATGTGTGGAGTATATAATAAAATTAGACATGTGCCAGTATACATCATTGAGTTAGAAAAAAGATTACGCATTTGGGATATCCCTACCGGAATTACGAGATTTCGAAATTCTGGTAATGTTGAAACTGAAGCAAGTAATTTCGAAGTTTAACTTGTGTGATGTTTTTGTTAGAAAATGACCATACAAAATAGGCTATTAGCACCATTAAAAATATCTACTGAAGCAGTCTATTTTTTAGTTCAGTGGTATAAGCAGTAAGCACATACTATTATGCATATATATTTTACTCTCTTATATGATATTGAATCTGATATTCAGTTTGGTACGTAGATGGTTCCTTTCAATTGTCTTTCTCTCTTTTCCTCTCCTCTAGTCCTTACTTTGACCTCCAAATACATTTTTATTTGCTATTTATAAATTCTTTCAATCTGATATTATATTTCCATCGTTATAATTGTTTTGCAACTTTTTAATAATTTTTCAAACCAACGATTGATTCGGTTTGAGAGACGGTTCCATTGGCGTACCCAGAGGAGGGCAAATGCCCCCCCCCTGGATTTTGGGACACGTCATAAATCGTTTTGCTGAAGATCCTCGAAAATTACTTTTCAAATAAATGTCTAATTTAAATGAAATAAATGCATATTTAATATTTATGTTTATTTACTTGACTACCTATATAAAACAGAATCTACCGCGGGCGTTTCCCCTACACACTACATATACACCTAATGTTTCGTTGTTGTGTCTTCGCGAAGTGTGTAGAGCAAAACAAGCGGGGGGGATCCGGCTTAAGATATTTCTGATATGCCCCCCCCCCATGAACGGTTCTTTTCAATAATGGCCACTTCTTGACCCCCGACTACATGTTTTTTACTGGTTGCATTTAATTATGTCGACCAAATAAAAAACTCAACAACTTTATAAATTTATTACACGGAGAAAAGGGCACTTGTCTGGGGCGACAGTTTAATAAAAAATGAACGGTAATAAATATTAAATAATAAAACTTACTTCAAAGACGCAAATTTTTTAAGTAGGTATAGAAAAATATGATTTACAAAGGGAAAGGATTAACTTGACCACTTACATATTTCAAAATGCAAAAGTTTACGAAATGCATAATAAAATCGTGTCTATGATATTTGATGATAATAGTTTAATTCGGATTTGATTATAATTTATGAAGTTAAAAATAGAATTGAATAGACGCTTGCAAACAGCAAACAAAATTAACCAATATAATTGTATTTTCGGTGTATATTTCAGATTATACTCAGCTAGAGTGCTGGTTGATAAATAATTATATGTTGTTTTATTGTCGGTAACCTTCAGTTTAGCCGCACCTTTCATGTTGTTTTACCTCTACGCTATGCTATCAGAACTCTGTTTTGACAAATTATTCAAACTAATAATTTATACAATAATTATGCCACCTGTTTCCGCGATTTTTATTGATCTATTAATAAAGATTCAAAGGCGCGCTAGCAGTGGCGGATTTACCAGCAGGCTAAGTAGGCTTGAGCCTAGGGCGGCAGATTTTAGCGGCGGCAAATAAAGATTATTTAATTACGTTTACCTAATGTACATTATTGTGTGCATTACCCCGCCTTATTTGTCGTACATGATTTAGCTCAAATTAGCTCAAATATCAAATCAATAATTTAAATAAAAACTATCTTTTATAGATGACTACTCCGGTTAATGTCAATTATGCATACTGTATCTTATCACGAGCGAACCTACTTTAAGTTCCGATATGTGACGCCCGTATACAGACTATAACTTTCAAATATTCGAAAACCCCGGAAAATACATAAGAAAATGAAACTTAAAGTTTAAATTAAAACCCGACTACGACTACAAAAAAGTAGAAAACAAGCTTCCAATCTGAAAAGCATGTTGTCGGATAAAATATACTTTTGAATTATATTTAAAGGGATGGGTAGAATTTGTATGATTCGTATCGAAAATATTCGCATCGAATCTTCAATACGAATCATACAGTACGCGAAATAAATCAAATCTCTCATCTCTCTAATAATAATTACGTATATATTATCTCTATCTATATATATATAAAAATCTCGTGTCACAGTGTTTGTTATCGAACTCCTCCGAAACGGCTTGACCGATTTTTACGAAATTTTTTGTGTATACTTGGTAGGTCTGAGAATAGGTCGTAGGCTATTTTTTATACCCCTAGGTGATAAGGGTGGCCCACTCCAGATTTTTTTTTCATTTTTTATCCTAAAATTTTTTCAAATTTTTTTTATGATTTGCCACTAAAAATACTTATAACTCAAAATTTTCACCGTTCTATCTCCAACTCCTATTTTTTAATAGCGATATTAGTATTTTTACTTTCATCCACAGATGCGCAATAGGGTTGCAAGATGGCAATATAACAGTTTTTTTTTTTTGTTGGATAGCCCATTTATCGAGGAAGACTATATAATATCACGCTACGACTAATAGGCGCGGAGCATCAAAGAAAAATGTTGAAAAATATAACTGAAAATTTGCCCATCCGACAAAAACTTTTGAACGGTAACTCCGATCATCTTGAAATTTAGACACAACATTCATCTTAGTAAACTAAGATGAACGCGCGTACTCATGTCCCTCCACCCCATTCGTTCTCTTGCACCCGGGTGAAACCGGGCGGGACCGCTAGTACATATATATAATATATGTATGTTTTTTTTATTACCGTGAGAATTGAATGACTACATCTATCCATATTTCAACTCGTCCCTATTTTAGCAAACACGTGTTTGTATTAATATTAAGAATAAATAAGAATTGATGATTACTTTATACTGTAATCATATTTGACCATGAAAATAAAATAGAATGTAGTTATACATTTCAGTAAAAATATCCAAATAAACATTATTACAAAAAGTTACCTATGTTATACAGTATGTTCATAAACAATAATCCTTACATAACGCAAAAATGAGTAGGTAGGTCAAAAAGAAAACAACTAACTTCTATGCACAATGCACATCTTTATAAATACCACTCTGTACTTCAAGTTTGGCTACCAAAGTGCCGGATTAATTATTAGGCAGATGAGGCAACTGCCTAGGGGCCCCGCATCGACTAGGAGCCCGTGCACGCACCAAGAAAAAAAAACTTTTCATTGAACGAAAATTTTATTTGAAAATTTGTATGAAATCTCCCAACAACAATATTATTCTCTTCCGTTGTTTATTGTAATTTATTGCATTTAATAAGATAAAATTTAAAATAACTACGTCACGTCTCATTTCTCTCATTAAGACCATTCCAATAAAGCTAACGAATCAGGTAAGGCGATGCTGCAGCATCTAGTCAAAGTAATCATGTTGTTAGTTGTTACAATATCACATTGAAGTAACAGGATGCCTGGAGCCGATCATCTGGAAGTTACTCTCATCAACTTGAATTGAAAAGACCTGATTGCATTGCTTAGGGGCCCGGACAGGGTTAATCCGGCCCAGTGAACCAAGTTTCATAATTAGACCATACCATCTTGAGTATGCTGGTTCTAAAATTAAAGCATATTCTCCCTTTTAAGTATCATATAAAATATGCAAGAAAATGAAAAAAATAACTTCCATTTTATGTATTTACATTCATATAATATAATTATTATAGTTGTACTTAGATCGATAATATGAGTAGATAAATCAATTTTTTTTTGATAATTTCCCTACTGACGTCATTCGTGCAATGAGTTCGAACATTGATCATTATTGACTGACACCAAAATGTATGATATTAGTCATATTTATACATATTATGTACATTATATTGGTTAATGTAAACAAGAAACCACTGTTATCAATTGTTTATTCGTACTCAATTTGCCACATGAGTTCATGACGTATAATTCATACTTCCCTTCGGTTAAGGCAGGGGTCGACAACTCGCGGCTCGCGAGCCGCATGCGGCTCTTTTGATGTAAAGTTGCGGCTCTCCAGTTCCATACGCAACAAATAATTATTTTATTACATAAACCCTTAAAAATCATCCAATCGATCTATGATTGAGTACCAAGCCTATCTCTCAGCCATTTCCACTCGCGTCTCACCCGTACCGCCCCCGTCGCGATGTATCGTCCTCGGATATATATATATATTATACCTATATAAGCAAATACTATAATACTGAAACGAAAATGTTAAGTGGCTCTTTAAAAACTGGGGAATTTTGTAAATTGTAACGTTTGGCTCTTCCGTCTCAAAAGGTTGCCGACCCCTGGATTAAGGTATACATCCTAAACTTATTTTCTATCTGATATTACTAGTGGCCTATCTTTCAAAATAGTGTCGTCGGAAGTGAGACAGATAAACCGACGATTTTAGCTATTCCGCGCATAAATAGAAATAAGCTTACTATGGCAAATGTTGTGGGAGATATTCAAATCTTTGATTAACGTCTGATTAGAACTCTTCAATTAATAAATTTTTTTCAATATTTCAATATTAAATAAAATCTTTCACGAATTTCATTAAAAATAAATAAAAACTAAATAAGTATTAATTATTTTTTTATATCTTTAGATCCGTTCTGAAGAAGATCCAAAGGTTAATGTATTAATTATAGATATTTTTTTGTTAATATATTATCTGAAAAATTGGTCGATAATTTTATTTATTGTTGTATAGGAGATACTTATTTCTTTCGGTTTGATTTGCATCTATAGTCTATACTAATATATAAAGCTGAAGAGTTTGTTTGTTTGTTTGTTTCGTTGAAAGCGCTTACCTCAGGAACTACTGGTTCGAATTGAAAATATTTTTTTGTTGGTTAGCCCATTTATTGAGGAAGGCTATAGGCTACATAATATCACGCTACGACCAATAGAAGCGGAGCATCAATGAGAAATGCTGCAAAACGTATCTCAAAATTTGTCCGTCCGATACAAACATTTGAACGGTAACTCCGATCATCATGAAATGTGGACACAACATTCATCTCGGTAAACTAAGATGACCGTGCGTACTCATATGTCCCTCTCCCCCATTCGTTTTTTTGTACCCGGGTGAAACCGGGCGGGACCGCTATAGTATTATATAAAAGAACAAACACATGAGGAAAAAATTACCTTTTATCGATGGCTACTTCTTGGCTTTGTGACTTGAATCTGAAAATTAAAAAAAAATTAGCATTGTCAGGATAATACAATAAAAAATGTGGAAACCAGTTGATCTCAACCCTAAAACTTCCCGCTTTATGTGTTAAATTCGTTATAAACTGTATTGTGTTAATAATACATTAAAGAAGGTTATAAAAAAAGTAGTTTAGGGTAGATTAGGAAAGCAGTATCTTGTCACGTGGGCACTTGAACAAACGCCCACAAACTAACATGTCGTCATTCAGCTCAGAGTCGAACAACAGACATGTTTTGCTCTGTGTTTATATTCGAATTGTTACTGCGCGTGCACCAGATCTATCTGAAAAATAGTCTCGTGTGAAGCGAGCACTCAACAGCGATCAAGAAAACCAGCGCTATAGAAAACTAGTAGGCAAATCTAGCAGCGTTTCTAGTCTCGTGTGCAGCGGCCTTTATGTTTTATAAATTATAATAGTATGTACTTGTACTCGGTACAAATACGGTGCATGTGTTCTCCGATTACTGTTCATATTGCATACTTATCAGCCAGTTATCAGTATGTTTATAAACTTGGCACATGCGAGACCTATTTTAAACAAACAGTACCAGTCACTAGCTTTTAAAGTACAACAATGTGGGCCGGAAGAAGGCAAGAAATTTGAATTGAATCTATATAAAGAATATTACAAAAATTCCCATTTAACCGATATTAACAAAGTTAGTATTAGCGCATATTTAAATTCGGACAGCCTGTATAAAAGTATTGATAACTAGTAATCACGTACCAATCGGCGAAATATTTCAATTGAAAAAAATGGTGTTGGTACCGACTGCGTTTTTACAAATACAAAATATTATTAATTAATTATTTATACTGATTATATAAAACAGCGACGATTAAGAAGTAGTAAGCTGCTATGTAAACATCCAGTTTTTAAAATAGTTTACCTGTTTTGTAGTATTTTTGTCTGATAGAATGTTTTATCAGTTGATAGATTTGTTTATTTTGTAAACAGTAAGCCGTCACGCGTCGAGAAGTATCGTGTCAAATGTTAATGTCTTATCATGACTTTCTTCATTTCTTTCTTATCTCTGCATTTTTAAAAGAAAATAAACAATTAGATATGCCAAAATTTATACTACATAAATTATGTCTATTTACGCAATTAATATGAATAATTCTCACCGCAGAAAAGGCATTTCAATAACAATTTCTTCCACTACTAATTGAGGAGGGGTCGTAGTTATTGAATCACTGAATTCTAAATAATTAATTAATTGATCAACTAATAAGAAAAAATTCGCAGGTTTGTGGACAATAGTTGTATTTATATATGTACGACGTTTCGTCTATAAATTTAGACATTTTCAAGTACAAATTGAAAATAATTTTCAATTTGTACTTGAAAAAGTCTAAATTTATAGATGGCTCATTTATCGAGGAAGGCAATAATATCACGCTACGACCAATAGGAGCGGAGCATCAATGAAAAATGTTGCAAAATGTAACTCAAAATTTGTCCGTCCGACAAAAACTTTTGAACGGTAAATCCGATCATCATGAAATTTGGACACAACATTCATCTCGTTAAACTAAGATGATTGTGCGTACTGGTGTCTCTCCTCCCATTCGTTCTTTTGCACCCGGGTGAAACCGGGCGGACCGCTAGTCTATCATATACTAAATTATATTTACAGAAAAAAAAATGGCAGAATACTTTATCAGAATCAGCTGCGATATATACCTCTCAGCATTCAGCAAGCAAGCAGTAAGACCACTTTCACTTCCCCACAAAGAAGAGACCTTGAAGAGTTTTTTTTATTTATGTTTCAAACAGGTAAAATTACTCGAGGACAGACAATCTATAGTATAACAAAAGTTACAATACAATCCATACTAATAAAAACGCGAAAGTAACTCTGCAGTCTGTTGCCTTTTCACGCATAAACCGCTGCACAGATTTCAATAAAATTTGGCAAGGAGATAGATTGCATCCTGAGGAAGGGCACAAGCTACCTTTTGTCCCAAAAATACTGAGGAGATTAAAATAGGCTCATGAAAGTTTGTATGGGGAATCTATCATTTCAATTTCAATCGTTCGCCCAAATTTGTAGTTTTTCTGTCGACTTAAGTTGCAACGAAAAGCGTTTTTATTTTAACGCGATAATATATAGTCTACTAGCGGTCCCGCCCGGTTTCACCCGGGTGCAAAAGAACGAATGGGGAAGGAAGGGACATGAGTACGCACATTCATCTTAGTTTACCGAGATCATTGTTGTGTCCAAACTTCATAATGATCGGCGTTACCGTTCAAAAGTTTTTGTCGTTAAAAATCAGTATTTATAATTTTTTTAAGCAATAAATTTCTTTTAATATAATGAATATTTATTTGAAAACACTGTAGGAAAATTATTTTTATATATAGGTGCCTATAGTTGTAACAGCTTTCAAATGAGCTCTTAATTAGATTTATTTAATTTTAATTAGTCGTAATAAAATTTTAAAAAATTGAAATGTAAACCTTAGAAGAAAGCAATGTAGAAAATAAAAAAAAAATAAAAATATATTCGCCGACGTGGGGCTTGAACCCTAGACCCTGGCATTAAAAGTCTTACACTCTACCGACTGAGCTATCCGGGCTTGTAAACTTAAACGCTAATATTGCAGTATTTAGTTAAGGCATTTCACCTGATAATATTTGTCGGACGGACTAATTTTGAAACACATCTTGCAACATCTTTCATTTATGTTCCGCTCCAATTAGTCGTAGCGTAATATTATATAGCCTATAGCCTTCCTCGATAAATGGGCTATCCAACAAAAAAAAAATTTTTCAATTCGAACTAGTAGTTTCGAGATTAGCGCGTTCAAACAAACAAACTCTTCAGTTTTATATATAAGTATAGATGTCCATTCTAAATATTGGATACAAAATCGGATAGGTAGTTTCGGAGATTATCTCCTACATTTAAACTTACAAACTTTATCTCATTATTATATAAGTGATGACACAGAGCTTAAGAATGAGCTGATATTGGAACATTCAACGGTTCTCGTTATTCAAATTAAATTAAGTAGTAATTTAAAGTTTTGTTTTAGTAAAGTTAAAAATGTAGTCTCATTGAATTACCTAATAGTCAACAGTTGGGTGTTACGCCATTTGTATAGTAGCACTGCTGTAGCAGCGAAACGTTTGAAGTAAGGTACGTTTAGACCGACCAGTTTTATTAAACTGCAAACGTGCCGCTCAGGTCCATAACAATAAAAAGTTGCGATACCCCTTTTAATTCGAACAATATTTTAGTAGTACCTACACGTTACAAGAAGGGCTCAATTTATGAAAAAATGAATAGGCCAATGTACTTCAAGCATATTGATCTGATTTGTTGGCTTGCAAGTCAAGAGAAAACAATGTTTTTAAAAATTTAAAGGTCTAAACGCACTTTAACGTTCATACGTTATATTAAACATTCATAGTATCTTGCATGCGATTTTAGTAATTGTAGTTGAAATACCATAATATAGGTAAAAACTAATATAAGTAATAAATAATAGATTCATCTTTCCACTTAAGTTAACCCTAAGGTTAACGTTGAAGCATCTATATGCATTAATTTCTAAAGAATTTGTACATTAGCAATATTAAAGATTACGTAAGAAAACTAAATATATAACATTCTACTTTTAAATACTAAATTATTTTTTCCAATCCTGCATTTATTATTGCGCAATTAATACTCAAGTTCAAAACTATTTATTTTTAACCAACTTCAAAAAACAGGAGGTTATGTATTCGACGCGTATGTTATTTTTTATTTATATTCAGCCACAGCTTTTTGATGGGTTGACCGTACGTTCTTGTCAAAAACAACATTGACGCGAGCGAAGCCACGTGGAAAAGATAGTTGAAAATTTAAAATTGTTGATTTTATTTAGAAAAAATGCAACACTGCAATATTTGAAATCAGCAATGTGTTAGGGTTTTATAGCGGCATAGGAAATTACAATATTTCAACTTTCAAAAAAACAATTTCCATTTTACCATAGCGTTCTTGTTAATTATGAAACACGTCATAAAATTCTGAAATATTTAAATGTTTAACAATAAAATTAATAATTGCTGTAATACGAAATATTAATTGGTTTAAACATAAAAGAACTTTAAAAAACAGAAACACACAAACATCTTTTTAATTCTTCAAAATTGTTTTTTTAAGTAAAACTTCTATCTTTAACTTCAATGGATCACAGTTACTCTATTTACTGAATAGTGTCAAATTCACTAAATTTAAACGTAATGGCGGCTTTTAAATCGGGTTTAACTACGGGCTAGCCGTTCAATTAACTGGCCAATTTAACTATTGGGCTGCGACATATAGATAAGCAATATAATAAGTAATAACTATTCTGTATTTGGAAGTTTAGTATAAACTACAACATTATAAAATAGTTCTCTTCTCCTTTCACTTCTAAAAGAATAAGTCTTTATAGCCTTACATGATCAAAGTACTTTTAATGTTAATACTTATTACACTGAATTGTTGCTAAAAAGATGAACTGATTTCGATTTTCTTAGTTAAATGTTAATACCCCAAGCTTTTTGTTTCGTCCAAAAAATTACTCATATATTTAGCTACTAAAAATCAATTTCATTTCATCAATACAATGTACTCTTCTGGTTTAGTGGGCTCTCCTATGCTTCCAAAGAAAGAAATATTGTCCAAAAAATATACTTAAAAGTTGTAATATAATTATATAATATTTATTTGTGTTGACTGCATAGGACATAAAAAAAATGTATTTTTTGAGATAAAATGATAACATTATCATAAAATATGCATCAAATTCAAAACAAGCTTGGCAGACTAAATGTAACAATTCAAAAGAAAATATTAGTTCAAGAATAATTTACATTTTATTATTGTTACATTGTATATAAAGCAGGGTTAGAATGGAACAAGTAAATTACGAGGGGTGTGTAGAAATTTGTCTTCTCTGCAAATGGAAAAACAATTTTAACATCCCCTCTCGCTATGTTAATTTAAATCAAACTGAAAGGATTTTTTGTAAAATGTTAACTCATCTTTGATCTGGCAAGTATTTATTTTGAAGATTAAAATACAATACATATGCACATGGCAAGGTCACAATTAATTGAACATAATAATAATAATAATAATAGAACTTACATTTGTACATAAGTAAAGTACATAAGTATACAATTTTATGTCTAAGTTTTACTGTGCCTTTAACCTTGATAGATTATGTGGTGGACTACTGTAAAACTGAATGTATGTTATATATGTGTGGTTTTTGAACACATGTTGCATATCAAAATATGTAAAAAAGCAGATATTTCATATTAGTTAAATAAATAATAATTATTTTTACGTCATTGGTACCATTTAAGAAACAACATTTTAATTTATACGCTAAAACATTGAAATAAAAATGAGATGTAACAATAAAAAAAATGCTTTTAGGCAGGGACCAAAACCGCACCGAAATTACTAGCCGGAACCGAAAACTATAAACCGTAACTGAAACCAAAAATTGCACAAATGCGTTAACTTGACATACTTATGAAACTAGTGTTTCAGGATAACATATTTTAATCATCAACAATTCTTTGAATGGATTGCGGTTCAGTTTTTTGCATTCTTTAACCCCCCTTAAAAAATCATGGGGCATTTGCATCAAAAATCCCTTGGGGGTTAACAAATGCCCAATCGGACGCGTCTCTTAAACCCTTTTGTTTTTGGACGAAACAAAAAATCAATCGAGCGTGTTTTTTATTTTTATCTCTGGCCGTATTTCGAATTCAATTCGGATTAAATCGTGGGCAACCAGAATATGGATTGCAGTTAAAAAATCTGAGATACAGAAAAAATTACTTTTAAGTGATTCCATGGTGCATATCTGAGACTATAACATGCATGGGTTACATCACCTCGATTTCAACCGTTTACAATATCGCAATATGAATACACATACATATTAAGTATGTACATGATTTTATTATGTACATAATATGTGTATGTAAAGATACAATACTCCTGTCTCAATGCCATACAGTGATGCCATTTCACATTCTTACAGTTTACTGTCATACCGAGGACCGACACATCAACTCCCAGACAAATTTAACAAAAACAAACAAAAATATTTCATCTTTATTTCTTAACCGACTTCAAAAAAAAAAAGAATTCGACATGTACATATATTTTTTTATATATAATTTGAAGTTGGTACGGCTGCTATTACTGTATTAATAAATATTTTTTTGGAAAAAACGCAGCCAAAGTTTATTAATATTTGTACAGCCATAACTTTTCGAGGGGTTAACTTATTTTAAAAAAATCGACGGCATTTTGTTCAGAACGGTTACGGATTGGTTCCATATCATTTTTATTAAAATCGGTTCAGTCGTTTTCAATTGACGTAAAAAAAGAGGTTTCCTTATGTATAATATGTTATCTTATACTCGTATCTCCAGTCTTTGTAAATCGTTTTTGATGATTCTATCATTCTTCATCTATAATAGGACATACGTTCAGGTGATCCCAGATAAAATTTACCTAAACCCATTCGTTTTTTTCTAGTTTAGTAATCAATTGTTACGAAAAAAGGCAGTTAAGATGCAAGAAAAAAAAATAAAGTAAATTCAACTCCCTTCAAAAAGTCACTAAAAAGTGTAAAATAATAGCTATTGAGGTGTTTTAAAGTTTTTGGTAATTTTTCAGTAAGTCAGGAGGTAGATGATTTTCACGTAAATCCATAACTCCAGAGCTGTACCGACAAAGGGGCAAGCGGGGCGGTGCCCCGGGGCCCCAAAGGAGCCTCTGTTCGTTCTCTACTTTTTAGAGACTCGAAGGTGTACACTCGTTTTTCACTTTTTAGAGCCCTTCAGGGCCCTCGTAAGGCCTCACGCCGTCCGCGTGCGGGTTCATAATTGACGCCCCTTATTGGGGATAAACTCACTAGACGATATGTCAAATTGAAAAACGTTAAAAATCCTAAATAACTAATACTGTAAGTGCAATTAATAGAAACTTTATTTCTTATAAATATAAATAAACTGTAAAAAAAATATTTAAACATTGTTATGTAAAATAATTCAAACGAAACACAATCATTGAAACATATAGAGCTAAATTTGATTCTGAAATATATTCAATTAAAATGAAACACATTAAACAGTGAATTTTGAAAATTCACTCGTACAGAGTGGATTTCAAAAATTCTCTCTTCATGTTAAAAAAATCACTCCGCGGAGTAAACTGTTCTCTACAAAAACAGTTTACTCCGTGCGATTTTTCACGGCGTTCTTCTCCTGTCGTAATGAGACACAAATTTAGTTTCACCGCTGAGCTGAGAGAATTCATTAAGTCAAAATAATCATTAGTTTATCAATTAGGAAAAATGAATACCAGTGCAATTAATAAAAACATAAATACCATTACGACTGAATGTGAATCCCCTGAAATTAACCTGCAATTTTTTCCGTACTGCACTCACATGAGGGATAGAATATATTATCAATTATATCATTCAAGTGCACAAGTCTTACGTAAAAAAGTATTTTGTTGATTGAAAAATACTTTACTTCACTCGCACTCTTGCAGGAATCGACAGGAAAATTCAAGATATAAACATACGCGGGAGTCTCCCAATAGGGGCGCCCTGTCTACGCGCTGATGTGAATTAACTATCAAATCGAAAATTGCGCACGAAATATTTCGAATTCGAATTTCATTAAAAAATAAATAACTACTCGTAAGAGTTTTTACGCAGGCTTGAATAAAATTGATATAATATCAGTTATATATTTTTTCTATACAGTACAAAAAACATAACACAACCAGGCCATTTGCCGCCCCTTGAATGTGCCGCCCGCGTGCGTCGCACGCATCGCACTATAGGGCGCGAGGGCCCTGGAGCCCTTCAATAAATTACTTCTACAATTGTATGTAAAAAAACAAAAAAGCACTTTTTATATTCTAGGTATAGGGGGCCCCAATTTTACTTCTTACACCGGGGCCCGCAAGGTCCTGCATAACTCAAATATAAAGAATATTGATGCTGAACAGAGGTTTGTTTTATAGCAGGAGCGGGGCAAATCTTTCGATCGTCGGGCCACATTGCTGATGGAAAGTTACCGTGGGCCAAAAATTTGGAGAGCAAAAAAAAAACTTGAAAAACTTTGTCGCGGCACTTTTGGAGAGAAAAAAAAGGTCCTTTCATTTCTGCAAGAAAAATTTGGAGAGCAAAAAAAAGGTTCTTGCTACTTACTATTTTTCTAAAAATTTTTTTATGCGCCAAATTTATAAAATGATTCGCGGGCCGAAGAAAGATCTACTGCGGGCCGGATCCGGCCCGCGGGCCGCCATTTGTCCAGGCCTGTTTTATAGGCACTTTAACATATGTTATTTATAATTAAAACAGTTGACAGTGAGTCGTTTTTCGATTTTAGTTGGCATTAAAAGGTAAAGATAGTTCACGTAATAATAAGGCAATTGCAATGTATGTAATATTATAATAAACGACTTACTATTGTTACATGGATGTTGTTGGCGTAAGGGAAAGTAATATTATGTGTGTGTAAATATTAAATACAATGTGTTCCTGTAGAAACGTCACAAGAAGTAATAAACAACAAAAAATCAAATCGCGAAATGACATTCGGGCATAGAGTCCCGCTTGATGTAAAACTAAGATATACCAAAAATGACTTAATTCGGTCTTGTATAATACGCGCCACGGATTTAAAAGGTTCGGAAGTTAGTCACAAACAGCGTCGAAAAGGCACATTTTAGAGCCGCTGTGACTCCCACCATCTCCCAGCTACCTGCACGGAACGTGCGCTCGTCGATGATTGGCTGTGATCACTCGTTGTCTTTGTCACTGTCCTGCTTTAAAGTACAGTCGAGCACACTATTGTCAAGTTGTTATTGTTATTGTTGAAAAACAGTTTGGCCTACGTGTGAAATATTACGTAGCTTATTATTTTTTTCAAAAGGTTATAAGTTTTCTCAAGAATTTTTTTTCAAAAAATTCGCCTGAAGGATCTGTAGTCTGATTCTTTGTCTTTCATTTGGCGTTTACCAGAACCCTCTAGCTTTAAAAATAGCGTCGGGAGAGCGCGAACCGTTTTTAGTTTTGTTGAGTTGCGAGTTTGTAGTTTTTCAACAGACTGTACAAGCGCAAGCCCGCATTCGCATCTAACTTCCGAGCCTTTTAGATTCGTGGCGCATATTATACGCAAAATTGTAAAAATCCTCAAGAATAAAGCACCTTTTTTTCAAAATATGAATACAGTGTATTCCACGGTATATTTGAAACGTAGGTATTTTGATACCTCCGTTAAATGCTTTCGTTATTTTTATTATACGAACTAACTCTAAATAATCTTAGTATTTTTTTAACTTTTTTTCAAAATTTAAAAATCACATTTTTGAATAATGAATAGCCTTTAACGGAGAGTAAATATTAATAAAATATCACAACCCCATGTTATAATTCTATATGTTCCAAATACCGTGCAACACACTGTATATGGTTGTAATATGCACTTTCACTATTATATATAATTATATTTATCTGTAACACCCTCAACATTCAAAACATAATACACACCCTAAATATACCTTATTATGTACAGTGTGTCTCATAATTAGTATATTATCTAAATTAAAAAGGAACGTCGTAACTTGTGCCGAAACCAAAACCGAATTTCGGTTTCTGTTTCAAGTTCGGCCGAAACCGAAATGCATGTAAAAAAATGTAAACAATAGAATACAGTTAATCGAAATAATTTATTCCACGGGGTGTTAAGATTTACATAAGGACTTGGTTTATCTGGCCACAAGTATACTGCCGTAAAAAGGCAAAAGGCAGTAAGTGACCAACTTATGAATTTGAGTAAATCAAGATTTACTAAAAATGTCTTGACCGTCCAGAATTTTAGATTATGGAAACCAAAACATGGGGGAAACACTTTTTAAAGACAATAAAATTAATGCTGCAGCACTAATTGCTGTCGTTGGCTTCAGTATGAACTCATTTTGTCAACAAATGTCACTTACTGCCCTTTGCCTTTTTAGGGCAGTATAATAATCTCTGACGAGTTTCAATACCTTCAGAATAATTACATTCCGTTTTCTCAGTTAACTGAATTAATTATCTGAAACTATTTGTGCGAACGAAGATGTTTTTTATACAACCGCTTTCAAAAATACGCGAAAATAAAACAATGTAACGGAATCACTTTCTTCTTTTACTTTAATAATAGTAAATATTGATAAGCATTTAAATTAGTTCATATAATGTTTATGTAGACAGATAACATTGTTTGTGTTATGATTATGACCTTTAAATATCTCAAACTATCTTCTATTTTCCTTTCTTTAAGTACACCCGTTCTTAAATACTACATACAGTTCGTATAAATAAATTAATCTTAAAAGTGCAAATCCGGCCGGGGAACACTTAACAATCTTCTCCCTTTTTCCTTACACTATTAGAGCAATAAATGCTCTTATCTTTGATATAATACATAATACAAATCCATCTTTTTTTATATATTATTGTAACAGTGCATTATGTATATATTCTGTTCTAAAAGCACACGAGGCTGGTTTCACGGCTGGATTCCTTGCTAGTTTTCAAACTTGCTTTGTAGATTGGTGCGCGTGCAGTGATAGTTTGAATGTGAACAAAAGTGGACGTTTATTGTCTCTAAACAGAACGCACACTATGGTGCAGTGTTTGTGGGCGTTCGTTCATGTTACCCACGTGACAAGATACTGTTCCTGATTGGTTCTTACTCAAAACAAGCAAGAAAAATATCCCCGGTTCTAATTTTGAAAATCATCTTGAGACGCCGCAGGCGAATCAGCAGTGACATCATTTCCATCTTCGTAACCCACACGGTAGCCAGCCCAAGTTCTAGCAGTGTTTCTAGCGGCAAAATCAACCTCGTGTACAGCGGCCCAGGCAGTCTTTTTATAATTTAATTTAAAGTTCCCGGAAGATTACTATTTTATCATTTGCATAATGTATATAGTAAGAGGCTCATGCCCGTGTGATTGATCGGTCGATTGTCATATTTCTTAGTTGATTTAGCAGAAGACTATTCTCGAACCTCTAACTCTGTCATTAATTATTTCGACTAAATGTATATTCATCCGAATGATTCAATTGTACACCTGAAGTTCAGGTATAAAGTTTACCTGGAAATAAAGTAAGAAAGTATGAAAGATGAATCAGTTGATTTGAAAGTGAACCTTTAAGGAACCCCAGCTAAAGTCTGTATTCATTTTATTACCATGTTGCCAATGTGTTGATATCAAACAATCAATATTTGACCAATATTTTTAACTTTTATCTGCAACTGCGCTTCACGTAAAAGTTGAATACTCTTACATTTATGTTACCTAGTGAGAGTTGCGTAGCTAGTTGGGGTGCCAATTGAATATAATATTCAATAGTGAATCAAGATTCATCAAAATTGGTGAAGCCATTTTCGAGTGATACCAGTACAAAAAAACAGACAATTCTTGCACCTCTATCATTATTATCATAAATTATTTCATCTTCGTTATTATATTTGCTTTCATCGCCTAAAGTACGATCACACAAAAAATTAAAATAAATTAAAAAAGATTATGTTCGTAAATAGCACAGCAGTTGGAAACGTTCCTTAGATGACGCTTGACATTATTGAAAGAATGAGTCTTTGATTTTCTCCGAAGATGTCTGGCATGTGAAAATATAGATTATCAGGATCGGTCTGGGACCTAAAAAATCACCGGGAAAATTGCCAAATGCCTCTACGAAACCTTGTAACTAAGAAGAAAAAAATCCGGACCGGACTGGACCAGCCCACCGGGAAAATTTCCGGTTTTCCCTGAAGCCAGACGGACGCTGTAGATTATTATGCTCCTTCAATAAGATTATAAGCGACTATGGTATAAAAATAATAAAATATAGTTTAAAAAAAACTAAAAAACACGCTTTATATCGAACTAAAAAGTAAAAAATAATTTTTTTAAAATAAGCTTAAAAAGCGTGGGGCGCTTTGTTCCACATTTTCGTACATCGAGCGCCCAACGCTTTTTAAGCTTATTTTAAAAAAATTATTTTTTACTTTTTAGTTCGATATAAAGCGTGTTTTTTAGTTTTTTTTAAACTATATTTTATTTTTCACTTTTTAGTTTGAGGATCTATAAAAGAATTTATTAATCCTGGGGGTCCTAATAAGGATAATGGGAAACTGTTATCAAATTATTGCATTGTCATCGGTCCTTGATACGTATGCAAAGTTTCAAATTAATCAGACTTCGGGAAATTGGTGAAAATTATGCTCAAAGATTCCGTTACATGCATACATACATACATAGTTAGTTACAACCCAAGCTAATATAAAGCGTTTAAAAATAACCATTAACCGTAAGACATAAAAAAAAATCATAGACAAACTAGATAACCTTAGAACAATTGTCACGATTAGACCCAATTGACTGACAAAAGATTTAATTATTCTATTTAACACGACCACAAACATTTTCAGAGATTTAGATGCGGGAAATTCTAAAGCAAAAACAGAGACAGACAACAAAGGCTTCAAGCTTGCGAAATGCTATCGTACCTAGTGAATTGAACGTGAGATTGAGTCAACTTAGCAGGTACACCATAGGCGCCGAAATACATCAAATAATATTTATCTTGAAGAACACCTAAAGTTCTTCGAATAAAAAAAAAATAAGCCTTCATTTACTAAATGATTTCTTTAAATATTATTCTTCAAAAGAATTATTCTAACAATGATATTCTTGACTCAATAACCCTAGAATATCACTTTGAGGTCCTAAAACGCCAGCACAACTCGGTAAATTACACTTCGTAAAAATTCAATATTTTTGGTACCTAGTTAAAAATTGTTTTTTTTTGAATTCTAAATTTTTTAAGATTTCAAACAAATCCTGAATGTAATAAAATAACTGTCGATAGAAGGTGAGATTAGGTATTGAAAAGACTGAATTTAAGAAACTAACAACGGCAAGAAAATTAGAAAATGTTTAAATCTGTTAATCACTATATATTTTTAACAAACTTTTCCCACTGCCTCTCGCCGAGAAACGTCTTGTTGAGGTTTTCCATGGTTTCCCTCAACAATTCCAGATAAATATCGAGATGGTCCCTTATTCAAGGCCATGGCCGATTACCTGTCAAACTCCTATGCTCAAAATTTGCCTACCTTATCCTAATTTCCTAAAAATTCCTTCATTCACCCATTGCTATTATAATTATTGTTGAAGTTTAAAAATTGTAGAAAATAACGGGAAGTGTGATAGATGGAAAATAGTAATGGTGCGAATGGCGTCTGTTATGACATAAAGTCGAGAAACGGACGTTAAACATACTGTTATTTGTGTATGAAATCTACCAATTGCTCCCCGCGTACGACACTTATGAAGAATATTATGTTGTGTCGCAATACGTGACAGAAGGTAGAATGGGAAGGTGAAAGAAAGGGCATATATTTTCAAGGTCCCAAATTAATATACATCTGAATCGAGACAGGCGTACAATGCGAACAATACGTTAGACAAGACAAGCAGAAGTAAGAGTCGCGGACTGAAATATTAATGTTGATTGTTGAAAGCGGATGGCAAAGTATTAGAAAACACGACCAATATTATGATCCACAATATCACAGTAAACTAGATACAATATTATTGTAACACTATACTCTATTCAAATCATAATTTACAATAATGGTTACTGCACCCCGAAAAGTTACAACTTAGTGTAGACTGTGGTGCATTATCGCACATGAGGTTTCGGTATCGCAAGGGTCTCAAAAAAATCAAAAAGAAAACTGAATTTTTTTAATTTTCAGGTGACACAACACACGTTTTTTAAGGAGTTTACATATATTAATACTGCATAAATTAGCCGGCTACGATATAAACAAAAATATATCACCCGGGTGCAAAATGGGGGGAGGGACATGAGGACGCACGTTCATCTTAGTTTACCGAGATGAATGTTGTGTCTAAATTTCATGATGAACTGAACGATTTTGTCGGACGGACAAATTTTGAGTTATATTTTGCAACATTTTTCATTGATGCTCCGTTCCTATTGGTTGTAGCGTGATATTATATTGCCTAGAGCCTTCCTCGATAAATGGGCTATCCAACAAAAAAAAAATCAATTCGAACCAGTAGTTCTGAGATTAGCGCGCTAAAACAGACCAACTCTTCAGCTTTATATATTAGTATAGATTTACAAAGAATATTTCTTTCTCCAAATTAAGCTAACACGTTAATTTGATCAAAGTATAGGTTGTTCTTAATGCTTACTGATCAAGTGCCACGGATGTGTATTCTATAAGCTAATAGGGTATAAAATGAAAAATGAATGTAATATGCAAAATAGTAATAATAATTAACCAAATAAAAAAAAAACAACACTGCGTACTATATTTTAAAAAGAGTGTTTCATATATCTTTCATTCGGAAGACAGTAGAATTCTATATGATGGCAGGTCCAGAACTGAACTTTTGGAGATATCGATGATAGCTCAGGCAATGATAATAATCCATGTAAGAGCACTTGAGCGATAAGCGATAACTGCAGTTGTAATTCAAACAACTGAATGACATTAAAGTAATAAATTTTTTTTTGACGTGATAACGTCTTATAAATTGATGAAACACCGGCTGCACGCACGAAAAAGTGTCACGTTCCGCCTGAGCCTGAGCGTGCAAGCGAGAGCGCGGTATAAGCGATAGAGAGGCACGATCGGCCCAAGCGTCGGCTTGTACGCATTTCTCTCTCTTCTCGCGTGACGTCAGAGAGTTCATCAATGTTTCTTTATGACGTTATCACGTAAAACTATCGTCCGTAAACCGACTTTACAGACAACCAATTTTTTTTTCAAACTTGAAAATGATCTGAGAGATTTTCAAAATTCGCGAAAAAATGTATGTGCGTTAACTAATACATTTTTTAAAGAATAGTCGAAATATATTTTTTAATTAAAAAAAAAGTTTAAATATAGAAACATTAATTATAATCGTAATTATAAAGAGTTATACAATTGGAGATCAGCTGGAATTTTGATAGTAATCCTTTTCTTTGAATGCGTCCTTATGAAGGCCATGCGTTTGTAAGGTTTTTTTTAATGATAACTGAAATAATAAATAAAAAAAATCTATCGTACTATGCTTTTTAATGATTCAGCAAACAGTAATCGCTTAGTAAGCAATAGTTCAAGTGAATGCAGCCATTGTGAAAGTACTGGTAGTCGTGAATGTACGTATTGCAATAGCCAACGCTCAACACCCGTGCAACACTTGAAGTACATATCTGGGGCCCCTCACATCATTCACATTAACATTATACACTGGGTGCGTTCAAAATTAACGTTTTGATATATTCAATTTACTGGAACAATAATTATCCACTTCTAATATTAAAGTCAGTTATTATACTTCCAAAATTCTTCTCTAAATCGGAAGTCACTTGTGTCATAAATTATTATTTATTGGCATGTAAGCAATTCTCGCTCGTGGTATGAGCTTCATGGAAGTTCGGCCATCAGACATAATTGACCCCATGCCGCACGGACATCCTCTACAGTCCACACTTATGAGTGGCCAATCTCTAGTTCTCTCAAACTAGTAGAAACGAATTAGGCCACACGCATACTCTATCCTCCTCACTTAGTGAACCGAAAAACAACTGCAACGATATATGGCAATGGCTTGTGTCCTTGGTGCCCATAATTTCAGGGAGTCCCGGCAAAAACATTTGAGGGAGGTCAAGAATAAAAATAAACAGACAAGAAAAATTCAAGTGTGCCAATCAAATACATTTTGAGTTATAGAAGGGTCTAATGTCACTTGAAATGGTACGTGTTACATGCAGTCAATGCGTTGTCGCACTTGGCGTGTGTCTAATGAGCGATTTCTTCACATCTCCCGATAGTTGTCTTCCAGATATCTGGCAGAAAGCTTTTAATTCGCTTTTTTCGTTGAAACCTCTAATTACGTATGCAAAGGTTAACTAATCGTGAGTTTTCAATAATTTTCGTATTTAGCGTTAGCAGTGCAGACAAAAAAGTAAAAAGAACAAAGAGGGCAAAGTAAACCTAACCTACAATACTTAAAATTGGTCGCCATTGTGTAGTTGCGTCAAGGACTTACATTGACGAATATTAAAATCGGCTGTAGTTAATAAGGTAAGTTAAATAAATAATAATTCTATAACAGTAACTAAGATAAATATTAAATTGTTCTCAAAAATATTAAAGAGAAACACGGGTCTTCTCCAAAGAAAATTGAAACAGGATGCGTCTGAACTTTAAACTGGTTGGATTGTCTATTACTGTGGACAATCAGGTTCCCCAGTTGCAAATGGCACATCTACCTTTAGCTTTTAGTTCTTGATTTTACCTCGGTATGAACGCGGTCTTTAGGTATAATGGTTTGTGATCCCCACTATACATTCGCGTACTTTGCTTAGCACGCCAGTTAAGTTGTTCTCTTGCATATTATGTACATACTATGATACTACACACATACTAATATAAATGACATAATAACACATACAATCGCATTACACAGTCACATACATTACTACATAATATTATGCAGAATTATTCAATCCAATTTTCGTACAAATCAAAACAATTTAACGAATCTATTTTCAGATACGCTCTGTTCTGTTACCACTTTCATAACAGCGTACAGAATTTAATTTCAAGTTTAACAAGAATTTGTTAATGTGAAATTTTGTGTATTTTTTGACCTTGCTCAAAAGAAAAGTTGTTTTGTCGATCAAAAATATGTATTTGGTTTTAAAATTCGTCAATTTTTCAACAGATTGTATATGTACCAACAGGTAGGTAGATGAATAATAAGAACATAGCAACATAACGACTTTTTTTAATACACTTTATTCAAAGGAAAATTATTTACGGGTTTTATAGTTAATTGCAAGGTTTTTACTCAATAATTAAGTTTAATGTCCGTGATATATTTACCTACTGATAACGTATACTAGTAAATGAGAGCGTATATGAATTATCAAAAGATATCCACCAAAATGATGGAGTACCGGCCCACTTTACAGTACAGAAATGAAACAATGTGTTTGGATAAGATGATGGACAGTTTGAAATTAAAGTCAAACATTTTTAAAGACAGAGGATCAAGTATCCGTCTTCCACTAATTTCCAGCCAGATTACAGAAGTCGCCAACTTTTATTTGAAATTCAGTGTAAGAGCAATCAACTTGTCGCATATTACAGGGAACGTTTATTGATCTTGCAATAAAAACAATAATTGTGAGAGATTAATAGTGTTCTTGTTTATTTGAATCCGGGATTACAATTCAAGCAGTTACGGCATTATAGAATGGAAGCTGTTGTAATGGAACAATGGGTCACTTGTCGAGCTAATCCTTGCGAGATATGCAATGCAGTATAGTGAAAGCAAAATGAAGTATATTCAGCAAGCAGCACACCAGTCCGTAATATTCACAAGAGAACAGAGCAATCAGCAGAAGAGAACAGTCAAACCTTGGACAAGACCGGTGGAACGAGAGGTAAAGCGCGGTACGCATCGCACATTGCAAGCCGGTGTGAGACGACGGCAGCCCGGAGGCCTCCTCAGTTAGTCCGCTTAGCAGTTTTACCACTAACAACTTACTTTATCAGAACTATAATAGAATTTACATCTGCGGACCGCTGCTTCTGCCATGTCTTGCTCCTTTTTCTATATATAAACGACTATACAAAATAGATAATACACCTTCCACGAGATAATAGTAATTGTTATCTATGCACATTGCATTCAGCTGATAAAACGTTTATGGTGAATCTTAACAAGCTCCGGGCTATATTATAATGTCGCATTATAAATTATTGTTTTTAATCCTTACAGAGTGATACCGTGTACATTTTAAACATGATGGCAATATAATATGCGAAACACCATTCCGTATTTGTACTACCTATGTTAAATTTGGCCTCGACAGCAATTAACAATAATAAAAAGGGAACAACTGTTGTTATTTAGTCTATAAAACGACGCAGCGCTTTCGAACACGAAACTTAGTGAAAACAACAAGTAGGAAAAAATGAAGCAAAATAAAAATGCTTGTAATATATATTTATATATATATATATTTAGCTCAGTCGTGTGGAATCAGAACAGCAATCCTGACCTTGAAAGTACAGAATAAGATATATAATAGAGAGAGTTGGCAATAGGAAAAAATAGTGTGTAGTTGAATGATGGTGGGGTAGGCGCCGAAAGGAAAGAGGGGAAAGTATAGGGAGAAATTAAGTGTGTTGTGTTATGCGATTCAGTGGATAGGTTTAACAGACGCGAAAAAGTTTTATACGTTCTTTGATGTAATAATAAAAACAACAGACTAAAACTTTACAACAATGGATTAAGGTATTAAGCTATAAGAGGTAAATGGAGGAGCATGTGTCATGAATTCACCTGCGCGCTGATATAAACTAAACTGTGCAACTAAATGTAACATTTAAAATAGAGTGAAATCGTGAAAAAAAAACACATTTATTGTTGTGTAAAATACATAAAAATTCATGTGGTTCTGCTCAGTAAGAGAGTTTGGAGTGACAATTATTATATTCTGATAAAGTCAAGTCAACTGACAACCACACACTGAATAGTGAATACTGGAGTGATATTATAAAGGCTAGGGTACGGTACGGATAGTACATATGTTGTGCTCTCTGTATGTTGTTTGCTCTTTTGTATTTGTGTGCAACGTAACAACATGTAATACACACACACAGTGAGAGAGATATATACGAACACACCGATGCGGGACAACGCAATGCTTAGCGAAGGTTTGTAGTCGTTTCACTTTTACTTTCATTTGTGGCGCAATACTCAGTGCAAACCGCTGTGGCCCAAAAATATATTCCACTCTGGTCCCAGCTCGCGGCTGTAAGCGCGCAACTAACGCTCTTGTTTATATGTCTACATAACATATGTACGCATATTCTAATTGTAGGCGGCAAATATCCTGTCGTTCTTATCGCGATTCAGCCCTCTTGTCGACGATGTAATTGCGATACTGAACCACCGTCGGTCATACACGAATACCAACAGCTCAACTCTTTAACGGTTGTCGGTTAGAAGAGTGAAGATTGTGTTAAGTGCTGTTGTTTGTTGCTGCTGTTGTTTCTTCGTCGACAGTGACATCCGTCCGACCGATGAGGTGGAGGATCTCCAGGAGGACACACTGGACGTTTATTGTGTCGACGATCGGTGACCGTGCGAATGACACCTAGTCTTTCGTTCTGTCTCATGTCAATGGTGAATCCTTACCGTCTGTTGTGTTTGCCCGCTGTCAAACTGCCTCGGATCATGGCCTCCAGGTGCACCGTCTTCGACAACTACAACAACCGACCCCAGGATTTGACAATATACACGTCGAGTGATAGCCAGTGTCATCATCGTTATTGTTGTTCTATATTTTGTTTATGTGTACACGTACCAGATTATAGTGTTTTTGTCGATCATTAAATTCATTAATCCGCACCTCGCGAATAATAAACCTGTTGCTTGTGTGATCTTATTGTGATTGTGTTTCAAATATTAATAAATTGTGTGTTATCTATGTTCATCTCGTGTCAGTGATTCGAATCGAACATATCGATACAGTATTTATCAATAAACACGGTGTATGTGCACTGTGCACGCGTCTTTATGATATTATAATTTAGTGTTTTCGTTAATTATTAGTGATTTGAGATTTACGCGCTATGCAATAATTAAAGTTGCAACAACAACCCTTTACAGTAGGTACTTAACCGATTGACAAACACGCAATCGTCGATAATGTGACAGCTGTTTCCAATTACGTGCATTATTATATCGTACCGATGTGCATTCCGTTTATTTTTGCAAAAGAAAATTGAAATCGCGCACCAATTGTAATGCGATTTAGCATAATGTTATGTATGCCCCGTAATGTCTACTACTGAAGGGTATGCATATGAATAATTGACGACGAATAGAATCGATTGTTTTACAAGAAGACACAACAATACACAATAAGACCTGTACCTATCGGGTCACAGGTCGCGGGTCGCTATTTACACTCAATCTGCCTGTCTGTCATACTATCCTCAACAAGAGCGGCCCGTACCGTGCTTCTTCAATGTTTGATAATACTGTAACGTTCTAATAAATCCGCCATGTACTCTGACGGACAGGAGACGCACGGCTTATTAACTCTGCATTATGGTAAACACCATGCAACTATAGTTGAGGAAGTCCGCACGTGTTTCGATTCGGAAAACTACGCAGACATGACGTTCATCTGTGACGATAAAACGTCACTCAGCGCGCACAGGTTGGTGATGGCGTCCGCTAGTCCGCTTGTCAGACATATCCTGAGCGATACTGCGCATAGCGAAGGACGTGGACCAGCAGTTATCCTCATACCGGGAGTTAAAAGTTCGCATATGCGACACCTTTTGGACTTTCTTTATCACGGTCAAGCGGTCGTTCAGGTAAGTGAATTAATAAAACAGTACGTTAACATCACCGGTTGGTTAAATTCTTGTTCATTTGTCCGTGTTTTACAGACGAGCGAATTGGACAGCATCCAACAGCTGTTCGAACTTCTGCAAATTAAATCAGACCCGTGGAAATCAGCATCGAGTTCGAACAGTAGCGACGCCAGAGAAAGTAAGGACATTAACAGTAATACAAATACGCGAACTGCTAATGACAAGACCGCGTCGAGCGGGGACGAGGGTGGAGTTGTTTCAGATAGTAGACAGTCGTTGTCATTAACAATTGATAAGGTAGTCGTAAAGAAAGAGAACGTATCTGCCAATAATGATGAAGAAAAAGAAGAAGGTGAAATAGAAGACGGAGACGGGGATGGCGACGCCGAAGGAGACGACGAAGTAGACGTCGAATGTAGTCGACTGAGTCAGCGTAGGCGAAGTTCATCCGACCCGGTTAATTTATCTATCAATACCAAAGAAACGGAAGCGGGAGAAACAAGTGCGAAAGATATTAGCACAGAATCTGAGGTTAGTAGATCCTTTAATTATTTATTTAATCAATTATATCCATAGGAACTTTTTTGGTGTTATTTTTATATTTATGATTTCAGAATCGGAATCCTGCAAAGATATATTCCAGAATATACGAGCTTTCACAATTTCATCAGCACAGAGTAAAAAGGAAAACACCGTACGTCGAACCTGTCGATTTAGAGACTCGTACATTCAAAAGACAAGAGGATTATCCACCGCTAATACCGTCAAATAGCGATTCGGATTTAATATCCATGGTACCGACGCCAGAGAATTACGTCGTCACGCCACATCGGAAAAGACGTCCCGGTTTTCACAATTCACCTGCACAGAACCCGCCTTTCGTGCCTTTTTCTCCATCATACATTGACGAAATCTCCCAGCACCAAAAATACAGAAAAGCGATGCCTTTACTGGCGGCGCATCACGCACCATTAATAAGCGTGTCAGCGCCTCCGTATCTCGCGGACAGAGCGAGGACGCCGCCGTTGGGCTTACATTCGGACGCAGGCCAACCGTCTGAAGAGATAGTGGTCAAATATCGGCCGCCCAGCGCCGACCAACCGTTGGCGAGATCGCCGTCACCTTCCGCTTCGCCTTTACCGTACCAACACTTCGGCGAACACGCGTGGGGCGCATGGTCACTGTGTCAAGCTCAGGTGAATGCGCCGCCATCGGTCGGCGATGACACGCGCGATGTCGATGCATCCAGAGGAGGTTCTGTGGACGGTTCACATCACCCGCCCGCTACGGGTAAACAATCGCGTGGGGGCGGCAATGTATCATCGGGGACAACTGGTACGGGAGCGGGTACCGGCGGGACCGGTACCGGAGGTGGTGGAGGGGGCGGCGGCGGATCCGGAAGTAACACGGCGCTACGCGAATACCGATGCGAATATTGCGGCAAACAGTTTGGCATGTCGTGGAATCTGAAGACGCATTTACGAGTTCATACGGGCGAGAAACCCTTTGCGTGTCGCCTTTGCGTTGCAATGTTCAAACAAAAAGCCCATCTGCTGAAACACTTGTGTTCTGTGCATAGGAATGTTATTTCAGCGGGAGATACTAACCCGTCACGATTCAACTGCTGTTTTTGTGCGCTTACGTTCGAATCACTTCCGGAATTAATAAGACACTTGTCTGGACCGCATAATAACTTATTACTTAGTAAAAACTTACACGAGTGCAAATAGTAGATAATACTTGTCAGTTATCGCACATTCCAATAGCTAGGATAATGCAGTGTACGACCTACTACATAAACTTAAAACCTTGTATTTAACTTGATCTGATAAGAACATTTAGTTTTTTACGTATTTAAAATAGTCTCACAGAGACTTACTCCTAAATGTAAATGCGTCAAAACTAACTACATATAATTATTTGCACATTTACTGAGCTGTAATGATTAGCATTTGGTTGATTCGAAATTTTGTTAGTATTTCACAGTTTGGTACAATGACTTTTATAAAAAAAAAGTAGTGACGAAATAACTAAAGTTTTTAAAACATTTTGAATTAAGGTTGCTGTAGATAATCATCCATTATGATTGTATTATTTTCTCGTGATATCAATTTTATTAAGTACATAATGTTACCTACTGCCTACATATACATACCTATTTATATAAAAGTATTGTTAATAAAACATACATAGTGATTCGTACAATTAAATTATCTGGAACGAATACACTAAAGTCAGAACTGCAAGAGAAAGCACTACCATTACATAATAGTTAGAATGTGTAGTTGGAGACATTTCTATGGGCTGTTCTGTACCGTATCGAGATTGTATGATTACTGATTTTTCATACATATATACTACAGACTGTTCCAAAATTGATGTCTCTGTTCTACAACTGGTTTCTTAAACTTTATCGTTTTTTAACAGTGACTTTTAGGATAATTCTAGTAACAACAAACAAAAAAAATTTGAAAAGAAGTTTGATCCTGCAGGCCATCCCTAAAACTTCCCGCTATTTTCGATTTCAAAACGCTAAAAAATATATAAACTATAGCAAGAATGTTTCGTTCACGATATCTCGGGAACAAATGATCCGATTTTGATGCGGTTTGCGGCAATCGACGCAGTTTTTTTAACCTAAGAAAGTAATTTATTACAAAAGAATCGATCTGATAAGAATTTTACGAGTAATTTTAAGAAAAACACTTTTTTTACGAATTTTCCGTTCACGATATCTCTTAAACAATTGAACCGATTTTGATGTGGTTTGCGGAAATCGACGCAGTTTTTTAAGAAGAAGAGCTGATTAGATTTTGGAAGTATTCGGTTTAGTAGTTTAGAAAATATTTCAAAAAAACAAATTTCTAAACTTGTATTTTTGAGATTTCTCAAAATTTATTGGACCGAATCATTAAAAATTTTCAGGAAATCTAAGTTCAGCAAGGTCATGTCAGATGCCGCAAACCGCGTTTCAGTCGGACACTCCGTTAAAAAGTTATATAAGAGGTTTACATACATACATACACACACACATACAGCCCTACGGACATCATCACCAAAATAGAATAGCTTCCTAGGACCTCAAAACGCCGAGATCGGGCGAAAACTCGATTTTCGAAAATCGGGGTTAAAACAATAACTTCCCGATTTTTTTTAAAGCGGGAAGTTAAAAATCGGTATTGAATTTATTGTAACTTGATTGAATAATAAATCACACATTGCACTCAATTTCGAAATAAAAAATGTTGCGCTGCGGAAGGAAATAAAATTGATATCGTCCTTTTATTTTCAATTTTATAAACTTAAAATGTTATTAAAATGTAAACAATATTTTCGTGAATATGAGTTATTTAAGAATTAATATTAAGATATGCGATGAAGTAATTCACGTGCTTCAAAAATTTTAAGGTTGCTTTCACACGGGCACTTCGTTTTAACATGTTGGCTACCATGCTGGCCGGCATATGATTTTCCACCAAGGAAATTAAAGGATCTTTAATCGACACCAGCTTACATTTTTTTTTTTTTGTAATATTTGACGAGCTAACATTTTAAATCGGTTTTCCTTTTTGAACACTCTGTACTCTGAGTTGTATGTTCAATTTGTATGTCGGATTAAATAACACGCCAGTTATTACAATTAAACAATATATTAAATAACAATTTTTAAGATTAATAAGAAAGCCACTTCCTAATCAAAATTTCATTTATTATAATTAGGTGACGTTTCGACACAATTATAATGTCTTCTTCAGACCACACAAAAAAACAATTATAATATATTTTTTGCACTACCCCCTATAAAAAGCTACTTTTCATGCCTGTATCGCCGTAGTAAAATAAGTCATTTCCCACTAGTGCGTAAAATAAAGCAAAAGAAGTACAATTTTACCGATCCGATAGTAATTTTCTCGTCAGTTGCCATTTAAATCCATTTGAGCAACAGAGACTAAAAAGTGGGCGTGATCTTCGTAAACAATCCAAAATATAGATTCCAATATGGCCGAACCTGAACTGTCAGATATATAAATATATACTTATTATGAAGTGAAAACTAGCTATTTTATAGGAGGTTGTATTATCATTAAACGAAGGAAAAGTGGTTTTCATATTATCTACAGTTGTCTACAAAAAAGACCAGTTAAATACAAGATTAGTAGTAGGTGGTACATTAATATTAGGGTGTTTCTTTCCCTCAGGGATCTGTAGCTTAATATTGATCTATTCTAGATTATTAAACCATTTTATTGCAATAAAACCCCAACCCGTTTTATTCAATGGGACCAACATTGTTTGCAATATATTTAACTTGTTATTGCGACCAATTTTCCACCGATTAAAATATCGATTACTATAGTTTAAGATTGATAATACTTATTTGGACTGTTCCTATTTCTAAACTCGTTTTTCTTGATATCTTGTTACCTAAGATAATGATTTTAATATAAACAATGCAAGTCACTTTTAAATATGATTAAATACGGTGTTTCGGGCAGTCTAAATAATGTGTTTATCGAGTGTAAATATGAAATAAATTTAGAAAATTCAAATGAAAGAATCTCTTTATTTTGCTGTGTTCAAATATTTTATAAAATAAGAATTATTCTTAAATCCCAAGAAATTTATATATATTTATAAAAAAAAGTGATTGTTATTTTAAATAACAAATCATAGTTTTGTTATCGACGTATTCCTTAATTAAAAGATGATAAAAATGTTACGTAAAATTGTTATTTTACATAAAATGGATTCATGATATGCTTTACAAAATAAACTGTGTTTGTGAGGTGTTTTTTTTTTCGTATTTAACACTTTCGTCGAGGATTTGATTACAGAATTATATAATTTTACTGTAATTTACTGTTTTTTTTTAAGTCAATAAATGTTGAGCGTATCATGAATGGAAAAATTATCATATTTGGTATAAATTTCATATTGAAAATATTGAAACATACGCAAATATTGCGCACTACGACAAAGTTGATTCAGAAATTACTGTTTTTTTACCAAATTGGTAATTGAATTACTGATACATGTTTCAGGATGCTGACCCTGCGATTTGGCACTTTCTTGCACGGCAAGCTTTGATCCAGAAGTTATTATTAATACACACAATCTTTACACATAAATATTGCATTCAAAAATTGTATTTTTTTAATATCAATTAACTTTTTAGACTATTTCCAGTTGCGTTGTTAGTCGGTACAGTTGCCTGTGGATCTGAACTTGAATTTGTACCGACTTAAATAACAATTGATTATTAATCACTGCCCCGAAAGTTCAAGTGATTTAGTGGCCTTATTAAATTCATAATGTGTTGACTTTGGGCATTACTATTATATGCCTATTCGAAATTGGTCAGCTCTTGCTGATAATATAAATAATAAATTATGTTGACAAATTATCATTGTTTTAAGAGTGGTTTGTTCGGCTTTTTGGAAAAAATATCCTTTTTTATATTTTTTATGAATGAGCTGCTCTTTTTACAATAAATCGACTTCGACCATTTTATATTCTTTAAAGGCTAGGAGACCACAATTACACCTTAAAAATGTGTTTATTGTTATAAGTTTATTTCTGTAATGATATTTTTGTGATATCTTGGACAATATTTATTGCTTTGTATTAAAACTGTTGTGGATAAATTCCCATGAATTCTTGATCTTCAATTAAAACATTGTTCTTAGTGTTTAAATTCAACTGAGTTTTATAAAAAAATTTATTGGTAAATGTTATCTAAATTTCTCTTATTTCAAGGGTGAGAATGATATTTTTTTGTTATTATTAATTTGTATATTTAGTTTCCTATTTTTTATCAGTTGAATTTAAAACTGAATAAATTTAGAAATAATATTAATTTTGTGATTTGTTTTGTAATACGAAAGGTCCAAATTGATTCTGTGAGTATACATATAGGAATTGATCCGATTTTTTTCAGATTATGGAATTTTTTTCAGGCTCTTTTGTTTACTTCAAGAGTGGTAAGAATTACGATTATTTTATTGTATGAATTTTATTTTTTTTACAAATTGGAACAATGCATAAACATTCCGTAGATTATTAACTTACAGAATCTAAAATTCGTTAATAGTATTACGATTTTCATTATGTTAGAAAATGTTCCAGAATTTAATTTTATTTAAAAAATGTTCAAAAAATAATATTAAAAATTCTAAAAGGTACAAAATGTACATTGAAAAATATGTTAAAATCCATTTTATTTAAACTGTGTATAATGTGCGTAACGTTATTTTTACTAAGGATTTTTTTTCATTTTAACAAAAATGTTTTTTTTTATTTAGACATATTTTCAATTAAAAAAATAATCACACAACTTTTGACACATTTTCATCAACTAAAAAATATTTTCATGTGTTCAAAAAAATATTTTTTTTGTTAATAAAATTTTAAAGGACATAATATAACCGTACAAACATTTATCAAAAAAAGGAAGAAGAATATGGATTTTCAGTTTAAATCGAATGGATATATTTCAGCTCTTTGTATGAAATACTAAATATATCAACACGAAAAATGTAAATACGCACAATTGTACATATATTTAAATAAATAAACTTAAGTTGTTATTTTTGCTTTTCAAGTTGATTTTACAGAACCGACGCCAAAAATTATTTACTACGCTTAAAATAGTGTGAACTCTATATAGCGAACTTCTATTTAACGAACAACTCCTTAAAACGCTGAAATTGCTTTAAAGATATGTTTGGTTTGCATTGTAGCCCATATATTGAAACACTGTATAGCGTAACAACCACTTTCAATAGCGAAACAATACGTCATTATTTAGACCCCGACAATGGGACATTCTTGATTCAGTGAGGAACAAGGCGATGAAGAAGAGGAAGTGTATGATCTTGAGCCACCATCACGCATTGAACAAGCTCAAAATGTCGCAAAATTATAAGAAAAATTATTTTTATTTAACGAAGATGATCCCAATCCCCAACATACAGTGTGTCCCCGGATTGAGTTCACAATAGGTGAGATTGACCAAAAATTTTCGAATTGGAATTTCATATTTTGGGATTCCGCCCTGCTTGGTCTGAAACTTATTTTTAGTTTACTTTCGATTTTTTTAAACCTAGTAGGCCTTTGCAGTTGAGCAAAATCTCTTTTCGTTTCAGGTAAAGTACCTTTTCCGTTCATAGTACGCAAAAGTGTCACTAAGAAAAGTTGTTCACAATGAAAAATTATGGCCTTATGCAAATTTTCAGAATGATCGGCCTACTTTGATAAAATCCGCTTTTGTTTTGTTTTGTTTGTGACGTAATTTTTTTCACTTAATTTAGCCAAAATTAAAAACACTTATAGTACTAACAGACGGTCGAACTTGGTTCGAAGCGGATAGCGGATGTGGTCCGCTCCGTACCAAATCTGTTCGTCTGTACAGTAGTCTGCGTGTCCGCCCGGTTCGATGGGAACAGATTCGGTCGTCTGTTGCAAGATCCGCCGTACCATGTCCGTTGTCGGACCGGACCAAGTTCGACCGTGTGTTAGCACTATTATTCGTAAAATTATATTGTTTTCTTTTACTCTCCGTTTAACGAAATGTCATAACGCAAAAAAATACCAGGTCCCTTTTACACCGTATAATAATCGTATAATGTTATTTTTCAGTTATCCAAATACATTGTTCTTTGCACGGGCCCTTAATCTTTAACTAACAGTAACCTCGATTATAACTTTGTAACTTTATTAACCAATATATAGATAATTTTCATACAAAGGAAGTTAACGAGTCTTAACTTTCTGTTAAACCCTGTATGCATTGTTAGCTGAATATTGATTACGCAATAAAGAAGGGAAATGATTTAAATTAAATTTGCAAATTGCAACTATGTCAAGTTATAAACTGAATAAAAATTACTGAACGATTATAAATGACATGAGAATTTACGTGCGCTATAGTATTGGTTTTATGCCAAATGCATTTGTTAAGCTAGTTAATCAGCAACACTTCAACAATGGATAATGTCGTGCTTGGTAAACTTTAAATATCTTTTGAAATGAGATGAAATTTAAGGGGCTTACAATAATTCAATGGCTCCATAAATATTGGTTCGTCTCTTTTTACAAGTTTTTAGTTCAATAACTTATTAGTTTATCAATTCCAGTCAAAGTTTGCAAGAGCGTATTCAGGGCTGACAATAGCGAGAACTTTAAGACTCACGAGTTTCGTTTAGGTTTTCCTGTAAATTATAAGTAAGGCCCTTTTTATCAAAATTTTTGGCTCAATAATTTCCGAGATAACGAGTCCTTTAATTTGGGACTTCGCATGATGCACTTGAAAATTATTTTTTTTCTAATTTGTCCCCCAAGATCGGAATTCATTTATGTATAATACGCGCCACTAATCTAGAAGGCTCGGAAGTTAGATGCGAATGCGGGCTTGCGCTTGTACAGTCTGTTAAAAAACTACAAACTCACAGCTCAGTAAAACTAAAATAGCAATAACAACTAGACAATAGCGTACTCGACTGTACTTTAAAGCAGGAAACCTACAAGTGACAAAGGCAACGAGCCAATCACCGATGAGCGCACGTTCCGTGCAGGTAGCTGGGAGGTGGTGGGAGTATCAACGGCTCTAAAATGTGCCTTTGCGACGCTGTTTGTGACTAACTTTTTCGATCCGTGGCGCGTACTATACGCTATACTTCCGTGATTGGGTCATCTAATTCTATGTACCAAATTTTTTTTTCGTCCAGTAGATTCGAAGAAAATAAACTGACAGACTGACACAAGAAAAAAAACGAAACCCTTATTGGCTCACTGGCTTCGTTTCTTTATTGGATGTACGAAACTCTAAAACTTTTAAACTTTGAAAGTACTAGAGCAAATATTTTGGAAATAAAGATTTCAGGATAATTATAGCGACTGATATACGAAATCCTATGCGCGTGCGTTCTGGCTGCACTTTTTTTAAATTCTACGTGAAGGTATAATTCGTGCAACCACACGCAACCCTACTCCTACTGTCATGGGTCATTTATGAATAGTTTTTAGGATTCGTAATCCTTATAGATTAGCTTGTTGGCAGTTCATAAACTGGGCAGATCTTTTAGAGTCGCAGGTTTGCAACTGTTATGTATTGGATAAACGAGGTGATGTTTGTAAGTTCATAAGGCCAACATAGGCCATTGCCTTGTGCTGGTATAAAATATAAACTTGGTTGACTTGTTATTTGTTGATACCGACCCGTTCAACAAGTGATCAACTGATCACTCAACAAACACTTCGCTTCTACAAACATTGTTGAACTACCTAACAAGATGTTCTATTCAAAAACCACCAAATTGCCTGCAAATATTACAGAAGAAAAATCATGTTCATTATTACAGTTGATAAACGAAAGTTTTACGTTCGTTAAACGAGCTTCAAGAATTAAAAACTGAATAATATTTTAGCGGTTTGTAGTAATATAAGAGGATAATTTCCCTAGATAAAAGAGAAGGAATTTTCGAGATTTTTATCAAAAAGTTCAACAAAAACGTACATCGAATTCCTAGAAAATTACTCCTTTGGAACAACAAGACTAAACACTATACTGACCAAGCTATAGTTAAAAGCTTTTCTTTGTAAGCATTACTGCTGAACAAAGGCTTTTACCAACTGATTTCATTTTTCCCTGACGGAAGTTATTGCCAGAAGGGTCCTGTCGCATTTTTTCCATTTTTCCAGGTCAATTAATAATTCGTTATCGATTTGTCAAAAGTATAAGCCAACAAACCAAGCGAACAGGGAAAAAGACTTCAAAACTGAAAATGGCTAGCCGTTAGTTAACTTTTTCTTAAACAATAGAGCTTTTTTATTAAACGGCTATCCGTTTTGTAAAGTCGTCAATTCACTATTTGACTGCAAAATATCTACAGTTTTCAATTTTTAATCCGCTGTCGAATTCCCAAGGTGTTTAAAAAATTGATTATTAACAGAAATTATTTATTAAAAAACTATTAAAGTCGCATTTGTGAATTTGTTTGTAAGTAAAAAAAAAATAATAATAATCCTGACGCGTTGATCTTTTTTCTATGATGAGTGTAATTCTTGAAGTGTTTAATTTTACATTAAATACCAGTATATTTCTCATAATCTGGACAGGACAGTCGTTTATTGTAAAATAAACAATCTAAACAAGAAATAGAAGTATTTATTTTTCAAAAGGTGCGTCTATTACCGTCAGTGGTACGAAACAACCATAGGTACAGACGGCAAGCTATTTTATTATACATTCAGAAAACTTGTTTTTCTCATAAAAATTCCGCAAACTTATTTTTATCGTACATGGGTTTATTCACTTTCGCGTTCATTGATCAATTATTTTTAATTTTCTGTTACTTACAAAATTTCAGAAAATTGCTTGCGGTTGTAGTACGAATAATAATTTCCGTATTTATTGAAAATGAATATGGAGACATCGATTGGAATTGGAGCTTTTATATACTTCAGATGGGTCATTTTGGGTCAACGACCCAAAGGAATTGATTTTGAAAGAATTACTTTCCGTTTTATACAGAATAACCTTATTATTTTAGCAATATTAATATTTAACAAGCCAATCAAAAATTATACAGGCTCCTATTTTTTAGGGTTCTTTATCAAAATGCCAAAAACGGAACGTTCATTGAATTTGATTAAAACATACATGCTTTAAAATAACACATCAGTTTTTTTCATAGATGAATTTAATAATCAGGATTTAGCTTCCATAATATATTTATATTATTGATGAAATTGATTGAAAAAAAATTAATCACTTCGCATTTTCCTACGACATATTTAATTGTAACGAAGAATTGATTCCTATAGATTTGTTTTAATGATGAGGGAGAAGTGATTTGCCTGGTCACGGATTGTTTTCGCAATTTGGTATTTTGTAAAATTAAATTCAACTCGATTGAAAAAATCTCCCGGAGTTCGGAATTTCTCGACAAGGCCCTATGTGTACACCCAGCTTTATGAGAATTCAAGGTACAATATCATTGATGCTTAACTTGTAACTCACAAGAATAACCCGAAGAACATATAAGTTACAGACAAATCAACGTATTGAGTTTATTGATACTGCACTGTAGAAGACATCTATTTTTTCAAAAAAACATTTTTAATTTGTAAACGTATTATTTTCATGTGAGTCGGTTCATATTTCTGATGTATTTTTATGTCCATATTGAATAGTTAATTTTTTGTCGCAAAAATATTAATGATATGGGCGCGTAGATAAAAATAAAAATTGTGTGGGGAGCGGGGCAGCGGCGCAAAGACGTTCAATTTTCTTCAAATTCGAGTTCAGTGATGGCTTTTCGAAGGCTAAACCGATTTAAAAAAAAAATCGGAACCATTTTGTTTAGAATTATTACCCATAAAATAAAATCGAATTAGTCGTTTCTGAGTTTTTTAAATGAAGCCTCATATCTCAAGAATTTTTGAACCGGATTCGATGATTTTTTTTATATTTAATGGGGCATGCATTCTGGGTGGTCTCGCGAAAATTTTATTTTAATCGATGCGGCAGGATATCTTTCTAGTTTATTAATAAAATATTAAGGAAGTGGGCTGTTAATATCGTACAAACTACGTATTGCAATGCTCAGGGCCGGATTTACTCTAAGTGCCGCAGCGTGAAAAATGCCGCCCCATTACCTAAATCCTACATAAAATGGAGTAAAGGTTCGGTATACAATTTTCAAAAAAAAAGATTCATTTATGACAAAAATCTTTTTTTTACCAATGGGATAATTAGGCAAAAACATTCTTTCTCGTATTAAAAATCATAAATTGACAAACAAAACGATAGCTCATCAATTGCGAGATATTTTCAGAGGCAAACGCGTCTAACTGAAAAAAAAAATTATTTATAATTTCAACACGATCACACTTTCCGAAGAAGCTTCTGTAGCGCTAAAAAATTGGTTGTCTGTAAAGTTGGTTTACGGACGATAGTTTTACGTGATAACGTATTCCGCTCGAATATCATATTTAATATTACATTACTGCGCTCTCGCTTGCACGCACAGGGTCAGGCGGAACGTTACGGCGGAACGTTACGGCGGAACGTTACACTTTTTCGTGCGTGCAGCTGGTGTTTCATCAATTTATAAGACGTTAGCACGTCAAAATTGTTTTCCCACGTTTCAAATTTTGCCGCCCCTGAAAATTTGCCGCCCTGGGCACTAGCCCCTACTGCCCTTAGTGTAAATCCAGCGCTGGCAATGCTACTAAAAGTGATTTGCAATATCAACAATGGGTGCTTCAGAATTAATTTATCAAAACAATTCTTCGTTACCGAACTTAAATCTGAATAACGAAGTTCTAACCGTAACGTATAGTTAAAAGATCGACGACACGTAGATCTTGAAGTGCACAAGAAGTAAATGAAGTCAACAGTACGGCCATCGCGTCCATCCGTGTTACGTCTGACTATATAAAGGGAATCATCGATAGCATCCAGTGGTTAGAAGATATCGTGAGAGCTCAGGCTGTTGAAAGAGCTACTTATACTGTTAGTGACTATCTAAGGATGATGATTGGAAAAACAGAAATTGCGTTGTTGATGGTAATGGCCAGCGTTGCTTTGGCACAGATACCATCCTTCGGATGGTGTCCTGACTATGTTCCAATGGCAGAATTTGAAATGAAGAGGTTCTTGGGAAGATGGTACGAGGCTGAAAGATATTTTATGGTTACTGAAATTGGCACGCGCTGTGTTACGACCGATTACAACGAAGGACCCAACAATAAGATTTACGTGTCGAACAAAATCACGAACAGACTGTAAGTAAAGTTTTTTTTTTATTGTTGTAGTTTTTAACCGACTTCAAAATGTTTAGTCAGCATTGACTTTTCGATGAGTTAACCGAATTGAACAACTTTGACTCCCCGTGTCCAAAAAGATATCAAGGGGGCCTACGTAATTTTTACACGCTTTATATTAGTTTCACTTGTAAGTTTGTATGTATGTTTGTTTGTAACCTCGTTTGGACTACAGCAAGTGGTTTATTACTGTTAGTATGTTATGCCACTACTGTAAGAGCAATCGTTGACCGAGCGGTCTAAGGCGCTAGTCTTCGCTGACGTCAACTCTCGGATTCACCGGTCGTGGGTTTTAATCCCGTCGACGCCGAAATAAAAAATTTGTTTTTTTCGGCAAATTTTTGACAATAAATCGAACTAAAAAGTGGAAAATAAATATAGTTTAAAAAAAACTAAAAAACACGCTTTATATCAAACTAAAAAGTGAAAAATAAATATAGTTTAAAAAAAACAGAAAACACGCTTTATATCGAATTAAAAAGTAAAAAATATATTTTTTAAATAAGCTTAAAACAATAATGAATAAAAAATACTAGTATTATTGTGAAAAAAGCGTGGGGCGCTCGATGTACGAAAATGTGGAACAAAGCGCCCCACGCTTTTTTCACAATAATACTAGTATTTTTTAATTATTGTTTTAAGCTTATTTTAAAAAAATATTTTTTACTTTTTAGTTCGATATAAAGCGTGTTTTTTAGTTTTTTTTAAACTATATTTTTATTTAAATCAGTTCAGTACTTTTTTTCTAGTTTAGTAATCAAATACTAATAAAGAAGTCGATTAATAACATGTAAATTACGTATTATTGCAAAGGCACTAAAATGTGAAAAATGAAACTGTTTAAAAAAAAAATTATAAAAGCCACTAAAGGGAAAAAAATTAATAAATTTGAGGTCGGCGCCAATTTAGTTACTAAAATAATTTTATTAAATATTTCAGTACCAACATAAAACGTATAGTAAGCGGTGAGCTGCAACTATCTGGCAAAGCTGGCGAGGGCAAGTTGAATGTTAGATATAACGTACCATTGCCTTATGATACCACATACTCTGTGCTTGATACCGACTATGATACCTATGCTGTTATGTGGTCCTGCAGCGGTATTGGACCCCTTCATACACGTAAGATTATTACTATAATTTCTTCATTATTTCTAAGTCTGCATTTTATAAAGATTCTCGAATTGTCCATAACTTTATGTGTAATTAATAGTAATATTCTTTGTCTGTCTGTCTATTACACTTTCACGGCCAAACCGCTGGGCCGATTGTGATGAAATTTAATATAGAGCTAGTTTAAAGCCTGGGAAAGAGCATAGAATTCAAGGAAACTAAATGCGTTCTCATAAATTAAGATCTTAAGAGTCTTGCTTGAATTTATGAATTTTTTGATCATTTATTGCACACGAAGTTGCCGGTAAAAGCTAGTTCCACTATAATTGAACAATTGGATATTGGATTTAATGACCTCACCGACTAGAGCTTGCATACCAGAATTGTCGATAATGTTATTTTTTTTGCAAACTGACTCTTAAAGTTTTATTCAACGGTGTCTAAGTCTTTAAACGTATATTTGTAACTCGTGACACATGTACCATTTGTGAAACAACGTGACCCTTTCAATTTTCAATATAAATGGAATTTTATATACAGACTGTCCCAAACATAACTCTTCAGGCCTGTACTTCAATTATTTTTGAAATCCTATATATTTGTAAATTGGGTAAAATTTTTAACACGACGGCAGTAAATTAATTGTGATTTTTGAACACTCGTTTCTTGGAAATTATTCTACCTAGTGATATGAAATTTGAAATACTGCTTCTTTTCGATAACCTTAACCCCTCTGAAAAAATTAAGCTCGATAACGCAACTAGTTTCGGAGATTAAGGGGGTCGAAAAGAGTTCGAAATAGTTGGTGTAAATATTATACAGTTCGCCCGCGGTCGGTTTAGTTTTCGTACTTCTTAGATTATCGTCTTTATCTCTTTTTTTTTGCCCCTCTGATCTAAAAAGAAATATTGTCTATAATTTACTGCTATCTTATACAAAATATCATTCAATTTACAAGTATACAGGGTTTGATTGGGTTATCTTCAACAATAATCTAGATTTGGGGAGTCATGTCTGGAATAGCCTAAGTGTTTCACATTTGAAATAGATAAACTTGTCTATACAACAATTCTTGATTTTCAGAAAATGCGTGGTTGCTCACACGTGAACGAATTCCAGCTCAACCCGTTTTACAGCAAGCTTATGGAGTTTTAGACAAGTTCAAAATTAGTCGTACTTTCTTCACAAAAACGGAGCAAGAAAGCTGCGAATTCGATCCAACTGATTCAGTTTATACTCCTCTTGAATCAGAAGCTGCTGAAGAAGACAACAACAAAAAATCTGCACCGAAAAATTCGATTCCGGTAAAAGTTGTTGTAGAACCAGCAGTTGTACCAAAGCAAGCGGACGTAGTATCTGATGTCGTTCCAAGTGTAGACCCAAAACCAGTTTTAATACCTGAACATATTCAAAGTGTTGCCAAAAATGTTGAAGTGTCACCCTCCAAAGAAGCAGAACATGCTAAAAAACAGGTTAAACAATAATCACTGACAACAAAACATTATTACATAAACTTTCTTTTACCGCCGAACGGTTGCCATTTTTTTGGTTCCAGAAACCAGTCACGATATTAAAAAAAAACATATATTCTTGACTTTAAATTTATTAGTAGATATTTAAGTTTCATGTCAAACGAAAGTATTAATTTTTTTTAATAAAATAATTTCTTAAATAATGTACTTGTTACTTTATTTTAATGAACACTGCCACAATTACCTTGTAGGAGCTGTGGTGGGGTGTTTTTATATTTTTTCTCGGTCCCGTTGGGTAAAAACGTCGTTTTTCCCATGTTAATTAAATGGGAAACAAACTCGGTTTGCGCCCTTCACGGGTTTGATCTAGGAAGCTGAAATTGTGGGAGATTTCTTTTCAGGTCCAATGCTAAAACATTAGCCAATGAGACCGGAAAATAAAATAAAAAACACTCTAATATGTACATCACATGATAACTTTTTTATTACGTGTTTTGACTGACAATTTAGATTGAATAAATTATTTTGAGAACGAAATGTAGCTATTAAAACACAGATCTTATTTCAATTTAAATTGATTCAAGAATAAAACTTGAATTAAAATGATAGACATAATAATAATAAAAAGAAAAATGTGAAAGAAGAACGTTTATTTTTATTTACTTGAAACTCAAACCCGTTATAATATTACTTATCATGCTGCAATGGAAAATAATTGGCATTGTAAATAACACAGTGTATCTTTTTAATATAGGTAAGTATAAAAATTTTATAATAATAATAATTATGTTCCCGGCGGTTTTACAATTTACGTCTTGGGCAAAAAAAAATCATCAAAAAGCAAACCTTTAAAAAAAAAAGATATAATTAATTGGATGAAACATGTAATTCAGAAAAGCGTCGGGAATTGCTGAGACATTCGTATTTTTTCACTTTACAGTGCGTCTAATACTATTTTTTACTTTTCAAATGTTTGCTTTTTGCACTGGGGATTTTTTGAAAATTTTAAACTAATTAAAAACTGAATTTTTCAATCAAACTCGAAGTTTTTTTTTTGCTATAATTTCTACACAAACTATTTATGACGCCTGATGATATTGAAACGACTGAGCCGATTTTCCTCAGACGTGGTCAAACCATCTCGCAAATACCAACTTTCAAATAAAAAAATCGCATTCAAATGGGCTTTCAAGAGACGATGCCACAGACAGATTAAGTTTTTTTTTGCATCGGGGGTTGAAATATCAGTTCCCACTACATAATTAACAAGTAAAGAATAAAGATCGTTTCTATAAAATAACATTGCTTAACCTATAATGGGCTTTATTGATACGCCACTGTTTAATCATAAAATAATGTATGTAACAGATTTATGTGCAAACAAAACAGGTCTCTACGTATACAATAAGTATGTACTTAAGTCTAATAATACACCGAAGGACAAATAAATTAAAAAATATATTCACATTTCCACCATTTCCAAGAAAAGAAATGCAGTCACTTAGAGCGATGGAGTTATCTGATCTCTCCTTTCAATCAAAACATTTTATACATTGATCAAAAATATCGCCATTTATGCGTACAATATTTTTTCCCTTCGTTTTATGACCATTTTCTGGCTTCTTTACCTACATTCATGTAAAAGTTGACGCAATTATCATTCTGTTTTCTAGTCACCCTCGACAACTGCAATAATTTCATTTTTAAATGTTACCTTGAGCGTTTTGACTACGCAGGCAAACAGTTGAATGCCGGCGTTTAACTAACGAGGTTAACCATCCAATTAACTGGTTAATTTAAATTTCAGCCTGCGATATATATATGTTTTCTCACTAGTATGTACATTGTAGGTACTCCCTTTTTTTTGAAAAAATTAAAAACGCTATAACTTGAAAACCAGAAGAGATACAGTTCTGCGCTTGTGCTCATTCGATTCAGCGCACTTTTTTCTATAAGGTCAAGTAAATTCAGGCATATCCGTGACACTTTTATATTTTCCAAAAAATTGAAAAAATTGAAGTTTTTCGATGTTTTCGCAAATCGGCGGCTTTTTGAAGCACTAAGAGCCTTCCGATGCGGTTAATATCATGTGCACTTATGGAAAAAATCACGCTGAATCCAATGAGACCACCCGCAACTCTGTATCTATTATCTCTCTTATTTATAACATATGCCATATGTAATAATAATTTAATCTGTTATCTAAATACAAAAATGGTCGCCTTTACCCCATATTATACGTTACGTTTAGTTTACTTTTACCATATGACCTTGCCGAGTAAATGTTACTTTTTCAGATATCCGTCCAATCTCTATCAATATAATATGTAAAGTATTGTATTTTATTACAGTGAAATAAATAGTAATTACGTATCAATTTCGCGACTTTTTTTCAATTTGTAACTTCTTGTGGTCACGAAGAAATAAAGAATACCACAATTTGGACAAAATAAATTATTTCCGTAATTATAACGCGGGTAAGCCGTTGACGACCATAGAAAAGGTTTTACTCACACCACTAGTCTCTAATTTTTAACATTCTTCTCACAGCTTTACTCGTCAGTTAAATCCACAGATCAAACGTGTCTTCACCCACTTATTTAAAATGAGTGTAATCAAAATCGGTTCATCCGTTTTCTGGAAACACATTTTTCCGTCGCTTATATTATAAAAAGTATCCGAAAAACCCTTAAAAGAAAGATGATTAGACACGTAGATCTCATTATTTTGAACAGGCTTTTGTTATCCAACTACCCCAGAAGGAGAGGAATGTTTTTTGAGTGGATATGACACCTCATATGTCAAAATCCATCAAGTCGTTTAGGCTACAGAGCATGCCAAATAGACACACGAAAAACATACCCTCCTTTTGGACTAGTCGAGTAAAAAACAAGAAACCCGACTGCACAAAAATGAAGCTAATAACTAATAAGTAGAAAACAAGTCGGAAAACCTCAACATGCAGCGGATGGGAAAGATTTTCGATTATGAACAAAAACTATCTTGTTAAGAGTTACTGGACGAGACAACGGTGAAGACAAATCTACACTTTTTTTATTCTTAAGCTGAACAAAAACTTACCGTTTACTTTTTGTTCATTCCTGATATGAGTTAAAAAACTGAACCGAAATAATTAATTGATGACCTGAGTTCTCGAGCGTCCATAATCTACAATATATGACCTACTTGTATAGTGAATATGTATTCAAAATACAATACACAATCACTAATAAATGTATCTATTGAACTTGTTCAGCTGTACCTATTATATGTGTACTTACTAAGTTGTTAATAAATATAATGAGAATGGAAGGCCAACGTGTGGAGAGAACCAGCGAATAGAAAATACAACAGTAAAATGCAGACGTCACAGTATATTTTTTCATAAGACACAAAAATGTTTTGGGATTCGAAGTCCGTTATTCGATATGCTCTTGTGACCTACTGAGCCATACCATGTGTGACACTTCCGAGGACAGAGGCGAATTAACATCTCAACATGCAAATACTCGATTTCGTGCATCAAACTGACAGATATGTAAGCACTGTTATCTGAAAAGAATACTCAAAAAACAGTTCGTTATTAATGAACTAAACTGCTAAATTGAGCTATTAAACTCTCACAGAACAGTGCATTGGATTATGGCTAATTGCTTCTTTCCTACACTTTAAGGATATATTTTCCCATGTAGGAATTGACGGCAATGAAAAAGGTGGCTCCGTTGCCAAAAACTCTACAAATCTTGCCATGACCAACATATTCCCATTTCGTTCCCTGACGTCAAAAACCTAATCAAGTACAAAATCCGCGAAAGGTGTCTGAATGGACGACAAGCTCCAACAACAAACTTCGATTCATCAAACCGACAGTATTGAAATGGATCAACCTACCCATGAATTGTAAAGAAGATAATGTGCTGACCCAACTAAAAATTGGCTACACCTTATTAACACATAGCCACCACAATAGAACTGATTCGGACATCTTCCCCATCCTCACCGAATGTCTAGCATATGTCCATCATAGACCACAACTCCCCGCTCAACTTCAAGATATCCTCAGCGACAACAGAGAAAATATTGAAAAATTATTCCAGTTCCTAAAAAATACTGAACTTTTTAACAAAATCTAAGCATCGATTAAACCTCGTTATTTACAGCAACCTATTTTATACCTGGAGCTAGTGGCCTTGCTGCCGAAGTCTCATAAAAAAATTTATAGCATGTTCTCTTCAAAGAACAGTAACATCTCGAAAAAGAACTATTTCGTTCATCATCAGTTTAGACGTCTTGGGAACCATTGCAGATGATTACTGACCTTGATACCTTAAATGCACTTAGGCCTATTCCGACTCTGGCGCGGTCAATGCACCTCACAAGTGGAATATACTTCTTCACCAACCATAACCACGCAATACCATTCAATGTTAAAGCATCTTACAAATAAGTATTCAGTATCACAGGAGACATCAACATCTCAGTTTGTTAAGTTTTTAGTGATTAAGATTGAAAGATCGTTTCAAAGCAATTTCAAATATAAAATTACGTAATTTCTAAATATAGTTACTACAGGTAAATAAAATTAATTACTAGGTACATAGGTTGATAGGTAGTTGATGAGATGATGGGATGTTATTATTTATGTCATTCTTATTCAAACGCAGAAAAGATGCACTACAAACAGTTCTACGTTGCGGTGGTCGCGATACTAGCTGATTTTATTGTTGTTTATGGACAAGTTCCATTTCTAGGACCGTGTCCAGATCTACCTACATTACCAAATTTCGAAGTTTCTAAGGTAAGTCAGCTATAATTTTTCCCATAATGAAAACTGATTAAGTATTATAAATATTTTGACATAGCCAATGGTATATTTCATACCAGCGGCCCCCGGTTCGGCTTCGCCCGAATTTGTAGATTGCCACGGTTGTTTCGTCAACTTACGTTGTAAAATTGGTCTCCACGAAAAGCGCTTTTATTTTAACGAGACAATATAATATAGCCCATTCTTAAGGTCCTTTCTAAATATTGGTCAAAAACATTTTTTTGAGTACTTTCGGAAATTACCTCCTACATACAAACTTACAAACTTTACCACGTTATAATATTAGTATAGATTTGAATAAACGCAGCAAAATACAAATATATATGCTGAATAGGTTTCCGTACCAAAATGGTGAGACTCTTTTATCTAGCTGTCTGTCTATCTGTATGTCACAGTCGATTTTCCCAAGAACTACACATGTATTATCTACTTTTTGTGGTACATCACATACAAAAAGAGTGTGTATCTCCCCTTATTATCTCCAAAAAAAGGTCTAAAATTTTGAAAAAAATCAGGCATATAAAGAGATTGATAAAGAATACAGGAATACTGTGGCGAATGATGTACGGAACCCTAGCGCATGATGTACGTTTGTTGCATAATATATAATATTTTCATGCTTGGTCTTTTCACCGATAATATGATTTACTTTGTGTTCGAAACGTATAATAATTTTGGTACGAATTCGAGCACAATTTCTGATAGTTTTATTTCTTAAAAAAAAAACTATATTTAAAAAATCAGGTGTGATGAAATGTTATTGAAAAAAATTGAATAACCTATCAGTGATGGAGAACCTTTTTGAGAAGTGGGTCAAATTTTGTTAATTAATTTTTTAGTACTAGCTCGTGGGTCACTAAGTCAGTGGCGTTACTGGATTCAGCGTGTTTTTTTCTAAAATCATGATGATTTTGCCAAAGTTCCGAAAGATTTCATCAAAATTCGCATTTTTTTAGGAGTATGCCTTGAAAAAAATGCAAAAATCGAATTCTTTAATATATACTTTTGAAATTGAGAATGCTTACAGTACGTTGATTTCAACGAGCGTAAGCAAACGTCTATATCTCTTTTAGTTTGAAAACTGCGGCCATTCGAAGGTTTTATATGATTTTCTGAAAACTATAAACGCAAATAACTTCTAAACCCAAAGACACACAGACGTTTGTTTGTGTTCATTGAGGATTCAGCGTGTTTTTCTCTATAAGCATGATGATTTTGCCAAAGTTCCGAAAGATTTCATCAAAATTCGCATTTTTTTAAAGCCTTGAAAAAATTGCAAAAATTGAATTCTTTAAATAGCGGTACGGAACACCCAGGGCGCGAGTTCTACTCGCACATGTCCGTCTTTTTTTTAATATCATTGACTGTTCTCTCTTTTATGATATAAAAAATGAGTTTTTAGAAATAAACACGTGGGTCATGTGTCAGTGTCTGACCCGCGGGTCATAGGTTCGCAATCACTGAGTCCTTTACGTTCTTAGTTACTAACTATTTAATGTGCCTACCATGAAATTTTAAAATTCCGACTTGAACCCTACCCTAAATTATTCCGTGTTTAAGCCGACTTCAAAAAAGGAGGTAATCATTTTTTAAGAAAGTTCAGTCTATTTTTTAATTTTATCTTCGAAGTAACACCCTTCTAATAATTCAACTTACAAGTAATTTATAATTTGTTATTTTTAGTATTTGGGTAAATGGTACGAGGCAGAACGTTATTTCGCCGTTTTTGAATTCGGAGGCAAATGTGTAACGGCTAATTATACGGATCTTGGAGATGGCAGTATCAATATTATCAACAAACAAACCAGCTCACTGTAAGTAAATAAAAAAATTATTATACAGGGTGTCCCATTAAGAATGGGACATAGAACAACCGCAGATTCTCCAATTCAAAATAAAACGATTAAGCGAAATATGCTTAGATAAAATGTTACTCGCTCCACCGGTGGCGTACGGCAGGAGTAAGTAATGCTTGTACCCCCTCTAAATGTTACGCCGCTGTCTAAATTTTAATTTTGACTATGATTTTAATTTTTTTTTTATATTTTCTAAGTCAATAATGTACATTTGTTAGTTTGTTGTAAAGTCATTGGTTTTCGAGTTATTCGCAGTTAAAGATAGATACTATTAGTTAAAGCGATGGTGCGTATTTCAATCGGTGGAAAGCAACCGGATGACTCTTGGTATTTGAGTTCCTGAAGCAATTTGGAAACTTTTTTGTTCAGTACCTCATAACTCCAAAATGGAAGGAATCGGAGAAAAGAGGGGGGGGGTCAAAACGTAAAAAAAAATTGTTTAGAAACCAAATGGAAAGGCGGTAGCATTAAAGTACGTGTACTCACTATTGTTTAAAAAAATTGTCATCCGAAACGTGCGGACGGTTTGCGCGAACCGATTTTTTGAAAATCGGAAAAAAAAAATTGTGTCGCAACCGGTTGCGATTTTGAGGAAAATTCTTGTTTTTGTTCAGAGATGCTGTAAAAAAATTGTCATCCGTTTCTGCTGGACGGATTTTGAGGAATTAAAGGTTTGAGTGGCTAAAATTCTCGATTTTTCACTAGCTTTTTTCAAACATCATAAAAAAATTGCTAAAATTGTTAAAAACGGATGACGTTTCTTATACATGTTCTCAGAGGGTCCAACTATAATATGTATCAATGTCATCCGTTTTTATAACATTTAACCCCATTTTTCAACCTCTAAAGGGGTTGTGTACGTTATCTGTATGCCATCAGAAACGAGTCTAACCTCAATATTCTGATTAATATCGCACAAAAGTAAGGGGTTGAAAAATGGGGTTAAATGTTATAAAAACGGATGACATTGATACATATTATAGTTGGACCCTCTGAGAACATGTATAAGAAACGTCATCCGTTTTTAACAATTTTAGCAATTTTTTTATGATGTTTGAAAAAAGCTAGTGAAAAATCGAGAATTTTAGCCACTCAAACCTTTAATTCCTCAAAATCCGTCCAGCAGAAACGGATGACAATTTTTTTACAGCATCTCTGAACAAAAACAAGAATTTTCCTCAAAATCGCAACCGGTTGCGACACAATTTTTTTTTTCCGATTTTCAAAAAATTGGTTCGCGCAAACCGTCCGCACGTTTCGGATGACAATTTTTTTAAACAATAGTGAGTACACGTACTTTAATGCTACCGCCTTTCCATTTGGTTTCTAAACAATTTTTTTTTACGTTTTGACCCCCCCCTCTTTTCTCCGATTCCTTCCATTTTGGGGTTATGAGGTACTGAACAAAAAAGTTTCCAAATTGCTTCAGGAACTCAAATACCAAGAGTCATCCGGTTGCTTTCCACCGATTGAAATACGCACCATTGCTTTAACTATATGTACTTTTTATTTGTATTATTATTAATAATATTCATTTTTACAATTTTGTCTTAAAAAACTGCGAATATCTCGAAAACCAATGACTTTACAACAAACTAACAAGTGTACATTATTGACTTAGAAAATATCAAAAAAATTAAAATTATAGTCAAAATTAAAATTTAGACAGCGGCGTAACATTTAGAAGGGGTACAAGCATTACTTACTCCTGCCGTACGCCACTGGTAGAGCGTACTGAACTATTTTTTTTATTGTTAGGTGCATTTTATGATATTTAACAAGTGTGCCGATTTGAGTAAAATTACACGGTGTATTAAAAAAATTATGGACATTAATAATTTTTCAGTTTTCAACTTCAACACCCCATATTTCGGAAACGAGTAACATTTTATCTAAGCATATTTCGCTTAATCGTTTTATTTTGAATTGGAGAATCTGCGTTTGTTCTATGTCCCATTCTTAATGGGACACCCTGTATACAGCTGTTTGCTTCACTGATTTTAACAAATCTTATTCTTTTTATATTACGAACTTGTGTGTTTTTGATTTTTTGTAACTGCAATTATTTTTTTTTTTTTAATTTAATTGGTACAATTTTATTACGCAGGACTGGAATAAAATCTTCCATCGAAGGAGTAGGATCATTGGTTGGACGATCGGACGAATCAAAGCTAAGTGTCAGATTCCCATCTTTACCAGGTAACTTGGAATGAAAGAATGATTCATATTTCCATAAAATTAAATATATAATTAAGAAATTTTATTTATAAAATTAATTATTAATTTCTCGTTATTTTTCAGTAAATTTTGATGCGCCATATTGGATTATTGACACAGACTATACTAAGTACGCGGTTATCTGGTCTTGTACAAATTTTGGAATATTCAGTGTCCGTAAGTACTTCTCAAAAACAAAGGCTGACCATAATTTCAAAGTAGAACGTGGAGGAGATCGTTTGGAAAAAGTAGAGAAAAGTGGTTGAATATTTTTTAAGGGAAAGTTTGTTTCAGGAAACGCTTGGATCTTAACGAGAGAAAGAAAACCTATACTAGAGACGATGCAAAAAGCGTATAAAGCTTTAGACAAAAACGGAATAAGTCGGGCGTATTTTATTCGCACAGATCAGAAAAACTGTCCTGCAAATTATTAAGAAAGACTGACACCAAGAATTGTTCACGTTTTTCAAAAACGTAACATCGAATACAAAATTTCAAGACTCACAAGACGCTACTGTTTTAATAGCTTGATATTTTGTCTGATATAACCTACCTAAATCTCATATATTTTCAAATTCTTTTGCTATTAGACATAATATTAAGTGTAAGAGTTTTTTGAAAATCCTCGTGATACTGTGTAGATGTTACGGTTTTTTTTTGTTAAATTTGTAATTTTAAAACAATGCAATTTTTTAATTTTAATGATAATATTTGCCAGCCATCATCTTCATCAATCATCACATAATATACAGGGTGTCCCATTAAGAATGGGACATAGAACAACCGCAGATTCTCCAATTCAAAATAAAACGATTAAGCGAAATATGCTTAGATAAAATGTTACTCGTTTCCGAAAACCAATGACTTTACAACAAACTAACAAGTGTACATTATTGACTTAGAAAATATCAAAAATATTAAAATTATAGTCAAAATTAAAATTTAGACAGCGGCATAACATTTAGAAGGGGTACAAGCATTACTTACTCCTGCCGTACGCCACTGGTAGAGCGAGTAACATTTTATCTAAGCATATTTCGCTTAATCGTTTTATTTTGAATTGGAGAATCTGCGGTTGTTCTATGTCCCATTCTTAATGGGACACCCTGTATTCATATTATTTTCATTTTGTTTCATTATTTATTTTTTAGAACGTAAGTATTTTATTTATTTATTTATAAAAAAAAATATGTAATTATAAAAAAAACATGATCGTTTATAAATATATTTTTGCAATACACAATTATGGGCCTCAACTATTTCATCGATCACGTATTGTTAAGTATTTCAAAATACAAATAAAATTATTTTTCTAGTATTTGTATTTCAAATACTTTTTAAAAGTATAAGCAGCAAAAGTATTTGTATTTAAATACTCAATGAAGCAAGAGTATTTGTATTTTATATACTTTTAAAAAGTATTTTTACAAGTCTGATTTTCACCAGGTTTAGGGTACCTATATAAAATAAGTGCAAGAAATTGAACCGGTGTGTATTTTGTACAGTTAAATGGAGTCAAAACGTAAATTACTGCCTTAAAACTCAAAATATAACAAAAAAAAAATATGTTTCAACTTTGAGCTAAAGGAAAAACGTAGAAAACAAGAGTATATATGTTCAAACTTTCGAAAAAATTGACAAAACAAATTTCCCTCTCAGCAAGTTTCAAAATGAAAAAAAAATAAAAATAGGATTCGAGCGACATCTGTTAGCGCGTTCAATATACTAAAAAGTTGTTTGTTGGTAATTTAGTAAACATGTAAAAATTATTACTAATATTTGAAAAACTATTCCACTTTTCCGTTCGGAAAACAGGGCACAGATATTTTCCATCATGAAATTTTAAATTAAAAACATTCTCGATCATAAATAACGAAATTATTCAGTTTTGTGTGTTCAGCGAGACACTCTTGAAGCGCTGTAAACTCGATTTAACTATATATTGCATTATGTAATCATATCTTATATGACGCATTAAAATTTAAAGCGGTTACATGTTTATCAAACAGTAAAAAATAATAAATAAATGTTAAGTTGATCAAATTTGAATTATAAACAATTAAATATCAAATTTTCTACATAATTTAGAAACTAGATAATTTGTGAAGTTTAAAAACCAATATTGTTTCAGTTAGAAATTGTTATAGCTCACAATAGTTCGTTAATAAATTATATTTATTGACTTACAGCTCCTTCATTCAGCTAGAATGTAGCGCTTTAGTGAAGCGACTGTTTTATTATCTATATTACATAATACCGAAAACTGACGATTGTACACGAACAGCTTCGTCATCAATGGCGGTCGACCCGTCACGCCGCCATGGCGTTTTTCACCATTTTTCACTATATTCTACTGTTCTTGCACCTCCCCACTTCCCCATTTTGTGATTAACTTTTATCGTAGTTCAGTGGTGAACACAGTATGGGATAGGTAGTGCGTTCTGCCGTCGTTTCGTCAATGAAATGTCAAAACTAATGTATTTTAATTAATAATGTATATAAAAACATGTGATCTAAACTAATAAATAATAAATTCTGAGACTATTTCTTAAAAATATGCTGTTTATTTATTTGAAATGGAGTGATTTATTTATTTAGTTTAAAATGGGTGGACCTCGATATTCAATTTCTACAAAAAATGAAAGATTTTTTGCAATTGTATTTTATTTAATAGTGACTCTAGTAGAAATATCAAATGCAAATTTGAATGTTTACTTAAATCAGTATGAATCGAGAAGGCTCTTTGGTAAGATCATTTTAAAATTTTTAATTAGGTTAAAAGCACAACATGGACTTATTTATTTGTATTTTATTGACAAAATGTTGTTTGTTTATTTTAATATAATTATATCAAAGTCGATGACCTGAAAGTGACATCATTAAATACAATTGTTATATTAAAAACTAGCAAAAATATAAGTTCTGTCATGGGTCCTTTTAACCCCTATTTCTTTGGAGCTAGAATTTTTGAATTTTACGTTTATATTTTCAGTTTAAGAGCATTATCTATAAATATGCCAAATTTTAACTTCCTAACTTATACGCAGAAGCCGTTTAGAATATTCGAATACATACATTTTCTGCTTTATTTATTTACAAATATAAGATTGAATTTAGTACACAATCTTATATTATGTATTAATCTGCCCTTTGATTAATTATTTCTAGTGTCTATATATTATGTATTTGTATTCTGACCTGCACTTATAAATATCCATGTCTTTACTGACGATAGTATAAAAATCATGGAACTAATAAGTTCCATGTTAAAAATATAATTTGTATATTCCTCTCGCATATGTAATGATTCGACTTTTAACACGTTTGTATTAAAAATCGACTCTCGCTAACAGTGATTTCTGTCACCATAAATACCATTCATAAAAGTTCAAATCATTGATGTTCATCGGTTACTGTAGATTAATTGATAAATCAACTAACGTGAAATTGGTAGTTTCAGGTTTGAGTCCTGACGGTAACCTGTTGGCATTTAAAATGTTTCCAAAAAATATTTAATGGTATTATTAACTTGAAGTATTTAACTGCGTGACATTGAAAGGACCCGTATTATTTTATTTACAAATAAACCAACTTTAATACTAGGTACCTATTTAAAATAATTGAATCTGTTAGATACTACTAGTTATAAAAAATTGTATAAAGACTTTTACAAATCATTTCAGAAGACACGGTAATGCGTATCTAATTGACAAGATTGATGCACGAGTGATTACTAACTAATTTTAAATCGAAATCTGATTCTAGTTCGTTAGTCCTATATATATAGTGTATTCTACAGGCTGGTTACTTATGAAATTGATTATTGTTACAACAAATCGACAAATATAAATAAAATTGTCACCGGGCCTCGTTCTATAATTCCGTAATGTACTTTTAATTTGAAAATGATTGCACATGTGTGTTTGAGTTTGAATCGACTTCGCTTTTAGAAAAGTCTGAACCGATTTTGATGAAGCTCGTATCCAAACTTCCTATGGGATAGTTCCCCCCCCCCGGTCCCGTTGGCAGGGCGCTGCCTCTGCTCGAAAAATATTAGCGCAATAAAAATCGGCATTCGAACGAGTGAAAACCGCGATAAAGACTGATCAGATTAAGAATCTCAATTTTTTTTGAGAAATAACGATGTAAGTACCACGAATGTATTTCATAATTTTTTTTTAAATCATAACTAATTAATTGTATAGTCAATGATTTCAATTAAAAATAATTTACGTAGCTAAAGGTTAATTTATGTCTGTCTTACGTTGCACGTTCTTTTTTAAAATTGTACTCTCAAATTCAAAACGCTCATCAACATACTGCCGTAAAAAGGTAAAAGGCAGTAAGTGACCAACTAAAAATGTCTTGACCGTCCAGAATTTTAGATTATGGAAACCAAAACATGGGGGAAACATTTTTTAAAGACAATAAAATTATTGCTGCAGCAATTACTGCTGTCGTTGGCTTCAGTTGAACTCATTTTTCAACAAATGTCACTTACTGCCCTTTGCCTTTTTAGGGCAGCATATAATGGTCAAATAAATCGCAAAATTAAGCGATTATTTTAAAGAATTTTCGGTATCTTCTCCCAGCGATTATTTCGTTTCATGATTTTCTAATAGCTTTGAATTAATTTCCTGATAGGCCCCTTATAAAAAGCCGATAGCATTTCAATACGTTTCAACGTAGTTTTTTACAGTACTTTGCTTTATCAAGCATGAAATCACGTTCTGCTTAAATGAAGTAAATGAATGAATTTAATCAAATATCGGCCAGTCTTTTCATTTAACAAAAAAACGCAAATTTCTATTCGGCCAGACTAACTTAAAAAATGGTTTATCTTAAGTTCGATTTTCTAGTTATGAAATAAATTCAAAAAAACGGATTTTATTTTATGCTCTTTCGTTATCCCCAACTTCTCGGATTTTAATCGAAAACATTATTTTGTTCGGCTTAACAAATGAACTTACTATTAATGCTCGATCTACTTTTAAAGTGGATTTAGCGTACCAAGAAACCCAGTGTAATTCTTTCACGGGTTTTTTCATACTCTTCGAGCTACGAATTTTGTTCAGTAATAGTATCTATAAATGTGCCCAAATCTCCGGTCCATCTGGAAGAAGATTAAAGCCTAGCTCACATGAAGAGCGTTAATCGCGCGTTGACATTTATACCACTGTTCACATGGTTACCGATTTTACGCGTTAAGGGCGCGTTTATTTTATAGTTTATACGCTAGTCGAGTGTTGTATTCTGTCGAAGATGGCCGTTGCAGATGCAATCTGTTTATGGATGCTATATATCGAAGAAGACAGCGTCATAGAAAAAATCGAAAATATTGGGTTCATCCTATTTTACAAAATAGAGTTACCTCAAGCTTGTACATTACACTTTATCCGAATCTCAGGAATTATGAAGCTAAATTTTTCAACTATTTCGTCGATGAATACATCATAATCAAATTCTTCTTCATTCATTTTTTATTTTAAAGAAAACTTTTTAGAAAAAAATAATCGAAAATATTGGACAGCAGGAACCTATCGCTTCAAATCGCGCGTTGCATCTGAACACATCAGTTTTCGAACGTTAATATAGCTTGCAGAATAATTCGCTTCAGTTTTTATTTTGGTTTTTAGCTCTTGAAGTTGCAACAATCAAATTATTTCAACCGCCTTTCATAAAAAATACTTACAATAAATAAATGATTAACGAGATGTGTTAACTAGAGAGTAGTTAACTACGAGGATGTGTGCAGATGTATAATTGGTATTTTACCTCAGGTATAATATACAAGTTGCAGTCAAATGTCTATTCTTGAGGTTATAGCTGACTAATTCTCAGAGACATAGCCGAGCGGGGTGGCGTAGCGGTGAGAGCACTAGACTCGCATTTGGGAGGTACCGGGTTCGAATCCCGGCGGGGGCAGATGTGGTTGGGAGTTTTTCCCACTGCCTCTCGCCGAGAAACGATAATTCATGTACCGACCTTCTTGTTGATAAATATCGTGATGGCTCCTTATTCAAGGCCATGCCCGATTACCTGTCAAACTCCTATGCTCAAAATGTGCCTACCATATCCTAATTTTCTAAAAATTCCTTCATTCGCCCATTGCTATTAAATAAGTTGAAGTTTAAAAATTGTAGAAAATAACGGGAAGTGTGGCAGAAAAAAAGTAGTAATGGTGCGAATGGCATCTGTTATGACATAAAGTCGAGAAACGGACGTTAAACGCATTATTATTATATTCTCAAAGACATAATGAAAATGAAAAGTGCGATTTTCAATCGCTAAACTGCCACAAATATTTGCTGAAGATGTTTTTATCATAGTAGCTTATATAAAATAATATATTATTTGCTTCGATGTATACATATCTACATCAAAAGTATCAATAATATAAAAAAGGCAAATACGAATATATGTTATGTAAGAATTTTTTTTATACGCCCTGTAAAAAAATATTTTGGGCTTGGACTGTAACATATATATACTATGTAAACACAAGTTTATGAATACAGTATATACACCTACGTGTGATTCATATGGTAGGTACCTGGAGCACCAAGTATACCTACATAATTTAAACAGATGAATACTATTTGAAATTGTACAGTATTTTTGAAGAAAACACACGACAAATGTTTCCTTCATAGTATACGTCAAAAGTGTCATATTTCGTCAGTTTTTAGGGTTTCTCAAAAGGAAAAAAGGAACCCTTATAGGATCACTTCGTTATCTGTCTGTCAGTCAAGATCATTTTTCTTAGGAACGCGTAGAGGTATCAAGCTGAAATTAATATTAAATACTCAGGTCTGCAATCCTTTGGAGCTGTGAAAAAATCAAACTTCTAAGTCAACGCAAACAAAAGATACGGTCGCATATTTTGACACTCGCAAGGGAATCAAAACCTATAGGGTACTTCCAGTTGACCCAGAATCATGAAAGGGAAGAAGCAATGTTTTATATAGCACAAGTAAAGAAAAAAATCCGAAAACCGTAAATTTATAGTTACAATTTTGGTATGAACTGCTACAGATCCTCAAGGCGCGAGTTCAACTCACACTTGTCCGTCTTTTTATTAATTTTTAGGAACTTTATCCAGTTTTTTTTAGTTTAAAATTGCATGGTAATATAAATGTAGTTATGTCATAGAGAAGGTTGCCTTTGCTCAAAAGACCCGGAATAAATCGCCCTCGCCGTCTCTCCGTTAGTCCGTCACTGCTTCGATCGAGTCCACAAAGATGTTAAAACGCCTTTGATAAAGTGTGTAACGATTCACCTGTATTTACATATGAATACTAAAGTAAGAACCCGATTGTGTCAGTGTGGAGCCTTGTTTAAACGAGGTAGATGGGTTTTAGAGGGGAAAGAGGGTCTTGTATATACAACACTGCAATAAAAAATAAACAAGATCTGGACAACAATTTTGTACTATCGGTAGTTACCATCCAATGAGAATGAGTTCATTGTATTATTATAATCTGAAGAAGTCGTATTTTCAAATTACTACAGTACCATTTTATTTCTCTTAGTTAGATTTTTGTTCTTCTTTTCATAATGTCAAAACTCGTACGTAATAACTATTGGCGTTCTAGATATACATAAACTACTATTTTATCCGGCTGCTTTAAGACAAATGACATTAAAATTAACGAAGCTTCGAGTATAAAGGCTAGTCTAATTATAAAAATCGAATCTGTCTTGACTAAGAAAGTCGTATTTTCTTGTCATGTTTCACAATAAAATGTATGAAATAATCCGTAAAACCAATTTCATGTGAATTGTATTATTTGTAACAAGTCTATAATTCTATAACAAGGATAAATTGGACATCCCTAATAGATATTGACAATGACAACAGAAGGGAGGATAATCAGAATGGTTTTGTTAGCTACCTACCCAACATTTCGAAATGAACTCTGCAGGATCTTTGTATGCTGCGAAATTGGATTCTATAGACGAGGCAGGGTAAAATTCTATTATACACAATATCTATAGTGTGTTCGTACAAAAGAGCTATGGTATTTTATAAAACCATGTTACTGTGTAAATAGTACTAAAATATGTAAAAATCGTAGACTTGTGTCTGTTATTTCGTTTTCATGTGAAAATAACTGAATATTTTTTTATGGCGCTTAAATCAGAAAACGTGTTCCCAGTCTCACTGTTCGTTTACTCTTATTTTTATTTTTTTGTACTAGTAGGGACCGATTTTGCGGAAACTTAGTACATTATTCACTTGTATTTACAATATAGGATACTTTTAATGCAGCGAACGGTGTGAATTTCCAATTAAAATCGACCAGTCTTTTACAGTTTTCTTTAACCTGCTATCCCGATAGCATACTGAATATTGGAACACTACTTCTGAGACGCTCTGTATATTTCTTGATATTCTCGTTATAAAACACGACATTAAATCTTTGAAAACAGCAGTAGGGCTTCACAGACTTGCTGTGTCGAGGGTCAAAACAGCGGGTGTTCATGAAACATGCCTGTTACAAAACTTGTTGTAAATAATATATGAAACTGTACGTCTCAAGAAAAAAAAATATTAACATTCCTAAATAACCCTCCGTCAATACACAGGTATTATTTCAGTCTAAAGTCAAAAATATACGCGAATGAATTTAAAAATCGTCTTTTTTAGTACCTACTTATGAGTACAAAAATATAAGCGTATTAAGAGTATTCGTCCCTGCAAATACCCCCTGCACCCTTCATCTCAAATCTTTTCCCCTCGCCTAAAAACGGTTCGCGCTCTCCTGACGCTATTTTTAAAGCTAGAGGGTTCTGGTAAACGCCAAATGAAAGACAAAGAATCAGACTACAGATCCTTCAGGCGAATTTTTTGAAAAAAAATTCCTGAAAAAACTTACAACCTTTTGAAAAAAATAATAAGTTACGTAATATTTCACACGTAGGCGAAACTGTTTTTAAAAAAATTCGCCTGAAGGATCTGTAGTCTGATTCTTTGTCTTTCATTTAGCGTTTACCAGAACCCTCTAGCTTTAAAAATAGCGTCGGGAGAGCGCGAACCGTTTTTAGGCGAGGGGAAAAGATTTGAGATGAAGGGTGCAGGGGGTATTTGCAGGGACGAATACTCTTAATTCAAGCTGAAAATATTTATGCGAAATTATTCAACTGGATTCACCCTCGAGTGATAATTCGTTTAAATGTTTGATCAACGGTGGTTACATTCGATGCAATCAAATGTAACCCCCGTTTGGGCGTTATTCATTCATTGTATAAAAATAAAATCACGCTTTTTTCACACGTTGATGATTCATCCCAACATTTGAACAATGCTCCCTGCAGCGTAATGAAATCCTGGTAACTGACAGATGAATCTTTTATTTATGGCTTGGTTTTTTAAATTGCGACATTGTTATGTTTATTTTCAAAATTCAACATTGAAGCTTTAATAGAACACACAAGCGTGTTCTGTAGAGGGCAGCGTTGCCAAGTCGGGATTTTGGAACTCTTTGAGTTAAAACAGCGGGATTCTTTCGTCGAAAGCGGGACATAGTAAAAAAACGTATATAATCAGAAGTTTTCAAATACTTATTTATCTTTTTATTTGAATTAAAATTACGTTTACGTGGCAATAGATAGCAAAAATAGCCATAGAACATGTATTTTAATAAAAATATAATATTTTAAATCAGATTTACCCTATCGTTAAATAGTTGAGTCTTATTCGTCTTCAGAATAAAAAAAAAAAAAAAAACAGAAATCAAAATCAAAAAAGTTTTATTCATTAGAAAAATACGGCGTTTCAAACAATAGTCTGTGGAGTGAGTGTTACAAATTGCAACTTACAATAAGAGAATAATTATTTATAAGAATAACTTATTCATTATATTTCTGTGAAGATTTAACTTCTTTTAAAGTTATTCCCGAGTTATCCCTGAAAAGTGGGACTGAGCCTGTCCCGCGCGGGACATTTAATTTTGATTTAAAAATCGGGACGTCCCGCCAAAATCGGGACGTCTGGCAACGCTGGTAGAGGGTTAAATTAAATTTAATAAAAACGAAATTATTTATCTATACCAGGGGCGGACAAATCTTTTGATCACCGGGCCACATTGCTGATGAAAATATGATCGTGGGCCAAAAATTTGGAGACAAAAAAAGTCCTTATTTCCGCAACAAAAATTTTGAAGAGCAAAAAAAAAGGTCTTTTTATTGTCTTTTTTGCTATTTAGTATTTTTCTGAATTTTTTTTTCATGCGCCAAATTATATTGACAAACTATTTTCTCTCTTATATTTTTAAAATGCTTCGCGGGCCGGACAAAAGTCTACTGCGGGCCGAATCCGGCCCGCGGGCCGCCATTTGCCCAGACCTGATCTATACCAATATTATAAATAGGTAACACCTGTAAGTTTGGATGTAGGAAGCAATCTCCGAAACTATACTCATTCGATTTCAATTTTTTTTTTCATCAATATTTAGAATGGACCTAAGCCATATATTATCGCGTTAAAATAAAAACGTTTTTCGTGGAGATAAATTTTGCAACGTGTCGACAAAAAAACGGTGGCAATCTGCAAATTCGGGCGAAGATGTATTTACTATTACAATATTATTATTGCACGGGACCCACTAGTAAAATGTCCGAAATGTATTTTGGTAAAAGATAAAGGAATAGTTTTTTTTTTTAAATTGAAGCCTCCTCCACTCGTATAATATGTAAAATTAAAAAAAGGTAGCAGATAAAAAATGAATTATGTTTGTATAGCAATGAAAGTTGCTTTATCTTTTGCTTTTGAATGAACTTTCACCTGCTTGAGGATTTTTGTTTTATAAAATATTTTTTTAAATTTTTCATAACTTATTTTATATTTGTAAAATTAGTGCTTAAATTTCGAAGTCATATAAATGCTACGACCCCAAAACTTACCAATTTAATCTTCCAGTGTGGAAGTTGACTGTTTTATTAAAAAATGAACAGAGTTTCAAATTTTAACCATAATTATTTTTTTTCAGGAGTAGCTGCCGAGGTGTACTATGTGCGGGATGGGATAGCCAACGAATATGCGCTCGGTTATATTGTGCCTGTAGCTGCCCAGATCGAAACTTTGCATTTCACGTGGCAAAGCCTTGCTGGCAGACCGGTAAGCCTTTATATATGACTATATTTACATGTTTTGTTGTAAAAAAAATTGGTTGTCTGTAAAGTCGGTTTACGGACGATAGTTTTACGTGATAACGTATTCCGCTCGAATATCATATTTAATAATCACGCACAGGGTCAGGCAGAACGCTAGGAACGTTACACTTTTTCGTGCATGCAGCCGGTGTTTCATCTTTTTATATTGACGTGATTCATCAATTTATAAGACGTTATCACGTCAAAAATAACAAAAACAAGAGATATTATGGAAGTAAAGTATTTTAACATCTATACCTGACCTCTACTCTTTATGAAAGCAGAAGACTTTTTGAAAAACGTAGTTAACAACTGGGGAATGGGTCCTTTGCAGGTTTTAATTCGTAATTAAAATGTCTATCGTTTGTTTTCAGTTACCATATGCTATTAATTTCGACGTCTCAAACGATGTGGCTCTCGGATCACCCCAAATGAACATATCATACATCGGCCATGTTCCGACAATTGTTCAAACGTTCAGCATTGCCTTACCATGCACCGGACTGATTGCCGCCGAAGTAAAGGTATCAATCAATGTAAACATAACCTTAAACCGGGCTACGAACAATGTAACCGCACTCCATTTCCGACGAAAAAAGATCTGTTTAAAGAGCGACACTTATAGAATATCTCAAGCCAATCACGTAATAGTAGATACAGCTCCTGCGCTGATATCATCTGCTACCATATTCTACATCGCGGTTGGTTGTGCCTTTGCTTTAATAGCTACAGTTACAATGCTCGTTACGGCTTTCTACGTGAGAAATAAGAAAGTTCGAAGACATAGTGATAATATCGTTAATGGAGATTCGAGGAACCATTCTGTTATTGGTGTTAATGGTGCCAATGGGGCTGGAGTAACCGGAACCGGCCAAACGCAGACAACTTTTTTATCAGCGATGACGCCTCTACCACAAAATTTATTCACGGGTACGTCACCGTTTTCGTGCAAATCGGGCAGCAGTTACTCTAGTTTCCGAAGAGTGCCAACTTATGCACTTACTGACGAACAATCGAAGGATTTACAAGAACGCATTGCAGAACTTACAATACAAAGGTATGTGTTATAATTTCGCTATAAGAAAACATAAGATACTTATTTTAAAATAATTATGATGAATTGTTTAAAGATGCCGTGTTCGATTACGAAGCGTAATGTTAGAAGGAACATTTGGTCGAGTGTACCATGGTAGTTATACTGACGAGGATTCTCCTGAAGAGCAAGTTCTAGTAAAAACGGTGGCAGATCACGCATCCCAAGTACAGATTTCATTGTTACTGCAAGAAGGTATGACTATGTACGGTATGAATCATAAAAACATACTCACTATATTAGGAGTGTCAATAGAAGATCATACAGCACCGTTCCTCATATATCCTTACAAAGGATACACCAACCTGAAGAGGTTTCTCCAGAAGTGCAAACTATGTCCTGAAGGTGTTGCGCACACTCTTACTACACAAGAGGTGGTTGATATGGCATTGCAAGTGGTGCAAGGCATGCAGTACTTACATGGCAAAATGCTGAAACACAAAGATTTGGCAGCTCGAAATTGCGTGTAAGTTCTCAATTTTTAAAGAAACTTTTAAGATTCAGATGCCATTGTGAAGGGTGGGTGGTTTAAAGATTTCTATTGAAAATTTGCTTCTGATTTTAGAGTGGACGAAAAGCTTCGAGTACAAATAACTGATAATGCATTATCAAGAGATCTATTTCCATCAGATTACCATTGTTTGGGTGATAACGAAAATCGGCCTATCAAATGGTTGGCAATCGAAAGCCTGCAATATAATCTGTTCCTTTTTCAATCTGATGTATGGAGCTTTGGTGTATTTTTATGGGAATTGATGACTCTGGCTCAGCAACCATATGTGGAGATCGATCCATTCGAAATGGAAGCATATCTCAGAGATGGTTATAGATTGGCACAGCCAGTAAATTGCCCGGATGAATTGTAAGTTAATTAAGTTAACAGATGAATTAAATATAAATCGTTGAATTTCGAAAAAGTTGTGGTTGTTACAATGAAGAAAAGTTTTGGCTGAGGATCATAAATTCATAAACTAGTGGCCAACGTTTCGAAATATTTATTTTCATCTTCAGGGCCTCAAGCTGGTCAAAAGGTGGTGGTAGCTCTGAAGACGAAAATAAATTTTTCGAAACGTTGGCCACTAGCGTAACATTGGTAAAGCTTATCTATGATCCTCAACCAAAACCTTCCTTCATCGTAACATTCTATTAGATCAACACTACTTTATACTGAAGTTATGGTTGTGATTGTTTGATAAGTACTTGAAAAAAAAAACTCGTAAAACAAAAAAAAAAAAAGGAAAGTGGAAACAGATAGATTGTTACGCAAAAAATTTAGAACGGTGTTAATAATAAGTATGACTTGAATTAATTCTGAAATATTTCGTTTTAGATTTGCTGTAATGGCATATTGTTGGGCGATGAGAACTGAAGAAAGACCATCGTTTAAACAACTTCAAGTGTGCCTGCAAGAATTTTATGCGCAACTAACCAAATACGTATGAAATGCTTACTTCTAAAAGTAATAAACTGCACAAAAACATAATTAAGTACAAAAAGAAACATTAGTGTTATGCTGGTCTTCATTTTATCTAAATTGTTTGTTTACTAATAACTCGATTTTAAGTGCCCGGAAATACATCTTAAAAATTTTAATTAAAAATAAAGCAAAACACATCAATAGCTCGCGAAATAAGCTTTGCATCGCATACTGTAAGAAACTATATCATACAAGTTTGGTGACAAAAATGTAGCTAATATAATAGTCGTAGTTTTGTAAAGATGCATTTCTCAAAAAAAAAAATAATCCTTAACGCTATATATTACTTCAACAATTTTTTATCCATTTATCGAGTGTATTTCCCGAACACTATAATTAAAAAATACGGTCATTATGTGATAATTTAATTAATTAAGTATGTAGTGGCTAAATGTATGACAGTACAAAAGCCAAAAAATCTTTATATTAAAAAAAAAGCTATTAACCATGTGTTTTGATTAAGTTAAAAAAACGGTTAAAGAACTAAAAAAATAATAATGCCGCTTTATTTGTTTATATCAAAAATAAGAAATGTTCCAAAATTTAAATGACAATTTGTACTTCAAAAACATTTCACTTTTATATATTTTTAGTTTTACAAGACAGCTAGAAGAATGTTACTAATTTTAATTAATAGTAAATATCTCAGAAGCTCTATATTTTCTGAAAAATGATCAAAAACCCAAAATGCTCAACATATATAATTTTTTAAGTGTTGTGATGTATTTTAACGAAACAAAGACAATTTGAAAAAAGAATATTAGTTTTTTTTTTAAGTATTTACTATACAAATATATTAATTTGAAAAGAAAAATAATTACCTACTGAATAATTATTGTATGATATTGGCAAAAGTTTATATATTTCACTGAATCTCAAATTTAGGTACAAAAATCAATTACTCAGTTACTCTTTTGATTAACCCACCAAAAGAAAATACACAATAGTAATAAAATTATTTGTTGACACAGTGTAAAAGTATATGATATTTACTTTTATTTTTTAGAAAAAAATGGCCATATATGTAATAAGTATTAATAGTGGGCAACTATATTTTCAATAAATAGCACATCATGAAAGTAAATTTGATAACTTTGGCGAAACCAAATTAGTAGAGGAATTTACAGTATTTACAGTCTTGATTTCTTAAAATATCAGACCTAATACTTTCGGAGTTAAGACATACTTTTTTGATATATTTCAAAGTCTTATTAAGTTTGAAATTTTATAAAGAGGTTGGTCGAGACTATAGTAAATGATGTACGAAGCTCTCAACGCATGAAGTACGTATATTTATTGATTTTAAATGCATTTATTTAATAAAATAATAGGAAATACTGTAATAAAGTTTGTAACAAGTGCCATTTCATGCCATCTCACCAGTTAAAAATATTAACTTGTACAGTAGCGACATCGGACAGTATTTTTCAAAAGCTGACAGGTGTAGTTTGTTTTTAAGCTATATTCATGAATTTTGACAGCCGTTATCTAAGTAAAAGAACCCTCAGTGCACGAGTTCAACTCCCACTTGACAAGCTTTTTATGATTATGATACGGATTTCTAACATAATAATACTCAGTTCTTCTGCTCTAACAAGTGATTGACAGTACGCGAAAATCTCTATAAAACTATAGGACATTTGTGTAATCCAAGGATTTATATTATGGATTATCAAGTATAAATCTTTAAAATCTAAGGTCAAGTTGAGATTTAGTTTAAATGATTCTAATTTGATGATTTTCCGGAATACCTTTTCCAGACAGAAACTGATTTCGGTAGAATAAATATTTTCTTATGCAGTTCAACACAATAAAACTATAAATAAATTGCATATTTGATATGTACTTACCAACGCAATGAAGTGTCTCCCCTCTTAGTAGCGTTTGTCACATAAATAACACTTTTTAACTATATTTTTATTAAGTCTTGTCTATTCACTCGCATAGCAGCTCAAACGACCCGTTATCACTCACCACCACTCACGTACTGAATGCTACCAGCGTTGAAACGTTGAAACCCGGTGTCGCGGTAGGACATACAACCGTCTGCACAGAAGACAAATTCTATTGCCAATATAAACTAGGTATAATATTACATGAAAACATTGATAACATAATATTCAACCTTGAATTACGTAATTTTAAATGATCTAAATTGAATTTGAAAATAAACATAAAATTAATATTGCGATATTACTAACACAAAAAAATGATTTTTATTAATTATTTTAGAGGATATTTTTAAATTGTGATTTACTGAAATACTTACGCACTACGCGTATTTATTATTGAATATTACATATATGGAAATTACGAATTAGTATAATTTGTGTCTAATAATTTAAATTGCCTCACATTTAAAATTGCCAATAAATAAATTAGTGATTGAAAACAAAGATCTCTTAGTAAGTTTTAAATAAATAATGTTTAATTATAGATATATAAGCAAGAAACAATTTTTGTAATTTTCAGTATGTGCCAATATGTATGAAAAGTCGTTGAAATAATCTTAAACATGAACATTTAAAATTGTGTTTTTGCAAACCCCTATAAATAGCTGCTTTTCATTTACGTATAGCGGTCGTGAAATGAGGCATTTTACACTAGTAACTATAGTATTCCTATTATGTAAAAAAATTGTTACACAAAATAAAATATCAAAAATTTTGAAATTATACTGAAAATAAAGAGAAACCCAGCTATTTTATAGGTCGTACATGCAAAAAAATTTAGTATATATCTCGGACGTGTTGATAATATGGCTCGCGTGACTATTAAAACTCGATGACGGTCGTTTCAGCAAAATGCCACTTCTCATCACATCCTAGACACACAAACTACTATTTTACATGGCTTCTGGTCGTGTGTAAACAGTTGCAGTATTGAGCCGTGTGTAAAAAGCCCTTTATAGACACGGTCTTCTTCTTTGTTTCACTTTTTACACACGGCTGTCTCTCGTTACGAAAAGTATCGTGCGTGACAAGTGTAAGAAGGTACCTCCTGAACTCGTGCGATGATTTTGAAACTCGTTCAAAATATCGCGTTCGTTTTAAAAAAGCCACCTTTTCATGCTTGTTACCCAATGTAGGTACTGTGAAAACATGTCAGTATTAAATTAACAATAGTTACGTGCAAGAATAAAAGCAATGTTTTTAACCAACATTGCAGCCTAATATAGAAAATATATTTCACTACATTTATTTGTTTATACACAAGAATTGGTGAATACATTTCACTTTATAGTTTGTTTTTTTTATACTAATTTTAGTGGAGACTCAGTCTATAAACAATTCAACTGAAATTTTTAAATTTTGAAAATGTTTTTACAATTTACACTAAAACCAAGCTGTTAAAGGGGAATACCACTGTAAAGGATTGGAAAAGATCCTTTTTCTGTGTTTTTTTTTTTAATTTTAGAATTGTTTTTTTTTTTAAAGGATTTTATTTCCTTTAATCCCACACCACGACCACTCTTCTTGTTTTCTATCCTAAATCCTCTCAGATAACAATATTATAGCCTATATTTTGTAACAAAATGAAAACTTAAATAATATTGTAAATGGTACGAAATTTGTACCAAATGTTAAAATAAATAGTATAATATTTCTAAAAATAAGAAGCGACTTTTTAACCAGTTTTAAAGGGAAATTTTCAGAAATAAGAATCCTTAGGTAAACATTTCTGAAACATTCCTTGTTTATTAATGTGCGAATATTTATAATGAAATATTACCATTTTTGTATGTACCGAAATGTAAATAATAATAAATATATATTATATAAAAATTATAAATACTTATTTTGTATTGCAGTAAGCCACAAAGGGAAGTAAGTAAGCCACATCTCCTTACACAACTGAAAACGAAACACTGGAATCACTTCGGTGTCAGTACATTCGTCTGTTACAGTGATAGAGTCGCCCAAATGCAGACGTGATTCTACGGGTTAATTTCACGGACTGAAATGAGAAAAAAAGACGGGTTGCACTCCGGGAGTGCTGGCAGAAGTGAAAACTTGAATATTAACGTCTTAATTTTTTGCATTTAGAAGCATTGTTTATTTATTGGCAACACTTGTAAATAAAATGGTTTGTATCATAGATTGCATTTTTATGTACGATATTTCAACGCTAGATGTCTAACGTTGTATAAAAAGTATCTGGCAATTACTATCACTTAGAGAGTCTCACCCAGTTCTTACTGATCTGACGCGAGTTTAACATTTTTTACCCATTACAAAAAAGTGTACAACGCTGCTAAAGAAGTTTGTAAATAAAATGGTTTGTATCATAGATTGCATTTTTATGTACGATATTTCAACGCTAGATGTCTAACGTTGAATAAAAAGTATCTGGCAATTACTATCACTTAGAGAGTCTCACCCAGTTCTTACTTTTCCTGACGCGAGTTTAACATTTTTTACCCATTACAAAAAAAGTGTACAACGCCGCTAAAGAAGTTTTCACTTCAAAAAATCTCTTTAAAGGGCATCGTGTAGGGTATCAAATGAAAGCTTTAGAAGCACAAATTAACAATATATTTGTTGTATTTTTATTTTTTTAATAAATTTTATAATTATTTATAATTGATATTCTTCGAACATGGATATATTTAAATCAGTAATAGTTGACACATTAAAAAAATATCTTCAATTCAGGATACTTTATTATATAGGTATGTATTGTAATAACATGGAGCCGACGTTTAATTTATTTTAAACAAAAAATGAACAAAAAATATATACAAAAAACCGAGACATTCAGAGGATGTTTGTCTAGATGAAAAGTAAGCATCCTTGGTATCAATAGGTAGTATAATATGCCTTCGGGGGATACAGGGATGAGAAATATTCAAATTTTTTGCATATTAAAATATTCTCATCGATCGACGGTACGCTAGAAAAGGGTAAAAAAGAATTTGGCGTTCTCTAGCATAGCCGAAAGCTGATGTTCCAGTACCTACTTACTGACGTAGCAGCCCTAAACTGGCAGCAGTTTTAGTGGCTCAAAAATAAATCTGCTGTAGCTTCAAAACGTCGCGTTTAAATAGTTGCCATAGTGCAAATTGCGATAAAACTACAGATTAGACAATGACAAATTGTACCAAATGATTCAACCCTAGCATAATGTCATTATGTTTAATTTTACTCTTGTTTCAGCCAAATGATTGTCACGCTTGCCTCAAACACGCAAGGTGACGGACTTCTAGGCTTCGACTTAGACTTGAGCAGTATCATACTACCATTGATAGTTGAGTGATAGTCGATTATCTAAGTTAAGTGCATAATCAGTGTCTGAAATTTAAATATATAGCAACAAATATGATCGACAATTTAAATAACGTAGGATTATTATTAGTTCTAGCTGTTGTAATTGCATCGAACTTGCAGACAGGTGTGTATAAAAACTTTAAAATCCACTCTAATCAGTTTTCTTTCATTTGTATTTTATTCAAATATCAAAAATGTGTCTTTTATTTTAACGGTAATGCATTATTATATTTGAATTTGAAAAATGTTAATAGATTTTTTTGCTATTTTAATAAATAATAATGATATTGTTTAAAAATTGCATTAAAACATGCGAAACCTCGGAAATTATAAAACAATTTTATACAGGAATTGGACAATTAAGTACGAAAAAAAATTTAATAGTTGTTTAAGAAGCGAAACTATTTTCTACAAGTTAAATGCGTATATAAAAATATTTTATAATGATTTTTTTTAAATATTTCCAGCGCACAAAAAGAAATTTTAGCGAGCTCGTGTATAAATTCCTTGCGTATTATGTTCGTCGATGTATTCGCACCTTTAAAAAAAATAACTATGATAATATATTATTTACTTGATTTTTGTATCTTTAATTTTACAGTGTACATGATAGGAATTTCATCGAAATTGGACTTCGATGACGATTCAAGTTCCGCAGCAGTTAGCCCCAGTAATGGCAACTCTGAAATTAAAACTGGAAGAGTATCTACCTTTGTGAATTTGAAAACTTCACCGGGAATCGTTTCAAATCGAAATCATCAAACAGGTCTTTACGATATTGGAAAAATAAACCTCTTAAACAACCAAAAACAGAATTACAACGATGGCAGTAATTTCGGGGTGGTTTGTGTTAACAATAATTGTGCATCAACTGACAACATTAAAACAACCGGTGCAAGTAGTGTAACTAGTTCAAGTGATGATACGTTATTAACCGATGTTCGTGTGCAAGTAATAACAAATATAAAGAAATCAAATGAAAATAAAAGCATTGACAGTAATGATATACCGATAGTTCAGTCGTTTGGTAGTTCATTATCAAATAACAGAAACACTTATAATACTAATAGTAGAAATCCAAATATCAATCAATATGTTCCAATAATATCGACACAAAATAATAATAATGCTGTATCGTCATATCCATCAACATCTTCACCTTTCATTCCAATTATTCAAGGAACGGGTGACAACACTGCAAATAACAACATTCCAATTATTCGGCCAATCCAGGACGTTCCAGTTATTCAAGGGTTCGATGCAAAAATACCAACATCAATAGGTCAAAAGTATAAACCGACGATGTCAACTAACCCAACATACATTTCAGTTCAAGAACGAAGATCAGGTAGTTATCCATCAGATAGCATGTGGGTTCATGGCGCAAGATCACAATCGAAATCGCCAGCAATTGAATTAAAAATCCCGTACTTCGAACCTAGATTCAACAATCATTATTTCGGTGAGGAAGCACCCCCATCTGTACTAGATTTAGATACACAAAATACCTATAATCCAAAAGCTTTTCCCACTCCAGGAGGATCGAGATCTTACTGGTCAACTGGATCTGTTCCAAATTACAATGTGCCAACGTATTCCAAAACACGTCCTTACGGAAGGGAGATAGGAAGCGGTCGAGTTGGATTCGTTAATAATCAAGCATACAGGCCAATCAATTCAGGATTCACACCGTGTAACTGTGATAAGACTCCAGGGGTTCATTATCATCAAAATGCAGGAATAAATTACTTTTCAAATCCTAATTATCAAGCATTAATTGCAACCCCCAAAATAGTTATTGATGATAAAGTTGAAAAATTAGAATAGCACGTATGGTTTGTACCCAAATATAATCAATTATAAAAAAAATCTATTCTTAATTAACATCTTTATTATAAACCGCAAAAAGTATATTTTTTTTAATCGCCACAAGATTTTCTTTCATTTGATATCCCACTCGATCAATTTTTTAAACTGCGTTTTTTCCACCTTACGACCGCCAAATGTCTCCTCGATTATGAAAATCGGTCTAGTAGACTTAAATCATAACCATCCGCTTATCGTAGTTGGGTAAAAAGAAGTTACTTTTCAATTAATTATTTATTTTATTTATTTATAGACGTCCATAAAATCACAACCATGTAAGCATAATTTTATTTTACAAAATTTGTCCATATCTATTGCCATCTTAGTGTTCATGAATTATTAAGAAATGGACACGAATTAAAATTATAATAACAACAATTAATAATAACAAAAAAACACTAATTCAATGTCTTAGTGTCGTTTACATTTTTAAAAAACGATACAAACTATCATTTCTTAAATGAAATTAAGCAATTTTAATTGTTCATAACAACGTTTTTTTTATTTTTTAAGTACATAATAACATCATTTTTTCAAAGCAAATCTATTCTTGGAATTTTACACTGGGTTTTTATTTTAAACCAGACAAGAAAATATATTTTTCACTTTAATAACCTTAATCACAGTTTAATTGATTTATAATAATTAATTATTTTGGTAAAAGGTAAATTAGTTGCCAGAAATGGTCGTCCTAGTATGTTTATTTGATATCAAATTCAGATGTAAAAATAAAAATACAGAAATAATCTCACTTAGAGAATTTCGCTTAAAACAATACTTTGAAATATATAATTAATTAATTAATAACTACGGATCGTGAACTGTGTGTGTTGTAATTTTTCCATTATTGTTTACCGTAGTTGTTGCTTGCTTGAAGCTTACGGGTTTTCCATTAACGTTTCCTGAGCCACTGGAGCTTGATGTAAAGACACCGAAACTACCGCCTTCTTTTGGTACATCGGCAAAACGTGAATTGAAATTGGGAACAGCCTGTACAAAAAAATAATGATAACAGTTATAATACTTCGTTTTGCATGTCGACATAACGTCGTGATAAACACCACTACACCATTACTTTTCAGTTTCTTGCTGAAAGATAATAAAAAATATTCTGTACGCCTGGCTTTACCACGATTCGAACTTAATAATACTGGTTAAATTGGTTGACTATATTGACTGATTTATTAATATATATTTTACCGAATTTTCTGGACTAATAGCGGCACTTTGTTGTATTCCATCCTGTCCAATAGAGGCTGATGCGATTGCACTGTTATCACCTGCCGGGATCGCATTTGCACCATAGTTAATAGTATCAAATCCTCCAAAGTTTGGTACCGCATAATTAGGGAAACCGCCGAAACCTCCGAATCCTGATCCACCTCCAAATCCTGACGATCCATAACCAGAAAATCCTCCAAATCCTGGGTTAGTTGAGGCGTAACTTGTAAAGCCCCCACCGGGACTAGAGCTACTTAAACCAGAAGAACCGTAGCTCGAGCCGGTATTAGCTCCGGCTGAAGGTGCTGCACCAGCAGCGCCGTAACCGTTTTGTGAACTGAATGTTTGATACGCAGGGAATCCACCGGGGAATCCATAGCCGGTCGAACTGAATGCTCCAGCCCCATTGGCGTTTGCTTGATTAACAGCACTGATAACAAACACAGAATAAACTTTTTAAAGAGAAAGAAATTAGTGCGTTATTGTTGTAGAAGAAGTATATTTACCCGTTTGGAGATACTGAAGATGCTTGGAAAAAGACAGGTCGATTTGGAGAAGAATTAAACACAACACCACTAGCGAAAGATCCTTTCGGATGATCATATCTCATTTATGGTTACAAGTAGAAGAAATAATTATAAAAGAAAAAATAGAGATTAAAAGCATTGGTTATTATGTGCTTATGATATACAACTGGTAGATATAATAAATAGAGTCTGGATATTTCAGTTATATTTTACGACAAGACAATTGTCGTTTTGTTATTTTTTTTTTATTTAAAAGTTAAAACGTCTCGCCTAAAAAGGCATCATCAGTTATAATAGATCTCTATAAAAAGAAAAAATAAGAAGAAAAATTAATAGAGATAAATGAAAACACATTGTCATAATAAGTCAACGAAAAAATAAATTAAATTAAATTATTTTTTCGTTGACTTATTATGACAATGTGTTTTCATTTATCTCTATTAATTTTTCTTCTTATATTTTCTTTTTATAGAAATCTATTATAACTGATGATGCCTTTTTAGGCGAGACGTTTTAACTTTTAAATAAAAAAAAAATAACAAAACGACAATTGTCTTGTCGTAAAATATAACTGAAATATCCAGACTCTATTTATTGGTTATTATGTTAAAATGTGCTCAAAGACTATGGCTTTATATTATTTTAACTAATTTTATAATTTATAATTTCAAAAACTAAAAAAATGTAAGCAACTGCCAAAAATTTGTTTGTTTTCTTATTAATTATAAAGAAAAAAATAAAAAATCTAGCAGGTCGATGAACACATTAAAATAAATAAAAAAGAAATCGTTAGTAAAATAAAAATCACATGCTCAAAAGTAGTATTCGACAAAAATAATTAAAACAAATAAATCACAATGAAATTTATGTGCATCCTATATAAGTAGAGGAAAAACCCAATATGTATGTAAATTATACTTACTTTGAAAAAAGTCCTTGATGATATTTGTTGAGTGCTTGAAAATAATTAGCTAAAAGTAAGTTGAAATCGAATTGAGGAAACTGAGGGAATGGCATGTACGCATATCCACCAACAGGTACAGCTTCTCCGAGTCCAACCCCACCTCCAGCAGCATCTGCACCTAGTGCATTATTGCTTACACCTGAGCCGGCATAACCATAACCTCCAGCGAAACTTCCTGATGTTGCCGAACTACCTGCTGCTGCTGTACTCACACCTTTTGCCCCTTTGCCAGTCGATGACGCCACCTCTAAGAATATAACGTTTTGTTATAACGACAATGATACAACATAACGATTCAAGGCTACTTCATAAGTAAATGAACAAGTAAGTAAAAAGGACGCATAACTTGCTTAATTATTATAAACTTGTTTTATTTATAACTGAAGAATATGAACATCAATTTTTATTTACGTACTTTGCAAAACCAGTTTGTTACTAAATATACAATGTTTCCGGATATTATGAAGGTAGCCCAATTTTCCTTTTAAAAAGGAAGAGTTAAGTTATTTGAGGCATCAATATAATTCATATTATAAACAAGGAATCAGAAATTATTTCTTAATGAAACATCGATTATGAGATATGTATGAGTTCATATAAAAATCAATTTGTGCAATAACTCTAAGAAGTCCAAATTGAATGAAATTTTATACACATATTTGGGATCAAATCAATTACAAGAAATCTATGCAAAATGTGTGTAAATTGAATTATATTTGGACGCAAATATAAAACTTTTTTGAATCTGAAAAATTTTGAAAAATTTTTACGAATTTAAAATTCACTTTTTTTGCATGTTAAAATGTATTCCCAAAATTTTAAAAGAATCAGCTATCGGTACGGGACCAATTTGTATAACATTTATATGAGATCACAAGTTTGTGATTGTGAATTAATAATTGCTGTTAAACTATTTTAAAGGATTTATTTTGTCAATCGGATGTGGCACTGCGGCCAATGTTGTTTTTATTTGGTATGCATCTTAAATCTGCGATAAAATAACTCTAAATTTTTGTAGGCACACTGTAATATGTTCGGCCTTGTCATCATTATTATAAACAAATCTAAATAGTTTATAAAAATAAGCCGGAATCACACTTTGATCAAAATAACAAAATGAATTACACTATAGTAGTACTATTCATAGTATAGCCACATATTATTAATTTATACCGGGTATCCAAAAAAAAAAAGAAAATAGCAACAAACAGTATCGCAAAAATAAGTGCTGAGTTTTGAAAAAAAAATTAATTTAATTTAATCAAACCGGTCATTTACAGAAATAAAGTCTTTTAAATAAAGAAAAAAATATCAGCATTAATAAACTTTCAGAGGAACAATCTTTACAGGAAGATTAGAGCTCTACAGATTTGCAATGAATATATTTACTTATTTTATTTTCCAAAAAAATTATATGTAATTGTTATACCAATATCCAGAATTTTATTTTTAAATATGTCAACATTTTTAAATAACTAATCTATTATCATGAAGAAGAATACATCAAGAAAATCATTATTCTTGGGAAATATTTTTCTTTTTGTATATATAATTGCGCAAACACTATAGATAAACATCAAAATTTTCATTCCGTATTTTGTTACAAAAACTAAATATTATTTTTATCACTGTCGAAAAACTATAAAAACGCGTTTTTGAAATTTTTTTATAAATGATTTTAAAAGGAATATCTCCAGGCTTAATTTTAAAAACAATAGTTACAACAATCAGAATTGGAATTATTACATACCCGGTGAACCTGAAGCAAATGCAGTCACCAATAGTCCAACGAGGATAAAAGTTATGTAAGCAGCATTCGTCATCTTATCTTATCCAGCAATAAAAATACAAAGTAAAAATTCACAAATAGCAGGACGTTCTTATAGTAACAATGCGCTCATCTTCAAACTAGTTTGTGGACAGGTGGAGGTTTTTAATTACTGACGTACTGAAACGAATCGTTCCGACTAACAGCGAAATGGGACGACTACGATATAAACATAATGTTTATTATTTACAAAATATATGTTTTATATTGTAATTTTTACATATAGCGTGTCCTAAGTATACTGAAACAAGCTTGATTTTTTAATGTATTTGCCATAAGGCACTTACACTATTGGCGTCGGTCGGATAGCGGGACCTAAGGGTCGAACCAAAATTTTTCGACGTTTCATAGCCTCCTAAGAAGTTTGGCACCATTTTTTTAAATGTGTGACCACGATAACTCTCGACAGACTTAATCGATTTAAACAAAATTTAGTCCACATGTTGGAATCCATCACCGCACGAAGTCTATTTAAAATGGGCCAAATCGGGCCCATGTTAAGGGTGGTATTTAGGGGTTGAAAAAAGTTTCCGGGCCCAAAAATACTGAAAAAATTCTCGGAATCGTTTTAAACTTGAAACTTAACCCTTTAGCAATTTTTAAAATGTGATGCTAAAATTTTAATAAAATCGGCCCGGCAGGACCGGACTTAAAAATTTTATGAAATCACTAGTTTACTATATGAAATGGATTTACATATTGAAGGCTGTATATAATTTGGGACAGATGTTGAATTGATATTAATATTGAAAAAAAAAATGTTGTTTTAAGGGGTGTATTAAGAGGTAATTTTTTTTATTTTGCTCAAAAACAAAGTTAAGTTCATATAATAGAGCCACACTGCCTAAAGCAAATACACTATATTGTCGGCAGGGTTTGGCACTGCGACCCGAGTTTTTTTTAACATGAAAACAGTAACACTAACATTCGATAATTTTTTTTTCGAAATTTAACATACTTACATTTCAAAGATCAAACAATAGAACTATATAAATTTTTCAATACAGAAATATTTAAAAGCGTAATGATTTTACAGTGAATAATTTTTAATTATATTTAACAATAACTATTTATAAAAAAGCTTCGTTAAAATGATTAATAGGCGGTCATTTTTCATAATATGCTATCTATGGCAAGAATCGTGACTTGGAATTAATGTCCGTGATATATAAGCACAATCTCACGTGCAATAAACAAACAGAACAAACAAGAATTAGCCTCTGGGCAATAAGTAATCCAATTCATTACGAATAAATTAATAATTTTGTTTGTCTGTTAGTCTGTTTGGCTGTGAACACGATACAAATCAAACGTATGACCGGATTGAAACCAAATTTTGGGAGAATGTTTTGGTATGCAAATATGGGAAAAATTGGAGCATGTTGCGGAATGGTCACGTCGCCCAATTGACTGGAATTTTTGACGATATCACAGAAAAAATTAACAATGACCACTGTATTATAAAATTCAACTGCGTAGATATTTTTTTCTGATGGGGTAAAGCAAAAAAATCAATATTTTTTTAAGATTTATTAGCCACGAATAACCTTTTTTTTAACAACCTAACTTGAAAAATTTTATCGTGTGTCGTGTGCACAATAGGAGAGCAAAAAAAAAGCTCCTTTTTTCGTTTGTTGTGGCTAGGTGCCTGCGGTCCTGATGAATCCTGGGGGAGGGGGTAATTACCCCCTGTACCCCCCCATATCTACGCCCTTGATAAAATTAATAAATACATAAACTATATTTAACCAGTAGATATAACATTAATTGCTATGTAAACAACTGCATCATAATAATCGAAGCAATCCAATTTTAAATGCATTGCTAAGGTTATCTGCAATTTATCAATAAATATAAACATAGATAAATCTGCCAAGACATCCATCAATATTAATACGTCTTCGGAAAAACAACGAACCATTTTAACCCGGAACTTCAGATTACAATCAGATTTTTTTTTCCTATATTTTTCTTTCATAATAGTATACCAATATTCACAGTCTTTCGAAAATCTTATGGCAAAATTTTTATATAAAAATATCATATAATATATTAATACGCTGTTTGCTGTTTGCCTCCCTTTTTAGAAAAAACCACACAATTTCTCCACATAAATTATAATATATCATTTTACAGATAATTGCTTGCTCTACTGATTATCGACAACTAAAAAATGTATTATTGCTATTGTTTTTGTAAATTAATTAAATTAATTAAACTCTGCACAACGTCTGCCATCTGACGGCGTAACGTTAACACCTCGATCTGTCATCTGACGTTCATATTGTAGATACTGCATACTGCCATCTGACGGGCAACGCTGAACAACGCTTTTGCTACTTGCGCCTTTATATGTCAATTTTAGTAAAATATTTCTTTTACAACAAAAAGAAGAAATAAGCAGTGTGCAAAATTAGAAACGAATAATTGAATACCTGCAATCATATTTAAAAAAATAATTTTGTAAAGAGATAATTACTATACTTATTTAGTGCGAATAATTCGCACAGGTCACGCTAGTCCTTCTTATACTGCCAAAGAATAAATAAATAAGTAACTTTATTTATATCGTACATATCTGTACATAATAGTATCAACAGTATCATTTTACTTATTTAACAAATTCATTCAATATGATTATATATAAAGTTCCCAGCTATATCGTTGACGCAACATCCTTTTTTGGACTTCCCCCGTAACAGAGAGAGAGAGAGAGAGAGAGAGAGAGAAACTAATAAAATTCGATTTCAAAATCCATGGAAAATTTATTTAATTTTGATTTTTTAGCGGCTTTGCCACCTTCCAAATCTTAGTCGCTTCCTAAATTTTGCCGCCCCTCAAATTGTGTCGCCCTAAGCCCGGGCCTCGCGGACCTAAGCCTAAATTCTCCTCTGGCAACAACCTACTATTAATATATTATTGCTGAAGGACTATACCTATGGTAAATTGACCTGTAAAAAAATCAGTTTAGCATCATCTATAAGTTCGTGGAAAGAAGTATCTGTAATTGTGGTTTTCACACGGATTGCTTTTGAAATAACAATAATAATAATATAAAAATACCCAACACAACATTATTTTAATTGATGTTCATATTGTGCAAGACGAACGTACGTAATATGTTAATTGTATTAAATTCAGCAGCGGTTCCTTTATCAGCACTGCAGAGCTGCAGAACAACCAGTAAAAATAACAAAATCTTATAGTTACTTTATTTTTCCCTCATTATAATTATTATAATTATTTTTTCTTTCTACTAATGTTTTCATATTTAAATATTGTCAGAATTATAGACCCCTTGGTCTGGCATCTTGTACACAACAAGCTGTAATATTGTAATTTTTTTTATACTACAAGACAATAAAAACTTTTTATACTTTTACTTTTTATAGGTACATGATTTTACAATTAATTATATTTTCCATATTTAACCAATTATTTAATAGGTACTTAGAAATATACATTCAACAACAAGTATCTCCGCCACCACGGCAAAGTTTATATGCCACTGGTTGATTTCCTTACGCTCAGATGCTGTGCTGTGCATCGAATCAGCACAAATACTTATAAGATTTTTCCGTTGTACATCGCGCATCCCTTACCCATGAGCTATAGCTTGTTACTAAGGTATATTTTCGAGCTGCAATGAATCCGTCTATTGTCAGCGCATTAGTACAAAAGTTTCGGGGACCCCCCCGCACTGAAGGTACTTCCAGTTGATTTTTCAGCGCACCCATCGCAACTGGTGTTAATGCCGTATTTTTAATCAGAAACAACTAATGACGCGTTTGGTTGGAAGTACAACTGTGCAATTGGGGCGACATTTTGATAGGGCGACGTTACGTTTTTCAATTACTAGTATATCGTTAGATGACAGCGCGTAACGCTCGCTGTGTTGGAAGATGTGATGCAAACAAATCTTGCTAAACACTCAAATCTTTGATTAACGTCTGATTAGAACTCTTCAATAAATAAAATTATCGACCAATTTTTCAGACAATATATTAACAAAAAATATAATTAATACATTAACGTTTCGATTCGGATTTGGATCTTCTTCAGAACGGATATAAAAAATATAAAAAATAATTAATATTTAATTTCTAATTCGCTTTATATAAAATTCTTTCAAAATAATTAATTAGTATCAAAATATTGAAAAAATAATAACAAACAATTTTTTATTAAGTAGTCATGGAAATAATTGTGAAACCTAAAAAGAAAGAAAAAATTATTAAAAACAAAATATTATTTCAAAATAATATTATATATTATATTACTTAAATTTTCCGTATCTAATTGAGCATTGAGAGAATTTTTATTTGATTTTATATATGTAACATTTCCGAAATATTTCTTTTAAAAAAATTAGTTTCATTATCTAAAATTTTTATATATGTATATGTAGGTATTAATTATATTTTTTGTTAATACATTGTCTGAAAAATTGGTCGATAATTTTATTTATTGAAATCTTGCTAAAACTACTCGTAAAAGATTAACTTGATAATCAAATGATTTAGCTATTGCAATTTGCATTTTCAAATAAATTGCATTAAAAATAAAAGTTCGTAGCATAATAATTACATATTTGAACAACAAACTAAAAGAATAAAGCTATCATTTTCTTTACAAACGTGACAAAGTGTTCTATCGGTCTATAATCTTCCTAATTTATTAATAGTTTTCCATTAGCATGTTGTATTGGTATCTCTAGGTACAGCACGATCAAAAAATGTGTTAATCCGATCATAGTTGGTAATGAAGCACGCTTTTAATCTCATCTTTAATTATTTAGTAAATTTTCACTTGAATACCGATTTTCACTTACATTCCGGCGACCATTTTTATTGCCTCACTTTTAAAAGATAGATAGATAAATTTTTATTTACAATTTTATATTTACAAGTATTTACATTTGCTCAGTGTATATTTACAAAATTTTCTAACTGATTTTGTGTTGTGTTTAATTATTAATTACAAAAATGATTGTTTTGATTTTAATTTTAGTGCTGTAAAAAAAGAGGGGAAAAAAACAGTACTTGATAAAAAAACAGTACTTGATGTTGTCTCACTTTAGTTTCGAATAGTGCTCCGCGAACTTTTCACAGCGGCACTTGAATCAACGCTAGACCTGACCGCATTTCCATTTTCCACGCTACATTAATTTAAAACTTTAGACAAAGGTACTTCGTAACTATTACGCGCAAGCGTCTACACTTATGCGACGTCGTCACAGGTAAAACAAATCCTACGCGACAAATACGTACAAATTTGATCTATCCGCTGTGTTCACACATTAAAGTTCAACCGACTGTCACTGTAACGCGCGAATATACGTTTTAACGTCACAAAATCTACCAGTAGAATAATTTTAATACTTGTATTCGATCATACTGTACGTTGCACACTATTGCACATAATAGATATGCTGCACTAATTATTAAAAATTCGATATGTGAGGTAAACATATAAAAGCCAGAGTCAAGTGAAAATGACAATAGATCAATAATGGCTCTCCTCACGGTTATAATTTTTGGTTTTATTGCGTTACAAAATGTACTTGGTAAGTTGATTTATATTATTTTATTTTTCCAATGTTTTTGTGATTTCTTTAATTATAAGTTGCCGAAATGGACATATATAGAGTTTTTAAGGATAATTCGATGTGAAAAATTGAATTAAATCAATGTTGTACCTAATGTAATAAAAAGTTTTAGTTGATTTATAAATAAACTTGAAAAATCTTTTTTTTTATATCGAAATTTTGATAAATGTACATCAATCAATTTGGAAACGAGGGATAACACAACGCAAAAAGTTTCAAAGTTTTCATTGCCCATTGAATTGTTATTTTCTGTCGATTTTCCGAAAATGAAAAAGATCTGAGATTATTATAAACGAGTGCGTATAACCTATAAATATTCGTTTTTATTATAGGTCAATTTCAGCAGTCGTTCTATCCAGTGCAAAGAAGAGATTTTGGATATAATACCTACCCAAGATATGATGGACCCGTCATAATTCAAGAACCCCCGCGTTCACTGGATAATTTCAATTTCCCTTATTTTTCAAATCCTAAAGTTTTCCGCAAAGAACTTGAACAAGTAAAGAAACGTCAAGACAGCCTTTATAAATTAATTAAATGTCTGTCATCAAAATCAAATTGTGAAGAAAACTTCAAAAATGTCGATGATTTGTTCGCTGAAGAAGAGAAACTACTTATGACTACACCGTCATCTGTTTCTGGCATATACAACGGTATTGTTGGCTTTTTTACAAACAAAAATTCTGAGAAAATTACAACTGAACAATCCAAAACTGCTGGTACTTCAACTCAAAAAGACGAAGTAACTGCACAACCGACTTTTCAAACTGAAACTTATATAATATCTTAATGAAATAATATAATATACTTTATACCTATAATAATTAATATGTTACAAAAATAATAATTATGGAATAAGTTACATTTAATAAATATATTTAACTGCACACATTATATAACCAAATGCCTGTATAATGTATATATGCGGTATTCCTTGTCAGAATGTGAGTTACATAATACATTCCTTGATAAATAAAAAAATCTTGCGCGAAAAACGAATGCTCTTGGTAGTTCTAATATAATAAAAAAAAAACGAGTGTGCTTAAGACCACACGACTGAAGTAAAACTTCTTTAGCTCCATCTATATATATATGTATAATATATACATGTAAGAAATCACCGTTCGCGTAACGCTAGCAAACTCGCAAACGAACTACTGACTGAGATATATATATATATTTCATGCACTGGCTATGAGAAGAAGAGAGAAAAAATTGTGCGCGCGCATGCTCTCTCTTGCTCCTACAGTGCGACAGACAATAGGCCTGCACTGTGTCATAGATATACGAAACGTAACTGCCTGGCCCGATCACACTTTTCGTAACGCTCCCGATCACACTTTTCGTAACGTTCTCGTCACGCATTGACCAGCTTACTCCCCAAGTTAAGTGTGCGTAAAGAAGTTTTACTTCAAAAAAACTTGGTTAATTTGTAGTCTGTCTGAGAGATGAAAAAAAATTGCTTCGTTTCTAATACACCCACATTTTAGCCGTCAACATAACAATATATTGGCCTTCACCTTGTACTTTTATATTTCATTTAAACTTTGATTCTAAATGAACAAAGAAGATACCTGCTTAGTTCGCTGCTGTCAGACTTAAAATACCTGGTGTTGACTGTTGTATACATAAAATCTTATTTGTAATATAGTTTTGAGTAGGGGTAGGGTATTTCGAGCCTGAACGAGACAAATTTATTCCGAAATTTTTGTTTATCAATTGGCTTGTACGTGAATCACTCGAAAACAGCTGAACTGATTTTAATTAAATTTGATATACACTCTAGTAGTGTCCAAATAAGGATAGAGAACTTTTTATGTGCCTACAGTCGGGTTCTTGTTTGTTTATATAGATATGATTAATACCTAAATGTTGTCATAAAAATAAAAAATTTCTTATTTTATATAACGTCTATTCTTTTATCTGTTTCTTTGTAGGTACTTAATTTGACCGGTCCGCCAAATGGCGTCATTCCCGCGTTTCATTTATTAATAATAATAATAATAATAGTTTATTGATGAGGAAATCAAAAGGGTAAATGAGTTCAGCAAAAATGCTGTTTTTCAACTCTCCCTCACAAAGAAAAAAAAAAAAAAAAAAAAAAAAAAAAATATTATTAAAGAAGTAAATATATTTCAGAAACTCGAAAGACACAACAATCAGAAACGCAGAGTTTATTATTCCATTTGGTTTCGAATTGAACTAAAGTTTTTAGGTATAATTGCATTGCTCATAACAACATGCGGTATAATAAAGAAAAAAATATAATAGTTGAGATTTAATGTCAAGGTAAAGATGATGTCAGAAAACTTCCCTTATCTCCTTTAAAAGTTCCAAAAAATCAAAATATCTAACATAATAACAAACTTTGTTATTCAATACATTTTATTGCATTACAATTATCAATAATAATCCGTATATTTACAAAATCATTAAAAATTAACAAAAAGAGTGTTCAAAAAATAAGTACCTACCTTAAAACATTATTTTCCTCCTGTGACTTTTTTGAAGGTAAGTTAGTGTATGTCCTATAAAAGAAAGTATCACCTATTGTTAACAGCGAAAAAAAAATAAAATTGGTTCAGCGGTTTCTGAGATAATCTCCTATTTTTACGCGAACAAAGTCAGGCTGACTAGTTGTTACCTAAAGTCTTTATGCCCCGAAGCAAAGTATCATCCACTGAACAGTGAAATTTTTTTAAATCGATTATAATTAGTTTCTCAGATTTCTCCCGAATTTCACCTGGATGAAGTCGGGCCGGCCAGTTATAATAAGTAGTCCTTGTCATAAAGTAAAGGCCTATCAAACAACGCAAAGAATTTTGAAATCGGTGTAGTAGTTTCTAAGATAATCGTCGAGAAACAAAAACACTTTTATCATAGAACGTGTTATACTAAACGTTAATATAAACTTCGCAGTGATTTCAATACATGGTAAGAACGAAAATACAAAGAAACTTTGTTTGTTTATTATAGTTATCTTTTTTTCACGCTTAAACGGCTGAACGGATTTCAATGAAATTTTGAATATACGTAACATACATCATTGCTTAGGTTATAGGCTATGTATCATTACCCTACTTGCCCGGCTTCGTCCGGGTGGTGTCATTTTTTTTTAAAACCACTCATGGAGTTCGTGTTAGGTTGCACACAAATGACAGAGTTCCGCATAGTGGGCGTATGACGTATTTATGGCCTGGTTATCGATTGCAATCGTTGCTTGACAAATATCGTACCTTAACCTAGAAATCCGTTTTGGCAATATGTTGATACTGTTTGGTAGATTAATAAATTAGTACGCTTTTGTAAGTTGCATTACAAAATCGTACTTGTTTGAAGACAATACCCACACGGGAATACGCCACCCAGTATGTATTACAGAAAACATTATTTTATTAACTATCTGATTGATTATTATTGATTAATGGTTAAAGAATAGGTATGCATTGTACCATCATAATAAGCATCTCTTATAAATTCACTAATATTAAGGAGGTTATATAGTCTGGGGACGGCCTGAAATGAATCATAGACGCGGAAAAAAAACGAAAATAATTCAATACATAACCCCTAAATCTAGAATAATAATAATCTCTTTTATTTCCCGTTATAGAACGTTTGGACCTAATATGCAGTATGATAACCGCGCAATATTCATGTTTACTTGCAAATTTCTGCCTCCCCCCTCCCAACAAATTTTTCTGTTCGACCTTGATCAAATTCAATCATATTTATTGCCTTATGATAAATAAACAATTAAACAGTATATAAAGAAACATTCTGTTCTATATAAACTCATTTTTTTTTATTTTGAATTAATGAACTTTAAATAAAATTTAAAAAAAAAATAAGGCATTTAACGTCCGTTTCTCGACTTTATGTCATAACAGACGCCATACTACTTTTTTTTTCTATCACACTTCCCGTTTTTTTCTACAATTTTTAAATTTCAACTTAATTAATAGCAATGGGCAAATGAAGGAATTTTTGGGGAAATTAGGATTAGGTAGGTAAATTTTAAGCGTAGGAGTTAGACAAGTAATGGGCCATGGCCTTGAATAAGGAACCATCTCGATATTTATCTGGAATTGTTGAGGGAAACCATGGAAAACCTCAACAAGATGGCCGGTACAGGAATTACCGTCTTTCGGCGAGAGGCAGTGGGAAAAACTCCCAGCCACATCTGCCCACGCCGTGATTCGAACCCGGTACCTCCCGAATGCAAGTCTAGTGCTCTCACCGCTACGCCACCCCGCTCGATAATGAACTTTAAATATGATGCATTCAGAAGCGATCTTTATTGAATGAAACGCGCTATGCGTATCTCCTTACTTTATATTCTCCTAGGTCCACTATAAAGGAACTACTAATAGCTATTACGAATAAGAATCAGCAACAAGAAACATTTATTCGTTTTGTATAGAAGAATGTAATTGGCTGATTTTTATATCCGCTTGACTCATTACTAAGTTATAAGAAAAATGACTTATAAGCCGCGTCATTATTATTTTATCTCCTTGAAAACATATCACGAACTAACCTTTTTTAAGATTTGAACAATTTCAGTGCTTGTAATAAATTGTCAGCAGATTTTTTCCTGAAAACAAAAATCATCAACTGCGAGAATTTTGTAGCTCATATTATGAAAGCGTTAAAAATCAAATCGGTATTTGCAAAAGTAAATGAATGCCTAAAGTAAGGTAGTCTGTCAGTAAAGTAAGTTAATTAATTTTAATTATTGTAGAGCTACATTGAATGTAGAATAGGTCACTTAACTTTTTTTTAGCCAACTTAAAAAAGAAGTTATTAATTCGACATGTAGGTATATATATAATAAAAAATTAGTCGATAATTTTTATTTATATAAATACACATAATAATGTATGTTCAGCCATAATTTTTTAAAGGCTAAGGGGCTAAACGATTTAAAAAATTTCGATGCCATTGAGTTCAGAATGTTTACGGAATGGTCCAATATAATTTTAATTTAAATAGGGTCGGCAGTTTTCAACCGACTTAAAAAATAAGATTTTTATGTATATTAGGTACCTTATATCTCCCGCATCTGTGAACCAAATTTGGTGATTTTTTCTCTAATTAATAGAACAAAACTTCAGAGTGATCTTACATAAATTTTGCATAAATCGATTCTACAGTATTCATTCTTCATAGAATCAAAAGTTCTTAAATCAAGGAATTGATCACGAAGTATACATTGAAGAAGTTCAAACGCAATATTAAAAAAGTTTGACATTTATGTCCACGGTGGATACTTATGTCCACGTTGAACACTTTGATGTTAGCAATACGAAAATTTTTTGTCGTGCAAAATTTTTTTTCAGCCATTTTTTCACGAGAAAAAGTCAGCAATACGAAAATTTGTTGATGTTTTCGTAAGTAGGTTCTTTCCATTTTTACGCTGCACAAACAGCCAAAAGCCACCTTGACTCTCTGATCGTTCGAACGCCTTTGTGGGATCGATATATTAATTTTCTATAAAATGGAAAATTCAGTTGACTCAAGGGATATGTGCAAGAAAGAGAAGTGCAAGGATTAACGAAAGGACCATTGAGTTAATAGTTTTAGTTCAGTTGAAATAAAAGACAAAAAGACGTTAACATAGTAATTCAGTCTTCGGCAAGCAAAGTGTTAAATTGCATGATGACAACAGACCAATGGACCAACGAGTGAAGAGACGATAGGTGGTATTGTGGCATTACCTACTTCTCTTGCCTCTAAGCCACAGGTCTGGATGTTATTATAAGGCATGGTATAATATAAAAGCCGATCGTCCGAGTCAATGGCCAGTATGTAAGTTCACTATTATTAACAAAGAACAACTCTACCTGTTCCTTTTTTACTGTGAAACAGAAATATGGAATCGCTATATTTCTCGCTATTTTTAGTTATAATTAATATTGTGATACCACACAATACTGGTACGTCTAATTAAAAATATCAGTAGTTACTTACCTAGATTATATTATAGCTTTATTAAGTGGTTACAAAATCCCATTTTTAACTTTTTAAAAAAACAATGTTCTCCAATCGGGTTATTAACAAAATAAAATAAGACACCTTGATATTGTGATATGATAAAACTATACAGGATACAAGACTAAAATACTAAAACAATTTTTATTCACTAGAAACTTATTTATTGGTCAACGTTCCGCCAATTATCTTCCCTTCTTCAGGACCTTAAAAATCTTTAGTCCTGAAGAAGACAAGAAATATTGCCGAAACGTTGACCAATAAATAATGTTCTAGTGAATAAAAATTGTTTTAATATTTAAGCCTTGTATCCCGTATAGTTTTATCAAATCGGGTAATTATTTTAAACATTGTTGCAGATATAATAAATATTAGATCGACTCACTACGTATTTGCTTAATGCTCGTACAAACACATTTAAATATTTCGGTGTTAGATCAGCCCTAGTACAATTATTCGAGTTTTCTTTCTTTATCTAACATTCAAGTTTCTCGATATTTTTCATTCGTATAATAAATACAAATGTTCCTCAGTTTAAGGTTAATATTTTTATACTAACATAAAAACATGTAATATAAGTATTAGTAGGGTTAATTTACAGCAATGCTAAATAATCCCCCATTTTGTATTTATCTAGTCGTACGTACGTCAAATGTCTCAAAATTAGATCAGCTCTAGTATATATTATATTCGAGATATTATTCTATCACTAAAGTCTTCTTATCAATAATAACTAGTAGTCGAAACTCGAGCTTAATTCATTAAATTTTTGTTTGAACGTTATTGAGGTTCTTATATGGATTTTTCCAAAAATTGTACAGCCCTGTTCTATATCTATGTGTATCCACATAAATAAAATTTAAGCGTCTGTATAATGTCAAAATAACAGCTTTTTATTAAATGCATATGAAAGTATATATACGGTACTTCTAAAAAAAAAAACAATTTTTAAAATTTTTGTGTCTGTTTGTTCCGGCTAATCTCCGAGACGACTAGACCGATTTTTACGGGACTTTCACTGGTAGATAGCTGATGTTACAAGGAGTAACTTTTTTTTTAAAAAGAATCAGGGGGTCAAAATTATTTTGTAATTAGTTGATATAAATATATCGCGTTTTTAAAAATCTCAAATTGTATGGTTAATTTATTTAACTTTTCAGATGCGGTTCCTGTTTCTTTATCTAAAACACCAACAAACCGACAATTTTTACCTCCAATGCCTGGATACATACCTGTGTATATAAGACAAGGTGATACACCACTGGAAGAAATCAACGCAGAACTTGCAGAAGCATTTAGAAGTTACGCAAGAAAACAATCGCGAACAAAAATTTCTTCAGGGAATTCAAAAGTTATATCTGAACAGTTGAATAATAAAAAAAATTATAAAAATAAACAGGACAATGTACGATATATTCGAATAGATGATAGCAATAATGAAATAAATCAGATCAAGGTTGCTATATTACAAGATACAAATTCTGTTTTACCACAAGAGTCGTTTCGTACGAGTAAAATTGTGAATATAAAAGCAAACTGAATTTTCAATAAATATTTAAGTAAAATTTATTATTGTATTTTTTAATTAATTACTTACTATAAAAAAATTCTGTTGAAATAAATTGAAAGGCTTTCGAAAATATTAAGAGAAAATGAAAAGCTTAGCGAATGTTATTCTTAATTAAAAAAAACACTGAAAAGATAAAACAAGTTATTAAAAAAAAAAACACGTTGCGTTTCTATAAAAATATATTAACAACTCACTAAGTAATAAAGATGGTTTAAAACAATTTTAAAATTACAATTAATGTATTATCTAAAACATGACCTAAGTCCAAAAATGTACAAGAAAATTAAAATTTAACATTAAAATTTACGTAACGAATTTAAAAAATATATATATACCTATGCATATTATGATTAGTGATCGATATTTCGAAGTCGCAAGAAAAGTTCAATAAAATCAACAAATTAATTGTTCACCTTTATTATAGAAGACTAAATGTTCATTGTGAATACCAAAATCAGTCTATTAATTGGTTTATTAGTACAATCTACCTGTTAAATTAGTTATTGGCTCTTTATGAATACGACCCCTAATTATACGCAAAAGCTTACACTGGTTATATGTGCAATTTACAAAACTAAAGGTCAGTGGCGTAACTATACCGTCTGAGGCCCGTGGCAAATTTTACTGAATGTTGTAATAACAATTGTTAGAGAATCCTCTTGTGCTTACGGCCCTCACGGACCAGGGACCAGTGGAATTTTACCCGCCCTGCCACCCTATTGTCACGCCACTGCTAAAGGTGAATATTAATTTTATTAATCATAAAATGCTTAAAATATCAATTTAGGTACATAATATACAGGGTGTTTCTCTACATACCAATAGGTATAATGAAGATTTTAACTAGACTTTTATATGTTTATATAAATCATTTTTTTAGTATTCCGTATCCCCATTATTTGTGTGAACCGGGTTTTAAATTACCACGGAATGGTGGGCGGAAAGTGACGATAGTCAACGAAGTCGAGACTATGCTGGATATTAGCTAGTCGTCACTGCAGCAATGGAATTCAAGGGGAGTGGTGTGCGGAAAGTGCCGAAGTCGAGACTATGCTGGATATTAGCTAGTCGTCATTGCAGCAATAGAATTCGAGGTTCAGTCTCTGAGCTGAAAAGTCGGCCAGTCTAGTGAATGGTGTATACTGCGGTACGTGGAAAAACGAATTTTAATCGGGAGTTTGGGGATCTGAAAAGATAATTTATTTTTTTACCGATTACGCTTTTCGATTAGAGAAAGGTGTAGTTTTGAGTCTTCGTTGTTCCGGTAAGTAATAGATACCTACGACCCGGGCCCACTGACTAACGCTAGCCATGGCACAAAGTGCATCCGTTATAATATATATATATATATACAAACAAATCTTAATAGGGCGGAACACTTAATGTAAATTCGACTTGCACTTGCTTGATAATTATTTAATTTGAGAATATTTTCTTTAATTTATATTTTTATGACACCCTGTATACAAACTCGATGAATTTAGTGATGTGCGCAAAATGTTAAAAATGCATTATTAACTAAAAACAGAACGATCAATGCTGGAATAAATAAAGCTTTTAATTACGTGTTAAAATGATATTTACGCAACAATAATTATTATTTGTTAAGTATTCAACAATATGGTTAATTGGAAATATTGCCGGCGGCACGTGAAGTTAACACCAAAAACAAAACATATTCGATTTAAACTTATCAGTCGAAACAACTGCAGGTTATTAAACAAAATCATCAAATACAAACATCGCACTACAGTACAACTTCTCTGGAAATAATAATTAATGAAAATTATAATACTAAAGTTAATCCTTTAACTGCAGAAGTTATCATTTTCTAATTAAAAAAAAATCCTTGGATTTTCAGCAATTTTATATTTCACGACCACTTAAAATTTGAACTCGGAAAAAACTCTCAAATCTAGATATAACCAATTTCTATCATTTCATTGCCCTCTAATATTTAATTAAAGTAATTATATAAATACAAAAATCAGATCATATGAAGTTCTACTGTAGTAAACAATAAGCTAAGCAAGATATCAAGTTGTATTTTAATACACGTAGGTAATATAATATTCTAACTATAGACAGATTTAAATATATATAAAAAATACCTTCAATTTTTAGAAGCTCCAAATCTTAACATCAGTTGCTAACACGAGCCACTTAAAAATATGTTTCTTAGATTCTATCTTACATAATAGTTATTACGTGTAATATGACTTATGTAATTCTTTTTAAATAAGTGCGTTATATTAATTTATAGGTCGGCCTCTAAAGAGGTCAAGTAATTTAAACACATTTTCTTGTCGTTTAAATCAATTGACTTATTATTAGATATATATACATATTATGGCATCCCAAAAACCCCTGCGAATTTTGTAAGAAAAAAAATGAAGTTATCTGAAAAAATCCTAATAAAATATTTATTATTTATAATTGCATAAAAAAATAACGTACTTACTTGTTTTTTTTTTTTTTTGGCTGGCCACTGGTTTGGCAGAATGAATTTGACACGAATGGGTGGTGAAAAAAGCAATTTTCAATGTTTTTAGCTACTTATTTTTTTATACAATAAAATTTGTATATGAATGGAGGCTTTAATGTTTGGATTGTGAGATATAGAGCACAAGTCACTTGATTAGTAGAAGTGACTAGTCTTTCACGAATGATTCAATTTCTTCTAATATTTCATAATTATGCCATTAAAAAATCGGTTTTAAATTAATCCTATTGCAAAACACGCGAGGATTTCTGGAACACATTTTGATATTAGATACACCCCTTCCAAATATCCATTATTAATGAAATATACATTTAAATATACATGTTTACTGGCGAAATTAGGATCTAAATGTTAAAAATTAACAAAATCAAAAGGTAGTCCTCGTATAACACTTTTTCATAAAAAAAAATTGGTTGTCTGTAAAGTCGGTTTACGGACGATAGTTTTACGTGATAACGTCATAAAGAAACATTGAACCATACTCGTGGTGTTGAAAAATAACTTTTTTTATTTTTCACATTATACGTATACGTTTCCAAACATTTATTTTTACATATTTAAATAGTAAAATTAGAGTTCTAACCAACTATAGAAACGGTTTTTAAATATAATGAACCGTTTTCAAAATACATGCAGTTTTAATAAACGGACGGTCGGGTGGTGTGGCATTTTCACTCCCTGTAAGTATATATACGAGCGAACTGTGGCAGTCTATTGGAAGTTTGTGTCTTGTGATCTTTAATAAATAAATTTTAGTAGCTGTCAAACTTGGGCCGATCGTGCTTCTCTATCGCTTATACTGCGCTCTCGCTTGCACGCACAGGGTCAGGCGGAACGTGACACATTTCGGAACGTGACACTTTTTCATGCGTGCAGTCGGTGTTTCATCAATTTATAAGATTGGTGTTTCATCAATTTATAAGACGTTATCACGTCAAAAAAAAAAACAAAATAATAAAGTTTTATGTTACACATTGAAAGAAGTTATGCAAAAGTGACCACCTCAACGGCGAGAAGTCTTTTTAAAATAGAAACTTTTAATATTTTTAAAAACTAATAATTACTTAGTGCCTAAAAAGTTCGGTAGCTAGTGTGTTCTACGAGGATTCTCGGACAAATTTTTATTATTTTCTCAAAGCGCTGCAAAAACACCGAGCTTTTGACTAAATACAATAATACGATAAAATATAATCAATCACCTACATTCACCAAAATTCAAACTAAAAGTTATTCAGGTCTATTCTACAAACGATAATGAAGGTGATTACCAGCATAAGCACTCTATGTAATCACTTTTGTTTGTTTCTTATTTCGCAAAGCAAAGTGACTATCGAGTGGTTATAATCGTCAAGTAACGTGTTCATAACAGTGGATAAATTGTAACTTGTGTGTTATTCAAGGATTAAAACCGAAACCGTCAAAAGTCATTACAATTCAGTAAACAAAATTATTTTAGTAGGAAAAATCCTAAGCAAAGCTATCGCGAGAACAACCGGTTCCTGTGAATCAGCTTAAGTTTTCTTATGAAAATTTTTACTCGAATTTTTACAACTTTATTAGCTCGAAAGTAGAAATGGTGAAGCGTTATTGCTTTAATAATATTATTTTTTCAATTATTTATAAAAAACACGATAAATATTAAATTATTAACGATAACGAAGTTTTTAAAACTATTAATTTTCAAACGTATATACAGTAGCAAATCAAAACCAGTACAAAACCAAAACTTGATCGTCATGTAGATTCGGTTTCAATCCATAGTTTTATAATCTGTTATGAATCAAATTGTTCATTATATAAAATAAATAATTAATTCCTATACAAGAATTGTGCACATTACGAGCAAATGGTATATATTTTGTGACTAGAATTTTCTCACAGTCTGTGATACAAACTAAATAAGTATTAATTGTATTAATTTTGTTCTGTTGTCATCTATAAACACTGCAAGAAATGGTGGGCCTTGATTCAACGAATTAGTCTATTTAACGAATTAACTCCAAGTGTGTAAGCTTTCACGGCCGGTGTTGATCCAAATCTTCTTGGTTTCCGGGCTTGTATGCCGTGGTCCATTGGTATTACTTCCTGACGTTTCGTCTACAACTGCGGCAGACATTATCAAAGGCGATGTGGTAGCGGGCGAAGTTTCCTTCTAAGCTGCTCACAGGTCACACGTCAGGTAGTAATACCAATGGACCACGGCATACAAGCCCGGAAACCAAGAAGATAACGAATTAACTGTTTCTATTTTTATTAGAGTTAATTAGTTGACGATTCAACTACTTCATTTGTTGATAACAAAGCGCAAAAAACTTCTGTAACCATGGAGAATAGATGAATTCAACAGTTGGGTTACTTGAAATCATCATTATGTGACCCATAGGCTGCTGACGCCTGAGCTAGTGTCCCAAGTAAGAGATGGGATACAAAGTGATGGTTTTAGATTAGGAAAACTACAAGAGAAAAATTGCATTATCATCGCTTTATATGCATAATTAACTTGAAAACAAATGATTCTCTGTATGAAAGAACTACAGCTACATTGTAGCCAATTATTTTTTAATTATAGCGTCATACTCAATTTATTTCCCTACCAATCACGACCTGTAACTAAATAATGCCGAATTAAATCACGGACGTTACAGGGTAATTATCTTTAAAAATAATTATCGGATAAAAAAGTACGTAAAAAGTAGAATGAAAATTACGGAATAAAATATTGTCGTCAATTGAATTACACTACTGTACAAAGTTTATTTAAAAACTAAAACTGCATAGCAGTTCGTTTATTTTTTAAAATATTATAAAAAAATTACCACTAAAGTAAAATATTTCGACAACAAAAATATACAAATATTATTAGTACGATTTTTTTTAATTTTTCAACAACGCAATAATTTAAATAGGATTATTAAATGAATTTAAAACACTTCACACATCCGATTTCATTTTGAAAAGTTACAACTAAAATAATACTAGCACTGGGTTAACGATAAAGAGTACCTGTTTTTGTTTAAAAACTAAGAAAATTCCAGCCACTTAAGCTATTTTATTTTTGAAAATTGAATTATAATCAAAGTACTAATACTAATAACATATTAATATAGAAACAAAACATTTGCAAATATTTGTTTGTGCAATGACTATAGTATCAGAGCAATTTGTCAATTAATAATTTAATGCACAATCTAAAACGGTGTTAATTTTAAGAACATGTTATCAAAAAACCATTTTGTATTTAGAAAAAAAATACTTGCAAACTTATCAATTACGTAAATGGCGCGTGGAACGTATATTTGTACTTGAATATGTACTTGCTCTCAAGTAAAATCAGACCAAGAGGTTGTCGTCGGCTGGGGTGTGGTAAGACTGCCGGAATCAGGCAACTCCATCGAGTTTTCAGAATTTACGGGCGTTTCGAACATATTAAAATCGAAACCTGGATTGTACGTCATTAGTTCTGATCCAGAAACAAGAGGATCTAAAAAAATCATTATTATGAAATCATCATTTTTTATGATACCATAATAATCCTACCTACACAAAATTTTAATGGCATCCAATTTCAAGAGAAAACGCGTTTCCAGAAATTTTTATTTCAACTCATAAAGAAAAAAAATAGTGATAAAGCTTACCAGGAGCGTTTTCAGGAAGATTAAGCGGATCCTGTTCTTCCCCTGATGACATTGGCAGCGTGTACGTGAGTGGATCCTCGGAACCAAAGAGCTGCAAAAAACCGGATTCGGGTTGCTGCATTTGCATCTGAAGATAAAACTTATATTATACTGAATCTAAAAATATAAATACGAACTAATAACATACCGCCATTAACGTGTTAGCATCTAAACTGTAGCCTTCGCCCACCAGCAAATCTTTCAGGGAATCCAGCTCTGTCTGCATTGATTCTAAATGACCACCTAAATCTTGACTGTAACAAACATTACTGCAAAATGCAACAATGCCCATAAAAAAGTATCAGGCAATTGCAATTAATAAGGCGTTCGCTATTTAATATATTTTGTACCAGATTGACTTGTTCTACTCACCACAAAAAAAAGACGGGTTGCACTCCGGGAGTGCCGGCAGAAGTGAAAACTTCAATATTAACGTCTTACGAATTTTCGATCAGGTCACGTGTCCTGACGCGAGTTTAACATTTTTACCCATTACAAAAAAAGTGTACAAAAGTTTTCGTCTTACGAATTTTCGATCTGACGCGAGTTTAACATTTTTAACCCATTACAAAAAAAGTGTACAAAAGTTTTCGTCTTACGAATTTTCGATCAGGCCTTACGAATTTTCGATCTGACGCGAGTTTAACATTTTTTACCCATTACAAAAAAAGTGTACAAAAGTTTTCGTCTTACGAATTTTCGATCAGGTCTTACGCATTTTCGATCAGGTCTTACGAATTTTCGATCTGACGCGAGTTTAACATTTTTTACCCATTACAAAAAAATTGTACAACGCCGCTAAAGAAGTTTTCACTTCAAAAAACGGACTATAAAATATATGAGAAAAGCGTACTGCAATAGTAACTAACATAGCCTCAGTCCTGTGAACAAGCTTTTTTGATACAAATTATATAATTCAGAAAATATATATATACTTACGCGTTGTTCACTTTAGAATGGTTGTTCTCCACAGTAGAAACAGTTGCCAATGCTTTATCGTCAGTTGAAATCGGTGTTGATGGTCCTGAGCGGTTAGTCCCCACATTCTGGCGTTTCACAGTACCCGTTTTAACTGTCGCATTTGTTGACATAGTACCGTAACTGTTTGCTGAAAGATCTGGAATACTAGTTTGTTCAGTGTCAACATTTTCTGATTTTATACTATCGTCAAGCAACTGGCTTAAACCATTTGCAGAACTAAGAGTAGGATTTTCCATACTGAGAAGATGTCCCAATTTATCTTGTGTGTCGCTCAAAAGAGATGGATCCAAAAATTCAATGGTGACTGGTTCTGATAATTCCTGGTTATCTATTATTTTTATGTTATTTGAATCAACATCTGCAAACGAATTCGTGTTATCTGACGATTGGTTGCTCTTTGTTAAAGATAATCTCTGCGTATCAACTACATCCAATTCATTGAGAGGCATCTGTTCCAATTTTATAATATTTTTTGAAGGTTCCATCTTAACATTTCTCAATATTTCTCGTCCTTTTGAATCTTTTATTGTATATTTTGCTTTCTGTCGTTTATTATTCAAGCGCATTGGCTGTTTTACTGTGTCGGTTTTAAGTACACTTACGCCTAAAGGTTTCTGGGTTCTTTCATTAGACTCTGTATTGCTGTTCGGAGTGACCAAGTGAGGAGATGTTGCAAACAATAATTCTGGACTAAGTGAATCTTCAGCATTATCTAATTCTTCGCATTCAACTGGTGGAGAATTGTTAACGGTATTTATAGTTGCTGAATCTGGACTATGAATTTCAATAAATGGTTCAATATAATCATCTAATAGCTCCGAGTTATCTAAGACAGCATCTGCATTGTCCAACTCATGTATGGTAGGTCCAGAGTCGTTTGACATCTTCCTGTTTTTTCCTGATCTATTAACTGCATCGTTCAACATCAAGGGGAATCTACGTTTAACACCTAATCCGCTCAAGTTATTTCTAGATGGGTTCACCAATGTAAGAAGGAACGAGATAAGCTGTTCAAAGAGAAATTGGTTAGTAAAAATATCGCTAGATTAATTGTACACTCATTTTTCATAATTAAATATGCTGCAAACATTAAAAATATTTGAAAAATTAAAATAGACTTGATAGCGATCAAGCGAAAACCAACGTAGTTACATCAAAAACTGGCCTGAAGAAATTACGATAAACGTCTGTTCAGAAAAAAAAATATGTTTTAAAAGAAATTATTCGTTTAAAAAAAATTTCACTTAAGACTGAAGTTTAAATTTAGAAAATTATTATTAATATATTCAGCAAATGTGGTAATGAAAGTCTCCTAAAATACCTTATTGACAATTTGTTGCTGTTTGTGATGTTTACGTCTCAGTATTGACAATTCACGCCATAAAGCAACATTGTGTTGTTTCATTGTAGCGAGTTGAGCATCGAGATGTATTTGACGACCCCTCATATTAGCTACGTCCTCTAACACCCGACTCATCATTTCCATACTACATTTTTCCTCCGTCTGCTGATTGTTGGACATACGTGTAGACATCTAAAATGTACATGTGTCTCAACCCCACTTCTCTTTGTCTAATTGTTCAATATCGGTAATATTCTACAGTGGATATTTATAATATATCGGGTGTCCCAGAAGTCACGCACTTCCTCGTAGGGATCGAAAGAGAAAATTATTCTGAGACGAAAAATCCTTAGCCATTTTTTAATCAGACGCATAGATAATTAATTATTAAATAATGAAAGTGACCAATCAGGAGCGATTTGATTTGTTTTCCGATTTTATTTGTTTTTCTCCCGTATCTTGGAGACCATGGCAAGAATTCATGCTGCTCAGAAAACAGTCACTCCAGAAATGCTAGAAACTGTCCGAGGAAATCTTCTGCCGGCTCTGTATTCAGGAGAACGGAGGACACTTTGAAGATCTAATGGATTAAATTTATACTTCTTTTTCTAATTACTCTAATAATTATAAACAAATTTAATTGACGCTTGTATTACTTTTTAACCTTAAAAATAACATTTTTGACGTGATAACGTCTTATAAATTGATGAATCACGTCAATATAAAAAGATGAAACACCGGCTGCATGCACGAAAAAGTGTAACGTTCCGCCTGACCCTGTGCGTGATTATTAAATATGATATTCGAGCGGAATACGTTATCACGTAAAACTATCGTCCGTAAACCGACTTTACAGACAACCAATTTTTTTAATTTAAAATTACTCTGATAATCTTTATTAAAAAAAACATCCAGTGACTGTCGAGAGAAAAACAAATAAAATCGGAAAACAAACCAAATCGCTCCTGATTGGTCACTTTCATTAATTAATAATTAATTATCTATGCGTCTGATTAAAAAATGGCTAAGGACTTTTCGTCTCAGAATAATTTTCTCTTTTGATCCCTACGAGGAAGTGCGTGACTTCTGGTACACCCTGTATATAGAGTTTACGTTCGTTACATTTTTAATCTTAAGAACCAAAAGAAGTATTACTTCAAAAAATATAGTGGTGGGAAAAAAATTGTTGGCCGGCATCAGTAGCATGGCTGCCGCAACAAGGGTAGGCCGTTAGCCGGCATCAGCGCAGTGCGTTGATAAAATTACTGTGAACTTCATCAGAAAGAAAATAGTTTATTTTAAAAACGTGGAAAGTCTTTTATTCATATGATTTAAAGAGATTTAATAATAAATCACTTTATAATATCGAGTCTTGTGAGACGTTGCAGCAGGCCACATAAAACTAAAAAAAAAAACTCACTTTTCGTTTTATATGTTCGACTAATTTTGGTTCACCTCGTTTAAAACAAGGATGAACAAATTCGATTTCTTCTCTGTCCCCTCGTAAGCCACCATTTTCAACATTGGATACTTTGTGGAATCCATCTGCAATGGTTACTTATATAAGTGAGTTCTAGGGTCACTATGTTTAAAACGTAAAAAAAAAATCTTACACATATTGAGTTGTCGAACAAAACTGGCCATATTGCTGTGTTTGTAAAATTGTGGTACCAATTGCGCACAGAATTCACTTTGGTTTTTAATAATGAACGATTTGCCATCCTAAAAAAACATTTAAACTTAATTTTCAGCCGTTGTTATTCATTCTTTAAATAGATTATAATTAAGTACCTATATCAAATAAAAATCGGTTTGTACACAAAAAGTTCCGTCCTTTGCAGCTATTACTAACATAATTAATTACCTAGCTAGGAATATCGGAAGGAGCTTCTCCAAAACCTATTGTTAAGTTGAGGTTATGTCATTGAAATCAATCTTGTGAGTTTCTGAGGCACTTATCTTACAAACGGACAGACTAGCGAAACTTAATTGTTCAATTATAATCGTGAGGATTACATATCTACCATACAGGTTGCTAAATCTGGTATTTTGTGAGGCCCCCATTTCGCTATTTCGGACTCAAAAAAATTGTTTGATACTCGATGAAATCTTTTCAGCAAACATCCCACATAGCTATTGTCGAAAATTTTATTTTTGTATTTCCTTTTCGGTATACGTGAACTTCAGAAATGTACGTCCAATCATTTTATAGTTAAATTTATACTTAAAAGATAGAATGGGAACAATAAGGTTCTAATTTTGTTTCACCTTTGGGTACAGAACCCTAAAAATAACCTGTATCTTATATATAAGCAGCATACAAACTCACTCAAAGAATACGATGTATCTCTGAAAATGCTTAAGTTAAACACGTGAAACTTTGAAAAAATACTTTTCTTAGGAAATAAAAACATGTTCGATATTCGATAGCCATCTCTCAAAATATTTTGTTATGGCACAGTGTAGTAGATTTTAAGTGTACAGGAATAGACCATTATCTTGAGATTTTAATTAAATCGCTATCAATAATGCTAAGCATAATGAACAAAATTTACACAGACTATCGAAAATACAGCCCCGAAAAGAAAAGACGCAAAGTTTGACAATCTTTCTATAACCTTTCTCTTAAAAGAGACAGACACGCGGTACATATTTTTCAGTTTTTAGTCCATGACTAGACTTTACTGTTCTTTCACATACTCTGCCATTATAGGTACAGAAATGTATAGTAAGTAAAATGTACTTAAAATATACCTAAGGCAGGTATACGTATCTACTTTCTATAGTTCCATGGATACCTACATTGGAAAATTTGTTTTATGTTTTATAAACATTCAACATGCCAGTGAATTAAAAGACAAATTAGAAAAACGCCGATAAAAATAATGAACCTAACTGACATTTTAAGACCCTCTTCGTAAAAAAATGTATAAAATATTTTAAGGAAATTAAACTTTTATGCAAAGAAAAATATTCCAAATTATTTATGGTCAAACAAAACTTTCTCTCAAAAATGTAAATATACTTGTATACATGTCAACAAATATGTCAAATAGGGTAACCCAAATGTAAAACTAAAAAATTACATGTCATTTATCAGCTGATATATATATATTTTCAAATAAGAAAATCAATAATGTTACTTAAAACGCATTTACAAAATTAAATTTCGAAAAACATATGTATAATTCGTAGCATGTCAAAGTCAAGTACTTTAGTTATAATACTATAATTGGCATTGGAAAAATTCCCAACATGAAGGTATTGTATAGGTCAACTTACAGAACTCCAGGATATTAGGTGATCTGTACTTTCGTCATCCACCATTTTCCATAGTTTATTAAGAAAAGCTGGCACAGGGGCTCCATTTTCAAAGCCAGGTCGCATTTTGACATCCAAACACGGAATATCAAACTTTATTTCAATATTAAACACACTTTAAAGTCACTGTAATTGCCTTGTTGATCGGAGAAATTATTGGTTTCACAAATGATAACATAGGGCCGCGTTGAAATACACGTGCGCATGCGTTGAACATGCGCAAGTCGTTATTTAACTCCCCCACGTGTGCAAGTCACGTTGCAGACAGCGTGTGCTTTGCTTTTAACCAAAGCCCACTGTATCTTTAATTTTACCCAAATTAACAGTCAAATTTATCATTGCTAACAATGCTAACCTAAATTAATACATTTCCAAGTATTGAATAAAACTTGTAAATATAATACAGACGTTTCCTAAAAACCGTCTCAAGCTATAAATCCCCTTTTTTTCTGGATAAAACGATATCTAAGTTGACTTATACTTGGTTTCCATGACACACTTGGAAATGTTTAATTTAATAATTTTTGGGAATGAATATTGCACCAATAATTTTTTTAAAATATAGGTATAATATACCTATATTTTTTAAAAATGAAATTGAATAATAAAAAACAGATTTATTAGAGATATACCTGGTATTTGCGGGTATTTGATAAAAAAATGATTTCTTTTAGACTGTTTCTCTAATAAATCTGTTTTTTATTGTTCAATTTCAAAAAAAACAGAAATAAATAATTATAGAAATACTAGAAAAAAGACCTAATTTTAATTATTTTTTCAAACGATACTCAACTTTTTTTTCAAATACCCGCATATCAGGTATGCATTTTTTTTTTTTAATTTCGTTTACGTATAGAAATTCTGTGTTGGTTATATTTTACACATAATCCATCTTTTGTGGCCGACAACAGTTATGCAGATAAAATTTGCACCGAACCCTTTCTTTTTCGTTTGCACCTATAACGTACTATTTTCTGTAGAGGTCAGCGCTACGACGACTTTTCAACAGCTACGAGAACACATGACAAGATTGGCCCAATGCGTTCTAAGAGCGGCCGCTTCAACAGTCACAGTGGCATTTGACGATCAGTGCGATCGTCAAATGTTCGAAGCTGAGAGATTATATTGGAAGGCTGGTCGAGGAAAACGACAAGTACCGACCAGGTCTAGCCCGAGTCAAAGAAACCGCCTTCAACCTAGTTTGACAATACTCCAATGACTTTGACCAGACATTCGACGAAGATGTTTTAGTACTTTCGATGAAAATTATAACGAATAATATAGCAATAAAGTCGTTTAGTAAATATTACTTAATCTTTGTGATCTTGATTAAACTATCCAATTTTCTTATTAATGCAATTGTATGTGACTATAGCGACGCGGCCCGGCTTCGTCCGGACTTGTAGATTTAAATAGACATAATATTATGCTGCATTTAACTTTCTTAGAGAATAATAGCCGTATTTGCAGGGCGTTGGCATATACCTATGAATAATAGCCGTTTACGCGACAATAGTACTACAATCTTGCCTCACAGGGCTGCGCCCCCCTCGACAACAACAACAGTAGTGGAGTCCTCGGCTCCACCGTATTCCGGGCAACTTTTCCAATTTTTCTTTCCCTAATCACCTTGTTTGGACTATCACGAACATTTAAAAAAAAAATAGCTGCGTATTAATTATGCATATAACCACATAAAAAAAGCCACAATAAATAAAGTTTTTGAATAATAAATTAAACTATGATCCATGAGTCATTTGATAACAGAAATAATATGTTTACAATTTTATTTTATTTTTAAGTACGTGTGTATTCTTATCTATTATGCACCTGTATATACTTAATGTAAATAATATTTTGAAATGCCGTCTATATAGTACATAATCGATTACATCTGGCCTTTTCAAGCAACAGACAAAGGTTACAGACATCTCGACACTCAGATGCGTGCTATACGGTAATGGTGGACAATCTTGTCGATAAATTATGTGGAATTTTGTTGTCGAAAAATCAGAAAGGTTATTAAACCATTTTATAAATATTTCCTTCAACATATTAAATACAATTTATTAATATTAAATATAGTGTTTATTAGATTTAACTGAAATTGAAACGCTATTCGGTGACTTTCTAAATCGATTGTAGCACACATAGTGCACATGCGCGCTTTTGATAGAATGAAGTGCGTCCATAAAAGCGCGAAAATAAAAACGGTTATTGTTAACACATTAATTTTGTATCTTCAGGAGAAACGAGAGAATGGCGACTACTAGGACAAGAAAAAGATGGAAATTTACTCTTTACGTGGATTTATACCTTACCTAATTTACTGGCCGTGAGCCAAATTGGGATATACTCTCATTCAAATAATTCTTTGAAAATAATTTATACGTTTGATACAGTTGTTAATACAATACAAGCATCTATAAATTTCAACAAAACTCTGCTGTGCTTTGTTACTAAAGACGTAATTAATGAAACAAATGATGATGATGATGAACCAATTCAAGTTTATAAGCCATACATTGTGGAAATTGGTTCAAAAAAACAAAAAACAACACATTTTTTGGGTATCGAACGGTCAAAACAAATAATGGTGCAGTTTCTGTATCGGAAAAGTAATAAAATGAAAGAAAAGCATTTTTCCGAAAAATTTTTACTTTTTGTACATCAGGAATGTAAGTGTCTTTTATAGACGCAGATGACCTCAATTTTTGAGTGTCTATAATCTACAATCTATATAAATACATTTTTAGGATACATAGAATATTACAAATATTTTTACAGCTATTTCTCTGTATCTCGTGGATTTGGAAAATATTAATGAAAGTGGAAATAATTATGAATGGGTCATAAAGAATAAAGAAAACTTAAAATGCGAATCCGTTGTACGAGTATTTGTTTGGGCACAGTGGGAACCGCTTCATCAATCTCTGTTTTATATTCATTATCGCAAACCCACTCGTTGTCTAGTTGAAGGCGAAGAACAGGATAATATTCAATTAGACAGTCTTTCTCCAACATTATCTGGACTGCAGTTTCATGATGACTTACCTCACGAGACAGTTGTATGTATTCATAAATTAATAACGGTACAATCACAAATATTATATTGTTTATTTATTGCAGCTAAATATTCCTCTGAATTTACCGCAACTGCCAAATGCCCACGCAAACAGAAAACCATGCGGCATTTATCAAGATGATACGGTTCCACTGAGAGTACATGATTGTTCTTTAGATTTACTGGTAGTAGTTGATCTCAAAGGCGTGGTTTGTATTTGTCACCATTATTTATACCAGCCTGTTAAACCGGTAATAACAAATCAATGTAATCAAGAATTAGATGCAGCGAATACGGTTCATTTGGCCTATTCAATTACTCTTCTTCACCATGGATGTGTATTACATTGCGTTATACCAGGAATACAATGGACAGAAGCGAAAATGATAAGACCCACGTTTGCTTTACATGGCGGTAAGAGAAAATTTCATTGATAAGTGTCCTAACGCATCCAACGCGTAACCAAACTAAAAGATTTATGCCCATTTCAGATCATCATATGATAGTTTTCATGCCGGGTTTATTTACGCATCTACTGGATATTGGAGTAAATCATGAACCAATGTGCCACATTCTTACATCCAATAATCTTACAACAACTCCTGATATTCAGCTACATTTAGTACCTTTACTTCACTGTGGCAAAAACGCCACAATCAATTTGACCACACTAGATATAGTTCAACTATCTGTTTCACCGAATGAATTAATTGAAACATTTCGTACCGACACATCTGTTGAAAACAGAATAGCAATTTTGCATTATCTATTGATACATCAAGTGGAAACAGATCGTATAGCAGAGGTATTTTCCGAATCTGTTTTTCATCGATACTTTACTAAACAACGCCAATAACTCTTTTTATATTAAAATTTGTAGCTAATATCTATACTGGCGGAAAAACCGATGAATTTAGGCACAATACAAATTTTGAAGGAAATGTTAATTGGAGGCGCTTACGCATCATCACAACGCAATTTATCTTCAGATGCAATCCAATTAGTTAATTTACTTCCAATTTCGACATTGGTATCTAGTAAAGACATTGAAGGCAAAATTAATAAAGTGACTGTACGAGTATCCCAAGAAGTTTTATGGAACACTGCAATGATGCTGTTATCACCACAACAAAGATTAGTTCCGTATCGGGGTGACATGTGGACACGATTGTGGGAACAATTGGCACGTATTGGTAAAGCGAAGACACGGTTTAAACCATCGCAAGTGACCGACAAGTTAATGATTTCTTTAGCTTGTTATCAGGTACATACACTCTCTTTATAATTCAATTTTATAAAAAAATCTAATATCTTTCGCTGTTTGTCTATTAGCCCGAAGCTTTGTCTCGCTCCAGTACACCGTTATCACCAGGCGGAGCTTTGGTAGGTTCATCATCATTAGCCGATTTGGCGGCTATGACAGGCCAGTCACGCAAAGGTGACTATTTACCATTTCATGAAATAGAAAGCTGTACGGCTAGCAAACAAGAACACATTATATCAGTGGTAATTAGATATTTTTCTTGATTTTTTATACAATATAAATAGATTTAACAGGCAGCGTCTTTATTTATGTATATATTTTTCTTCAACATTAATATTTCTTGTAAATTCCTAAGAACACTGGATTGCTTTAATATCTATTAATTATATAATATCATCTACCGTTGATATTTTCTCAATGTTTTAACTTTTACTTAAACAGAACTTAAGAGAACTTTCAATGCATTTACTAAAACAAACTGCGGGAGCTGGGAGCACCCTTTCTCGTAGTCTAACTCAACCTCAAACGCCTATGCATGTTCATGCGGTGGCTACGCGATATGTAGCCGCGCAATTGGAATTGTCAAAGCATCTTTGCCATTTGCTTTGTCGTTGTGCGGGCCTTTATCTAAGGCATGATTCTGACAAAGGCTTTATTTTGATGTAAGTTTCATTATTACTTAAATACTGATATGTAGGTATTTATTGTAGGGTTCGGATCTATTGTATATTTTTTTTCTCTATTAAACATTGCATGAACTTACTCACGTGCGTCTTGCAATGCGAACTTTTCATAAAATTTCTTTTTTAACAATTCTTTATTTTATTGTATAACCATCTATATTCAAATTGTTATTTACTTCAATTAATAATTAATTAATAACTTATGCCATGGTTTTTAAACGTAAAATAAAATTCTTAAAAAATACTTACGTACATTTAAAATATAAAATCTATTTTTTGTTAACTTTTAGTGATCAGTTGGATGATGGAAAGAGATATATTTTGTTTACTTTATTAGAACGATATTTCTTAGCAGTTGATTCAATAGCCTTTCCGTTACCTCAAGGGTTCACATCTTTTTTTACTTTTCTGGGATACAGAACTTTAGCATTCAATACTTTTATGCAATACGTAAAGAGAAATGTTTTTGAACTGCAAGTGGATGTAATGAAAATTATAATGAAAGGTAAGACACCCAAAAAAAAACTTTGTTATATGTTTTCATAATAAATTATTGTTTTTTGACGTGATAACGTCTTATAAATTGATGAATCACCAATCTTATAAATTGATAAAACACCGACTGCATGCACGAAAAAGTGTAACGTAACGTTCCTAACGTTCGTAACGCGTAACGTTCCGCCTGACCCTGTGCGTGCTTTTTGCTAATTTCTCGCTCAATTTAAATCAGATCGGTTTGAAACCAGTCTTAAACGAAAGAGGAGAACATTTTACATAGATTTCGTATAACAGAATTTGCCTAAACAGTTTTTTTATACAAATTTATATAGAAAAATAGCTGTATAAATGCAATGTTGTCTAATGCATGGCGCGACGCGGTCGGTCGTCTTTGTTTGCCGTACATGGAAATTAGAAAATAACGTATGTCTTGTCTTAACATGAAAACGGCTGCATTTCTAATGTTTAATTCAATTTTTTGACATTAGTATTTTGTGAAATGCAACGCCTTCTAAGTTAACTATTGGAATAACTAATTATTATTAGAACATAATACTTTGACAGTTGCAAACGTCACTTTTGACATTTCTTATCATTCCGACACCAAGGATAAGCGGATTGAAACCAAATTTTGGGAGGATGTTTGATATGCAAATATGAAGTGGCCTATTGTTTTTGGGGAACATCGGCGCATGCGTAAAAGAATATATCTCTTATAATGATGTTTTATATAATAATAATATAGTTTTTAAAACGGTTTTTACTCTATCTATTTTTACTAGAAATTTTTGTAAATTTTTTGGGGAAAATCGGCGCATGCGCAAAAGAGATACATGCCATAGTTGTTTTTTATATAATAATAGTGTACTTTTTATAGTGTTTTATTATTCTACTTAATAAAATTTACCTAAATTTGAAGCGAATGATGCAATATCATAGATTCGAATTATTATAATTATTATATAAATTTAGGTTATGTATTACGGAATACGTTATCACGTAAAACTATCGTCCGTAAACCGACTTTACAGACAACCAATTTTTTTTTATAGATATAGATGACACTAAAGAAAACATTTTAAAAAAACTAAAGTTGTTAAGTTTATTGCCAAGGCAACGGGCAAAGCGATTATTAAATCAATGGGGTCATCCCGTAAGTTTAATGCTACGTGCCAGAGAACATGCTCTAAATATTTTGTCAGGTGTTGAGGGGCAACAGCCCCGTGGACATGCCTTGCATAGAACGCGAACTAATCAACTGGGTATGTAAAATGATACAAATTATTATTAATACCAACAGTAAAGTTTGAAAGAGAAATTTGAACATCAATTTTTACGCACGTAATGATAGATTTGAATTCCAAAAATTAAATGGTTTAATAAATAATTATACTTAATTTAATATTCAATTATTTTTTAGGTTTGGCGGCTTTTCCATCAGCAGATAGATTGTCTCCTTTGGATACATTTTTAGATCTGCTAACTGCTAAAGCAAGTTTAGCTGAATTAGATTTTGGCTTATTAATTGAAGCGACTGTAACTTCTACGGAAGAATTTTTATAATGTGCAATATTATTATGTAATAATTATTATTTTGTCTGTGTTAATTGTTTTAATATTTTTTATCTATATTAAGTAACATTCGATGTTCTATAAAAAATATTTTGTAGGGACTGTGCAATATTATTTCCTATACCAATGTTGTTAGAGTTTTTTTTTTGTTGTTGTATCTAGTCCAACTGTTTGTAGACTAAAATGTATTAAAGTTTAAATAATAAATTTGTTCAATTTTTACAAAAATATAAACATTTTGGTTAAAAATATAACGAAAATTAAATACTTTACCAAACTATTTTATCTCTGCAGTTTTATTAACATTGTAGTCAGCGAAACTATAAGGCAGTGATGGTGAACCTATGACCCGTGGGTCAGACCCATGTGTTTATTTCTATAAAAGAGAACAGGCAATAATACTACTAAAAAAGACGGACAAGTGCCAGTAGAACTCGCGCCCTGAGTGTTCCGTACCGTTATTTCATAAAAATTAAATGTGTCATGTAATAATTCTATATATTCAGAAAATCATATAAAACCTTCGAATGGCCCTAGTTTCCAAACTAAAAGAGATACAGACGTTTGCTTTCGCTCATTTAATTCAGCGTATTTTTTTCTGTAAGCATTCTCAATTTCAAAAGCATATTAAAGAATTCGATTTTTGCAATTTTTTCAAGGCATACCTCTTTAAAAAAATGCGATTTTTGACACAAACCGAAACCTTTCGGAACTTTGGCAAAATCATTATGCTTATAGAAAAAAACACGCTGAATCTAATGAACACAAACAAACGTCTGTATGTCTTTTGGTTTAGAAGTTATTTGCGTTTATAGTTTTCAGAAAATCATATAAGACCCTCGAATGGCCGTAGTTTCCAAACTAAAAGAGATACAGACGTTTGATTACGCTCATTTAATTCAGCGTAATCTTTGAGACAAGCAACCTATACAACATTTCTGCTAGTATAGCTGTGAGTATGATCAATAAAATGTTTACAAGATGAAATAAATGCAAGGTATTATTAAACTTTTGCGTTGTATGTGCTTGTTAATCCTTAGGGATTTTTTTTTTCCACATTTAGAAAAGCGCAGACAAAAGCCAATTACTCACATACGGTTTTGTCTTTAGAAACACGAAACTCTTTAAGATATTGGAACAAGATGTCAAGATCAATAAATAAAGCAGTACTAATGTTTAAAATAATATTTGCAATTACGTTATATACTTTCGATGAAACATTGAATAATAAATACGAAATTCCGTTAAAAAAAACATATTTTCATGCCGGATCTTGTATAGATTTATATAAAAAATCTATTAGTGTCAAAAAATTTATTCTATAAAGTTCTATATATTTGGTAAGTAACACAACTTTTCGATAGCGGAATAAAATGAGAAAATATATATTAACGTTAAAATCTATATGGATTAAGAGACTTCAACGGTACGTCGAACGGGCAGCCCAAACTAGTTAATTTCATTATAGCTCATCTATTGTCAATACTTTGAGATTATTGAAAAGAAAGTTTTTTGTTTAAAAATACAAGCTTCATTGGAATATCAAATAATAAATACTAAATTCCGAAATATATTCACAAGCCGCATCTTGTAAACGAAGTTTTATATGAAAAATCTGTTAGCGTCAAAAAATTTATTCTATAAAGTTCTATATATTTGGTAAGTAACACAACTTTTCGATAGCGGAATAAAATGAGAAAATATATATTAACGTTAAAATCTATATGGATTAAGAGACTTCAACGGTACGTCGAACAGGCAGCCCAAACTAGTTAATTTCATTATAGCTCATCTATTGTCAATACTTTGAGATTATTGAAAAGAAAGTTTTTTGTTTAAAAATACAAGCTTCATTGGAATATCAAATAATAAATACTAAATTCCGAAATATATTCACAAGCCGCATCTTGTAAACGAAGTTTTATATGAAAAATCTGTTAGTGTCAAAAAATTTATTCTATAAAGTTCTATATATTTGGTAATTAACACAAATTTTCGATAGCCGAATTAAATGAGAAAATATATATTAACGTTAAAATCTATATGGACTGAGAGACTTCAACGGTACGTCAAACGGGCAGCCAAAACTAGTTAATTTCATCATAGCTCATCTATTGTCAATATTTTGAGATTATTGAAAAGAAAGTTTTTTGTTTAAAAATACAAGCTTCATTGGAATATCAAATAATAAATACGAAATTCCGAAATATATTCACAAGCCGCATCTTGTAAACGAAGTTTTATATGAAAAATCTGTTAGCGTCAAAAAATTTATTCTATAAAGTTCTATATATTTGGTAAGTAACACAAATTTTCGATAGCCGAATTAAATGAGAAAATATATATTAACGTTAAAATCTATATGGACTGAGAGACTTCAACGGTACGTCAAACGGGCAGCCCAAACTAATTAATTTCATTATAGCTCATCTATTGTCAATATTTTGAGATTATTGAAAAGAAAGTTTTTTGTTTAAAAATACAAGCTTCATTGGAATATCAAATAATAAATACGAAATTCCGAAATATATTCACAAGCCGCATCTTGTAAACGAAGTTTTATATGAAAAATCTGTTAGCGTCAAAAAATTTATTCTATAAAGTTCTATATATTTGGTAAGTAACACAAATTTTCGATAGCCGAATTAAATGAGAAAATATATATTAACGTTAAAATCTATATGGACTGAGAGACTTCAACGGTACGTCAAACGGGCAGCCCAAACTAATTAATTTCATTATAGCTCATCTATTGTCAATATTTTGAGATTATTGAAAAGAAAGTTTTTTGTTTAAAAATACAAGCTTCATTGGAATATCAAATAATAAATACGAAATTTCGAAATATATTCACAAGCCGCATCTTGTAAACGAAGTTTTATATGAAAAATCCACTGGTGTCAAAAAATGTTTTCAATGAAATGCATTAACAAATTTCATTTTAATCACCTGTATTAAAATGCGGTAGTGATATTTGTTTACCAAGAAAAAAAAACAAGAAATTATGCAAATTTATATTTCATCCATAAAAAACAAGGAAATTTAAAAGAATAAATTTTAACTAGTTTAATAATCTTTTATCGAAAAGTTTTCATAAAAACTTAACGACAACCACAGATCACGGACAACTGACAACCAATTTGCCTTCTGACCTAGTCAAATTACACTTTTTAACTTGCAGACAACCTTCGTTCTTCAAGCTGATTAATGTTTTACATGAGTGATGTAATGATATTAAATGCAATAGTTACGCATGCGTGTAATGTATTCAAAATTTTGTAACGTTTATTTGAATCTGAGGATTTACTATTTAGACATTGTTAATTACACAAATATATTCTTTATTTAAGTAGGTATATGAAATAAAAATATTGTTGGTTGGGTTAAGAACAGTGCAATTTTATGTTACAGTTAGGCTAATAAAAAATATACTGTGTATTTTACACTACACGCTGCATAAATAAAACTAGTTACACGTAATATAAAAACACGTGCGCGCAAAAAGACATTTTTGACGTGATAACGTCTTATAAATTGATGAAACACCAGCTGCACGCACGAAAAAGTGTAACGCCGTAACGTTCCGCCTGACCCTGTGCGTGCAAGCGAGAGCGCAGTATAAGCGATAGAGAAGCACGATCGGCCCATGTTTGACAGCTACTAAAATTTAGGTTATGTATTATTAAATATGATATTCGAGCGGAATACGTTATCACGTAAAACTATCGTCCGTAAACCGACTTTACAGACAACCAATTTTTTATGAACCTTCTGGCTTCTTGCAAAAATGAATACTATGCGCAACTTTCCCCAAATACAACAGGGCGCTTTAGTCGTTTGACCTGTATCGTGCTCACAAACTTTTTCCAAAAATATGTTTTTTGGACTCAGGCAACCTCAAAATGAAAAACACTTTGTAACATTTTGAAAATTAAATTTTAGTTAAATTAGTGATGTATCCACTTTGAGCAAACAAATATTTTACAGAATCAAAGAACAGTTAAATAACATTGACATTAGTACTAGTTTGCGAAATAAGATGAATTAAAATTTGAAACAGTTCGTAGAATACATTAAACACGTTTGTAAATTTTAATTAGGTAGTTTAAAAATAAACGTTCTTATACATAATTATTTTTTAATGTAAGGTAAAAGTACGTAATTCTAATAAAAGAAAAATACTCATTAACATATTAAATAATACAGAAAAATTACATTTAATTCATTGCCGATTGAAGCTGTTTGTAGACCTTGGTAAAAAAAAACCGCACAATGCTCATATATATTTAAATAAGATATAAACCACTAACCAGTCACTGACCAGAAATCCGGGCTAGTTGGTTAAATACGTGCATAATATTTTCTAACAATCTCATTGCCATTTGGACACTTCCTAATTCGGCAGAGCTGGCTTCTAAAAGATTATTTTCAGGGCAAAATACAGACGCATTGAAGAGAAAACTTTATGTCAAAACGTTCGATATTCTATAAATTTCCGACTAAAGTTTATTGATTTTTGGGTCTGGAACAAAGTATATTTTAATACAAATATTAAGAGTACTGGAGTTAAACCAAAAATAAAGAATAGTTACTTCTTACCGCAACAGTTTTTATTAGCAGATGTACATTTGCTCTCATCTTCAGCAAACACTAAACTTTTTAGTGTTTGCTGAAGATGAGAGCATAGCTCCTGAAATGTACATCCGCTAATAAAACTGTTTTGGTAAGAAGTAACTATTCTTTATTTTTTATTTATTTATTAAAACTCTTTCAATTTTCTCGTTTTAAAATTACATTTCAAATTTTTATAACTAGTGGTCGAAATTGAGGTTCTTATATATGGAATTCTCCAGAACCGATTTTACTTAACTCGTACACATTGTGATGAAACATATATTGTGCACTTCCCCTCATAATGAAGAAAACGATGTATGTTTCATCATAATCTGTGCGAATTAACATACTCAAATCAGTTCCGCACACCTTCTTTCCTTACCGTATTTATAATATTTAGATTTATTGTATTACATAATCATGTGAGAAAATTACAAAAAGTCGAAATCCGACCCTGGATTTATTAATTTACTGAGAGTACGTAAACTAAGTGGGTACTATGCATTAAAATAATCGATCAGGTTATCTGGCATATTATTATAATTTAAAAAAACCAGACAAAGAGTAGACAAGGAGACGAAACTTCTAGACAAAGAAGAATATAATATATAAGGAAAGAACAGTAATAAAAAAATTGGAGTTAGAGATTGTTGGCAGAAAATAACATTTCAGGTAATTTATATGTGTATTATATGCAATGTGTTCATTTCAGTGCCAAAAATATTCATCAAAAGAAAATTCGATTTTTTTTTTGGAATTACGAGCGTGTGTAAAAGTGTACATTGTGTTATTTTTAAGTGATGGACCATGATTTACAAAATAACGGTTTATAAGAAAAGTGTAAAATATGTGATTAAGGATTCTCAAACAGCCCCCGTTTGTTAATTGTCATAACAATAGTCTTTACTTGTTTAGTTTTCTTTTTTCAAAATTATATATACCTACTATAAATTTCTATTATAAATTAACAAGGATTATTGTATTATTAACCTATACTTACGAGTATAAAACATAAAACATTCTCAAAATTGTACTTTAAAAAGTTCAAAAACTAAAAAGTACTTTGACATAAGTACAGTTTTAGCATTGTAAAACAAAATATATACTTACTGTGTAAACTAGATTTACAAAACAAAAATAGCTTTGTTATTAGTGCAGGGATATTTTTATTTAAAAAAGTAATAATAAATTTCTGTTGAAACATTTTGGTATCACCCATATACTTTTATTCTATACTGAGCATAGGAATAAAATCGCAATCGAACCATAAGGGTGCAAACATATACTTCTGTCTTTTTTTACGCCGTAAGCACTGGCGTATCCAGGAGGGCAAAACAAACACGGGGGACCCGGCTTAAAGCGGGCTCTACACTCGCGCGCGATTCGCGCCGTGAACTCCACGTGAAAACGTGTTCATCCACACTCGCAAAGTTTCGCAGTTTCGTTCGCGATTTCAAGGAAAATGGACGACGATGTGACTGTTGCTGTGACGTTATGTGCTGTAGCGTACTATAATTATGTTTCACCCAAAAAGGAGTCCAAAATAGCAAACCATATAGCTTTATAAATTTCACTTGAGTCTGCCCCACTGTGTATAGAATCCTTAACCTTTTTTCTGTACGTTCTATAACTTAACATAAGTGATTCCTTTTTCTTTTTAATGTCAATTACAGGAATATTTAAAATTTCACTGATTCGCGTCCAAGCATCATGCACCTTATTTTTATTTTTGTTACCCACGACGGAACGGAGCATGTATATGCGTTTAGGGTGAGAGATTGTTCGTTCGTTTGTGCACTCGATCAATGTCGCCATTTATCTGGATAGCGGTTTGATCAATTGAGATGCGGTTTTCTGTAAAGGGTTTATAATTCATCTGAGATTAGATAGATATTACGATGGTTACGCTCCAGGGGGCGCTGCACTGCACAAAAAATGAATCGCAAAAATGAATTGTACAGCAACGTATGCTGGGTTTCCTACACAACGGGCATTTAATCGGCTTTCTCTGTAACAGTGTCAATTTCTGTACATAACACATACTAATAGCTACGATACGCTTTGTTGCCTTCGCTCACCGCACATTGATTCATATAGTAAATTATTAAATATATGGTATCACCCATTTTAGTGGTGTTACCCATAGATATATATTATATATCTATGGTGTTACCCGATGCGATTCACACATTCTTGCTACAATTCCGATGTACCGTTTACAAAGTTAGGGTTGAAAAAACTAAAAATAAATGTGTTTTTGTGAATTAATTAAAATATTAATAAGAAAATAATATTCCTGCAGGTAGCAAAGCAATGCTGCTCCGATTATTAATCCTGTCGTTTGTGCTAAACGTCGTGCTTGCGGCAATCCATGTTCTGGATCCTTCGCAAGAGTCCTTAAAGAAGAGGTCCAGTGAACTTTCTGTATATCAAACGACAAGTTTACAGCCTTACTCAGAAAGTAGAAGACAGAAACGTGGCATACTCCTAGCTGCAGCTGCTTTCCATGCTCTCAAGTTTGGCGCCCTTGGACTCGGAGCACTTGGTCTTGGAGCGATCGGTGTAGCTAAAGCTGCTACAGCTGCTAAAATATTTGCGGGGTAAATATGTTATTGACTACAATAAATTATAAATATTTCGGATAGCCTAAGGCATTTGAGTCGCATTTCACTTCATAATGTAGTATCTCATTTTAAGAGAGCATAGGCGTAGCAACGATTTTATCCTAGGGGCAAATTTTCAACTCTACCTACCATTACCCACTGCCACTTATACATAATTTGAAAACTGTTCATAGAAGCGCAATCGATCAACACGATTTTCTGGAGAAACACGACAAAGAAAATGTAGATTATTAATACGCTAAGGTTTAAGATGTTTGCCTCCCTTTTTAGAAAAAACCACACAATTTCTCCACATAAATTATATATCATTTTACAGATAATTGCTTGCTGTACTGACATCGACAACTAAAAAATTTATTATTGCTATTGTTTTTGTAAATTAATTAAACTCTGAGCAACGTCTGCCATCTGACGGCGTAACGTTAACACTTCGATCTGTCATCTGACCTTCATATTGTAAATACTGCATACTGCCATCTGACGGGCAACGCTGAACAACGTTTTTGCTACTTATTTTAGTAAAATTTTTCTTTTACAACAAAAAGAAGAACGTTATAAGCAGTGTGCAAAATTAGAAACGAATTGAATACCTGCAATCATATTTAAAAAATAATTTTGTAAAGTGATAATTATTATACTTATTTAGTGCGAATAATTCGCACAGGTCACGCTAGTTGTATATTTATCTTGTTATTTGTACGTGAACAATTAATATTGTAGGACGGGTCCCTCTTGCTACGCCAATGTGAAAGTGATTGTGAGTTAGGCCTAGCACACATGAAGAGCGTTCAACGCGCGTTGGCCCAACGCGCGTTTACAGTTTCTATACAATTGTATATAACTGTTTATATTATGATAACGCGCGTTCAACGCGCCGCCAACGCGCGTTATCATATAAACAGTTATATACAATTGTATAGAAATTGTAAACGCGCGTTGGGCCAACGCGCGTTGAACGCTCTTCATGTGTGCTAGGCCTAATATATTAATTAGATACATAAAAATTAATTTAAAAAACTCGTACAAATTCGATTTTTCGCCCATTGGCCGGGTGCTGAGTATTGATTACAGCGTGAGCTATGGACTAAATGAGCAATAAATCATCCGATGGTTACAGAGTATGATTTCATGTAGCTGTCAAATGTCAGCATCAGAGTCTAAGGCCTAGTTTATATGAGAGGCTCTCATATAAACTAGGCCTTAATGTATTAACGACAATTTTGACGTGATAACGTCTTATAAATTGATGAAACACCGGCTGCACGCACGAAAAAGTGTCACGTTCCGCCTGAGCCTGAGCGTGCAAGCGAGAGCGCGTTATAAGCGATAGAGAGGCACGATCGGCCCAAGCGTCAGCTTGTACGCATTTCTCTCTCTTCTCGCGTGACGTCAGAGAGGTCATCAATGTTTCTTTATGACGTTATCACGTAAAACTATCGTCCGTAAACCGACTTTACAGACAACCAATTTTTTTTTTTATGTCTTTCAGGGGTGCTGCTGTGGGAGCAGCTAAGTCTTATTATCTAACACATCCCTATACAGGATATGGTCATGGGAGTGTTAATTTCAGTGCAGGAGCAACTGGAGGATCAGTTCAAGGCTATGCCCAAGTTAACTAAGTATTTTTTATAATGTAGGTACTAAAATAATAAATAAAATATGAATTGTTCACTAGGTTGAATTTGAAATTTAAAGTGTTTCGAGTGTAAAAATTTATTTTTAATGTATTTTTTCTATGAAAAAGTTTCTTAAGAGCCGGCTCAAACATGCAACTTTTTGTATCGAAAATATCCGATCTAGCTAATTGCAATTTGCATCACGATTACGCCATAGGCGTAGCAACGATTTTATACTAGGGGATGCCAAATTTTCAACTACCTACCAATACCAGCTGCCACTTATACATAATTTGAAAACTGTTCATAGAAGCGAAAATGATCAATACGACTTTTGGAGAAATTTCACGACAAAGAAAATATGTAGATTTATTTTGTTATTTGTATGTGAACAATTAATATTCTAGAGTGGGCCAATGGATTACTCAGCTCCTCAAATGTGTGTAATGTGATTTTGACAGTCGTGCGTTCGTAGTACATCGACGAATAATATCGCACAATCGCGATACAAAAAGTAGCACGTATAACCTGTTCAATTAGGACTTGGTTTTTAATTTTATTTAAGTTTACTACAAATGAATCTTTTCAAAAAAATTGTTTTATTTGGATGATACAATTAACTGTAAAATTTAATTATCCTGTAGTTATCCAGAAATCGGTTAATAAAATAATTTTCTATAATTTGTTTCTGATTTACTTTTATTAAATATACTGTACTGTACAGAAATGATAGACAATTAATAACAATGATAATTAAATATTGTCATAATAAAACTGTAAAAAATCAAACACATTAATAATATTATGCACGCTTTTACAGTGTATACTGTCGAGTGTCGACTGTAGACCAAGAGCGTAGATATATTTTTTTCTGGGGGGGACTAAAGCAAAAAAATCAACATCAAGTCTTATGAATATCACACAAGAATCCTAACAAATATAAGCAAAATATTAATTCCCAAACTAACTTTACTAATTCTTTTTCAAAAAATATTTCTAAATTCTATTTTTTAGCCAGGTATTCGTATTATTTTCAGTTTTATTGACGTGATAACGTCTTATAAATTAATGAAACACCGGCTGCATGCACGAAAAAGTGTAACGTTCCAAAATGTGTCACGTTCCGAAATGTGTCACGTTCCGCCTGACAGCTACTAAAATTTAGGTTATGTATTATTAAATATGATATTCGAGCGGAATACGTTTTTTTTTATTATTATGATTCTGGGATGGGGGTAATTACCCCCTTTACCCCCCATATCTACGCCCTTGCTGTAGATCGTATTGACGTCATAAACCCGAGCTTCAACCTGAACAGGGTTCCATAAAAAAAATATTATGTAAAAAGTGTTTCTCACTCATGCGCCGATACGATCTGGATTAATAATTTTAGAATTACAATTTCAACAAAATATGACTAGTTATAAAATACCTTAATATTATTTTAGCAGCTGATGTTGAAATAGCATTTCAAAGAATATATATCGTCAGTCTATAAAAAATGTTTGAAAATATTCTAACACAACGTTTTGCGCCTACTACAGAAAATAAAAGTAATCTTAGGTATAATACTTTCTATTCTCCATAAAATATTTCTACTAGTATAATACTCGCCACGGATCTAAAAGGTTCGGAAGTTAGTCACAAACAGCGTCGCAAAGGCACATTTTAGAGCCGTTGAGACCCCCACCACCTCCCAGCTACCTGCACGGAACGTGCGCTCGTCGGTGATTGGCCGTGATCGTCACTTGTCTCTTTCCTGTTTGAAAGTACAGTCGAGTACGCTATTGTCAAGTTGTTATTGTTATTTTAGTTTTGTTGAGTTGCGAGTTTGTAGTTTCTCAACAGACTGTACAAGCGCAAGCCCGCATTCGCATCTAACTTCCGCGCCTTTTAGATTCGTGGCGCGTATTATAACTGGACTGTATAATTCAGTGGCGTGCCGTCGGAGAAAAATTTCTCCACGCTCGTATTTTAAGCAGTGTCGTAACTAAGGCGGTGCCCAGACATAGGGCGCAGAAATCACTACACCAGGACCAAGTTTAAAGATTAGAAAATTTTTTCGCACCGGGCACATAAAATGCTAGTTACGGCACTGACTTTAAGAGATACAAAAATTATATAAAAATTTAACGGTGTAATAAAAAATATTAATATAATTGTAGATAAAATCACAGCACAGATACATAGCCACAAAAAGTACCACGTAATTACATAGTTACTACTATTTTATGGTAAAGAAGGGTTCCGATAATGCGGCTACGCCACTGATTGAACAATAATTATAGATATTACTGTTCGTTGCTATTAGTTGATGATGTTGAAAAAAATTTCGTACGTCTAGGTTTTGGTATTGGATTTGGTGAATGAATATCAACTTCCCCGCTACTGATAGAAGTAGGGCTTCCATTTACTTCTCCTTTATACGTTTTCTTTTTTGTTTCTTCAAAACCATTTTGCTGTTCCGCTTCCAGTTTGGCAATTCTGTTTTTGACACTAGCCGTAACAGTATTATTGTTATTGCTGTCATCTTTTGTTTCCATTTCTTTACTAACGTTTACTTCTACATCTGCTGCTTGTTCGATATGTATATTTTCTTCAGCTTCTTTGCTATCCTGGTATCTATTTTGATCATTATTTTCAATTACTTTGCTTGCCAAATCTTCTGTATCCTCACTTTCTGTTTTAACTGGCACTTCTACTGCCTTTTCCGTTTCGTCAAGACTTTCGTCTATTTTCAATTCTACCTTTTCTGTTCCTTCAATAATAATTTGATCGCTTCTACTTTGTTCATTATCACTTTCGACTTTTGTGTTTGTGTCGTTTTTAACGCAATTATGTGTTTTCGTATCATTATCTTCTTTATCAATTTCAGAAACAACAATATTCAAATCCGATGGTGTGTCCTTTTCTTTTTCATCAGAATTTATTTCATATAGTTCGTTGGAGACCCATTGAACTTCGTCACTGCTTTTATCTATAGTCGTAGAGCTTCCAGCATTCTCATCTTCCAATGATAAGACAGTTTTATTCGTATCTGAAGTCGTATTTAATTCGATACCACTATCATGTGATTGTTCATTTTGATTTGAAGCGACTGATTTCTCATCTTCATCTATTCGAAGCTCTGTTGCAAAAACTGGATCTGATGCGTTTAAAATTTCCTTTGGAGTGTCTGTTTTTATAGGCTCTGAATTACTCACCTGCCAATTCAAAATAAGAATTTAAACTTTGAAGATCATTTGTTAATAACAACAATTTAAAAAAATACAGAGTTTAAGTCAGTTATAAAAGGTACTTTTCAAGTGTTTCAAAGAGATTTCGTGACAGTCAAAGGGAACCAATAGACAATAACGCAGAGCCGACTAACGAGTTACAATACAGGTGGTTATAAATATATCGTAAAAACAATTGATGGTGCGAAAACAATCGATGCATTGAACTGTCACGATAATAACGTAGTTTTTATTTTCATATTGGTAGACGACAGGGCTGTTCGTTTTTATTACGAAGTTGGTTATCAAAGCGCCCCGCAAATTTCGTATTCATTTTAATATTTGCGTTTGTGGCTTTTCATTCCATTTCATAGCTTTAACTTGCCAATTATCGCAAATCTAGTACATTTCTAAAGAATGTTGGATATTTTAAGGGAGCCCAACGTTTTCAACATATTACAAATTAAATTCTTCAAAATAAATCAAAAATTATCAATAATTTTTTGCAACGTTTTTTAAAATACTACAAGTGAAGGAAGAATTCTACTTAATATTGTATTTAGCAAATAAAACTACAAATTTTATACTTTCTATTATTATATACAAATTTTTCGTACTTCATCATCATAAATTCGTCAGCTGGTTCTGCACTACCCTGTATAACTACAATACTATATACATCAATAATTATTTTGTTTACTTGCTTTACGCATAATTAATTATACCTAAATTATTTTCCACGTTTGTGAACATTACGTAACACATACCTCTTATACGATGCGAAAATACAAAACTAAAAAAACTTAAGCAAACAAAGATTAGATAGTAGTAATTGAGTACTCCTTAAAAACAAATAAAGGCGTGTTGCAAAACGTCGCGTCGGTATTGAAACAATTTTATAACCAATTAAATTACCTTCTCAGCAACGATTAAACAAATCAATTGAAAAGAAACCAATAAAATAAAATTAAATTAGAATTGATTCTTACCACTGAAGGAGGCAATGGAGCTCTTCTTTTCTTTCTAGGATATGTTCCCATTTTATTATTAAAACTTGACGACTTTTTAACATTTGGCAAAGTATTTTGATTGTAAGTTGGTGTTACAACGTCGTCATCGTCATCATGATCAAATGGATTTGTAGATTCAGAAGTCCTCCTAGAGTCTCGAAACGGTCCTCTTGTAAGACCCGGCAATGCGAAAGGCGTAGAACTCCTATGATCATGATTATTGTTAGTAACTTTATTCGGAGTGCTAGTCACTGAAGGATCAAATCTATTCTTCGATCGGATTGTTACTGGTGACGAATTTTCACTTGTCGATTCAAATCGTGAACGTGGTAATGGCGTTACTGATCCTTGGTACACGTAACGATTTGTGGAAAATGGCACATCTAATGTGGATCTTTCAGTCTTTATTTGTTGTGCGCGTTCAACTAAAGTCAAAACCATAAGTTAATAGTTTATATTAATTAATTTTATCAACTTCTGTTGGGTACCTTCATTTCTTCGAAGTACTGGAGGACTTTTATTTTCTTCTTCTCCTGAAGACGAACTACCCTTTTTCCGGCGGGCCATTGATCTGAATGCTCTAGAAAATCAATAATAGGAATTTTAATAAAACGCGACTGTGTCAGAAATTGCTCCTTAAATGATTAATCAACGCAAGGAAAAAAAACGAAAACAATGTCGCTTAGTTATATCACAAAAAAACAAATAACAAGAGTTCAAATTTTTGTAATAAATGCGGCCAATCGTTACTTTATATTTCTGTATTTTTTCTTGTCCTCTAAAAACATATTTTTTAATAAATACTTTAATTTCCATTTATAAAGATAATACGATTTTTATTAACAATTTGAAACAAACATCGCCTGTGTTTAGCTACAATCAACGGGAAGCAAGATTAAAAAAATGGTACTAGTTTCATTCATCTTTATTGGCATACTGTTCATTTATAAATTATTTAATTGGGTACAAGAACACATAATTCCATGTTTTACTAATGAAGTACGCACAAGCGTGCATAGGATTTTTTATTTATGGGTGCCAGGGATAATAATTATAATATAATCGTGATAATAACAATAATAGAGTATTAAAAGATCCGACATTTTGGTAAAGAAATATTTTTCAGTTCTCCAGTTCATCTCATTTGCACGGGCACCCACGGCTACCACCGGCGTACGCCTATGGATAGTTACCGTTATTATCATATACTTTTATTCTATACTGAGCATAGGAATAAAATCGCAATCGAACCATTATGGTGCACACATATATTTCTGTCTTTTTTACGCCGTAAGCACTGGCGTACTCAGGAGGGTAAAACAAGCACGGGGGACCCGGCTTAAGAAATTTCTAATTTGCTCCCTCCTGGGCCAAAAGCTGGGTACGTCCATGTTAACGTCATAGAAAAAGACAAAGTTTTTGAAACAGATATACTTTATTCAGATTGAATGCAAGTATATTAACCAATCATATAATCGGAGAAATCAGGGAATTACATCGAAGAAAGAGACGCAGATATATTTTCGATACGCTTTGTTGCCTTCGCTCACCGCACATTGAGTAGATAGACAATGATTCATATTGTAAATTATTGAATATATGGTTATTATAAACAATAATTATGTTTTACAAATTCCGTAAAAGCATGTAAATTTTGATGATTATAATATTGCGGTAGAATATTTCATCAACTAGCGAGTAATAACATTAATATAATAAATAATTAAAAAAAATATTTATTATCGTTATTTATTAAATTATATATCTTTATATATAAAAATTACGTGTCACATGTTTGTCCGCGATGAACTCCTAAACTACTGAACCGATTTTAAATTTGATTTGCACACCGTGTGCAATTCGCCCCAACTTGAAAGATAGGATAGCTTACATTTCAATTTATAGTCGCAATATTATTTTATTGCAAATTATTTGTCTATTCCTTGTCAGTCATAATACAACCATATAAGATGGCCATACCTGTTGACTGGATTGAGTGAATATTCAATAGATGGCGCAACGAACTTAACAACCATATAAGATGGCGATACCTGTTGACTGGATTGAGTGAATATTCAATAGATGGCGCAACGAACTTAACAACCATATAAGATGGCGATACCTGTTGACTGGATTGAGTGAATATTCAATAGATGGCGCAACGAACTTAACAACCATATGCCGGAGTGCTCGGCACGACGGCGCAGCCGGAGTGCTCGAAATAGAGCAAGTGTTTTAAAGACCAGTTATCCACGAATACTTTACGCTATTTTTTTTCGAGCACGACGGCGCAGCCGGAGTGCTCGACATACACACATATACGCCCATGTATATTTTAAAATAGCTAGCAATTAATAAAATAGATAGATAGATAGATAGATGTTCCAATTAAATTGTTTTATTATTTCACTTTATACGTAGCGAAGCACGTACAGGGCCGCTAGTTTATTATATGTATGTTTCAAATGTTTAAAAGCACTGCTTGCCTTTAGTAATCTGCATGAATTAATGTGCATTTATTTTTGTGGTTACAGTCCAAGAATTCGTGGTCAAAATTACAAGTTTTTTGTGAAGGTTAATATTTTGAGATTAACTAGTGTTTAGGGTTGTAAATAAATAAGTCAGCGGTTGGGACACATGGCGTCGAGGCGCTTCAAGAGATGTTAAAAAAAAATGGTGATTTGTAAAAGCTAAAATTTGGTTAAAGTTAGAGTTGATTTTGAAAAAACCGACCTAGTCAGCATCCGATAGAAGTTTCAAACTTCTAGCGACGTCAGATGTTCTACTATTACATCCTAAATACTACAAGCCTTGAAATAGGTATTAGCTGTTAAAAAAAGACGGGTTGCACTCCGGGAGTGCCGGCAGAAGTGAAAACTTGATTCATTTAGGGCATGTCTATGTTAAACGACCAAAGCGCAGAAAAGTTTGAACTAATAACTTCCAAGAAATTCCGTCTGATGTCGCCAAAACACAACTTATAGTGTAGTTAAAAACCATTCGATTGCATAGACAAGTCCCAAAAAAATATATACCTTGCACATTAATACAATGGATTTCATTTAGGGCATGTCACAAAAGTTTTCGTCTTACGAATTTTCGATCAGGTCACGTGTCCCTGACGCAAATATATGCCCTGACGCGAGTTTAACATTTTTTACCCATTACAAAAAAAGTGTACAACGCCGCTAAAGAAGTTTTCACTTCAAAAATCTTTGAATTTTTGACCACGAGCTCTTTGATTGTTTTGACAAAATGAAAACACTGTTGTTTTGCCAAAACATTTTGTCAACAATCTAAACCAGGGCTGTACGCAAAGATTTATTTCATCAAAATATGCTAGGAGATAATATTTTGTCTTATTAATCCACTACAGGATTGAATTGAGTATATTTTCTTTAAACTGTCGTGAATTTACGGTCGAAAGTCGATAAACAAAAGAGGACACGTGGGTAGATTTACGAATTATTAGTAAGTAGATTAGTAGGCAATACTCGATGACAATTTAAGATGGTGGGGTATAACTAGTACCTGACGACATATTATGCTATACCTATTCTAATATACATAACAAATCACTTAATATTTATTTTTAGAAATTATGCTGTATGACCTTTATATCACTGTCCTTTGTATGCAATATTTCTATCTGTATGTACGGAAGTTCAAACGGCGGTCTAGTCTATCTTTTATTATGCCAGTGACCACAAAACAACAAATTTTTAAAGTGAAACTTTTATTCTATCGCCCCGAATTTTTCTGGGCGTCTGTTGCATGTCGCATTACAGGCGGCCGCGGAGTAGGAGTAAAGTGAAAGGCGCTCGGTAGAGCAGCGAAGGCCAATATGGCGGCGCCCATGGTTAGCATCAGCTGACCGTGTAGTATGTATAACACATAGTCAGTCTGTCATGCGGGCAAGTGCTGTACAGTGTTTACATGTTTTTATTTGTGTATTCATGTGAATATTGTTGTTTATAATTAATCGTGATGGATAAGTGTCTACAATCCAATAAAAGTTTCACTTGCGTCGTGGTTTCTTAAAACCACACAACTGTTTTTTATTTAGCTATTCTTTTGAAAATAATAAATATTTAAGTAAAATTATAATAGAATATTTTTCCAGTTGTATCACTTAAAATATTTGCTACCGCATGGATAACTCGATGATACATCAGCTATCACAACGATATAAGTAATTAACTATCTAACAAAAATTATCTTCCATGAAACACTTGTTTTGTGATAATAAAACTGCACATTACTTCAAAAAACATTCATTGAAAATTAATCAATTTAAATACCGCATTTTCTGTTAGCATGTTATCTTTAATTGAGCGGTTTTAATAGTCTCTGAGAAAAAAATAGTCAAGCACGAACATACTTCATGCGGCGAGGATCCGTACATCATTCGCTATACAGTTTCGATTTAATCTCGACATTCGACAAGCTTCTATATTTTTCAAATTTTTAGATCTAATACTTTCCGAGTAAGAGGGGGGAGACATACATACTCTTTTTGAAACTGAGTGCAAAGTCGACGTTCTGGAAGCGAAACTACTCGCGGACACAAGCTAAAAATAAAATTTAAACAAAATCTTAAATACTACATGTCATTAAAATATGTACAGTCGACCTAACGCCAAAATTAAAATACAGACATTTAAATCTATACTAATATATAAAGCTGAAGAGTTTGTTTGTTTGTTTGAACGCGCTAATCTCAGGAACTACTGGTTCAAATTGAAAAAAAATTTTTTTGTTGGATAGCCCATTTATCGAGGAAGGCTATAGGCTATATAAAATCAGGCTACGACCATTAGGAGCGGAGCAGTAATGAAAAATGTTCCAAATGTATCTAAAAAATAAGCTTCTATTCAGGTGAAATGCACTAACTAAGTATACTCATATTAGCGATGTAAGCATACAACGCCGACTAGCGCAATCGGTAGAGCACAAGACTGTCAATACTAGGGTCGTGGGTTCGAGCCCTATTTTGGGCGAATGAATTTTTATTTTTTTTTTATTTTCTACATTGCTTTCTTCTAAGGCTTACATTAAAATTTATTTTAATTTTATTTAATTAATTTAAAAAAAAATTATTAGTTAAAAAAAGTATAAATACTGCTTTTTATCGACAAAAAATTTTGAACGGTAACTGCGATCATCATGAAATTTGGACACAACATTCATCTCGGTAAACTAATATGAATGTGTGTACTCATGTTCCTCCCTTCCCCATTCGTTCTTTTACACCCGGGTGAAACCGGACGGGACCGCTAGTAGTTGAATATATCTAAAAGATCAAGGCTATCATTTTTTGGTCAACGAACTCTCAGTTATCTACCTATATAAAAATAATTTATAATTAAATAATGAATATAAAGCAAGAAGGTAAGTACGTTAATTTTTGTTATTATTTCTATTATCAAAACAGTTTCATTACAATTTGATGATTCTAATTGGCACCCACACTTATGTAGAGTAAAAATTGAAATGAATTTCAGGATGTTTAGACCTACTCAACTATGTTTGAAGGTTAAATTACCATAATGTCTTATTAAAACAAAAATGTATCAAATTTCGTTTGTTGCAACAACACGAACAAAAGTAATCAAGTATTTAAATTTTAAATTGAAAGAAAAGCACAAATGGGACAAATATGTAGCCCAAATACGTTATCAGATAGGGAGTCAAAGACGTAGATATTTGGGCCACACGGGGTAATTACTCCCACCCCAGGATTCATCAGGAACGCAGACACCCAGCCACAACAAACGAAAGAAAGATCTTTTTGTTGCGGAAATGAAAGGGGGCCTTATTTTTTTTTTTTTGATCACCAAATGTGTACACGGCAAAACTGATCAAGTTAGGTTGCTAAAAAAAATTCATTCGTATTAATAAAACTTGAAAAATGTTAATTTTTTTGGTTTAACTCCTCAGAAAAAAATATCTATGCCCTTGTAGGGAGCCGTGGGGCTGAAGACTGTCTCCCTCAAATGTACAAGTATCTCAACAAATCTCGAGAAAGGGCCCACACAAAAATACTTTGGCTACGTCACTGGCCACAGTTCATTTTGTTTTAAACAATAACTAAGCGCCCTTTTTATGTAAATGTTTCTCAAATAGGGTGTAGAGGGAGGTATCTGAATTTCAAAACTGCCAATTATTTTGCAGTTTACTAGGCGTACGCTTATACGCCGACAATAACAGGTGGGATAGTAAGCAATCAAAATAAAGCTGACCTTAACCCAGACAAATGAAATTACTAAAAATAAAAGTGTTCAGCGTATAGTAAAAGATCAATAGTGCCTATACTAGCAACCAACGTATATATGTAGTACTAATGACGTCTTTAACGCCGCCACAGAAATAGTCAATAAAATACTAAATATATTGTTACCACTGGGACGCACTACTACACTCAACACTGTCCATTCCAGTATCATTCAATTCCAGTAGAGCTTTAATACGAGTGCTACAGGTTTTCACAAAATCAGTTCATCATATCATATCAAAGTGAAACATAATACAGAAGTCCAATGGGCAGGAATCATAACAATCACTGCCGTAATTAGGGCAGTGTCAGCGGCCCAGAAATGACCAGATCAGGACCAAGTTTTAAGATTAGAACATTTTTCAAGGGCGCAGTTCGCACCGGGCGCATAAAATGCTAGTTACGGCACTGATAACAATCCTTATTGACGTGATAACGTCTTATAAATTGATGAAACACCAGCTGCACGCACGAAAAAGTGTAACGTTCCTAACGTTCCGCCTGACCCTGTGCGTGCAAGCGAGAGCGCAGTATAAGCGATAGAGAAGCACGATCGGCCCATGTTTGACAGCTACTAAAATTTAGGTTATGTATTATTAAATATGATATTCTAGCGGAATACGTTATCACGTAAAACTATCGTCCGTAAACCGACTTTACAGACAACCAATTTTTTCATTTTCATAATGGACAATCCTATATATAGGTACTACAGTGCTTGTTTAGATCTTCGAGATCTAGTAACATTGATTAATTATCGACGTAAACCAAATTAGATATTCAATCAAATCAATTGCATTCCTTGCAGTGCTCTAGTTGACAAATATAGAAGCCGTTAATCACGTTTATTTATTTAATGCCCGTATGCTATGCAAATTGAATTAGTATCCTTGTGGCGTTCTCATAATCGCAAGTCGCGCAATTCATAGGCTACGAATAATAATAATTGTTAATAACGCTTTCATTATTTGAATTATGTTTTTAAATTTCCGACTCAAATATCCACTTTTTTGTTATCAGTCATACCTTCTGTTTTGAATAATAAAACAAACCCTCTTGTGGAAATCAAAAACGAAAAAATATAATCTAATTAGACGTCAAATAAAGATTCGAAAAAAAATTGCAAGGGGCTGCGTTAAACAAGATATGGCTGCTTTATTACTGTGAATCAGTTCATTTTATAGGCCCCACTCACGATCAAACTTCATGCCACAGTTCAGTGTTCAGTGAAGTTGGACAGATTAATCGAAAGACTGACTGGCACCACACACAGTTCATGCAAACTGCTCAGTTTTTTAAATTTTTTGTGTTCAATTTGGTTCAGTTGTTGGCATACACTCGTCGAGTATAGATACATAAGATATATTATATTATATACACAATATAATATTATACTATAGAGTATAGTTCATTAATAAGAACTAAATGAGTAATTTAAATGGTGAGGATTGGCTGTTCAGAGCTATGGGATTGTATTTAAAACAGAGAAATAAGAAAAAAAAGGAAGAATATGGGTGAAAAATTGGTTAGAAATGCGTGATTCAAGAAGTCATGTTTATTTGATTAATGAATTACAACTTGAGCCGCTTGATTGCAATAATTATTTACAAATGAATGAATTAACTTACAATTATTTACTGGAATTAGTTACCCTATTTATTAAGAACCAGGACACAAATATGTGAAAATCTATTTCTGCACAAGAAAGGCAGCAACATTGAGATTTTTGGCTTCTGGTTGTACAAAACACAGAACTCCAAAAACTGAACTGAAAAACACCCACACACACAACAGTTTACTTGAACACTGAACACTGAAGTCGTTCAAAAATCAATATGCATTTGATGAGTTCATGCTTGACTTCAGTGTTGGTTTCAGTGTTTATTTGTCCCACACACTATCATGCTTCACTGAACTATAAGTTTGAACACTGAACTGTTGCATGAAGTGTGATCGTGAGTGGGGCCTATAATAGGCCCCACTCACGATCACACTTCATGCAACAGTTCAGTGTTCAAACTTATAGTTCAGTGAAGCATGATAGTGTGTGGGACAAATAAACACTGAAACCAACACTGAAGTCAAGCATGAACTCATCAAATGCATATTGATTTTTGAACGACTTCAGTGTTCAGTGTTCAAGTAAACTGTTGTGTGTGTGGGTGTTTTTCAGTTCAGTTTTTGGAGTTCTGTGTTTTGTACAACCAGAAGCCAAAAATCTCAATGTTGCTGCCTTTCTTGTGCAGAAATAGATTTTCACATATTTGTGTCCTGGTTCTTAATAAATAGGGTAACTAATTCCAGTAAATAATTGTAAGTTAATTCATTCATTCGTAAATAATTATTGCAATCAAGCGGCTCAAGATGTAATTCATTAATCAAATAAACATGACTTCTTGAATCACGCATTTCTAACCAATTTTTCACCCATATTCTTCTTTTTTTTTCTTATTTCTCTGTTTTAAATACAATCCCATAGCTCTAAACAGCCAATCCTCACCATTTAAATTACTCATTTAGTTCTTATTAATGAACTATACTCTATAGTATAATATTATAGTGTGTATATAATATAATATATCTTATGTATCTATACTCGACGAGTGTATGCCAACAACTGAACCAAACTGAACACAAAAAATTTAAAAAACTGAGCAGTTTGCATGAACTGTGTGTGGTGCCAGTCAGTCTTTCGATTAATCTGTCCAACTTCACTGAACACTGAACTCTGGCATGAAGTTTGATCGTGAGTGGGGCCTTTACGGGAGCGTTCAAGTATTACGTAACGCATTTTTTGTAGATTTTAGACCCTCCCTCCCCCCATCTAACGCATAGTAACGTTTTTCTGTACCCCTCCTCCCTAAATGTTACGTAACTTCTAAGTGACCATTTTTACCTAAAAAGTTTTTGCAGTGAAGGAACACTGACAATGAAAAAAACAAAATAAAAATCACGTACAATAGAATTGAGGAATTCCCCGTAAAACATAAACGAAAAGGGTTGCCAACTTGGGACATTTTAATTTCCTAGTTTTTTATAAAAATAAATTACGTAGCGCGTTGTTCCAATACCCCCTCCCTCCCCTGTAACGCACCGTAACGTTTTACAAGACACCCCCGCCCCCCAAATTCCGTTACGTAATACTTGAACATTCCCTTAGGTGCTAAGTGACAAAAATGATTGCTAAGCGTATCGGCTAGCACTTTTAGAAATACTGATTACTTCGTTATCAAATTATGAATAAAATTATCAAACAGATAAATTGTGAACTTACATCAAGTAGCATCGTATTGAAGTATTGAACACGTCATTATTATTATGTTTCAAATTTGTAAAAAGACGGAGAGGTAAATATTTTAAGAAAAAATGTATATGAAATGTAGCTAACAATAATATTCTAAGTAGACAATATTTATTCAGCTATATGATTTCTATTGTTACAATTTTTTAAGTTATGAACATGGATGATTATTGAATTAAGTTATTAATTAATTATTAATTAGAAATGCTACTGACAATATTAACTCGACTATTGTTTTTAAAGGAAAAATAAATTCCTGACTTTTACAAACTGTACTGAATATTATTATTATTATTAGTTATTACATTCCTTGAAACATGAGTACCTTAGTACATGTTCGGAAAAATAATTTCGAATAAATAAATGTACCTGTACTTTTACATAAAAATAAAAGCAATTATTAATATTTAGGGCATTATTTATTTTGTCCTTTAATTTTATTCATAAACTCATTTGACAATGACTCATCTCTTACATCAGTATTTAGGAATTTATTTCGGATAAGTTAATGCGACAAGTTTAATTATATTTTTAATATAATTGCTATAATATTATGTTCAAATACGCATTTAAAGGAGTTATTTTTCTGTATGCATGCATAAAACTCGATGATCTTCAGCTCATTATCAAAATTGCATTTTAACGAAGGTACACCATGATTACAAAAGGGAAATTCGCAAATAGTAAATTCTGTATTCATGAAAACGAAAGTTAGTAAATTAAGTAATTACACTTTTTTTAATTTGTGGTGCATAGTTTGATAAATATTTACAAAAAAGACTCCTTATCTAATGATTTGCAAATATTTGAGGTTTCAAATGAAACACGAATTTGAAAATCATAAAAGTTAAGGACCCTCGACAAAATGATTCTGCGCAATAAGTATTTTTTCGAAAAAAAAAATAAATTCGAAGTACAACGATCAAAATACGATTGTATAATAAAAAAAAATATGTTATACGTACATATTATTTCTCAAGTCTTTAAATCCTTGGCTGAAACTGTTGGACCGAACTTTTTTCTTGGTATTTTTCCAAAATCTTAAGAAATTATGATTGTCTTCTTCATGAAACGGATTTAAATGTTCTGGATAATCGTCAACTCCACGTGTACCGGGCATTTTTAAGAAGAAAATAAATTAAACAATCACTTTCAAGCCACTAGACACTTCTACAAAACTACCTCCTGCAAGGTTTCGTGCGCAATGCGAAAAAGTCTATCGTTAAACGCCGTTTCAAAGTCACATGTAAAACTGTAAGGAATGTGGCACAAAACTGTTCGTCACATCACATATGTTTCCGTGATGTATATCGTATAAATTACTAACGATGTACAGTCCGGCTTCGCCCGAACGCACTTGCTCTTTCATTCGAATGAATCATGAATCATCGTACCAGAGACAATACATCAGGCTTCACTCGTTCACACGTCCGCAAACAAACGAAAAAAACTGTTTTGTTTTTTGAAGTGAAAACTTCTTTAGCGGCGTTGTACACTTTTTTTGTAATGGGTAAAAAATGTTAAACTCGCGTCAGATCGAAAATTCGTAAGACCTGATCGAAAATGCGTAAGACAAAATTCGTAAGACGAAAACTTTTTTGTTTTTTTTGCTTAGCTATTTTAAAATAAATACAACGTGTAATCACATATTTTAATGGAGTAAGCAATTGTCTTTCAAATGCAAGAAACAGTTTTTTGATTTAATGAATATATTTTGACAAAATCAAATGTTTGTAAAAACGAATCTCACTAGTAGTGGATTTCTGAGTAACGCTAAGTATATATACGAGTTGTTGAGGCGGCGACCGTACTTGCTTCGGCAGTACATATACTAAAATTGGAACGATACAGAGAAAATTCAAGTTTTCACTTTTGCCGGCACTCCCGGAGTGCAACCCGTCTTTTTTTTGCTCTCCAATCGGGCGCACGACAAAATTTCTTAAGTTAGATTGTTAATAAAAAGGTAAGGTCATTCGCGGTTAATAAATCTTTAAAAAAATATTGATTTTTTCAGACGCGGTTTCGTAGCCGACAAAAGTAAAACACCGCTCTTGTATCTGTGGCCTCCTAAGGTATGTAAAAGTTAAACATGATTGTTAACCAGTCTTAACAGATCTTTACGTCACGAGTGTACACATTTCATGATTCTATTATTACTTAAGTTATGTTAAAGTGATCAATTCACTTTCGTTTTGATTAGAATGCGACGGTACTAACCATTTTATTTTTATTAAATTATTGGTAATGCGTACCCCTTTTCCAGTTATGCAACTAGCAATAAATACTATCCACCGGTAATTAGAAATAATTTGAATTTTTTAACTGAAATTGCAATTTTAAAATAATTAATATTTAACAGCACAAATTCCTAACAGTAAATTAAGATCTTACGAAAATAATATAACGAAAATTAATTATAAAATTTATCGCGTTTATATTGGTTTAAATAATATGCCTTACAAAGAATATATTATGCACTCCGGTTTTGGATAAAATATGACAAATATGCAGGGTTATTAATTATATCGTCTTAAATTACAGACGCAGTTTAATTGTTAAACATAATTAGTAGCACTTCTAATGCCTACTGTTTACGTTTAAATTAATTTTTGACCCTAAAATACATTCGTATTGATGGCATACGATTTTTCTGTGTATGACCCATAAGGACAAGGTTTATTAAAACTATTAGTAACAATGATCGACTTAATGAAGTGTGGTATGTGGTTTGAACGGACCGGACAGTATATAAATTTTAAATCGCGTTCTTGGGAAGGCCGCCTTTTAAACCATTTCTCAGCATACAATTGAACTGTTATTATTAATTTTTTTTTGGGACAGCGGAGAATGAAATATAAAGATTGAGAGAGATGCCCCACCAGTCATTATTATCAGATAAGAAATTCACGCGAATCAAAAACGTTTTAGTTTATTTGCACTGCCGCTGTATGCACTTGGCTGGCAGCGTAAATCATTCTTTTATTCAAGTAATAATTGACAATGGCCGGAATACTAACTAAACGGTCTTCACATCCGCTTCTTTACGAATTTGCATGATAAAGCGTTTGCAAGTTAATAATCGGTTTTGCATAATCAAAGACAAAATGGTCACATTTTAAATTTATTCTTCATGAAATAGCTATTTATAGAATATTTCAGTTATAATGACGAACGACTAATATTTTAGCTAATTTTTCTGTGCAAGACGATATCTCATCTACACTTAAAACGTGTTTTTTACTCCATAATATTAAAAAAAATGTGAGCCGCCGTGGAACACCCGGCAGATATAAATGTATTAATACATTTTTTTATTTGAACGAGGTAACGTCCTCCCATAAAAGTGTCGCGCCAATTGAACGGTTTTACTCCCAACAAAACGCGCTATTCACATCAAAAATAATTTTGAAGTTTCGAAAAAGGCTTGTATTTCGAAATCTGCTCATATCACAAACGTGATTGGGGGGTGTAAACAACATCAGGCAAATATGGTAAAATAAACATGATCAAGTTTTTTTTTTTAGTTGGGGCCATGAGACTTGTAGCAGTCATTGCATATAACGTGCCGCTAAATTGCATAACGTACAGATACTGAGGCTAGCAGAAAACGGTTGAACGTGATAGGGTTAAGGTTGGATTTTGTAACTTCCTGGAGACTATAAAAGGAATTTTTGTGAATTGAAAAGGGTTCATTATCTACATGTAATAAAAAAAACTTTATTTTAAATACCAGTAACAAAATTAAACCCACCTAAAAACAAACTTAACAAATTATTATTGGAACGATGTCTTACATAAACCATGCAAGTATTTTTCTACAGACGATTATTTAATTCAGTACAAGACATTTTAACCTAAATATTGAAATTAAAGTAACACAATCAATAACTTAGCTTTCAAACAAATTGAAGAGAGGAATGACTAAAATGATCATTCATTAACGATCATAAATAATAAAGATTATATAAAAAATTATAACATCTTTTTTTCTTAAATGCCAAAGTATGTTGAGTCATAATAATATGAGCAAAGATAGACATTCTATGGCATCAAATAAAAAAATATCATGATTTGAGAGAGAAAATATTTTAACTTAAAAATAAAAAAAATCAGAAATTACCCGCCCACAATTCGGAAAAAATTTGTAATATTTAAAGTATAAGTGGCAAGATGGCTTTTCTTCCACGGGGGTAGTTGGAAAATTCTTTCTTGTATGCTCGATGTTTTCCAAGAGCCCAAACGGCCATTTGATATAATCCAGCGAGAGCGAACAAACCGACTAAGAAAAGAATTTAAATATTACAACATTTAAAAAAAAAAACTAAAATCAGCAGAAAAAAGTTATTACCTGGCAAGCATTGGGTCATCACTGTAAAGGCAGCCCAAGAACCAAATTCATACGTGTAATTCGGGCACGATACAAAATTAAATAACTTGGTTAGAGGATTCGATGTCGCAACGGGAATTTTACGAACTGTTGAGCCAGCAGGGCGTAAATTTCGCAGTGCTATATGAATACTCAAATTTCCCAGCTCGCAAACCTTGAAACATATTTAAATTATAAAATATATAAGCGGTGCTTTTTTTGATTTTAAAAGAGCAGTTAGTCTATTTACCAGGAACGCTATGAATCCCGCGTAAACTTGAATTTCGTTAGGAGATGTATATAATGGATGATTTACGTGATAAGCTACGTACATCGCAAATAACCAGTAATACGAGCAATTTTTGAATAAATTTCGCATCGGCATTGTCGCGTGAGAAAAACGGTGTACAAAAAGTGTTTCTAATAATCGCTTTGCATAATGTAATGACCAAGCAAATGCGGCAATACTGAAAAATACATGAAATAAACATATATTATACAATAATAAAAATGATTTTGGTACACTTTCATGAGACGTACTTTGTAGCCAAAGATATTGGCGTTTCAGTTCCACTTCTACCATAGAAAATCCATGGGCGTGAATATAACCACAGATAAACAACTAACGGACCAGCATATTCGACCAAAAATACAGTTTTCCATCCAATTTGAGGTCCTAAATCTTTTAAATATAGTTTTCCATTGCTTGAAAGGTTCAGAGAATCAACTTTTGTTTCATCTTTAAGACTCTTTCCTCGAGGCTCCACTCGAAGAGATTGCCGTTCGATCGGATAGTTTTTGTTATTATTGGCAATTTGTTTCTTGACATCTTTTATTGTACTTGAATGTGATATTTTTGCAAGATGTGTGATAGTTTTGGAATTTTTTGCATCAACAACTTCAATCTGAAAATATTATGAATTAATGCATACAGAATGGAATTCCAGGTAATTACGTAATCTATAACATACTCAAAAGCTAGAATTATTAAATATTTGGTGTTATACATTTGTTCTAATGAAATTCAAAAGTCAACTTGTCAAGTACAAAGGGTCATTTAATTTCAAGTAATTATAAAATTGAATATATTTTAAAAAAATTGAATATTTACCGATGTCATGGTTTATTTTTATTCACGATATAGACAGTCATAAAATAAAATACACGTAAATCAAATGCTTTGGTTATTTCCTAACCATGTCACACTGTCAACACACTATCTCGTTCTGCTGCCTACTGCACTAGCAATTAGTCTTGCGTGAAAATGCCAGTCACTTTCAGTATAACCAACTGTGGAACAATTTCAAAATACCTTCTAAAAATTGTTCAAATTATTACCTTTTCTGTTTAAATTTACTAAATTAAACATTGCTTTCCCAACAAAAAAATGCCTTTTATCATCGCTATTTATTCAAAAATAAAAGTGTATTTTAACATCAAAGTTCAATGGTCAATGATACATTTTATACCTTTAATCAAATCATACGAGCAAGACCATGGCAAAATATGCAAATGAATATAAATAATACATGGATACCTATTTCAGTTTATCATTGGATACATTCGAATAAAAAAATGTTATATTCGTCACAAATCAATTATACTGAGTATTACCTCAAACACACACCTGTATAAATATTATATTTTTTCATTGTGTTTAATATTTCAACTTCATGATCATATTATTTGTAAAATAATTTTAATGAAATATTGGTTTACTTACCGCTTATCATATTTTGTTTCGAAATTTCCAATGTTGTGGGTAAAGGCAATTGTATTTTATTGCCTCACGGTATTTGCCGAATGATCTTAATAAAAATAAAAACTCGGATTGTACTACGAACCCTGCCAACAATAGTGTATTTGCTAGTACACGCATTGTAGCTTGATTATATGAACTTAGGTTTGGACAAAATGAAAAATTTAACCCCTTAATACATCTCTTGAAATAATATTATCAATAATTCATCTCCACTAAATTAAATAAATCTTTCAGTAAACAAATTTCATTTCTTGTTTTCTTTTAAAATAAAATAATACAAGCACAACTGTATTTCTTATTTATTCATTTAAACTCGATTCAGTAAATTCAAAATTTGTCTCCAACAAAACCTTTGCCCTGATTTTGGTCGAAACCCAATGTTCTGCCGAAGGTAGTGAAATTTCAATGTGGAATAAAAATAAATAATTTTATTTATCAATTTTATCATCACAAACTCCATGAACAATAATAACAAAATTTTCCAATATTTTAGTATTGTTTTATGAACCAATAAAATACACCGACCGATACATATGTTAACAATAAAAATTATTAAATAATACCCTAAATTTGTCTTATATGCTGTACAATTTTGTCTTTTCAGTTTAATATTAAAATTTATTGATATTACCAATGACACTAGTACTGAAAACTCACTAAAAATGCCCACAATAGTAAAATAAGTGTTGAAAGTAGGTAAAAATTGAAAGCATTAACACTGATGGTCTTGTTTTTCTAATTATTTATATTTGAAATCAATTAATATAGTCACTGCCGTGTTATCTATTATTAGGAAAAATATTTAAAACTTTGTGTACAATATAGACTATATTATAAAACATATCATAAATTATGAACAGACATAAAATGTTACTCAGCAAATTTTTTCCGAGGTAACAAAAAATAAATTAATAATATTATAACGAATTTTATATCATCAAAATATAATAATGACATAAAACTGATAAACTAATTTCCGTATCTTAAGATTTTAAATGCAAAAAAATGTCTGCATAAAAATTGTTGATTTTATAATAAAGCGATTTGTTGCCGTTCAAATTACTTACTTTTAAACTTTAGATATTTATATAACCAACACAATTAATATACGTACAAATAAATTTTCAGTTTTGGGAAAAATATGATGCCTCTACTACACACGTGGCCAGCACCGCCACTCAAATAAGTGCCTATCATCGCCGCGATGACTGACTAGCCCTCCACAGAATCGTGCCGGTCCGATTGTGTGTACGGGCGCACGATGCTGGCCACGCATTCCTTTGATGTACCGACAATCAACCGATTACTGCCGATTACAGGCGATTATGTCCAGGCACCGACGAATATACCCTCTACACAATCGTGAGTGCCTGTAAGTGGCGGTGCTGGCCACGTGTGTAGTGGAGGCTTATCACGGAGAAATGGAGACGTTTTTTAACTGCAGCCGTGTAATATGTACGACAAATATTAAAGTTATATTTTCGACTAGTTGGAAGAATTTGTAAACAATCTGAAATAAATGAGCAAATGTTCTTTAATCAAATTTGTGTTATGCTCATATTATTTATCAATGTTTTTCATCCAAATAGTTACGCAAGACAAAATGCAATTAAGGAGAATGAATCAACGATAAATATTATACATTCATATGCTCCTAGAAAATCACAATAAGCTATCATTATATTGACTTTTTATGTAAATCAAAATTACATTTAAGGAGGTTGAGCCGTTTTACGAAGATAATGAAAAAAATTTGAAATAAAGTTTTTTTAATAGATTTTTTTATGACAAACTCTTCTGTAAAAAATCCAAAATCATTAGGAGATTTATAAAGTTAAAAATTAAATAAAACTTTTACATGCAGTCTTATGGAAAATATGTCAACCTAGCATGCAAACGGTACATTTTAATTTTTTTGCAAATTACCAAATAATGTCAGCAGTTCTGAAAACTAACTATGTAAAGCATCAATGTCTTACCCATATTTTAATATTTTTTTCAATTTAATTAGGAGACTTTTAATCAATAAAAAAATTATTAAACCTTAGCACTTTTCGATTATGGACTTTTATTCTTGACAATTTTAACAATTTTAACTGAATTTTCCACTTTTTAATCATTTAATTTTAATTTTTATTACTTCTAATTTCTTTTTTTAATTATTTACTGCAAGAAATATTTAAAATACAGATATTTACATAAATTTATTTTTTTTACCCTAACTTTGTACAAAAAATTCAAAAGTTAGTCCATTAAGTAAAATACTGAAATAATTAATTAATATTAAAAAAAAATATTTATTTATGCCCTTATGACAATAATTTATTGGTATCATCGACTTATAACCTTTTGTAAAAATTTATTATGGAAAAGTTCCCATTTAGAATTCGACTTACTTTTGATTGGGACTGTAAGGCATCAACCTCCTTAAAACACCCATTTCATCCATTTGTAAACACAATAATTAAAATAGTACAATTGAAACGACAAAATAATGTAGAAAATAAAACATTTCAGTCTGACCTTTATACTATTTGAAACAAGTCATCGATTAAAGAATTCAAAGGAAAAAAACTAATTAATCTAAGTTAATACTTGGTTAATTATTAATTAGTACGCAGCTGATAGTCTCCATTTTGCGTGATGTATCGAACCCATGGTAATGCTTGATAGCCACTTTTCTCAATAATTTTCAAATATCTAACTTGAATTCCAGACGTTGTGAAATACGGTATTTCAAATTTAACTTGTATTGGTGGTTTGCCTTCTACATCTTCACATACTACACTAGGCAACCCAAAATGAGCTCTCATTAAATATTCTTTGCCACCGGGAAATGACTTGATAGACCAAGTTATCGCGTTTTGCTCCGGTGCATACTTTACACTTCCGACCGTCGTCTGAAATTTTGGCGAATCGGCATCGGCGGGAACAGGAATTACAATTTCAACATTATTAGCAGTCGAACGCCTTTTAAATTGTGATTTAGCTTTGATCATATACTCGACCCTGCTGTGAGCGTGTCTTTCGATTACCGATTCTATCCATATCAGCGGTTTAACGTGCGTATTTAATCGGTACGACATAAGCTCGAATTCGCCGTCCGGTGGAATAAAAGATATGGTTCTGTCATTCTCGAACCTAGACAATCGAACACACTGATGGAATTTGACATCTTCTAACTCGACAGACTTGGACTTTCCACGACCCGTACTTTCGAATAGAACTTTATCGTTCAAACCTAATCTCAACTCGGGCATTCCCGATAAATACACTCTCATTTTGATAGCACCGACAATTTCACTGCGAAGAACGTTGCCGTTTGCATTTGCTAATAAATTGACAGATTCTATTACATCGAGAAACACTTCATTTTTACGATACTTGATACCTTCCGATCGCCAAGAAACAGCGTTTGTCACCGCTAAGGGAATTCTAGGCTGTATCTCTAATTTATGTCCTTCTTGCATTATATATTCTTGTAAAATCTTACTGTCGGTCGTTTGAGGGTAACCGAAGTCAAGCAACTCGTCCATTAATTCATATATAACAACGAAATTATCTCTTATGCTTTCTTCTTCCAATTCTTTGAAATATTCCATCATTACGCGCACAATTTTGTGGAGAAACACAAACACCAACGCAATGTTGGCATTTTTCTTTGTTGTTGACACGATAAATAAATTATTAGTTTTAATATACGCAAAGGTGCAATCAGCTGTCTGTAATATCGGTGTCAAAAGGCCTTCTTCCTCTTTCTCCATTAGAAGTGGCATAAATTTTTCTATAACGTTGGTTTCCATGTCACCCCGATAGTTGTGCGAAATTAACACTTTTCCTTTGACATCAAGAATATAAATTGCTGACAGTGACATTTCGCAATGCTAAGACGATATTGATTATTTTAATATAAATTTTTAACCATGAATATCAAGTAGATAAAAGTACAAACGTTTCTGTAGCCAGCAAGTTATTTAGATGACGCATTCACTGTTGAAGTTTGACGCTGTTGACAGAGTGGTGTTACAACATAAAAAAACTAACAAAAGAAACTACTACTTAAATGATCGAAGATTGAAATACGTCTATAAAATATTTAAATTCCAATTACTTTTCAATGTACATAGACAAGCAATGGTTTAGAGCAGGTTGCCGTTGACATCACATTGACATCAGCGAACAGATTGACATCATGACTACCACTACTGTAAAAAAAATGTGCTGTAAAAATAACCAAATATAGAATTTTTCTTAAAATCGATTTAAATCCTCATTAAAGAACAATATTTATTTTATAGATCGCTAATTTATTAATGTCATTGAATATAATATTTATTTTTCATTGCGGTGATTTTTCATAAAAAAATATTTATTAAAAGGGATGTACGCGCGCACTCATATTTACACATAAACGAAATAGAGCATTGTTGACGCCCGTTGGGTAAAATAACTATTTCTTGCTATTTAAATTTATTAATTACTTATGTTGAATCAAAATACCTTACAAATACAGATTAATAAGCATAAAAATATGTCTATTGTTGTTGCTAGTTTTCTATCTGGCTGTTCTTAATAGATGGAAAACATCGGGGAATTTTCTGTATCGACAACCTGTCATTTACTTTTCTTTTAAAATAAGTAGATGATTCGAATCAAATTCGAAATATATTGAATTGATATAGAAAATTAACCAGATAAAGTGTCTTTAAAATTTATGAACTGTGAAAAATTGTTGATTAGTCAATAAATGACAATGCCATATAACTTTTTAGGGCTAGGTACACAATATACATCAACGCCTACTTATTCTTAAGTTTATATAACCATTGAAGAATCATTGAGAAATGACTGTTTCAAATAATGCCAGATTCGTGTATTTTATGGTATAGTCCTTTGAAGCTTTTCCTTTTTTCCAAAGGGGTCGAATATATATTAAGAGAAAAGTCATTTATTCGTAAAGTGAAAAATTTCACCACGCAAAATACATTTACATGTACCTATCAACCTAGTATGTAGAGCATAATGACATCTATTATTCAAGTCTCATTTGCTTAATTATTTTTTGACAGTCGAGCGTAAACAAATATATTGATTAAAAATTTACAAGTAGGTCATCGAATTCATATTTCCTTTTTGCGAATTAAGAACTTGAACAGAAAAACTGTTGATTTATTTATTTATGTACAAATTATTAGTACATCTATATGATTACAAATGACAATAAACCATTTCAAAATGGCGAATGTGTACTGTCTCTACTTTGTAGTGTTTTTGCAATACGTACATTAGAAAGAATGCTAAATTCGGTGTTTAGTTTTTATAGCTCAGATGGAATTTAATTGTATTGTGCTTAAAAGAATTAAATAAACATAACTTTACGTCGAAATAAACTACGTTAAAAGACGTTAAAAATAACAGATCTAACTTTTGTGTTTGTCATCAGATAATGAAATATTGTTTTTTTTATTTTATAACAGCGAATGTTCAAAGATGCCAGTTTAATTCAAGCCTGTTACACAATAAATTGCTTGGTTATTATCTAGTCAATCAGTGTACGTAATCGATTTGTCCATTCTGCATTTAATGCAATCGTTGTAACACATTGACTAATATAAAATCGAAAAATATAAACCTGTGATAATATTTCGTTAAAGTAAATGCAAAATAGAACTACTTAGTACTGCCATAACCCAGTGTGTTTGCACAATTTTTCTATTAATTATAAACACATAGTCTAATAGCTTTACTAAAATGTCTTCTGTTAATAATATAAATAATGGACAGGCGTGCTCTTTAGAAATACCTAGCTCATCGCGATTACCGCAATTTTCTTATAATCCATTGGCTCCAGTTACTTGTAGATTTTATGTACACGGTGTTTGCAAATATGGCGTTAACTGCCATTTTAAACATCAAGATGCTGTAATTACTCGCGAAACGCCTGCTTCTGTAATAACACAGCAGCATGAGATGCAGGACAGCGTACAAAGAATCAAGTCGCCATCGGGAAACAGTCGCGTCATGTCGGAGGAAGAGTGGGTTAACGCACCGGAGTTCATACCTTCGGCGAGTAAATCTGCTGGCACGGCCGCAGTCAGTACTGCTGCTTCTACAAAGCCACAAACTCAGCTTAATTGTAGCTACTCGGAGAGTGGTGCTTGCGGAGTAACTAAAATCGATAAACTGTGTCCGTACGCCGAGACGGGTGAAAAATGCCGATATCCACCCAACGAATGTACATACATACACGGGGATGTCTGTGAATTGTGTGGTAATGCTGCACTTCATCCGAAGGATGAAGAACAACGCAAAAGACATCAACGAGTAAGTTTTAATAATATCGATCCGATAAACTGTTGGGTAATTATACACTTTCACGGTCACCTGGTTTTTTGGCTCTTGAAAATCGAAAAATAGATGGATTTCAATGATCTCGGTCTCAAAAAGTTCCATTTTACGGCGGATTTATGAAAAAAATTAGTTCACCCCGGAAATAAAATTCGCATACCCGTTTATCGTTCACCCCGGAATTGTTTTTTTAAAAACTCCACATTTGCCCCTTCCCGTTTCACTGCGAGACAATTCGCATACCCCTTTATCGTTCACCCCGGAATTACAATTCGCATACCCCTTTATCGTTCACCCCGAAATTACAATTCACATACCCGTTTATCGTTCACCCCGGAATTGTTTTTTTAAAAACTCCACATTTGCCCCTTCCCGTTTCACTGCAAGACAATTCGCATACCCCTTTATCGTTCACCCCGGAATTACAATTCGCATACCCCTTTATCGTTCACCCCGAAATTACAATTCACATACCCGTTTATCGTTCACCCCGGAATTGTTTTTTTAAAAACTCCACATTTGCCCCTTCCCGTTTCACTGCGAGACAATTCGCATACCCCTTTATCGTTCACTCCGGAATTACAATTCGCATACCCGTTTATCGTTCACCCCGGAATTACAATTCGCATACCCGTTTATCGTTCACCCCGGAATTGACGTCAGAAACAGTTATAAAGAATTATATGTAGAAAGTCAATTTTTTTTTGCATTTAAAGTCATGAAACTATGAGAAATATTGATTTTTTCATTTTTCGTATTTTTTTCCATAAATCGGCCATAAAAACGAAGATTTTAAAAAAAAATTCATCGAAATCGGATGATTTTTCGATTTTCTAGAGCCAAAAAACCAGGTGACCGCGAAAGTGTATAATAACCAACTGTTGCATGTTGGGATTAAGGAATTAGTTTAAAGGCATTGCAAAATAATAATTTGTGTTATTTTCAATTTAGGAATGTATTCGTCAACATGAAAAAAACATGGAACTTTCGTTCGCTGTAGCACGTTCGAGAGAAAAGTCGTGCGGTGTATGCTTCGAAATAATTTTGGAAAAATCGTCACGCGAACAGAGATTTGGTATTCTCCCAAATTGCAACCATTGTTTCTGTCTTAGCTGTATAAGAAAATGGAGGGCTGCGAAACAGTTTGATAATAAAATTATCAGGTAAATTGTAATATTCTACTAGCTGCTCGGCTTGGTTTCGCTCCCGGCCTGGGTAGAGCTAACTTTCTCTAAAATAAATCGGGAAGGAAATGATGTAGCGAGTAGAGCTGTAACAAACCGTATGTATTCGTTACTGAGTAACGGGTACATCGTCTGACTCGAAGTAACGAATCGTTACTTACAAATTCATTTCGTTACTCGCATGTTTCGTATCCATTTCAGATCGACTCGTTTGATACGGTTATACGAACACAATGTGTTATACTTATAAGTATTCATAAAATACGAAGTCATGACTCATGTCGTATCACATATGCTTATTGCTTGTTAAGTATGTCGTATCAAAAGTTCGAGTAACGTAACGATACGAAAGTAACGGGTACTGGTTCTTTAAGTAACGAATACATACGGGTACACAATTTCTCGTTACTTTTACAGCTCTAGTAGCGAGTTAAAAATATTCACATTCATCCATATTTGCCAGAAACAATAACGTAAATTTCATGACACCAGAGCTCATTGGAGTTTTATAGTGGATTTTCTTGCGAATTGTAAAAATTATCGTTGACCGGGTTAATTTGATTTTAGGGCTTGTCCTGAATGTCGAGTGACTTCCGATTTTGTTTGCCCATCAATGTACTGGGTTGATACGAAAGAAGAAAAGGAGAAATTAATAACTGATTATAAAGGTGCTTTAAAAAGTAAAGATTGTAAATACTTCAAACAAGGTCGTGGAAAATGCCCATTTGGAAACAAATGCTTCTATTTGCATGCTTTATCCGATGGTACTGAAGTAGATGTTGGTCCGCCTGTGCGACACAGAAGACAAGCTCATGATGGAGACATTGACGTCTTGCAGGTAAATGACATAAAAATATTTTTATACCAACTAATAAGAACTTTGTCAAATATAATTTTATAGAGTCCCTATTCTGCTCAGCTTATTAAATTATTGGCTAAAATGAGATAATCTAGAAATTCCATGCTAGTATATAGTTGTTATATTTATGCTGTTTTTTTATTTAAGCAAATTATATTTTGGGATTTTTTTGACGGACGAGGAGATAGTCGTTGGCTGTATTCCATTGATGATTTAGAAGATTTGGTTGCCTTTTTTTCTGATTCTGAAGACTCAGATTGGTCTGAATATGATTTTTTTTTTGACTAACATATTTATTATTTTAAAAACTCAAAATAAGAATTTGTGACATTAATTTTCATTGGTGAATTTAATTTATAAATTGTGTTGAAAAAAAAGATGCAAGTTTAATATTATCTGTTTTGCGTTTTAGACTTTATTATCTTTCTATTGTTATACTATGATTATAAAAGTTAAGTGGAAAATATGCATAAGTTAGTTAAATATCAATTTATTTTTATACTACAAGGTTCAAATGAAATGTTTAGGTTTTGTTATTCTTTTTTTAATATTTATTCAATTATCAAATTGTTATTTTTTGTATATTTTTCTGTTTTATTTCAAATCAGTGGCGGACTAATGGGGGATGGTCCCCATGCCATATATTTATATTGCCACGTCATTTTAACCTAAAAAAAGTTAATATACCTTATAAGAATTACTAAAAACTTGACAGAAAAATGACTGGTAACACTGTAAACATATATAGTATGGGGGCTTTCGGGGATTCCCATGTATGAACACATCCATAAGTCACTGATGCATGTACCGTGAAGTATTGTAAATACAATGCAAATCCAGTAAAATTGTAACTCTTAAGAATTTAAATTTGTTGTTTTACCCTAGGATCTGTTCAAATAAGCAACTACCTAGTTTTTTATCTATTTTTTTTAAAGGGTTTCGAATTGAATGTCGCTTCTGTTTGTTCTCCGCTGTTTCAAATATTTACTGTATTTTGTTTTCAAGATTGTTGAATGGTTATATTTTCAAGATATAGTTTATATTGTTCTTTTTTTAAACTGTCTTGCTCGATTATTACTTTATAAAAGTGAGCTGAATTAGATCAGATTTTTTTTAATTTATTACCAGTGTAATGTAAGATTTAAAATGCCTAGTAATTATATATAAAACTATGTTTGTTATTATATTTGTTTTAAAACTTCGTTTTTTCTAAACATTTCATTAATCTTTTCAAACATATAGTTTTAAGCACAGCGATCCAGTCATCGATAATATCAATATAGGTAATCGTGATTATTGTTATATCATTATTATGTAATTTGAAGGAGTCAAACACTACACAAATTTGTAAGATCATTCAAAATTATTGTTTTCGCTATAACCGCTTAATTTTACATTGTTGTATAAAGCGGGACTTGAAATTCAGTTAGTTTAAAACAATGTTTCGCTGTATATTTTAACCGAAGTGTGCTGTACTTTAAAGATCATATTTTCAATCTATAGAATCTCCCGGTGTTTCCAGATAAATATTTCGTGTAGTGTTATTTAAGTACACTGATAAATCTGTGTTTTGTTTAGGTCTTCAATATGTAAATCACAAAATTGTTTATGTCAAAAATAGAAACTTTATACAAAAAAAGTAGACACTTCATAATATACATTTTTTAATGGATTTGGAATAGTTTAAAGACAAGCAATTTTATGTAAATGTTAATATTGGTGAATATGTGAATAGTAATACCTATGTGCCCTTTTTTTCTATTTGTTTGCATAATTAAGATTTTTTAATAGGGTGCATTTTAGTGTGACCTGTTAAATGCCACATAAAAAATGTAATTTGATTGTTTTTGGGCTAGTGGCTAGTCTCCCCCAAATGTTTCACTTAGAAGGGCCACAGATTCAAGAACTTTGAATTTTTATTCATCATTAAATCGTTACTCTTCCTGTTTACCGTGAGCATTTTCATAATCAACATATTTCAAAAATCAAAAGTACATATTCAAATTGTTTACAGAATAAATACGTCACACTGAGTGGCATCCTAAATAATATATTAATTGTTTAATTATTGTAGTTATAATATTTATTTTAGTGTTAGACTGTTTCAGAAGTTTGTTTTTCGCAATTTTACAAAAGTACAAAATTATATTATGGCAAAAGTATTGTGTGACCAAAAAGACATTGATTAAAACTAGATTTTTCCTGAAAATATTAAACTATAAAAACGATCTTTAAATTATTCATCTGTCATCATTTTCCCAATATTGCCTTTTTGAGGTATATTTCAGAAAATATACTACTATGTAAATGCATTTTGAATTACCTAAATACAGGGTTCGTTTATAGCTATGTTTTAATTAATTTTGAATCACGTCATGGCATATAGAAACATCAGCGGGACTATCGGCACTGTGATCTCGAACAGAACTGTGTTAACCCCGCCCTAATTTTGCTACAAGATTGACACCTGTTTGAGTCAACTGGCAGCTATGCTTTTGCTTACTAAGAACATGGCGCTTGCTTACGCAACATGCGCGAATTTGATTCGATTCAGTTGATATTTCTTTAAGTCATGATGGAACAGTTATAGAACGCGAACTTTTTTTTAATTGTTCGAACATAGTTGTAACATTGGTGCTAAACAGATCGTGGTGACAAAAAGTTGGAAGAATTAGGAAACTGTCAAGTGCATCTTGTCTGATTGTGTCTAGTATGAATAGTGAATTCTTATTTAGTATTTAAAAAGTATCTTAAAAAAATAAAGGCACTCGTTACTTGTGTTACTCTTTTTTTACCATAGAATCATTTGCACAATAAAGTATTATAGCTAAATTTGTCATGGAATCATTGCTATTAAAAATATTTTAGATAAATATCAAAAATGATTTTTTTTTGTTTTCACACATCAATATGCAATTAGAAATAAGTAGAGTTCAACCGGAGGTGATTTTTTCAGCTAAAGCTGTACTTCGTTTTTTTTTTCAGCCAAAGGAACTATTTTGCACTTTGTGAAAAAATTGTTGTGTACTGTATAACTTTCGTTCATAAACCTCTTGTTGCGTGTCTTTTTCAAACTTGGTTGTGTTGTTGAGAGCTTGCTGTTCTTTTAACTAAAATATAAAAATGTTAATGAATAATGAAAAAAAAAACAAAAACAAATAAATGACTACCTATTCCACATACTTTGCGTTTTAGACTATTTTATTTCTTTTTGTTCGATTTCAATTTGAAAATTTGCATTTTACAGACTGCTTTTGAAATGTGTTAATTTCTCTTCTAAATGCGAATTTGTTTTTTGTGTGAAAATATTTCTTTCAGACTAGAATATTCGGTTTTCATTTCTAAATATGTCTTTTCATTTTGAACAAGTTATTCGCGGAATCTTGCAGTGTGACCCTAAAGTCTAATATCTAATATCTATCTAAGAACCATCTCAGATGAATTATAAACAAGGTACAGGAAACCGTATCTGAATGAACAAATGTGTGAATTTTGACTGCCCATATGAAATCAGGATTTTAAGAAGTACCAGCTCATTGTGTGTTTAGCCATTGCCTGTAATATCGCAAGCAAGCAATAAGCCATTTCTACCTTTGAATAAATGACTCAACTATGAGAAGAGCCGATGTGTTGTTAAAAACCTAATGGAGCAAATATTCATAAAAACATAAATTAGACTTCATTGTTCATTCGTATTATGCCTCTACTACACACGTGGCCAGCACCGCCACTTACAGGCACTCACGATTGTGTAGACTGTAGAGGGCATATTCGTCGGTGCGTGGACATCATCGCCTGTAATCGGCAGTAATCGAATGATTGTCGGTACATCAAAGGAATGCGTGGCCAGCATCGTGCGCCCGTACGCACGATTGTGTGGAGGGCTAGTCAATCATCGCGGCGATGATAGGCACTTATTTGAGTGGCGGTGCTGGCCACGTGTGTAGTGGAGCCTTACAATCCAGTACTTAAATTGAAAATTTAGACCATATGATTAATTCTTAAAACGAAACAGAATAGCGTTTTCTGCATGAACTAAAGAGAGAAAGCGCATCAACCGCCACCTAAAGGAATGAACCATAGACTACATCCATGGAATGAACACTACAGTAGTTATAACCGAGGATGATAAATTTATTTGGCGTATAGTTTTGAATTTTTGACGTTAATTACCGATAAAATGAATATGTTTCAAATAATGTTTTATAAATAGCGACCGTTGCAGTTTCAACAAATATGATTAATTTGTTATTGTTTTCAAAATTCCAGTATATATCATTTGCAGATGTGGCGAGTGTGGCAACACAGGTGTAGGTTTTATACTAGTCGTAGCTCAGAGCTGAGTGGGCATCAGGTGCAAGTACTAAATTGGTCTTGTGGTAAATACATACTACTGTGAAAATTAATTAAAAATAACTTATATTGTGTTTTAAATTATATTTAACTAAAATATGTGACAAATTCTGTGTATAAATGACATTTTGAATGTGCTCTGATAGTTACAAAATGCAAAATGTTCATCATTGGTTACACAAATTTATTTTGAAGCAGTGTAACTTTCAAAATGGTGGTTTATTTTAGTTTTATATGGGTGTTTACTGTGTTGACATTTATATGTGTTTATCCACAATTCGGGTATTGCAAGGATAATTTTAATGTTGAGTGCCCCAATGTTTGTACCTGCCTGGGAGCTTATGTTGACTGTACTCAAAGAAATTTCCATACAGTACCAGCATTTTTGCCCGGATGGACTGAACAATTGTAAGTGCTGGAGTAATGAATACAGGAATCACCTGTGATTTTAATTTGCAATAATAATTAATACATAAATGAAAATTGATCGATTTACTACTAATTACATAATTTATTGCATTAATAAACATTTATCATTATTGAAACATTATTTCTACGCAATTTTTAACTTATTTTATTAAAAATGTAAACAGAAGCTCGTACTCTTTTGTAAATATTTATAATTTAATTTCAACGACGGCCTTAATGTGCCTTTTCATATTTTTATCATTAAACTCAAATTAAATATTTTGTTGTAAATTAAAACACCCAGTTACCTAGATGGGAAAATTATTTTATCAAATTTAACAGAAAAAAACATTCATTGTTAGCAATATATGTAAATACACCGAGTATGATAAATTATTGTAATCCGTAGATGATTTTTTTTAAGGAAAACAAAGCATATTTTAATCATTATTATTGTCTCGACATTTAAAAACAAGTCTATTTTTACTATCATGATAGATAATCTTAAAACATTTTATTATAGCCATACTTACGAAATTAGTAATCTATCTTATCAATGACAAGCTTTAATCATTATTGTTTTTCATTTTAAACTATAAATACAAACAAGGTCTAATTTCGTAACCGTAGGTTATTGCCTGTGGAATATTTGCTAAAATTCTATAATAACTGTCCAATTAAAGAAAATTCAAATTATAAAAAACGTAATATATTCTATGATTTTGTAGGGATCTAAGTTCGAATCAACTACATGATAATATTAATTCATCTCTACAATTTCTTTCCAATTTAACGCAATTGTAAGTAAAGAAGTCAATCAAAATTTTGATAATAAATGTATTTATTCATTAACACTAAGTATATAAATTAAAATTACAGAAGGCTGAATAGAAATAAATTGACAGCGTTACCGATATTGACTGGTTTATATAAACTTCAAGATTTACATGTATCTCACAATGCTATTACACATATTCAGGCTGAAGCGATAGCAGCACTTCCATCGTTGATACTTATCGATTTATCGGGGAATGCGATTAAGCACTTAAAAGCCAACTCGTTTCCGTTAAGAAATTCTTTATCGATTCTGTAAGATCGAGTATCTACTTGAATTATCTATGCAACATCCAGACTTTCGAATTAACGAACTTTTAACATTTTCAGAATTCTAAATAACAATCGCATAAAGTCGCTGGAAAAAGGTTGTTTTGATAATTTGACGCAATTGACGGAATTAAAATTAAATCGTAACCAAATTAAGCAATTGTCTAAAGATTTGTTTAGGAATCAAAAAAAGTTAAAGTTGTTGTAAGTTTTATTTATTCTTTTCTTATTTGTTGGGTTGATAATTGTTACTATAACTTTTTTTTATATGATTTCAAGGGAACTGAATCGTAACAAACTTGAATCTATTATTAGTCTGAGTTTAAAGCCTTTAGAACAACTTGAAATTTTAAAATTGAGACGAAATAGCTTTGGTTATTTGAATGATGGAGCATTCTGGGGGTTAAAGAACATAAGCATACTGTAAGTAAACTTTTTAATTATACAGTGTGTTCGCCAAAAGTGGTAACAGTGAATAATTCATGTGTCCTACTGGATACAAAAAAAGTTGAAATAGTTTTTTGTTCAACTCGAGATTTATTGTTGGAAACTGCTGAGGTGTATTTTTTGTACTTCAAATTCAATCGGAAGTGTACCTGCATTTTTTTTACACGAATTATTCGCTGTTACCACTTTTGATGAACGCATTGTGTATTATATTCAAATGATATTTCTTGATGACGTAACATTCTTGTTTTTTTTATAGAGAGCTTGATGGAAACTCTTTGTCAAAAGTATCAAAGGGTTGGCTCTACGGGTTGGAATCATTGTCAACGTTGTCGTTAGCTGGAAACTTAATATCTGTTATAGAACAGGATGGGTGGGACTGTTGTCAACGTTTACACGAACTGTATGTACTATTAGTATATTTTCAGTGCTACTTATTAGACAGCGTCCAGAAAATAACTTAGTTCTTATGTCAGAATATAAAACAAACTGGAAAAACCTTAACTCGCTTCTGAGAATTTCATTGAATTTTATTGTGTTTTTAGTGATCTATCAAATAATCATTTGCAAGCAATTGGAAAAAATTCCTTCGAACATTTATCTCATTTGGAACGGTTAATTTTAAACGGAAATCAAATATCTATAATCCAAGATGGAGCGTTTAGCCACACTCCGGAACTTAAAGATGTGTAAGTTATTTATTTCTGATGTTTTTTGAAGTGAAAACTTCTTTAGCTGCGTTGTACACTTTTTTTGTAATGGGTAAAAAATGTTAAACTCGCGTCAGGACACGTGACCTGATCGAAAATTCGTAAGACCTGATCGAAAAGTCGTAAGACGAAAACTTTTGTACACTTTTTTTGTAATGGGTAAAAAATGTTAAACTCGCGTCAGATTGAAAATTCGTAAGACCTGATCGAAAATTCGTAAGACCTGATCGAAAATTCGTAAGACGAAAACTTTTGTACACTTTTTTTGTAATGGGTAAAAAATGTTAAACTCGCGTCAGGACACGTGACCTGATCGAAAATTCGTAAGACGTTAATATTCACGTTTTCACTTCTGCCGGCACTCCCGGAGTGCAACCCCTCTTTTTTTTTTAAATAACATTTTGATGTATACCTATCTCGTACTTTTTTTTCAGTGAACTGAATAACAATAAAATCTCTTCAACCGTCGAAGACATGAAGATTGAGGGCGCTTTTTCTGGCTTGAATAAATTGACACGATTATCACTAACTGGAAATCATGTTAAATCAATAAATTCTAATGCGTTCTCTGGTCTTGAAAATCTGTCTCGTCTAGATCTGAGCAATAATAACATAACAAGCATACAAGATAATGCTTTTGCAGTGATGCCACAACTACAGGTTATTGGAACATTCTTTTTTTTTTTATTCCATTAGTGATTAGTTGAAATATCTACAATATAATTAATTTATTTTTAAAGGATCTGGTAATGAATACAAGCAGTTTACTTTGTGATTGTAAATTGCAATGGCTATCAAATTGGCTTCGTAACACTAAATTCCCATCGGCCGAGGCAAAGTGTGGTTATCCTTTGCATCTACGCGGCCAGTACATAACAGATCTACAGCACGATAATTTTACTTGTGGAGATTCGCCGAAACCATATCTAATCGAAGAACCGGAAACGAAAATGACACTGAAAGGCGATAATGTCACTCTCCAATGCAGAGCGACATCGAGCTCGTCCAATCAGATGACGTTCATATGGAAACACGATAACGTTGAAATACGCGAAACTGTTTCAACAATGAAAAATAAATCAAACGATGGACGACGTACCGAAGCACTTTCTCAATTAACGCTTTTTAATGTCTCACATTCGGATGCTGGAAAATATCAGTGTATCGTTGAAAATGGTTTTGGTACGACGTATTCTCGAAAGGCTCATATATCTGTACTGAGTAAGTGTAATTGTCACAATACTTGCTTTAGATTGACCGATATCGACAACAATACCGATTATCGGTTTTGGTCAAAATTGCTTAATCTACTTTACACATTGTTGGAAAATTGGAATCAGGTTTCAATATTATGAATTAAATAACACTTTTATTCTTCAAAAAATTATACTCGTTGTTTAAAAGCGCACTAAGGAAGGCAGTGTTAACTGTATGAATATTTGTGATGTGCCGGATATCTGTATCCGTATCCGCGGATATCCGAGGGAGAAGAAAGATCTGTATCCGTATCCGTTAGTTTTTGGCGGATCTTTAACCTTATTAATTTTGATTAGGTAATAATGAAAAACTGTTAAATTCCATTCAGATTATTTTTTATTTTTTTAAATCGTATTTGGCACCTTGATATTGCAAACATTTATCGTAGTGAGTGCCATACCAATAGTACATAACTCAAAGGTACTAAAAAACTATTTTTATAATGAGATATTGCACATCGATCTTTGAAAAGAGACAATCTGTTATGAGAGTTAACTCTTAAAGAGGTCAATAACTTTTTCCCATAACAGATAGTCTCTTTCCAAAGGTCGATGTGCAATATTTACCGACGCGTACTCTAAGAAAGTTAAGATCCGTATCCGCGGATATACATTTTTAACGATCCGGCACATCACTAATGAATATCCGTATAAGATTTCTCCATATAATAGACATAAAAAAACGTATGAGGGATTTTTCTATACTTATCTTAAAACTATCACATAAACATAAGTACTTGAAACCCTTATATTCGTGACAGAATATTTTCTCTGTATATTTATTTTTACCACCTAAAGAAAAATAATCATTCATCACTTAATATATAATAGATATTTATTTGTTTTAAAACTATTACTAAAATAGTAAAGATTAATTTTTGTATTCTTATAATATTCCAACACACATTTTATGAACATGGAAATTAAGAGATTTTTCTTTTTTAGTTTTCCCTACATTTTCAAAAATACCACAGAATATATCAGTACCGGCCGGCGAAACAGCTCGTTTAGAATGTGCCGTTCACGGTTTTCCGATTCCGGAAGTAGCCTGGCAAAAAGACGGCGGACACGATTTTCCAGCGGCTAGAGAAAGACGAATGCAAGTTATGCCCAACGATGACGTTTTCTTTATTATTAATGCTAAATACGAAGACACGGGAATCTATAGTTGCACCGCTCATAACGCTGCCGGAGATATAGTGGCAAACGCAACGCTCACAGTGCTTGGTATATAAATTGTAGTATTTTATGTGCGTATTCGTTCACTGTACTTTTCAATATAAATTTTATTCCGGTATAAAAATACAAAATTAAATAGATTCTTAATGTTACATAATATTAAGTTAAATAATAAATAATTTTAACAGAAATACAACATTCCTCCCGTTTGTCGTAAATAAAATCATACAATATATACATTATTATACAGTTTGAAAAAGAAATATTAATATGTTAATCGTTCCGGTGGTTTAATGTTTCTTCGTTCTCTTCGTACCGCAAGAGGTATCACCGGTGTAGTCTCCGTGACAGCATTGCGACTTGGTGAACCTCCAGTATTGTGATCTTCAGGCTGAAAGTTTATTGTTTCATCCGTATGAGCTTCTTTTTTCGCTGGAGAAGTCTTGCTGGTGTCCCCTGATATCATGTGAGGCTGAGTATTTTTTGAAATCGGAACAGATGACCCAACTTCGCGCAACTGATCCGTATGACGCCTCCACAGTTGGTTGTTCACTGAAACTGTGTAGTTTAGTGTTCCGTCTTTAGATATTACATGACCGATTTCCCATTTGCGATTCGGATTCTTAAAACTTCTCGCTGCAACCTTTTGTCCAAGTTCGAAATTTTTGTCTTGGAAGATAATATTGTTTCGCTGAAGTTTTTTATTGACAAATGCATTTATGTTAGGTCTGATAGAATCCAACTTTGAACGTAGTTCTCTTTTTAAAAACAGTTTCGCAGGGCTTTCTCCTGTGACAATGTGAGGTGCTCTTCTGTAAGAGAACAGGAACGTATTTAGTTTTTCTTGCATGTTCATTGGGGTATCTTTTAGCGACCGTATAGCTTGTTTCATGGAGAATACGTAACGTTCCGCTTGACCGTTCGATGCAGCATGAAACGGTGCCGATGATATATGGTGTATACCCATTAAACGTAGATACTTTTGAAATTCGCTACTTACAAATGTGCTTTGATTATCCGTAACTATAGTGGCTGGATATCCGTAGCGTGCGAACAGTTGATTAAGACAATTGATTACTGATGTAGTTGTCATGTCATGTACGATAAAAATTTCAGGCCATTTTGAGTGAGCGTCAATTATTAATAAAAATCTATGACCATAAAATGGCCCAGCAAAGTCCATGTGTAGACGTTCCCACGGTGCTGCTGGATATTCCCAGTAATGCGTTTTTTGTTTCGGTGGTGTTGTGTGGTGTTGAATACACTCACTACAATTTCTAGTCAATTTCTCTATGTCAGCATTAATTTTTGGCCAATAAACATGTGAGCGAGCAAGATTTTTCATTTTTACAACGCCCAAATGTCCCAGGTGTAGTTCGTTAAGAATTGATTCTCGAAAAATATTAGGTACGTATACGCGAATACCATTTAATATGCATCCGCTTTGTAAATCAAATTGTCCATCCATATTTTTCACAGTATTTCCTAAGCGTAATTTTTCCAGTAGTTCTCGTAGTTCTGGGTCTTCCGCTGTTGCTTTTGCCAACTCGTTCGAAGTGATTGGTAATGTTCGAAGATGATTTAATTGAAAAAGTTCGACATCGTCCATTTTGAACAGTTCTTCTGAGGTACATGGAAGTCTTGACAGACAATCTGCATTTCCGTGTTCTTTTGATTTTCTGTACTTGATTTTAAATTGAAAATTTTGTAGATACAAAGCATAATGTAATAATCGAGTTGTACACAATGTGTTTTTCTTCTTCCGTTGTCCAAAAATATGTATTAATGGTAAATGATCGGTATATAATGTAAAAGTACGTCCGTATAAATAGTAAAAACATTTTTGAACAGCCCATTTTATAGCGAGAGCTTCCTTACATATCTGAGAGTAGTTTCGTTCCGTATTTGAGAGAGTCCTGGATGCAAACAAAATTGGACGTTCGGTACCGTCGGGCAATTCGTGGGCTAAAACTAATCCCAAGCCTACTGGTCCTGCATCTGCACTTAATATTACTGGTAATTGCGGGTCGTAATGTATTAAAATTCTATCGGATGTTATTTCTCGCTTAATCGCTTCGAAGCTCTTTTGACAATTTTTTGACCATTGAAACTTCACTGATTTCTTGGTTAGTTCATTTAATGGATTGGCAATTGATGAAAGATTAGGAAAAAATTGTCTGTAGAATGTGACGATTCCAAGAAAAGATTTTACTTGAGTCACGTTCTTCGGCGTCTCAAATTTTAAAATAGCATCCACCCTGTCTGTAGTTTTCTTAATTCCTTCAGGAGTTATTTGGAATCCAAGATATCTTACAGAAGTAACGAAAAACTTGGATTTTGACAAATTAAGACGTAAATTGTTTGCACTAAATTTTTCAAAAACTTGTTCGAGTCGTTGTAATAATTGAGATTTTGTAGTTCCTGTAAGAAGAATGTCATCGTAAAAGACGCACACACCTTCGACGCATTCAAGTATCGATTCTATGTAGCGTTGCCAAATAGCTGGTGCGGCACTTATACCATACATTAATCGGTGACATCTGTAAAGTCCTTTGTGCGTATTTATGGTAAGTATTTTTGACGTTTCTTCTGAAACTTGTAAATGTAAGTATGCAGACTTAATATCGAGTATGGCAAAAATTTTTCCTCCTGTCAATCTTGAGAAGATCTCTTCGTGACGAGGCAGTGGATGTTGCGGAATATGTAATTGTGGATTGACTGTTTGCGAGTAGTCCCCACAAAGACGTATGGATCCATTTGATTTGACAACTGATACGACCGGTGTAGCCCAATCAGAAAATTCCACTTTTGATATGATTCCTTCCTTTTCTAAACGTGAAATTTCCTCTTCAACACGTGCACGTAAAGCGAATGGTACTGTTCTGTGTTTCATAAAGCACGGTGTCGAATTTTCTTTTAACTGTAAATTGGCCACATAATTTTGAACCAACCCAGTCGTATCGTCAAAAATCTTCTTATATTTTTGTATTAGTGCGTTCAAGCCTGTTTGTTCTTCATGTATTTCGACTGATTTTACGCCATTCCAGTCAAATTTTATTTTGAAAATCCAATCTCTTCCGAGTATTGAAGAAAAATCTTCTTTGACTACGTAAAGTTGTAAGTTTTTATGTTGTCCATTGTAGTGTACGTTTACATTAACTGTTCCCATTGGAACAATTATTTGTTTGTTGTAACTTCTTAATCTTGTCGTAGATGGTAGTAGGTTTTTGTTAATTGATAAAGATTTGTAGGTTTGGAAGCTTATGACTGTAACGGCGCTGCCTGTGTCGAGCTCCATTTTGCAGGGTTTTCCTTCGATATCAACTTGTACGTATATCGGAGCCCCACTTCCCGTAATGTTATTTTTGATTGAATGTATATCTACCGTTTCTTCAACATCGCTTTCATTTTCATCATTTTCTATCTGTTGTATATTTTTTTGTTGCGTAGACTTTTTTGCCTTAAAACACACCAAAACGACGTGTCCTTGTTTTTTGCAATATGCGCAGAATAATTTTTTAGCCTTGCAGTCTGAAGCCTTGTGCCCCTTTTTTGCACAACGCAAACATTGTATTTCTTCATCCGTAGGTGAATTGTTAGCACGTGTTGAATTTTTATTTCTAAAAGATTTGTTTCTATTTTGTGATTGTACTTTGTTCACTGATGATGTAATAATGCTTTTATGTAATATTTCGTTCGTACTTGCATTCGCTTTTTCAATAGCTAAAGCTATTTTCACTGTTTTATCAAAATCTGGATCATCTTCTTCGAAAAGTCGATCTAGTATTGCTTTGTAATTTAATCCACTGACGAAAACATCGCGTAACATAGTATTTAGCATGTCGGACGAATATTTGCAAGGCGCTGCTAATTTGCGAAGTTCTGAAACGTATTGATTGACGGTTTCCCCTTCACATTGCTTCCGGTTCAAAAAAGCATGCCTACTTGGTATTATCAGTGGTTTTGGACTTAAATGTTTTATCAATACATCCTTTAATTCGTCGAAAGATTTTTCCTTGTAACTTTTTGGATAGATAAGATTCTTGAGTAAAGCGTATAATTTAGGTGTAAGTGATGAAATTAACGTTGAAACTTTCTTACTTTCTGGAACGTTTTGTAGATCGAAATATGCTGATAACCTCTCTAAGTAGTCTTCAAAATTTTCTTGTTCGTCGTATTTTTCCAAATGAATTCCAGGAACACCCTTTGTATTAGCATCTTCACGTTTCCCGACACTTTTAATTAGTTCAATTACTTGTTTTTGTAACTCAGAATTTTGGTTTAAGACAGCTTCTAAATTTTTTTCCGTCGCCATTTTCAAAAATTACCGACTGCGCCAGTGTAGTATTTTATGTGCGTATTCGTTCACTGTACTTTTCAATATAAATTTTATTCCGGTATAAAAATACAAAATTAAATAGATTCTTAATGTTACATAATATTAAGTTAAATAATAAATAATTTTAACAGAAATACAACATAAATTTTATTTTTGATTAGCATTTTTTAAGTTAATCATCCGTCTCCGTATGGATTACAGATAATATTTCATTTTAGCTCCGCCTTCCTTTTCAAAACCGATGGAAAATAAAGAAATAAAAATGGGAGGTACAATCGTCTTACAGTGTATGGCCGGTGGCATGCCGAAACCTGCTATTGTTTGGAGTAAAGATGGCAGTTCGCTAGCACCGAACGAAAGGCATTTTTTCACAGCTGAAAATCAGCTGCTAATAATCGTAGAGACAAAAATGTCTGATGCCGGTAAATATGAATGTGAACTGACAAATTCGCTTGGAACAAAGCGAGGTTATACACGACTTTACGTCCTTCCAGGTAATATAAGTTTTATTGGACAGTCGAAATCAAAACGAACATTATAATAAATTTTAGTCGGATGCTATAATATTATTTTCTTACAGTACCAATGAACACAAAAGGCGAAACAAATATGATGGGAATTATTATCATAACGGTAGTATGCTGTGCCGTCGGTACATCGGTCGTTTGGGTAGTAATTATTTATCAAACGCGACGCCGTTTAACGCCGACTGTCAGTCAAGATTGTGACGTCGGTACGAACGCTACCGATAATGCCGTTGTCGTAACGACAGCGACGCCGGTACATTCTCCTGCTTGTTTTTATACTGACAACATGTCCGAGCATTCATCTTGTAAAGATAGTGGAATGGGAGACTCGGCGAAGCGCAGCAGTGACGATTTAGTACCTGAAGACTATGCCGTTATAGTAAACGGTAAATTAACTTTATATACGTAGACCAATTGTTTGACGATTAATATTGAATGACATTGACGGAGTCTTGTTGTGGTTTTTATAGAATGCGAAGGAGTCCAGCCAAAAGACAACTCACCTGGGACGTGCCGAAGTCCAAATTTTACTAGCGCCGACGTCGAAAATACAACAAATACGTACGACAGCGTAGCGAATGTCGATTCCAATCAACAGTCATCAGAAGCTCCGTTACTGCAACGTCAACATTCTAGACCGACAAATCATGAAAGGATGTCGTTAATACGAGAGGAATCGTCGAAATCTGATAGTGGGTAAATAGTTTTATTTAGTTTTATTTTTTTTTTTTTAGTGTAATTTTATACTTAACATCTTTTATACAGTTTTTATTTCTGTGATGTTTTCATTGCTGTAACCAGTGACAGTTAGTTATAAATTTCATGTTTATATAGGTAAGAATTTTTTTTATATATGTTCCTGTTAAAAAAAGCGTCCCCGATTTTTTAAATCGTTTAACTTTTCGAAGAAAAGTATCTTTAAACTTGATTTATTGGTTATTTAGAGTACAAACATATTGCTTTACTCAAAAGTAGCGGAAAGGTAATTCAGCCAAAGAAAATAAGATAAATTAAAGTTTTTTTGAACTCATTATTTTTACTGATGACTCATTTTTTATAAAAGCGAGTAGAATGATACCACTTAAAGCAATCATGTAGAAGAAGGGTACATCAGAATTACTTTTGTTCGTTTTTATTGCTCCGTAACCCAAAACCCTATATCCATATGTCTGTCTTTATTTCTAGTTCCTAAACTATTAAAAAAAGTACTAAAATTCACACCTTATACATCCCCTTAAAGTGATGTCATTTTTGTAAATTTCTATAAGATGCCTGCATTTTATGTCTAGCCTTATCCACCGAATTTTGTTTAAATTTTATAAAAGAACATTTTAACTTGCTTTACAAACTTTAGCTCGACATTTCTTTACGGCAGTTCTAAAAAGCAAACTATTTGTACTCTAGTTATTACTATAAAAAATCAGTTTCAATAGTTGCATGTTTTGAAACGGTAACATGCATTTTGTATTATTATTATTATTAAACATTTAACGTAAGATAATTTTTTAGATCATTATTGTAAGAAGATTTTAAGTTATTTTTTTCATCAAACGTCATTTTCTTTGCCTACAAAAGTGTACATATTTTCCTATATTATTTGTTTAAAATGTAAACAAATTATTAAATGAAGTATTTATTTTTAATTATTATTTTTAAAATAGGTGATTGGCAAGCTAATTTTTACAAAGAAATTTAAAGTACAATGAAAAAAAAAATGATATAGACAGCTTCCGATATTGTAATTGAAAAAATTGTTTTTTCTATACAGATAAGTTTTCCTTTATTAGTAGAAAGCCCGCCGAAATTTCTCCCATAAAGTGACACTTAACCTGTGTATTTTGTAAATGATCTAGATACTAGATAAATAAAAAAAATATACAAAATGACCTAACCTGACTGACCGCTTGGTTAAGCATTATTAAAAATGACTAAGCTACAATCTAAAGTGATTTTGGGTGAAATCAAAGAAGATAGAATTCTAATGAAATTCACAGATACACCAAATGATAATTTGTAAATATTTATATATATATATATATATATAAAAATGAAAAGTATTTTGGATGGCGAGATTTTTTTAACGTTGTTTTTTGACAATGCTGATAAAATGTCACATTATTTTGGGGTACTGAACAGCACGCATAGGTTAATATTTTAATAACATTTTCATTACGCATTTTTGTCAGTTCTGTTAAATATATTTATTGCTATTCATTTTCCACTTCTCGTTAAAGCCGTGTTTAGAGTTATTGATACGGATTATATGAGACATTTGTTCACCCGAATGTGAAGTTCCTGCTTACGTACCAATTCTTACTGAACTACTCTGATGGAGTTAATCACTAGAATATTTGATACTTTGAGAAATTAACATCATTATGAAACTCAGGGTTAGACGGTGATAAATTTTCTTTTTATTTTTGTTGAACAGTAACGGTAATATTATACGGTATTACAAAATTAATTTAATTATATAGATTTTAAGTAAATCAGTCTGAGGTTTATATAGCACAGTGTGTACAATTTTCATGGAATATGGCAGCTCTTTTAATTCCAAAGTACAACAGTTTGATGTTCGGATTATCAGATTTAAACAAACATAAAATAAGTAAAGTTTGAATGTAGAATATTAAAGCCTATGTAATTTTTCTATATATTTGTTGATTATGAAGGCTTCCATGATGACTTATGGACTGTAAGTAAAATTTTTTACTTAAACTGAATAAATAGTGCTTTAAAAAGCTTGCATATAATTTAAACTTACGTAACCTATTGGACTAATAAAGTATATCCATAGGGTACATTTTTAAAGTGACCATTATTTTGCTGATGTGATATATTATGCGTAAAAATATTGTCATATTTTTATGTGGAATGATCCAAATTATGGATTAAAATATTAGAAACTTGCCAGAAATTGTTGATATTAGCTTAAGCCTGTGATGTATATTTTGTATTCTTTTTTTCAAAAATATTTTGAATACTACGGAAAGTGATATAAAACTTAGAAGTTGTGTCGTTTTAATAAGTGCCCTTTAAGAGCTGAGGTACACTGCTTTGTAGTTTGTATGATTAACGAAAATAACATATTTCCAGTAACAAAACTTTTTCAATACGTCTAAATTTAGTTACAGTGAAGCTTGTGTATATTGAACAAACAAAAACCATCCAATTTACTGAGCTATTCGATTTATCAAAAAAAAAAAAAAAAACAGCGGAAGTTAACCAGTGCTACTAGTATACATATATTAAAAATACCATATAATCGAACGGTTCAAACAAAAGTCGTTAAACTTGGACATATAGTGTTCCACATTTCGAGTCGTTCAAGTTCACATGTTTCACTGTGTATACAAATTATTGAATGAAAACAAATTTAAATATAATTATGGAACAGTTCGTTAGTTAACAAAGTGGTGTATTCGAAAAACAAAAATAAAATAATAAAATCATCAGGTGAAGACAATGAAACAAAAAATTCAGAGTTCTTATTTTGCAAGCTATAATATATATTTATTTATTAAAAAAACATTAATCTGGTTCATTAATAGAAACTAAAAATTTAAATAATTATAAAAATCTTTACGACCATTTTGTGAAAACTCAAATATACATACATATATATATACACACAATTGACTGCATTTATGTTACTTTTAATGTTATAAAATAGTGCAGAAAAAGCTTGTCAGCACTGATAAATGTATTTTTTTTGTATGATTGAATATATACACTGCATATTTCGTGTTAAAGAAATGAATATCTTTTATTTTTAAATAAGAAATGTTTGGTATATTAATCTAATGTAAAGACCGCTGCCGACGAGACTAGTTTTGCCGCTAGAATCATTGCTGAAACCTCTGCTGGCTAACCTGCCAGCTACAAGGATGGAAATGACGTCACCGCGGGCTCGCGTATGAGGTCACAAGTAGGATTTCAAAATTAGAACCGGGGCTATTTTTCTTGCTTGTTCGTCCGCTTGTTTTGAGCAAGAACCAACCGAAAAACAGTAACTTGTCACGTGGGCGACATGGAAAAACGTCCACAAACACTGCGTCATAGCGTGTGTTCTGTTTAGAAACAACGAACGTCCACTTTTTGTTAACATTCGAACTATCATTGCGCGCGCACCAAAACCCATCTACAAAACGAGCTCTGTGTGAAGCAAACCATCAAAACCATCGCCACAGCACGTTTGAAACATAGCAGTTAAATCTAGCAAAGAATCTAGCGGCAAATTATTGAGTTTTATCCGTCTTTAATTTTTCGAAATATTACAGCAGAATCTCAGTTATCCGTTTAAAATTTTACGAAAATAGATTAGATCGATTGTATTGTAATTATGGACTTCTATTATCCGTCTATTTATCATGTATGCCACCTCTACAGTTCTGATCCTGAACGGATAATCGCGACTCTACTGTATTTACTAAAAATATGCCTACCAAAGACAAAAAGACTAGTGCCCCTGTTGTGAAAATTTTCAATGCGAAAATATGCAGTGTATTGTGTAGTTGTGTGTGATATATGATACTAAAAATTAGCAATGTTGCAATTATGTAAAATTGGAAAATTAATTATTTAAAAACGATAATTTCGTACTGTTTGATTAAAAATGCGTATAGATTTTAGCTCATAGAACTTCAAAAGTATTTTTAATATTTAAAATTAAATCACATTTACTAAATACGTTAATATAAATGTTGAACAGCAGTTCAGAAATATATATATACAAAAAATAAAAAAAACAAAATAGACCGTCAGATAAATGTGATTATTTGTACATAGCACTCCCCATGTACAATATAATTTGTTCACCTTTTTTAGAAGAATTTTATTCAGTTTGAATTATTACTTTTCTATTTATTAAAAGTTCAACACCATTCAGTAAACAGTCTAAAAAGTTTTGTGTGCAGATTATTTTAAGTAACTTGTACATTTATAAAATCAGATATCGTTGGCATGACTGCAAAACAACCGAATGTCACTGCAATGCCACGTGAGACATTGTCAGTGCCGTAAGTAGGGCGGTGCCCTAGAGGGGCACAGAAATTACCAGATCAGGACCGAGGTTTTCAAGGGACGCAGTTATAGAAGCTCGCACCGGGCGCATAAAAGGCTTAGCCCCTGTGATTGTAACGTTACGTAAGCGATTTAATCAAAATTTTAAACAGCACAAATAAATATTAGAGCGAACTTCTTGCGCGATATTGTAGAAACGTTCAGTTGTTTTGCAGTATCATCGATGATATTTTTTCCTTGTATTGAAAATATAAATAGTATTATAGCTACGTATTGATTGTTAGTATATTAATAATAAATAATAAAACTTAGGTGGATTATTACAAGTTTGTTCTGCTACAATAAATAAACTATTGGAAGTGTAGTTATGAAGACGGCATTAATTTTAATGTAGCTCATATATTTTATACTTCTATATTGCTAGTTCCCGTAACTGGACGTGTTGCCCACCAAGAAAGACAGCGACTGCATAGTTCTATCTCACTCGATCCGTTATGCGCAAGCGCGTTGCGACTGTGGGCAAATGCTAGCTCCATTCTCGAACATGCGGACATTTGAGGTCTAAATGACGAAGACAGATGCATCATGCTTTTCCAAACCCCTACTAGCAATATAGGAGTATTAAGTCTATGATGAGATAAATGATATTACATGATAAGACTTTGACTTTATAGCTAGTGTCATTTTTGATAAATATAGACTGTTGTGGATGTGGTAGCAGGAGCATACTTTTTAGGTTTGGCCGCCGAAGCACTACTGCGCCGTACAATATCCTAATCCATTTAAATTATTTATATGGTATATGAGTGAAAATTACTTGTATAACGTTTTAACGACAAATAAAAGTAGACATTAATTTTTTTTTATTTTTTTTTTTTTTGGACCCCAATTTCCTGTCCTGCACAAGGATTTTGGTCTTGTGAATTTTTAAACAAAAACATTAATTAATATGTATATTTATTATTTTACAGCTTACCTACATTAGAAAATCAATTTTAACACATTGCAGAGCTACCTACTTACGTACCCACATTAAGAAACGTGTTCGGGATGCCTTTTGAATTTAATAATCGGTAAGGAAAATTACAATCCAATATTTTTTTTGTTCAAAATTTGAACCTGCGTTACATTGTCGTATTTTTTGTTTTGTGCAAGAAGTGGTCTAATTTATCAAATATCACAGCGGTATTTTTATGGATCCGTAGCTCAAAAGGAAAAAAAAATTGGTTGTCTGTAAAGTCGGTTTACGGACGATAGTTTTACGTGATAACGTATTCCGCTCGAATATCATATTTAATAATACATAACCTAAATTTTAGTAGCTGTCAAACTATATTTTTACCGACTATTAACCAATATCTCACATCTTATAAAGTAAAAATTTGGCCATGAAAGCGTAACTTCCTACAATATTAAAACCCCGACTGCATCCCCATAGGGGTTGAGTTTTATAAAAAAAAGTAGTCATGTCCTTCCTCGGGCTTCAAACTACAACGTAAACTCTATATAGCGACTGTGCCCTTTGTGGCGTTATTGAGAGTTGTCGTTAAACGGAGAGAAGAAATAATCCATTAATCCAAGTCTGTGAAACCATGATATCATAGCTTGATCCAAATCTTCGAACTTAGGTTTCTTCAATTTCTTAGGAGATTTTCCATCCTCTTCTGATTCTAGAATTTTTTCTTTGTTTTTCTATATTGTCATAATCCCAACAAACAAAGAACGAATTTCTTAGATTCTTTGGTACGCATGATGCCGACAACAAAGCAACAAAATAACAAACGAGTATTGTTTATTGCTTAATGATGACGTGTTGTTGTCGCTATTTAGAGTGGGTGTGTCGTTATTTAGAGGGTATCATTGTATGAGCGGCAAGGCAAACCAACTAGAGTTAATTTCGACGTTTTAAGGAGTTTGTCGTTATATCGAGTGACGTTAAATGGAGTTTACACTGTATTTCAATATTAAATTTCAGTACAATAGGCCCAGCGGTTTGGCCAAGAAAACGTAACGCACACGAGGCAGACAGAGTTATTTTTGTATTTATAATATTAGTATGGATGGTATGAGTTCTCTGATGATGCTATAAAAAAATGCGGGACGCACTCGTTTGTGAGAGCGCGCGCAACGGAGATCTCAATAGGGAAGCTGTGATTTTCTCCGACAGAGTCCCATGCTATACAGTCTTTATAATATAATAGTGGATGCTTGGCAATGTTGTGTCAGTAGCATGCTTGAGTCTCCAGTGCTTTCAGTTTGTAGTCGAATCCGATTGGTAGTAGGTCGATCACAGCGAAAAGCTGGCAATGCGCGAAAACCACCGAAATACGAAAACAAAACACTAAAGCTAACGGTATTTGTCGTTAATTCTAACGCGTTTTCTTAATTTATGGTAACTTATTTTATACTCTTTAATACAATTTAAGATCATATTATTTATTAACAATAATGTCATACAAGTTTTTAATTTTACTATCGTGTTAATATTATTTGATGATCGTAACTGTATATTTTTTTATCAGTGCAATATTTAATATCGTGACGAGAAGTTTTAGTAATTCAGTTTTGGGTCAAAAATTAGTCGTCATAATCTTCAAACTTCAAACGGTAAGCGAACTGTTTCAGTTAATATGCACAATTCACGAAGTTTGAACCTGTGGTTTGTATCTTGACAACACGAAGTTTTTATTTGTTTTACGTAGGTATTTTTGTACAGCTCAAAATTCAATATGTTTAAATAAAAACTTTGAAGAATTATTTTTATAATTTAGGTAACTATTATTTAAAAAAAAAATTGGGGAAATTTTTTGTAATTTGACCCCAGATTTTTGCATATTATCTTTAGCATTTGTTTAAATTTAAAATCTATTCCTGATTTCTTGTTGGTATATGGAACGGAAGTCTAACTATTATGAAGTTAAAATTAATGTATTTAACTTTTAAACAGTAATTTATAAATTCCAATCAAATACGAGTTTAAAATTTTAATTTTATTTGTTGCTAACATCTAATATGCTATTTTATTAATTCATTGCAAATTCGTTCTTTTAAAAAAATGCAATTTTTTCTCCGAAATTAGAGCTTAGTATTAATTTTCAAAATTTGGAAACATAATACAGTCATTAACTTTTATTTTATAAATTATTGTAACCAATATATTGCGCCCATTGCATTCTTTGATCTGAGTAGTTTTCATTGGTATTTTATAAAAATAAATAAAAATTTATCACTTTTATCCAATTGGAGCTCAATCGACAGATTGTTCTTCCATCTGTCCAAAAAGTGTAATTAAAAATACGTCTAGGTATATAGCATAAAAAATACTTATGCATTGAACATAGATATATTGCGTTTTTTTCAATTTAGATTCAATATGTGTCCATTCTGTACACTTTTTCAATTTATTTTAAATTAAACAATTTTTAAATACAGTGTAAACTCTATACAGCGAAATTGGAGGGACCGAGTATTTAATTGTGCTATAAAGAGCGTTCGTTAAATGGAGAGTAAAAGAAAACAATATAATTTTATGAATAAGTGGTATTTTTCAAATAGTAGATGGACTGAATCCGAAGCGTTTCGCAACAAAACTTTTTTTCTGTCTTTTCTATCGCCCGAATTAATAACACTTTTTCGTCAATACACAATTAAGATACGTTCAGATCTACCAGCACGTAACGTGGCAGACACGGCACAGACAATAGTTTTCACATGTATACAGCAACAGCACACCCGGCATGAACAGACGCCATCAGACAAACTAGAAAGTGCCCGTGCATATCATGTTCCACGAAGCCACTGAATATAACCAAACCAAACTGTCCGTGTCGGCGGTCGCATTCATACTAGCCGCGCGACTGCCACAGACACGTACAGACACGCGCCGGCACAGACAAAACATTCTTGCGATGAATTCTGGCGAACGCCGGCCCGTGTTTGCGCGGACACGCTCCGTTCGCGTGCGGTAGATGTGAAGACACCTATATACAGTATAAAAGAATATTATTTTGTTTGCCACGACACGTGTCTGACACGCTCAATGACTGTAGATCTGAACGAAGAAGTCTTTCTTTTACTTGCCATGTTTGCGGTTCAAAAGTTTGAAAGCACTAAGAATATGATAACGTAAAGACAACGCATAGCAATAAGACGATAATACGGAAGTACAGTAAGTAAACACGTGCTAGGCAATTACAACAAACAAAAGAACACATTTCTAAGATTCCCATTGTTGGGGTCTAAATCAGCGCTGAACAACCTATGAAGAGCGACCAGCACTAATCTCTATTAAAAAACACTATTTTAAAGCAATGTGGATTAAAAAATAAAAAGGTAATTTTTAAATATAAAGATTTTGTTCAATACCGATAGGAGGGACCTATAGCTGCTGAACAAAATCTTTATACAGTGTAACCTCTTTATAACGAATCTCAAGGGATCGAGCATTTTTTTTCGTTATAAAGAGTTTTCGTTATATGGAGGGAAGAATGAAAAATAACCAAATTTCACCTAATTAATTTACTCCAAACACATATACCTAGTCTGTTAACTTTGTCTGACGTTTTTTCCTTTGCCGATATTTGTTTTGTATTTTATTATAAGTATCTTATGCATGGCTTGAGATGTGGTGGAATCATCTTCATTGAACAATAGGAATTTTTCGATAAGTTTGGCGGCATCAAGTGCTTGTTGAATAGCTGGTGATGGTTTAGAATCGTCCTCTTTACGTCTGTAAATATTTGCCGACGCCTAAATATGAACATATTTCTTCGTAATAGAGAATGGCTGTTGCGCTATAAAGAGGGTATTAATGTATGGGTTTTAAGGTAAACCAACCAAATTGCAAAAATTTCTACGTTATAGGGAGTGTTTCGTTATAAAGAAGGACGTTATAAAGAGGTTACACTGTATTTCGTGTCACAGGGTAATAAAATATAATATTAATAGGATATTGTGGAGACAGTTTGTGAAAATATAATATTATCTTGAAAAACACATTTTATTCAAAAAAAATTATAAAATATAAAGTACACGCGTATATAGATATGTATATATATATATATGATACTATAATGTACATAAAAAGCGTTGAAATTATAGAGGTGATTATAAACTCTTGGTAATGATTAAAAAAATGTGAGCCGTTGTGATATGAAACATAAATTTAAGCGAAATTCTAGTAAATAAATTTCACCCTGTCCACTTACGAAATTCTCGTAATTAAATATTGCCCTGTAACCAAATTTTGCCCTGCCATCTAGTTGTCGCCTTTAACAAAAGCCAAGTTATAATCCAACGCATACGCAAAAAGCAGCGTCACGTGGTGTCATTTAACGAAATACTATTAAATAATAAACTTAGTTACTAAATTTTCCCGTTACGTAAGCGTACTAAAAACGTAACGTCGTCCCATAAATGTGTCGCGCCAAACGCACGGTTTTACTCCCAACCAAACGCGCCATTAGATGTTCCATATCAAAAAGTCGACGTACGTAGCAAATTTTAATTAGGTATTTATTTTGTATTTACTAAATTATATTTCTTTTACTTTTTTCACTAGTGGAAAAAAGTGCACTTTTATCACGGTTTCAACTTTGTTTGGCGACGTACACACAGTTTTTCACCTGTCATAGCGTAAAACTCGAGTGATAATTGCTAAACTCGTGGACATTCGACCATTTTCGCCATTGTTGCACAATTTTACTATGCTTAAATTTTTATGACATCCCTGTATTTGACTATTTAATCCTTTAACCGTATGAACTGGTAGAGAAAATACAAAAAAAAAATGTTGCTCGATTTATACAATATAAAGCAAACTGAATGAAATAAACTACAAATGTTTGTTTTGCTTTAACGAAGCTCTACTAGACTACTACATAAAACAATAGAAAATGTCTATAAAGCGACTCATAATTTACTGTTTTCATTCAATGAGTGAAGTTCTTTCAAATATTTCGTAATCATTCTGTATGTATTGTTTTTCTGTCATCATTGTTTTATGCAATCTTGTTATTATTCTGACATTTTACGTAAGAAAAATATTATACACAATTAAAGCCGGTCTCCCATGGTTCGTGTATTCGGCGGATATTCGTTTTATGAACGACTTTATTCTTTCCTACACGTCTGGTTTCATTAGGGTGACCAACCGTCCCGGATTTTCCGGGACAGTCCCGCATTGGAGTAGTAATAAATTAGAAGTAATAAAAATTAAAATTAAATCATTAAAAAGTTGAGTTAAAATTGTTAAAATTGTCAAGAATAAAAGCCCATAATCGAAAAGTGCAAATGTTCAATAATTTTTTTTATTGATTTAAAATCTCCTAATTAAATTGGAAAAAATATTAAAATATGCGTAAGACATCGATGCTTTACATAGTTAGTTTTCGGAACTGCTGACATTATTTGGTTATTTGCAAAAAATTAAAATGAACAGTTTGCATGCTAGGTTGACATATTTTCCATAAGACTACATGTAAAAGTTTTTTTTTTAATTTTTAACTTTATAAATCTCCTAATGACTTTGGATTTTTTACAGAAAATTTTCTCATAAAAAAATCTATTAAAAAAACTTTATTTTAGATTTTTTTCATTATCTTCGTAAAACGGCTCAACCTCCTTAAGGAAGTCTTTTTTCAGACAAACGTTTCCTGTCCCGCATTGTGTTAGGTTAAGTTTCATTGACAAAAATGCACTCGCGTATGCTTGTTCAAATATTTATATTATCGTGTTGTCATCTTCAGACGACTCGCCTTTTTTCTATAAAGCTCATGCATTATTACCTATATCCTACATACACGTTTTATGCGTGTAAAGGATGGAATTATTTGTAAAGATGAGCCGTGCTGGTTAATTAATATGACAATACATTCGAGTCGCATGTCATTTTTGCTATCAAAGCGACCATATTATGTCGAATGCAGACCTTGTTTACGAACCTACCTTATTATAAAAGCAGAGGTGTGCAAAGTGGAAGGAGTGAAAATTTTCACGTTCCCAGACTTTACACCAGTTTTTTTAAATGCACGCTGTTCTGAAACTTTGCGACGTGGCAATATCGGCACTGTTACATATTTACCATTAAACTGGTTCCTGCAGCTATCTGAAATTACGTATAATACGCGCCACGGATCTAAAAGGTTCGGAAGTTAGTCACAGACAGCGTCGCAAAAGCACATTTAAGAGCCGTTGTGACTCCCACCACCTCCCAGCCACCTGCACGGAACGTGCGTTCGTCGGCGATTGGCCGTGATCGCTCGTTGCCTTTGTCACTTGTCGCTTTCCTGCTTTAAAGTACAGTCGAGTACGCTATTGTCTAGTTGTTATTGCTATGTTAGTTTTGTTGAGTTGCGAGTTTGTAGTTTTTCAACAGACTGTACAAGCGCAAGCCCGCATTCGGATCTAACTTCAGAGCCTTTTAGATTCGTGGCGCGTATTATGCTGATATACCTGCCCCCCCCTCTTGTTACGCCAATGCTTCCAGCGCAAGTTCCAGCAGTGACAAAACTAGCTTCGTGTGCAGCGGTCTTTAGTTTAACTTTAGTAGGTACTTGCAGTCATTACGAGTCAGAAATTTAATATTGTTGAGATGCTTTTGTAGAATATTATATAGACAGTACAGTAATCTTAACAGCTACCTACTGCAAGGGACGTGCATTTCTTCAATAACAATTTTTTTGAAGTGAAAACGTTGTACACTTTTTTTGTAATGGGTAAATAATGTTAAACTCGCGTCAGGCGTCAGGACACCTTACCCAGTTCTCACTCACTATGAGGTTTGACTGTACATCTATACTCGTAAGACGGAAACTTTTATTTATACAACGTTAGACATCTAGCGTTGAAATATCGTACATAAAAATGCAATCTATGATACAAACCATTTTGATCGAAAATTCGTAAGACGTTAATATTCAAGTTTTCACTTCTGCCGGCACTCCCGGAGTGCAAGCAGTCTTTTTTTTTGTGTCGTCCTCGGATATATATATATGTTACGGTTAATACAAGAAAGTAGTTAATTCGCGAATTAATCGGCTAATTACCCGAATTAACCAATCCTTGACGTTGGTTAATTCGGGTATTAGCCGGTTAATTCGCGAATAAACTACTTTCTTGTATTAACCGTAACATATATATTATACCTACATAAGCAAATACTATTAATATTGAAACGAAAATATTTAGTGGCTCTTTAAAAACTGGTAAATTTTGTAAATTGTTTAACTTTTGACTCTTCCGTCTCAAAAGATTGCCGACCCCTGCAGGTATAGATAGATTTTTAAATTTTGTTTTCTAAATTGGCTAGCTGTTTCTGTGACACCATGTAGATGTAAAAGCTTATATTAACGTTTAACGGAATACTGATTCGATTAATTAATACATGTGTTTGTATTGAGAAACAAAGGTTTTTTTTTTAATTCGCTTCGTAATTTAATTTGATTTCAGATGTGAATACAGTTTCGGTCAAAATTATGACACTTGACAGTTTTTAACAGTTCCAAACGACTTCTTCATGTATGTAAGTTTTTATTTATTTATTTTCTTTAAAGCTCACGATATCGTAAAGACTTTCGTCAGATTAACTCACGGGAAATTTTATAAAATAATGTTTCAAATACAATATAATACACAACTATAGTATTTTATGCCTGATATTTTTGAAAAGATATTTACACCAGATTTCACAATTTTATTTTAATAAGTTTTATTTGACATTGAAAACACTCAAATTAAAATTTAGCGTGAAAATAATTAAATAAATGTAAACATTTACTATTTAAAAAAAAACTTAAGTGATTATTTCAAATTTTCAAATATTTGTTCCGAAATCAATAAGAAAATCAGATGAACTTCTATTAACTATAAAACGTATTATATATTAGATATCGTGTCCATCGAGATAATTATAAATAAAAATATTGACTTTGTCAAAGCTCTGTAAAAATGGATATTACAAAATTATTAATTATTAATTTAAAGTTTTGTAATTAATAATTTTGTAATATCCATTTTTACAGAGCTTTGACAAAGTCAATATTTTTGATGAAACGTAAGCAATAAAAAGAAAAGAATTATACCTATGTGTCCGCATTCGCGTTATTCATAATTATTACTATCAATTTACCAAATTAAATTCACCCTTCACTAAGTAAAACCCATATCAACAAACTAATGTTTTCATAAATTTTTTAAGTCCAGTCCTGTCGGGCCAATTTTAATAAAATTTTGGCAACACATTTTAATCATTACTAAAGAATTAAATTTCAATATTGAGACGATTCGGAGAATTTTTTCGGTATTTTCAAACCCTAAAAACCACTCTTAAAAGAGTCCGATTGGGCCCATTTAAATAAGCTTCGTGCGGTGATGGATTTTAACATATTGTGATCCAAATTGCGTTAAAATCATTTAACTCCTTCAAAAGTTATTGCCCGCACACTTTTCCAAAAATGGTGCCAAACTTCTTAGGAGGTTATGAAACGTCGAGAAATTTTGGTCCGACCCTTAGGTCCCGCCATCCGACCGACGCCAATAGTGTAAGTGCCTTATAGCAAATACACTAATATAATTAATTATTAGAGCCAAATCTAGGCGAATCGCGTTGCTGTACGTGGTAACTCGATTTTGTTTATATTAAATGTGGGTTTTCAATTGTTTAGCATTTAAAATAACACGAAATTAAATATAGTGTATAGATATTTAAATTATTTTACAAAAGCTTTTACGTCATTAAATTATCTGTGACGTATTGCCGTAGTGTTTATATAGCTTGTTATTTATAACCTGTGACTACCAATTCAAATATTAATGACAATTGGTGTAATTAAAAACAACAACATCATTTACATAAAATCGTCAGCTGATCACGCACGGCTGACGGCAAATATGAATTTAAAAAGATATACTTTTTATTTACAAGGCATAATTTTTGAGCTTTGAAGCGTGACAGGAAATACTGATTCGAAAACAAAAATGTGTGCTGTTAACAAATCATAAATGTCAAAATTACTTTGCGACTAGAATTTCTGGAAACGCTGTAGGTATAATAATTACTAGTGTGACCTGTGCGAATTATTCGCACTAAATAAGTATAATAATTATCACTTTACAAAATTATTTTTTAAATATCATTGCAGGTATTCAATTCGTTTCTAATTTTGCACACTGCTTATAACGTTCTTCTTTTTGTTGTAAAAGAAATATTTTACTAAAATTGTCATATAGAGGCGCAAGTAGCAAAAGTGTTGTTCAGCGTTGCCCGTCAGATGGCAGCATGCAGTATTTACAATATAAAGGTCAGATGACAGATCGAAGTGTTAACGTTACGCCGTCAGATGGCAGACGTTGTTCAGAGTTTAATTAATTTACAAAAACAATAGCAATAATAAATTTTTTAGTTGTCGATGTCAGTAGAGCAAGCAATTATCTGTAAAATGACATATAATTTATGTGGAGAAATTGTGTAGTTTTTTCTAAAGAGGGAGGCAAACATCTTAAACCTTAGCGTATTAATATATATGATGTTTAGGTTGAAAAAATAATTTCAACAATGTTCTATTTAATTTCCACTAAGTACCTTTTTGTTGTTGCATTTTATCCCTGCTTTGTTTACAAAACAACTACGTAATGAAAATAAAGATGTCTTTAAGTATTTAAAAGTAATATTCTCCATTTAATTTTAAATAACTTCTTATTATTCGGTGATGATTTCTTTTGAAATATAAAATGATCGCTTTATTATCTAGTCGACGTGGCACATTTTGTTAATATTACAGTTACTATCTTTCTAAAATAAATAAATACACTAAAACGTACGAAATCCATCAAATTAATTGTTTTTAACAGCTGGTGCATCATTGAGCCACAATCCAAGTAGTTTATGTTTCTAGAATATGAATGCAATTATTATGTACGAGTTGTGACATTATGGGAAAACGAGGATTAGCGAGTTTTAATAGTCAGAAATGTCTTAAGCCGGGATCCCCCGCTTGTTTTGCCCTATACACTTCACTAAGGCACATACACGAACATCGGGTGTATGTAGTGTGTAGGATAAACGCCTGCGGGAGATTCTGTTTTATAGGTAGTCAAATAAATAAACAAATATTAAATATGCATTTATTTAATTTAAATTAGACATTTATTTTAAAAGTAATTTTCGAGGATCTTCAGCAAAACGGTTTATGACGTCTCCCAAAATCCAGGGGGGGCAGCTGTCCCCCTTTGCCCTCCCCTGGGTACGCCCATGCATGTTGGCATTTCGTTCTAGCAGAAAAATAACCCAATAGTACAACATATCTGTAACAAAACATTCACGCGGTAACGTATTGAGTTTGACAAGCTGACTTATAATGCAATTTAGTTAAGTTTTATTAAGTTAATAATAGTATAGAATAAAGTCGAATGATTGTAATTGTGTGAACGGGGCGATATTCTGCGCTCCGTCTTGTTTTATTGCATCGTAAATCGGTAAACTTTCTGCATTACTCACACCAGCGAGCTTAGGCCCCGGATACACGAGCCGAAGAAACGCCGCGGTTTGTCAGCCGGACCGCGACTAAAATTTTGTTTGGATGATATTATATGGGTTGGATACACAAGCGGTTTTTTCGCAGCGGCAGTTCGGTGACAAATCCGCGAGTAAAACGCCCAGCCCCTTTACACGAGCTGACAAACCGCCGCGCCACGCCAGTCAGCTGACTAGTAAACAAGTGAGTACTATCCCGGCTAGCGGCAGATCCGCGCGCCGATTCTCCGCCTTCTTCGGCGAGCCGGCCGCCCGACCGCTTTCTTCCGCGTCCTCCCGCGGCGACTAATCTGCCCGTATCATATATATTAATACGCTTAGGTTAAGATGTTTGCCTCCCTTTTTAGAAAAAACTTCACAATTTCTACACATACATTATTTATCATTTTACAGATAATTGCTTGCTTTAGTGACATCGAAAAATTGCTTTTGTTTTTGTAAATTAATTAATTATTAAACTTATATATATAGATATACATTAAGACACAATACAGCAACACTGAACAACGTCTGCTGTCTGACGGCTTTAATTTTGAAACAACGTCAACACTTCGATCTGTCATCTGACCTTCATATTGTAATACAACAAAAAGAAAAACGTTATAAGCTGTGTGCAAAATTAGAAACGTACCTGCAATACATTTTGATTCATTAAATTGAGTTGAATGCTTTATTTACATAATATTGCATACTGCCATCTGACGACTTTAATTTTGAAACAGCGAGCAACGCTGAACAACGTCACAGCAATAAATGCTGCATGATGCCATCTGACGGATTAGCTCAACGCTTTTGCTACTTGCGCCACTATATGACAATTTTAGTAAAATATTTCTTCGATCTGTCATCTGAGCTTCATATTGTAATACAACAAAAAGAAGAACGTTATAAGCAGTGTGCAAAATTAGAAACGAATTGAATACCTGCAATCATATTAAAAAAATAATTTTGTAAAGTGATAATTATTATACTTATTTAGTGCGAATGTTTCGCACAGGTCACTCTAGTATCTACTTCATTTACATCCCTTGGATTTGATTCAGACGCGGTTTCGTTGCCGACAAAACGCCGCGGGTTATCTGCTCGTGTATCCTCGGCCTTATTGCCATAGGTACTATGTTGTACTGGTCAGTACATGATAATATGATATACTATGGCCTTTTGAAAGTTTGCTGGTTATATAATAGTTCATTGTAGGGATTATATTCCGACGAGCTGTAACACTATCTTTAAAACGAGTGCTTGCGAGTTTTAACAGTCACACAATTACGCGCGAAGGTATATATGGATATTATTTGCTCGTAACTCCCATAAAACAGCTGCTTTTCTCTTCATTTAAAATTGTTTGACAGATAACTTTTGAGCAAACGTCATTTCTAATAGTAACAATTAAAATATCTATTGTTATGTCGCCACGTAACTGTTTTGCCCTTTTTGAACACACTGTAGTGTATACTATAGGTACGTAGTTATTAAAAAGATAATGCAGCTAATACAATTTCCGATTAACTTTAGAAGTCTTCCTTTTGTGCAATAATGTAACTCATTAGGTTTGTAATATGCCGTGCAGAGGCCATTTTCAAATACATTTGACTCTGTATAACATGTGACCATGGGCGCCGTAAGCTGCCCTACCCTTGCTTAGAAACGGAAGAGTGAAAATTTAAAAAAATAATTATTTAAAAAAAAATAAGAAACTCGGCTGCACAAAAATGAAATTAATAACCTAAATGAAGTAAACAAGTCGGAAAGTGTCAATATGCAGCCGGTGGAGACATATTTGTCTCTTTCTTTTGTTTTTGAATGGATCAACACCCGCTGCTTCTTCTTTTTAGTTATTAATTTCATTTTTGTGCAGTTCGGTTTGTTGTTTTTTGAAATAACTAATTTTTATTGCCGTTCGAAATTTTTTTTAGTTTCTTTTCGGTATAGTTGATATCCACGTTGTTATAAAAATAACGATTTTTTTTATTCCCCTTCTCTTTTTTTTCTTTTGACTTCTATAAACACAGTGATTAAGTTTTAACCAGAGTTGTTATCTAAAAGGTTTATAAAGTAGATACGGTCGCATATGAAACGCGGAATATAAGGATATGTGATATATTAATAACAAGGTTTTCATCAAAGGGCATACAAGTAATTTAATTAATTTGCGCTAATGAGTTCGGCCAATTATACCAAATTTAGATCTTTTGCTGCATCATATACAGTAAAGTTTGTTTATTATGTCTCCTCATATAACGACCAACCTTTAGTACTTACAATCCAATAGTTTGGATTTAATATTAGTATACTTAGGCCTAGTTTATATGAGAGGCGTTCAACGCGCGTTAGCCTAACGCGCGTTTACAGTTTCTATACAATTGTATAGAACTGTTTACATGATAACGCGCGTTGGTGGCGCGTATCATATAAACAGTTCTATACAATTGTATAGAAACTGTAAACGCGCGTTGGGCCAACGCGCGTTGAACGCCTCTCATATAAACTAGGCCTTAGAATGACTGAATGATTCCGCTTAATTTGACCTACCATTTTACAAATTTTTGGTCATTATACAGCGTGTCCCATTTTAATGTCCCACCCCGGATAACTTTTGTCAGTGACCTTGAATGAAAAATTGTTTGGTACAAAAGTTGTACAACTTAGAGGGGGACATTCGATGGCACTAATACTTTTGACCTTGGGTATGAGGTTCAAGGTCATTCAAGGTCAACTTTGTTTTTTTTTAATGGAACGTCCTATTTTTGACATCGGCAATCGATTGCGCGTGGAAAAATATGAAACTTTTGTCTGAAACTTTTTTCGAGAACGGGCAAAACTCTGTGCGTCTGTTAGTCTGTTAGTCGGTTATTCGGTTAATCTGTGAACACTATACAGGTCAAACGGATGAACGGATTGAAACAAAATTTTGGGAGGATGTTTGGTATGCAAATATGAAAATCCCTATTGTTTTTGAAGAAAATCTCACCATTCTCGAGTTGAAAATTCAAAAATTTTCAATTTTGAAGGCTAAATTAATTGAGAAAATTTGCCCGTTTTCGAAAAAAGTTTCAGACAAAAGTCTCATATTTTTCACGCGCAATCGATTGCCGATGTCAAAAATAGGACGTTCAATTAAAAAAAACAAAGTTGACCTTGAATGACCTTGAACCTTATACCCAAGGTCAAAAGTATTAGTGCCATCGAATGTCCCCCTCCAAGTTGTACAGCTTTTGTACCAAACAATTTTTCATTCAAGGTCACTGACAAAAGTTATCCGGGGTGGGACATTAAAATGGGACACGCTGTATAATATATTATTTTAAACTTCAAACGGCTGGATATAATAAAAAAACAAATAGTGGGAGTGACGATGTAGATGCTTAAAAACAATCATTAACCCCGTCACTCCTACTATTATTTCTGTTTTATTAAGTTGTTTTATAAATATTGTTATACTCAAAATGTCTGAATATTGTATTGTCATTAAAACTATAGACGACTGCAAAGTTTCTAAACAATTTGTCTAGACAAATCTGAAAGTCTACGTGAACGAAGTCGCGGGCACAGCTACTTATAAATAAGCAGGCATTTTAGCACGTCCCTGATCTTCATAATCTTGATCTGTACAATAAACTAACCTCATTTAATCAATAATCGTATGTATCCAATGATATTACAATATCATAATATCACGTATTCAATATGACAATACAATAGAGATTTGCTTTATTTCAAAATTATTGGCCGATAATTCCATCATCCGTTATAATATATTGACACTACAATATGGCCTTCACTATAGTATATACAGGATGTCCCACGACATGACTGCCATAGCCTGGGACTGTGTTGCTGGGCTGATTTCAAGTCAAAAATGTCTAATGAACATATTACCCGGAACGCTATCCTAACTGAGCTAGAAGCATTTGAAATTTTAGATAAGTAGTAGTAGGAATTCCCTACTAATTTAATAAAGACTAGCGTGACCTGCGCAAATTATTCGCACTAAATAAGTATAATAATTATCACTTTACAAAATTATTTTTTAAATATGATTGCAGGTATTCAATTCGTTTCTAATTTTGCACACTGCTTATAACGTTCTTCTTTTTGTTGTATTACAATATGAAGCTCAGATGACAGATCGAAGAAATATTTTACTAAAATTGTCATATAGAGGCGCAAGTAGCAAAAGTGTTGTTCAGCGTTGCCCGTCAGATGGCAGCATGCAGTATTTACAATATAAAGGTCAGATGACAGATCGAAGTGTTAACGTTACGCCGTCAGATGGCAGACGTTGTTCAGAGTTTAATTAATTTAATTAATTTATGAAAACAATAGCAATAATAAATTTTTTAGTTGTCGATGTCAGTAGAGCAAGCAATTATCTGTAAAATGATATATTATAATTTATGTGGAGAAATTGTGTGGTTTTTTATAAAAAGGGAGGCAAACATCTTAAACCTTAGCGTATTAATATATAAGATTTTGATTATCTATTGATTTATAAATCAACTAGTTTCCCGTAGCGGTTTCGTAGGTTTGTTTGTTATACACAAGACTTTCTATGTATTTATCGAACAGACCCACCTAGTAGTACATGTTATATAACCAGTAACTCTTCTATGTATTACATGAGAGACCATCACTAGTTGGATCGATACAGTGACGTCAGTGTGACGTCATTGGGCATTATTACGTCATTCTTGAATTGCTTCATACACATCTCTGTGGGATTGATGATGTTATCAATTTTATAATATTAATCAAAGGTTTGGGTTTATTGTGTTTCACACATGCCATTACATAATATACCGAAATATATGCGGTCATATTAGAAGAAAACAAATTAACCAATCAAGACGTTTTACTTTCCACTCTATGCTGGATTGTAAAAGCGTTGCCAAAAAAATCTGATTTTACAATGACCTTAGAACCACACACATTTCTCCATAAGAAAAGCATTGTAGAATTTTGAATCGATCCTGCTTGAAAAATAATTGATCGATTGAACCGATATTTTTTAAGCCGTGTAACAAACCGTAAACAACAACATTTTTTTATCCATTTTCTTCAAAATTTAGCTTGAAATGCGGTCTTTTTCTGTATAGATAATTTTTTTTGGAGAGTCCAGTCTAGTGTTCTACATGACAGGGAGTTGGAATACGACTTTAGAAATAAATAGTAATAGCATAAATACAGCTATTAGACGCTACACGCATACGAACATGATCTCTATCATACTCTATCCACTTAACTCAGTGAACCGAAAAACAATTACAACTATATATTAGTAGTAGTAGTAGTAGTAGTAGTAGTATTTTATTTCATAGATGACTGTGACAGTCGTGAAACAAGTCAGTATACAAATACATATAAAAAATATAAAATTTAAAATACATTTATAGCTCAAGATAAATATGTTGATATGTCATAAAAATTATTTGCTAATAACAGTTTTTTTAATTTAGATTTAAATTTGTCATAGACATTTATACAACGTATCTCTTCCGGGACTTTATTGTATATCCGAATCATGGCATTGCGAGCACTATTGCGAGTAACGCTTAAGTGAGACTTATTTGTTTTTAAGTTATTTTTGTTTCTTGTTTCGTATTTGTGAAACTGTATATTGATTTCAAAAAGATGTGAATGTTTTTTTATGAAACAGGCGCAGTCCAAGATATATTGATCTTGAACTGTAAGGATCTTTAGTGATTGAAATAAATTATGACGAAGACATGTCCACTAGTGTAAGTCAATGGTCGCTGCCTCTGTTCTGTTGGTAGCCTTTTTCTGCTGTTAATTTTGATGTTACATCGTAAAAATGCACCTATATAAAGAAGTTTAACTTATACGTTTTGCATTATGTATTGAGTGACTTGAAAATGATGACATTCCTTTTAAAATAAATGTAAATTTAGTTGAAAAATCGGAACTACAGAATCGAAACGATAGGGATTAAGAGTATATATATAGGCGTGTAGGTACTGGCAAATACTAGTGTATAGAAGAGTTAAAGGTCAGAATACGTTTGAGTGTATTCCCACAGGACTTTTCTGGTCACTAGCGCACGCGTCCAGAACTAAATTTGCATAGAAACCTGTAAAATTACTCTACTAACAACGCTATTCTAAAGCACATGTATCGCTTACTATAGCTTTTCGATCTTCAAAGATTTTGGTGTGACAACGAAATAATAAAGAGCATTTTTCTAATACATTAACAGCGTACACTAATTTAGCTCTGTGTGGGTTTTCGCGATTTGTTTTTATATCGTTCATTGCTCATTCCCCTTTTATCTTGGCATAATAATATAACGTTTCCGTTACTTGATAAGAAGTAAAATATTATGTAAACACACCGAGCGGGGTGGCGTAGCGGTGAGAGCACTAGACTCGCATTCGGGAGGTACGGGGTTCGAATCCCGGCGGGGGCAGATGTGACTAGGATTTTTTCCTACTGCCTCTCGCCGAGAAACGATAATTCCTGTATCGGCCATCTTGTTGAGGTTTTCCATGGTTTCCCTCAACAATTCCAGATAAATATCGATATGGTTCCTTATTCAAGGCCATGACAGATTACTTGTCAAAATGCTATGCTCAAAATTTGCCTACCTTATCCTAATTTCCAAAAAAATCCTTCATTCGCCCATTTCTATTAATTAAGTTGAAGATTAAAAATTGTAGAAAATAACAGGAAGTGTGGTAAAAAAAAAATAGTAATGGTGCGAATGGTGTCTGTTATGACATGAAGTCGAGAAACGGACGTTAAACGCATTATTATTATTATCATCTAAACACATAATATTACAGTTATAAATATATAACAGACGACCGATTGATTCATTCGGGTCGATGCTCCCAGAATCGGTTTAGACGCTTCTTTGAAAAAAATTCAGTTCTGTTACGTAACTAGCCTCGGAGATAGAGAAAAGGCCTGGACATGGTTCGTGTAATCATAGTAGCACAGAGTTGTGAGAATATTTGGTCGGCGCACTCCGTGCGTTACGGTTTTGTAGGGATTTATGAAAAAATGTTTATTCAACTCATGCGCGTTATTCATGTTTTATCATGCCTAAAAACCGAACCCTAAATAGCCATTTACCGACTGGTGACAATTACTTGTCATAACTCAATGAAGATTCCTACTAGCTCGGCCATTGTGGAGTAATAAAAATAAACGTAACTATTTTCTGAGTCGTAACGAAATAGTAGGTAACAACAACTCCGTTGTTACCCATTGAGACTAAAATTGAGAGGCCGAATGTTTTCGACATGGAGTTTATTCATAACCGGCTAACCTCAAACCAAAACATTGAATCGTGCTGTTTGGTGCTGTTAGTATTGACAGTTTTTTTTATAAAGAAATAAATGGATATTTACAACATCTCATTATAATTAAAACATGAATAACGCGCAATTGTTGAATAAAATTATCGGCACAACTTGTAGGCTAAGTCATGACACGCCATGAATGACTTAGACTACTAGTTACGCCAATAACTATTATTATACACCGATTTCTTTAATACAGAATGCAGTGCTGAAACGGTTTTTCACTTCACGCTTAGAGAGGAGGCTGTATCTTAGAAACTTACGTAGTGCCTACACTATGTCACTTCAATTCATCCGCTTCGCATCGCTTAAGTTCGTCTGGTTCTGACACCCTAAGCTCTACTATACACTAGATTGCAATTGTAACGGTAAATCCTTCACTGGATTCCTATAGCCCATCCTACCTTCGATTTCATCGCATTAGAAAGAATAATATATACATGTATTGTTACTAAATGTTAAGGTATAGTCGATAAATCCGGTTGGTTTTAATAATTACTGGCAAATACAGTGTAACCTCTTTATAACGTCCTTCGTTATAACGAAAAACTCCCTATAATGTAGAAAATTTTACAGTTTGGTTGGTTTACCTTAAAACCCATACATTAATACCCTCTTTATAGCGTAACAACCATTCTCTATTACGATGAAATATGTTCATATTTAGGCGTATTTAACAGTGTAATTGTTTTTATACAACAAAATGAAGATGAAGAAGATGATAAAGAGGATGATTTTTAACCATCATCAACTATTCAACAAGCACTTGATGCCGCTAAACTTATCGAAACATTCCTATTGTTTAATGAAGGTGATTCCACCACATCCCAAGAGTCAAGACATGCATAATACTTAATAAAATACAAATCAAATATTGGCATAGCAAAAACGCCAAGCAAAGTTAACAGACTACATGGAATAAATTAATTAGGTGAAATTTGGTTATTTTTCTTCTTCCCTTCATATAACGAAAACTCTTTATAACGAAAAAAAATGCTCGGTCCCTTGAGATTCGTTATAAAGAGGTTACACTGTATTTATAATTGCATTAGCGGTCCGGTCCGGCTTCGCCCGAATTTGCAGATTGCCACCGTTTTTTCGTCGACTTATACGTTGCAAAATCGCAGTCTCCATGAATGCGATAATATATATATATATTTAGCTTGTGTCTGTCCTAAAGATACATTCGGGGTCACATGGGGGGAGGTTATCACCGGAATGTGACATAGTGTGACCAGGGGCAGGGGGATTCAAAAGCAAAGATTCGCTCACTGTGAACAGAAGACTTTAGTGTGTGAACATTTTAAAGTTCTTGGAGTCTTAACGTCGATATATTACGTGTGTAAGATTAATCTACCCGACTTTTAATGAAATGTGACAAGGTGTACTCAAGTACTGCTTTCTAATTATTATTCAATCTTGAAAATCAATATTTACTGTTACGCTTACGATACAGACTGTATTTCTTTTTACTGTTGTAAGTTCCTTTTATTCAGGTTTTCTATGGCCTTTCGTATTTTAATCACGTAAAGACATTTTTTGCAGAAGTATAACTGTCATTTCAATATTGAAAATTTGGTTACTAGAAGCTGACAAATACATAAATACCTTGAACAATTTTTTTCAAATTAATTTTGTGTGAAAAAAATTCCAAAAAATTGCTCGATCTCGTTGAAATTGGATATTCGAAGGTTTCTTAATGCTAAAAAAAATTCGAAAATTGTTTTTTGTTTAAGAAGTTTCGTATCTGGGAATTTTTAAATGTTTCTAAACGTGAATAAACTTTTCAAATAATGAAACTATTTTATCATTTCAAGTAGCTCTCTGGCAAAGACAGTCTTTAAATATTTTATAAAAATGTTTTGGTAACTATGAAAGTCTACAAACAAAGGTTGAAGGTAAATCCTAAAGGATAACTGCACTACGAAATGCAGCTCAACCATCAACATTACCACGCTTCGGATGGAAATAAGACACACGTAATGGTTATTGAACACCCTCCGGAGAGCTGTTACCATTCTCTTGGAACACATCATCGGCATCACTGACTCGACTCCGACAACGTACGAATACAACTACTGGACATTCCCTATTTCAGTAAAATACTGAAAATATCCCTTATTGCGTCAGTGAGATAAAACAAAGTTGTTGCTAATCTCTGGAAAAAAAACGATTGGACTGATCTGAACCTCATTAAATATGACTAGTGTGACCTGTGCAAATTATTCGCACTAAATAAGTATAATAATTATCACTTTACAAAATTATTTTTTAAATATGATTGCAGGTATTCAATTCGTTTCTAATTTTGTACACTGCTTATAACGTTCTTCTTTTTGTTGTATTACAATATGAAGCTCAGATGACAGATCGAAGAAATATTTTACTAAAATTGTCATATAGAGGCGCAAGTACCAAAAGCGTTGAGCTAAGCCGTCAGATGGCATCATGCAGCATTGCTGTGACGTTGTTCAGCGTTGCTAGCTGTTTCAAAATTAAAACCGTCAGATGGCAATATGCAGTATTGTGTCTGTTGTATTACAATATGAAGGTCAGATCACAGATCGAAGTGTTGACGTTGTTTCAAAATTAAAGCCGTCAGATGGCAGACGTTGTTCAGCGTTGCTGTATTTTAATTAATTTACAAAAACAAAAGTAATAATAAATTTTTTAGTTGTCGATGTTAGTAGAGCAAGCAATTATCTGTAAAATGATATATAATTTATGTGGAGAAATTGTGAGGTTATTTCTAAAAAGGGAGGCAAACATCTTAGCGTATTAATATATATGATTGGCCTGAGTCTAGAATCCTTTGTAAACGCTATTTGTTCAAATCTGATTTTTCATAAACGCTATCGATCGAACTCTGGTAAGAAAAAGACGCACTAAGGCAGCTACCACTGACTATCTCCTTTTACTTCTGATAAGTAGCTTGCATGTAACTATTACCTTTGTTCATGCAAAATTTCAATTGCAATTTATGAATTCTTATTAAAGAGACATGCACTTCAAATTTGCTGAAGATACTGTATTATTAAGAAATTGGAATCTTTGATTAACGTCTGATTAGATATAAATAAATAAAATTATCGACCAATTTTTCAGCCAAATATATTAACAAAAAATAATAATTAATACATTAAAACGTTTAGGTCCGGATTTGGACTTTCTTCAGAATATATTTGTCTGAAAAATTGGTCGATAATTGTATTTATTGATTAAGAAATCGGATTTATAAGTAAACTAAGTGTGTTATATATTGACACAGTTGGTATTCTATTCCTTTGAATAACAAATTTGCAGAAAAACTAACAAAGTGCAAAGTACTTTTTATTGCTTTGTTTAAAAGTTACAGCCGTGTCTTGCGCTATTTTATGCCATGTCTTACTTTTGCACTTTTTTAAAATAAAATTTTTACTGTTCGAACGATACAAATTGATCACTATTTATTTTAGAATAAAAACATCCATTACCACTTACAAAGAGTCATCTTATTGTTGTGTTTGAGTTTGTTTATTTCTATATAGGTAGATATAATTATTTCGTTGTCTACATATACCTGTGCTTAAGCTGCAGTTATAGCGAATAGTGTTATCTACGCCAACTAGATAATTAATAAGATGTTTGAATATGAAATAAGCAGATGACGCAATGCTAACAGTAGATATCAAGTATGTATAAAGCCAGTCAAAACTCAGGACCGGTTTTGTAAATATGACCCAACAGAATTCATAACATTCATATAAGTAATTCGAAACATCTTGAAATCAAATTATAATCGAAAAGAATGACAATTTTTAATCAAAAGGCATGTAAAGGTCGCTGCACACGTGCTAGTTTTTCCGCTAAATTTTTTGATAGGTTTCAAGCGTGTTTCGTGATGACTTTTATGAGTTTGCTTCACACTATGCGTGTATTGAAGCTTGCTTTGTAGATGGGTTTGGTGCGCATACAGTGATAGTTCGAATATTAACAAAAGTGGACGGCTATTGTCTCTGAACAGAACACACTGTTTCCTGGTCGTAATTAAGTAAAAAAATGTTGTTTTAAGGGGTGTATTAAGGGGTATTTTTTTATTTTGTCCAAAAATGAAGTTAAGTTCATACAATAGAACCACATTGCCTATATAAAAGCAAATACACTATATTGTCGGCAGGGTTTGGCACTGCGACCCGAGTTTTTTAAGTTAGCGTCAGACTTACTGTTATTAAATAAAAACCCTTATTAAAATTCATATTTGCATTGCCCGGTTAAAGCTAATGACTTAATTCACTTGTGTCATTCGTTCAAAAGAAGTGCTTTATCTAAAAAGAATAATATTATATGTAGTATAGCCCTAAGGCTATACTACATATAATTCTTTACACTGTTGTTTTAATAAAAAAAAATTGGTTATCTGTAAAGTCGGTTTACGGACGATAGTTTTACGTGATAACGTATTCCGCTCGAATATCATATTTAATAATACATAACCTAAATTTTAGTAGCTGTCAAACTATATTTTTACCGACTCTCTATCGCTTATACTGCGCTCTCGCTTGCACGCACAGGGTCAGGCGGAACGTGACACTTTTCGGAACGTTACACTTTTTCGTGCATGCAGCCGGTGTTTCATCAATTTATAAGCGTTATCACGTCAAAAAAAAAGAAAAATTATACGTAGTGTAGAAAATTCTTAGCTCAATCAGCCAAAAGAGAATTTACATAGTTCAATAATTTAAAAATAGAACGTAGCTCTGTGCTGACTGCTTGATGAGGGAAAACCTGATCCTAACCTTTTTCAACACCATTTTTACACCTTTTTACCGAACTTACGGAATCAAATTGAATGAAAAACAGCACCACAAACTGTGGTTAGACTGCTTTTATTAGAATATTACTCAAAGCGATTAAAAGAAAAAAAAATGTATCTAAAAACCAAAATTTTATATAACTAGGAGTGTGAAATGTAGGTGTTTTATTACACTTGATTTTGTGTTTAAATTCTCCAATGTTTTGAAATATCAACGCCAGATAAAAAGAATCTGTTCCATTTTTAAAACAACAATTTATTATCTCATCGTTAAATTAAACACTTGGAAGATGCCAAAATTGATTTGATTAAGTCAGAACAATTTATACACTGAATTTATTAGTAGCTTTATGATTTACGAGATAAAACTGTTTGGATAAACCTTTTTTGTTGTCGAAATCTTTCTTTGATTTATCAATTTTGCTTTTACTTAGTTTTCTTATAGAATAAGTTATTCAATCAGATATAGGCTATTTTTAATGAAACATTCCGATTTTTCTTCAAGTTTAGCTTCAAGGTATGAACATTTGAAATTAACTAACTATCGATCTACTTTGGAACTGCCAAACGAAACGTATTCTGCTATACACTTTTCTTCCACCATATAGCTACGTTACCTCCACCATATAGCTACGTTACCTCCACCATTGGCACATCTTATTCGTTGTTTTATCATCAGGCCCGTATTATGACCTGTCAAAAACAGGACATTTTTAATACAAAACAGCGAGCTCTCGGAATAATGACAACTACACATAACCTCCAAAAAATCTTGACAAGTGACAGAGAAGGGTAGAATATAGCTGTAATAGTAGAGCTTTGCGTCATTTCTATCTCTGTAACATTGAGTCAATCCACCTGAAATTTTTAGGTGGAGACTGCAGTAAAGATATTTATGGATCAAAATTTTATTTTTTAACTTGTGCACGAAGCACTGGAACGACTTTTGGACCCTAATGCAAGAATAAACCTCCTCAATTTGTTTTTAGATAACATAGAGAATAAAATCGATTTTTGTAGATTTTCTTGTTGTTCGGGGTTTCCTGGGTTTTCTCCATGAAGGTACTTTTTTGGTCTTAATGTAATTACGCCACTGGCATGAAAAAAAGCTTTCTTAATCTATTTTATTACGAAGCTAAGAGCAAATTACAATACCTGCAACTTTATAAAAATTCAGATAAGAAAATAAAGACATGGTTAACAATTTAAGAGTATTATATTGAGTAACTCAAAAGTATTATTACGACATTAAAGTGTATTGATTTTGGAATTACGCATGTATAGCTGAACTTGTTATGTACCCAAAATAGCACATATTCACTCATATTCGGGAGCGAATGAATACTTCGACGTTTATTCGAAAACACGTCATGACAAAATCGGACTTTAATATGCGGGGGTATGGACATTCCAAAGCACATTTTGGAAAAACATAAGAAACGTGTCTAAAACTATCCGAGTTTCATCACGCCTTTTCCTTACACTACCGCGCTTAAAGAAGTTTCACTTCAGAAACATCAAGCCAGCCGTGTAGATTTTTAAAAGCCGGTCGTACAAAAAAATATTCTTCAAATTTATTACTTAACGTCAATTTGTTGTCTCTGTTAGTGATGGGATATTTCGAGTGAAAATAATCGAACTATTCGATTATTCGAATGTTTTATTTACGAGTTACGAGTTTTATAATACAGTCTCAAATAATAAATAAATTATTATACTACGTTCCTTCTTTATTCGTTGAAACATTGCATGCAAGTATCTCTCTCGGATTGTCATTAACTAGCATATTCTATATATTTCATTGTACTGAATATGTTATATGATTACTTACATCTTTTATCTGCGTCTGCAGTATGCAACACTATATATAGGTGACTATCTCAAACCTGATAATCTAAATCGAGAACAAATTCGTTCGTATTATACATATACTTTTATTATATACTGAGCATAGAAATAAAATCAAAATCGAACCATTAGGGTGCAAACATATACTTCTGTCTTTTTTTAAGTCGTAAGAGCTCGTTGATTCTGATTGGCTAACGCCATAGATAAAGACATAAAACTTTTTTTAAAGAGAGATATAAATAAAATTATCGACCAATTTTTCAGACAAATGTGTTAACAAAAAATATAACTAATATATTAACGTTTCAATCCGGATGTGGATCTTTTTCAGAACTGATCTAAAAATATAAAAAGTAACTAATATTTAGTTTCTATCTATTTTTAATAAATTTCGTGAAAGATTTTTTAATATGTATTAATTATATTTTTTTGTTAATATATTTGTCTGAAAAATTGGTCGATAATTTTATTTATTGAAGAGTTCTAATCAGACGTTAATCAAAGATTGACTCCATGCTAATATATATTGTGGAAATAAACACTGAATTAAATCGAAGAAAGAGATGCAGATATATTTTCGATATGCTTTGTTGCCTTCACTCACCGCACATTGAAAATCATTCGAATTGCAACCTTTCGGTTATTAAAATCATCGATTATTCCCATCTATAGTCTCTGCGTGCAGATTAGATTACAGAAAACACAAAAAGATCCGTCACTGTGTTATGAAGACATTACGGCAGTAGGGAAAGAGATGGGACGATGCGCAGTGGGCCACTTAAACAGGGCTAGCATGGCGAAAGCATGCATATCTCTTATTGTGACTTGTGACAATCATAGACGCTCTACTTAAATTTTAACGCTTTACGTAGTTTGTGCAAGCTTTTAACTAAAAATTGCTCACCGCAAAGACGACGACTATACTCTACAGATGCCGGATAATGAACTTTTATGTTTGATATTATTATATCCCCATTTATAATGCGCGCCACGAATCTAAAAGGCTCGGAAGTTAGATGCGAATGCGGGCTTGCGCTTGTACAGTCTGTTGAAAAACTGCAAACTCGCATTTCAACAAAACTAAAATAACAATAACAACTTGACTGTACTTTAAAGCAGGAAAGCGACAAGTGACAAAGGCAACGAGCGATCACGCCCAATCACCGACGAGCGCACGTTCCGTGCAGGTGGCTGGGAGGTGGTGGGAGTCTCGACGGCTCTAAAATGTGCCTTTGCGACGCTGTCTGTGACTAACTTCCGAACCTTTTAGATCCGTGGCGCGTATTATACATTCTTTATTTCATGATTTACTAAAATAAACACTGCAGCCCTTTATAAATTGCAGTCGTTAGATCCTTGGGGATCCATGGGACTTATTATTCAGGATTTTGTTGACGTATTGATTGCATTGAAATATTGTAATAAAATTATCAAGAACGTTTGTATTTTCTGGCAAAGGTTTTAGAAAGAGTGATGATTAAATTATTGTTCTTACTGACTACGGTGTATGAGTGCATGAGTGTTTTATTAGCCATAGATGAAGGTATGATAAACAAAAAAACGTGTATGGTGATCCATTTATTAAATAAACTCCTATCAAGTACTAATAGCGTCTCCAAATAAATAAAATTATCGACCAATTTTTTTCAGACTATAGCATATATTGACATTAAAATAATAAAATTATAAATCAATATTTCACTAGATTACGTTTCAATTCAAACTCCATTCTATTAGAAAATAAGTAGATATACTAATTAATTTTTAAATTATTTAGATTATTTCTGAAGAAGATCCCAATCAGGATCGAAACGTCATCTAGTGAAATATTGATTTATAATTTTATTATTTTAATGTCTGCAAAAATTGGTCGAATATTTTATTTATTTGAAGAGTTCTATTCAGACGTTAATCAAAGATTTGGACTAATAGCGTCTCTTATATACAATCAACAGCTGATGGAAAAAACAATGTTTTGAAAAGTCGTAAAACAAAACAGGTATATCTAAACAAAAATATTAAAAATTTACCAGTAAGTAAAGCAATAGACTCATTATGCACTAATAGTGATATAGAATATAGCGATACAAAGATTTATGAAATATCTGATAATATTGTAAATGTGACGTCACATGATAAAATTTCAGACAGTACAATAATAGATTTAAAAATGGTGTTTTGGAATATACACGGAATAAACAGTTTAAATAATCTAGATGGAACACAAATAAACAATTTGAATAAAAATGACATTATATGTGTGTGCGAAACATGGTGTACAAATAAAATTACAAATTTCTTGATTAACGATAGGGACGTATATTATTGTGAGGCTGTAAAAGAAAAAAGCTTAGGCAGATCAAGTGGAGGAATAATAGTAGCCATAAGAAAAGGTTTGTTTAAAGTACTTGTGATGGACAAATCAGATATGTGGTTGTTTTTAAAGGTTGAAAATGAACAGTTTAAATTAATATTAGGTGTAGTATATATTTCGCCATTGAAGAGTGATAAGATTTGCATGGACCTTTTAAATATTGCGATGTCAGACAGTATTAAGAATAATCCGGAATACAGTTTCATAATAGGTGGGGATTTTAACGCACGTATTGGAGACCTGAATGAGCTGTCAGAGGATATAATTGGTAATTCTAACTTACGTTGGGATAGAGCAACACTAGATTATACAATAAATACGAGAGGGAAGTACCTATGTGAGGTAATGGAAGATAACGGTTTCTTAGTTTTAAACGGGAGATCAATCAGTGATTTTCCAGCTCAGATAACTAGTGTTAGTCATAAGGGTAAAAGCATTGTGGACACGGTATGGTTAAATATAAAAGATATCCAATACTTTAAAGACTTGTTAATATCAGACATGTTTCATTGCTCAGACCACTTCCCTCTCGTTGTCACAATGAGAAACTGTATTCCGATAAATACGGATAGAGTACATATCGATAATAGGCTAGTCATTAAAAAAACTACCCTGACATGGGATCAAAATAAATTGCAGGAATATAATAAAAATATGAATGAAATCTTTGATACAGTAAAAGAATATGGAAACAACGAAGAAGGTTATAACCAATTTGTTCAAGCTGTGCAATGTACTGCGCAAAAATTAGATTTAAGTCATACAAAAAATATAAAGATACATGTAACAAGCCCCATAAACAGTAAAATAAATAAACCATGGTTCAACGAAAAATGTAAACAACTGAAAACTGAAACTAGAAGTATGTTCAGAAAATTTAAAAAACAGCAACATAATACAGAGCTTTTAAAAGAATATTTAGGTAAGAAAAAAGAATATAAAACATATTTAATTGAGGCGAAAAGAGTTTTTTATAGCAATATTAAAAGTAAAATAAGAGGGGTAAAAAATTCAAAAGATTTCTGGAATACCATACGAAAATTTTGGTATAAGCCAACTCAAATTAACGGTATTAATATACAACAATGGGAAAACTATTATGAATCAAACTGCAAAAAAAAGATTATCAATAATTCTATGTATCTTGACATTATACACCCTCAATTAGATGTACGATTAACTAGATTTGAATTAAACCGGGTACTGGGAAATCTAAAAAATAATAAAACTCCAGGTACTGACCTAATAAGTAATGAATTTTTTAAAAATTTACCTGAAGTATGGATGCAGTACATTCTTAAATTATTCAATAATGTATTTACTGAAGAAGTAATACCAAACGCATGGTCAAAAATAGAAACGGTGCTGTTATACAAAAAAGGAAACAAGAACGACCCAACAAATTACAGAAATATTGCACTAATTAACTGTATTACAAAAGTGTTCACTCAGTTAATCTCCAACAGACTGAATAATTGGGCAGAAGGGAATGAGTTACTAATTGAGGCACAATCGGGATTTAGACGTAAAAGAAGTTGTACAGATAATATTTTCGTGTTGAGTTCCATTATAAATATTAATTTAAGGTTGCCAGGACGTAAAGTATATGCCTTATTCATTGATTTCAAAAAAGCGTTTGATTCTATAGATCACAACAAACTATATGAAAAAATATTTAATTTAGGAGTTAGCGGCAAAATAACCAGAATTATAAGAAACATTTACTTGAACGCGGAAATGAGAATTAGATTAAATGGGGAATACTCAAAATATATTAAAGTTACAGAAGGAATTATGCAGGGCGACTCGTTAAGTCCACTATTATTCTCACTTTTCGTAAATGATATAGAGAAATACTTTAAAAATAGAAATTTTAGAGGAATTCCTATAAACGGCAAAGACGAAGTATTATTACTTATGTACGCAGATGATATGGTAGTTTTAGCAGACTCACATATAGATCTACAAAAAAAATTAACATGTCTAGAAAAGTACTGTAGGGACAACGATTTAATAGTTAATACAGAAAAAACAAAAATATTACTGTGTCATAAGGGTCGTAAACCTAAAACTAAGAGAATCTTCTTGTATAAAAATAAAGAAATTGAAGTAGTTAATAAGTATACGTATCTGGGAACTGTTTTTAGTAGCTCTGGCCTTTTTAACAATAACGCAGAAAACATAATATCGAAAGCTAGAATTTCATTAAGTAATGTACAAAGGATATTAGTATCTTCAAAAACAGACTCGTGGGAGGCGAGGGAAAAATTATTCGAAGCGTTAGTTATGTCAGTATTGCTGTATGCGGCAGAAGTTTGGGGAGCAATACATATTGATAAATTAGAAAGGGTACAAAATTCTTTTTTCAAAACATTGCTTTATTTACCTAGAAATACTCCGAGTCATTTCTTAAGATTAGAAACCGGCAGAAGCAGAATAGAAGTTAAAGTTTTTGAAAAAATGATTAATTGGTGGATTAAAATACTAGCTATGCCTCAGAATAGATACGTAAAGCAATGTTTTGATAGACTAAAAGAGTTCGATGAAAATCAAAATATATCAGTTATTCCGAAGAGGAACTGGGTTACCCAACTTAGAAACTTTATGACAAAAAGTCAGTGTTATGACACGTGGAAAGAACAAAACTACGTAAAATTAAAAAGAGCAAAGCTACTAATAATAGATTCTCTCAAAAATAAACTGCGAGAAGATGATTTGGAAAGAATGGAAAATTCAAACTACAGCTACATATACAAAAGAATAAAAATTAACTTCGACCAGCCCGAAAAATATCTCGTAGATCTTAAGGAATTAAAGTATATAAGAATAATGAGTCAGATAAGATTAGCGAGTACAGATAAAATAACAATTTATTTTAAAAATATAAAATATGTAATTGACTGCAATACTGTATGCATGAATTGTAACCTAAAAATGAACGAAAACATTTTTCACTTTTTACTTGAATGTCCGCTGTATGAGCCATATAGAAAAGTATTTCTCAAAAATTATATCAACACAAACGACAGATATAACTCCAACTCTTTACAAAGATTGCTATTAGCTAATGCTCCAGAAAAAGTCAAAAATATTTTTTTTTATGTCACAAATGCACTAAAATTACGGGCATTTCATCTATGGGAATAATTTTATAAGAACTTACGCTTTATTTTGTATATTTTTGTATTTATTTTTGTAATTATTTTTGAATTATTCATGTACATTCCCCTCCTGTAAAGAAATTTATTTATTTTCAAATACAGAATACTATTATTATTATTATACAAGAAAGCTAACAACTCAATGATCAAATTTTAACTGTTTTTGTTGACCATGGTTTTTTGGTAATGCAAGAGATATTAAAATCAGGCAAGTTTTAATTTTCGCCCTATCTTGAATAGATATTTGTTTTAAATTGTTCAAAATAGTTCGGTGCAAATATGTAATAGTAAATAGAGAACGTTTGAGCACTTAAAAGTATAGATGGCTACGTAAAAGCAACTGACGGCCGATCTCAAAATATACTTCGACCAGGGTCGGATTAAAGATGTGTGGTCGTCAGGGCAAGAACACATTCGAGCAACTCGCATGACATTTCCCTGTTTACTCACCTATGTGGGATAGTAACTAGAAAAAGAAAAAAATTGCATTCAACACAAAACGGAGAACTCAATGTGTTTGAATATCCAGATAAAGCTAAAACCCGGAAGACTAGCTACTTTCTTCGTGACAATGTAATGAATCTTTGCGAAAATATTTGTTGATAAACATTAAATTTTATATAGTCTCGCATGTTTAAACGAATATATATTCAAAAAAATAAAATTGTCGACCAATTTTTCTCAGACCAATATATTGATAAAAAATAAAAAAAATAACAAATCAATATAACATAAGATAAAATCAAAGATTTGAATATGCATATATAATTATATATTAATTAGCCGCGTCTTTAATATTCAAAAAAACTTATGCCCATTAAATTCCGTTTTTTATTGCCGTGAATTAGGGCTTCTTTGACGTAGTTTGGAAAGCTTTTCTGTTACAAATATTAGTTTCATTTTTATTACATCCTACTGAATGGATCTTCAGCTGTCGATCCCCGGAGAAAGCTAGATTACTCATAATTGAAAAGAAAGTTAATCAATTTGGTGTCAAAAATACGGATTTTTTTTTGAAATATCTGTATTTTTTAACCTAAAAAAAACAAAACACTTTCATTACACAGTACAATATTTATTTTTACTTTGAGCAGAACAATTTAATTAAAAAACTGTTTTATATATTTTTAAATTAAAAAAAAACTGTTGAAATTCATAATAAATGATCATGTATATTACAATTATTTGCACAATTTACCATCTCAACTTGCATTGAGGCCTTGTTGATGAAAATATATTTTTCAAAACGTTGGCCACAAGCGATACTCTTGTAAAGCTCATTTTTCAATTGTTCCTCAACCAAATAAATCTCCTTCAATACATATTTTTGGAACAAAACATCCACTAACAACTTTCATGAAGCTTCTTAATACAATTTTAATTAATTTTATTTTTCAAAATAAGAATTCCATCCAATTGTTATAGCTAAAAGTGTTAAACCATTTGCTTAGCGAAATATATTAAAACAAATTGTTATGAAGCTAAAATATTTGTTTGTGAATCAAATGAGTACAGAATTACTTTATTACTTATTCCGTACCTGTCATTTGGTTCCAGCTTGCGCGATATAACTTATAAGGACTTCTGTACTAATTAAACGTTATGAAGTTGGGGAGTTTGCTGTTCACACGCATGTCGACATATACACTGTATCTAAAATGAAGCGTAGCGTACAGAAAATACTAGCTTTTACCAGCGGTTTTGATCGCGTAAATCTTGGTTTTGTCAGAAACCTTATCATAACCCATTCGCAACCGGACGAAAAGGAGTTCGTACTTTAAAATTACGTACCAGTAAACAGTTAATTAAGTAAAATCACAATTAGTCCGTAAACGCTATAGTGACGTCAATTTTTGAGCGTCAAGTAAATTCAGGCATATCTGTGACACTTTTATTTTTTTCAAAAAATTGAAAAAATTGAAGTTTTTCGATGTTTTCGCAAATCGGCGACTTTTTGAAGCACTAAGAGCCTTCCGATACGGTTAATATTATGTGTACTTATGGAAAAAATCACGCTGAATCCAATGAGACCACCCGCAACTCTGTATCTCCTTTGGTTTAGGAGTTAGACGCGTTTTTATAAAATTTTCTTGAAAAAATTAACAACGCTGTAACTTCTAAACGACGAATGTTACAGACGTGGGAGTCGTCGGAATCGATTCAGCGCGGCTTTTTACATAAGAATAACCTCAGTTGTAAGTCGTATGTACACAATATGTCACCGATTATTGAATTTTTTAAAATTGAAAAAAGTAAGAAGTTTGTGACCCATAATTATTATCGATTGTACATTAAAACCGTTTAGCTGTTAGCATTTTATTACTCTTGACAAAAGCGGAATCATGGTTCACAGAAAACGTAGACTATGATTCATTACAAGCCTAAGAGAGTGTTTTCATAAATGAGAATACCCCCTACATCATTGTGTCCCGGCCGCGAGAACTTAAGTTGACTTGTCGTTTATATAATAAAACAAAAATGACAAACAGTAATATTTTATTTATTGCGAAATCGTCAGGGCTATGTGCGTATAAATATCATAGAGCTATTGTTTTGTCGTAGTAGCAATATATAATCTTTCTGAAGCGCTTTAGCTAAACAAAAGCTGTATTATACTTCGGAACAAGTATTGTCGCCACCAATTATGTCAGAATCACCTTTATATAATTACAGAAGTTGCTTTAAGCTTTTATAAAAAGAAACGATCACATTTAATTTTCTTTATAAAGCTGCTACTGCCATGTTTAAGGGCATTTTATGCTCGCTAAATGTTAAAAAATTTAATAGCAATCGTACCGCTAATTTGAATGTAAAAATCGTTAACACAAGTTTTTCAAATAGACGCAGTTTTTAATATAGAACTAGCTTTTACTAATTTCGCTCGTGCCAATTAAGTTTCATTTAATTCGAGTGCAGGCGAATATGAAATATCCTGATACCTACTCTCAATTTTTAACCGACTTCAAAAAAAGGAGGAGGTTCTATGTTCGACTGTTTATTTTTTTTAGTTTTTTTTTAAATGTATGTTCACCGATTTCTCCGTCAATTATGGACCGATTTTCAAATTTTTTTTTATTCGAAAGAGTGCACTTCCGAGGTGGTCCCATCGGAACTAAGTCAGGATCTGATGTTGGAATCCGGAGAAATCGATGGAAACTCTCAAATTTCAAAGGCACGCATACTTGGTCTACCCATTGCAAAACTTTATCTAACACTAAAAAGAGAAAAATAAAATATTTTTAACAAAAAAATTGAACCGACTTCAAAAAATATGCACTAAAAAGTAAAAAATAATAATTATTGTTATTTTTGGAGTCGGTGTCACATCGGAATTCGAAAGTAGCAATTTAAATCTTACATGTCTCTAGTTCTCGGAATAGATTTCATTTTGGCTGACACCGACTCCAAAAATAACAATAATTATTATTTTTTACTTTTTAGTGCATATTTTTTGAAGTCGGTTCAATTTTTTTGTTATACTACAATTTGATGGTGTATCAAATTTCATAAAATCGGTCCATAAAATCGAACATCCAGCAACAGGCACAAAATTCTGGGAAACGTCCCGTGTCATAAAATATAAAAAACCCGCAAAAAAACGAAATTATAGGTAATGGTTCTATCACTGATATATTTGATCATCCACAGTATTATAAATATTTTTCCTCTTCAAAATTTAACGACGCTTGTGGTTAATAATAAAAATGGCATTTTTAAATTCTAACGCGTAATTTTTTAATGTTCCTTTTAAATTATGATAAAAAAACTTGCCAGTTAAACCGCGTCATTTTATGCAACCCACGATAAATGCGTTATTTGCATGTTTAATTGAAAATTTACTCAGTTAATTGTTCGAAATAAAATTTTATCATGCGTTTCACATCAAGGCTTTTAAAGAAATATGAATATAAGCTTATTTAAAATACATAATAATAAATTATGCTGTAATTGGGCATATATACAGATGTTCTCAAAACTAGCCGTTGAGTAGCTACAAATTTTGCCAGCCCTGCTAAAATAAATAAAAAAAATTGGTTGTCTGTAAAGTCGGTTTACGGACGATAGTTTTATGTGATAACGTATTCCGCTCGAATATCATATTTAATAATACATAACCTAAATTTTAGTAGCTGTCAAACTATATTTTTACCGACTAATAATTTGATCAACCAAAGCAAAATACATATTTTTAAGCAATTATAAAAGACATTTAAAAGAATGTATATATATATTATATATTTGTTAACAAACCGTATAATTTATCTGCTGTTATGAAGTGCAGATATCTCCCAAGATTTGTTTTTGATACAAAATGTAGCTGCGTTTGTGTACAAACTATCAATTGATCAATACATTTCCATTCGTTGTGAATAATATCATATTTTATCCATAATGACGGCGATCAGTTATTTTTAACAAAATAAAATGACATTTATTAATTATTATTAGCGCCATATTTCCATTTTCGATCGTGCCTCTCTATCGATTATATCGCGCTCTCGCTTGCACGCTCAGGCGGAACGTTACACTTTTCGGAACGTTACACTTTTTCGTGCATGCAGCCGGTGTTTCATCAATTTATAAGACGTTATCACGTCAAAAAATACATTTTTAAAATAGAAGTCTATTACTTCAGGCTCTAATATTACATGAACTGATAAAAATATAATAAAGTATGTTAAAAAGAAATATCAACATTTTATTTACAACACTGTGTGTAGGTACAACGTGATTATATTATAGGTTTTCAAAAATGTTTTTCCAGTAGACATCAATATAAAAACAAAATTTTATACTAAACTGCACTTCTAAATCTTATATAAGCGAAATTCCACACTCATCCACTCACTCATTCGTCACGAATACAAACTACAGGCCGCTGCACACGAGACTAGAAACACTGCTTGGAGTTTTGCTGGCCGGTACGAAACTAGAAATGACGTCACTGAGGGCTCGCCTGCTAGCTCACAAGATAGGTTTTAAAACTAGAACGGGGACTATTTTCCTTGCTAGGTCCGCTGTTAGGTATGAGCAAGAACCAATCAGGAAGCAGTATCTTGTCACGTGGGCGACTTGAACAAACGCAAACAAGCCAACATGGCGTCATTTTGCTCACATTCTGACAACAGACACGTTTTGCTCTGTGTTTATATTTGAACTGTCACTGCGCGCAACCAGATTTATTCACAAAACTAGCTTGAAAATATGTGTCGTCTGAAGCGAGCACATAACAGCAATCAAGAAAACTAGTAGGCAAATCTAGCAGGGAATCTAGCAGCGTTTCAAGCCTCGTGTGCAGTGGCCTTACCGGAACGGTATAGGGCTGGGTTTTTTTTATAAAAGAATTTAACTGATCTAAATGTTATACCACGCGGACGCCGGACACATTCGCGGTTAAACCGCTAGTATTTTGATAAACTGCGTACATTTGCCTAAGGGGTGAGAGAGACGGAAAATTGGTTGTAACGTGTTGTATACTCACTAGTGATGTGCCGGATCGTTAAAAATGTATATCCGCGGATACGGATTTGAATACGGATATTTGGTTTCAAGATCCGCGGATACGGATACGGATCTTAACTTTCTTAGAGTACGCAACGGTAAATATTGCACATCGACCTTTGGAAAGAGATTATCTGTTATGGAAAAAAAGTTATTGACCTCTTTAAGAGTTAACTCTCATAACAGATTGTCTCTTTCCAAAGATCGATGTGTAATATCTCATTATAAAGATAGTTTTTTAGTACCTTTGAGTTATGTACTATTGGTATGGTACTCACTACGATAAATGTTTGCAATATAAATGTGCCAAATACTATTTTAAAAAATAAAAAATAATCTGAATGGAATTTAACAGTTTTTCATTATTACCTAATCACCTATATATATAAAATTTCATCTATGAATTGAAAATTAATAAGGTAAAAGATCCGTTAAAGATCCGCCAAGAAGTAACGGATAGGGATACGAATCTTTCTTCTCCCTCGGATATCCGCGGATACGGATACGGATATCCGGCACATCACTAATACTCACCACTTTCAGGTTGACTAAAATATAACGTTTACATGAAATCGTAATTCTGCCTTGTAAAACACATAATATGAATGTTTTATTTATTGTAATATATGCTATATGATCCACATCAGTGTTGATCCTTATTCCTTTGTAGGTTTCGGAATTTATTACTGTTATATAAAATACTTGATATGTATGCATGTTTGTGTGTTTGTATGTATGTATGTATGTTAGAAGGATTTTGATGAAACTTTGAAAAGCTTACTTTATTTATAGATCGCCCCTTTTTAAAAGCGGTTTAATTTTTGTTGTTAAAAATTTGTTGTATTCTTCAAAATGTAAACTATAAATTCGTAGTTTTTAAATCACACTATATATTATATTTATTGAGATAGTACCTACTGCTGAAACCAATAAAATAGCTTATGAAGAGAAAACTAATAAAAATCATGTTAGTATGAAATTAAAACGAATATGCCGTATGATACCTATATTCTTCGTCTAAATCTGTTTTCTTCGACAATAATTTTTACCTGACTGCGCGATCTCTATGTACTAGCGGTTGAGCCCGTCTACGCTAGGCAAGGGCGTAGATAAGGGGGCTATTTTCCCTGCTAGATCTGCTGCTAGGTATGAGCAAGAACCAATCAGGAAGTAGTATCTTGTCACGTGCAGGGCGCTTGAACAAACGCCCACAAACCAACATGGCGTCATTCTGCTCAGAGTCAGACAACAGACACGTTTTGCTCTGTGTTTATATTCGAACTGTCACTGCGCGCGCACCAGATCTATCCACAAAACAAGCTTGAAAAGTAGTCTCGTGTGAAGCGAGCACTTAAAAACCAGCGCTAGAAAACTAGTAGGCAAATCTAGCAAGGAATCTAGCAGCGTTTCTAGCCTCGTGTGCAGCCACCTTTAGCAACGTTAAAGCTTTACTTGAAATTTCTTTACGTTAAAATTGACACATAACACATGAGGGCAAGGAGATCTGCGAGCTTGCATTGATTGCCCTTGAAAAGTATATCAAGCAAAGTAAATAGAAATATAAAAGAAAAGTACAACTATAAAGTTGTGTAAATATTCTATTTTTCGAAACTGCAGGTCATCACGTAAATGTCTGCTTTTCTTTGAGAGCTCGAGGTACAGACTAGTGATGTGCCGGATCGTTAATAATGTATATCCGCGGATACGGATCTGAATACGGATATTTGGTTTCAAGATCCGCGGATACGGATACGGATCTTAACTTTCTTAGAGTACGCGGCGGTAAATATTGCACATCGACCTTTGGAAAGAGACTATCTGTTATGGGAAAAAGTTATTAACCTCTTTAAGAGTTAACTCTCATAACAGATTGTCTCTTTCCAAAGATTGATGTGCAATATCTCATTATAAAGATAGTTTTTTAGTACCTTTGAGTTATGTACTGTTGGTATGGTACTCACTACGATAAATGTTTGCAATATAAAGGTGCCAAATACGATTTTAAAAAGTAAAAAATAATCTGAATAGAATTTAACAGTTTTTCATTAAAACCTAATCACCTATATATATATAAAATTTCATCTATGAATTGAAAATTATTAAGGTAAAAGATCCGCCAAAAACTAACGGATACGGATACGGATCTCTCTTCTCCCTCGGATATCCGCGGATACGGATACGGATATCTGGCACATCACTAGTACAGACCAACTAACCGCGTGAACTTTCTTGTGCGAAACAATATTTTTATCGGAACAAAGTTGCCCTCGTCTTCATCCGTAAAATGTAAATAAAAATATAAGTTACTGTCTAAACATTTGAAAAGCGTACCTAATCGATATTTTTACGGATTTGTTAACAAGAAAATCAAAGTACTTTCATATCTTTAAATCGAAATTTCGAAAAGTATATTATTTTTTCAATTTATACTTACTGTAAAATCAATGTTTACATACACTCTGTGTTCATATTCATTTCCAATATAAATATTTGATTAGGATCTTATATATTATTATTCTATTTGTGATATTGACATTGTAACGCGTGTTTAATATAATAAAATACGATTTTCACAACTTTTTATCAATAAACTAAAGACAAAATATTCAAAGAATCGTAACCCGCAAATATTTCTTCCCAAACAGCAGTGCTATTAAAATTAAATTATATTTTCAAAACTTCTCTTATTTTGTGAGGTACGTAAACTTTGCAATTAAAAGAGACAAAAAAAATTTAAACTTGTCGGTATAATATAACATTGAAGCTAAAAGCTGTCTATTGATTTTTAAAGCTACTCGCTGAATAAGTCTAGCAGTACCATCTATCGGAAGAGAGTTCAATGCATTTCAGAAGCTTTGAAGCTCTACAAATTGTTTTCGTGTTTTTGAACTGGTCACTTGTGGCGCCCTCGTATAATTCGGATATATGTCTGTAGATGGCAAAATACATATGTTAAAATATAAAATATTTTCTGGGTTCAAACAATTTTTGAGACACAACAATCATTGGTTTCATTTTTAAATATTTGATTTCTTCATAGTGATTTTAGTTAATATGCGACAAAAATAATTTATTAAAGTTGAAATTAACTATTTGTTACATAGAAAAACGTAGATAGATAGATAATTAGATATTTATTTATCACAGTCGACACTAACGACATGTATGTGACAAGTCAAAAAATTAATAAATTATTTAAAATCATAAAATTCTTCCAAGTCATAAAAGCAATTCACAACCAAGAATTTTTTTAAAGCTCGTAATGAAGTACAGTATACGCGCCACGGATCTAAAAAGTTTTGAAGTTAGTCACAAACAGCGTCGCGAAGGCACATTTTAGAGCCGTTGATACTCCCACCACCTCCAAGCTACCTGCACCTAACGTGCGCTCGTCGGTGATTGGCCGTGATCGCTCGTTGCCCTTGTCGCTTTCCTGCTTTAAAGTACAGTCGAGTACGCTATTGTCAAGTTGTTATTGATATGTTAGTTTTGCTGAGTTGCGTGTTTGTAGTTTTTCAACAGACTGTACAAGCGCAAGCCTGCATTCGCATCTAACTTCCGAGCCTTTTAGGTTAGTGGCGCGTACTATATAGTTTCTTTCTCTGATTGATGTAGGCAGTCTATAATATAGATTTTGTACCCAGAACCCAGCAGCCCTATAGGCGAGAAGAGCCGTGTGAATGATTTTGAAAGTTGAGACATTTTTTTTTTAAATTGAGTACTAAATAAGTTAAATTATAAAATTTAATAACTTATACAAAAACCAGGTGCAAAAAAGCATAGGATGATTTTAAGGAAAATACGTAGTTCTATTGTTTGTCGGTTTGCTTTTAGGACACTAAAGTACCATTTATTATATCGCGTGTGAACATTTCAGTATCATTAAATATTATAATAATATGTAGAGCAATATTTCAAACCACACAATATATGCTATGAATAAAGTAGTTGAATTTAACCCAGATAGTACTATAATAAAAAATAACAATCATTAACTATTGTTATTGTACACATTACAATCCGTGTAACTAGGCAATCGACATAATATACTTGTTTATATTTTCTTCGTTATCTTTTTTTAATGAAAATATGAATAGTTGCTTTCAGATGCTCATTTGAAGATAGATGCAAAAAAGTTTTGCACGGGTATAATACCCGCCACGGATCAAAAAGGTTCGGAAGTTAGTCACAAACCGCGTCGCAAAGGCACATCTTAGAGCCGTTGAGACCTCCACCACCTCCCAGCTACCTGCACGGAACGTGCGTTCGTCGGTGATAGGCCGTGATCGCTCGTTGCCTTTATCACTTGTCGCTTTCCTGTTTTAAAGTACAGTCGAGTACGCTATTGTCAAGTTGTTATTGCTATTTTAGTTTTGTTGAGGTGCGAGTTTGTAGTTTTTCAACAGACTGTACAAGCGCAAGCCCGCATTCGCATCTAACTTCCGAACCTTTTAGATTCGTGGCGCGTATTATACACTAGTTATTCTTATTATAATTTTCACATCTGTAGAAGTGAACGTCAAAAAATCCACACCCGCGTCTGCAGATGTCAGTCAAACCCACATCTGTAATCATCAGTTACCATCCCAATCTATAAAGTTTTCGAGTACACCCATCCCCCGATTTACACGGTACTTGTTTTACACGTTTTCGCTTTTACACGGTTTTCCAAATAAGTTTTTTTTTTTGTTTTTATCGCACTCTACTAAATGCTACTGTGATTGAACACGTGCGCTGTGTACACATCTCACGGGGAATCTCGAGCTTATGTGCTGACTTGCTGCACACGCACACTGTGTCTGCATTTCTTCGCATAAAATTAAAGTTTTATCTACGGAAAATTGTATTTGAGTGAAAGTTTCACAGTTTCAGAACCTGTCAATGCATTTTATTTTTATTTCTGTGTACACCTAAAAATATTGAAAAAAATCACAACTATTAAATAGCAAAATTATGCATTTTCGGCAAGCTTTTTACTATTTACACGGTTTTGACTTGAAAATTTTTAATTTTCGATTTACACGTTTTTCTCAGGAACGTATCTACCGTGTAAATCGGGGGATAGGTGTATTTCATTGATCAGTGGTTCGATGGTCAGTCTATACTGTTTGTGTATTATAAGCTATGTCTAGAGCGCTTGAAAGCCGCGCCGGATATACGGTTCCGGTCAAACAGAACGGGTGGCTATGGAAGATTTACGCATCATATAAGGTCGCTGCACACGAGACTAAAAACGCTGCTAGATTTGCCTACTAGTTTTCTAGCGCTGGTTTTCTTGATCGCTGTTATGTGCTCGCTTCACACGAGACGTGTTTGCAAGCTAGTTTTGTGAATAAATCTGGTGCGCGCGCAGTGACAGTTCAAATATAATCACAGAGCAAAACGTGTATGTTGTCTAACTATGAACAGAAAGAGACAATCTGTTATGAGAGTTAACTCTTAAAGAGGTCAATAACTTTTTCCCATAATAGATAGTCTCTTTCCAAACGTCGATGTGCAATATTTACCGCCGCGTACTCTAATAAAGTTAATATCCGTATCCGTATCCGCGGATCTTGAAACCAAATATCCGTATTCAGATCTGTATCCGCGGATATACATTTTTAACGATCCGGCACATCACTAGTTTGTAGCCTAGTCCATTCGAACAGTTTATTCTCATTGAAATCTTAAATGTGTATAGATGGATTACTACTATTATCCTTCAATTGTTTAATATAACTAATGAATACGTGATGAGTTTTCATAATAATTTATTTTTATAAGGTTAGAAAATATTTCCATGTAGACCATAGATATATTGTAGACACACTTTTTTCGTAGGAAATTGCCAAAGCGTATGGAAAAATGACATCAATTTAGTAAATGACAACATAATATCAAAAGAGAAAAGATTATTTGCGTGGGGAAAATCGTTCGGCTTCTAGTAGGCAAAGAATATCGACCTAGCTTAGATTACCTGACACTGAAATTTCTAAGGAAATCATTTTTCTTTGTGTTGATATCCTTCAATGCGCTCCTAATAGTTTGTCTCTTTTCTTTATGCCGAGTATGCATACTTTTGAATATTAACAGAATTTATTTAATGGAGATCTATAAAGTTAGCATATCCACATCAAAAGCCCACGAAGTTAATAGTACCATAATTTGTTGCTAATTTGTTACCCCAAAACTGATTTTGTTGCACTGACCGTTTTCGAGAAACGATGGATACGGTAGCGTTATATAAAGGTGGCATAGCCAGTGGTTGTATCTCTATAAGTAGCTTAGATATACTCATTATGAAAGTACCATAATGTGTCGCTAATTTGTTGCTTTTGAATGGTGTAATAACTTTCAGGCTAAATGATAAGAGATCGGTAAAGTAGGATATAAACTTTTCGAGAAACAATGGATACAATGGATGCGGTACCGTTATAATATAAAGATGGCATAGCCAGTGGTTGTATCTCTATAAGTAGCTTAGATATACTCATTATGAAAGTGCCATAATTTGTTGCTAATTTGTTGCTTTTGAATGGTGTAATCACTTTCAGGCTAAATGATAAGAGATCGGTAGGATATAAATCGATCGAAAAAAAAAATGTTAAAAACAAGAAAATTCATAAGGTTAAAGTAAAGCTTATGACACGAAACAAACACTTTATTGCTACGTTCCGAGATTAAAAATAAAGAATTATAAATAAAAAAAAAACAAATAACTATATATACTTGTATTAGCCAGTACGGCTTGAAGCGACAAATCAACAGCAACAAATTCAGTCTTTGCGCATGATTTTGTTGCTAATTTGTTACTCTGAGATTATATAAAAATTTATTTTGTTGCTGTGCACAAGAAACAAATTAACGATGTGTTAGGATTGATAACGTGCTTACATTAGCCAGTACGGCTCAAAGCGACAAATCAACAGCAACAAATTCATTCTTTGTCCATGATTTTGTTGCTAATTTGTTGCTCTGAGATTATATAAAAATTTATTTTGTTGCTGTGCACAGGAAACAAATTAACGATGTGTTAGGATTGATAACGTTCTTACATTAGCCAGTACGAGTCAAAGCGACAAATCAACAGCAACAAATTCATTCTTTGTCCATGATTTTGTTGCAAATTTGTTGCTCTGAGATTATATAAAAATTTATATTTATATAGATTATAGATTGTTAGAACGCAAACTTGATCAGTTTTGCGTCTTCAAAAAGTTATCTACAGACTGTGATAAGTTACTTTGAATTTCTTCTAACTACGGTTATTATGATTTTTGTTGCATCTTGTATATTTACACATTCACAACCTACGCCAACTTAAAACCGTATTTAATAAAGTTAAAATGCGTTACTTATAAATATAACTTTTGTGTTAGAAAGTTAAAGAAACTAGAATATTAATTATTATCGGCGTCATAAAAAAAACTCAGGTCGGAGTGCCAAACATAATTTATATTTGCCACAAAATTGATTTTTTAAGTAAAACTTCTTTACGCACGCTTGATTTGGGGAGTAAGCTGGTGAATACGTGACGAGAGCGTTACGAAAAGTGTGATCGGGCGAGGCAGTTACGTTTCGTGTATCTAAGACACAGTGCAGGCCTATTGTCTGTATCACACTGTAGGAGTAAGAGAGAGCAGTGCGCGCGTACATTCTCTTCCTCTCATAGCCAGTGCGTGAAATATATATATATATATATATATATATCTCAGTCAGTAGTTCGTTTGCAAGTTTGCTAGCGTTACGCGAACGGTGATTTTTTACATGTATATATTATACATATATATATATATATATATATATATATATATATATATATATATATATATATATATATATATATATATATATATATATATATATATATATATTCTAATAATTCCTGTTTCGTTGGAGAACAGAATAATAAATACAAGACCGTTGTGCGGATATGTTAAAATAGGGGAGTCGTGATGTCATGTCAAAACCATGCAAACCATAACTAAACCAAAGCTGTGCAGTTTCGTTATCCGTTTCTGCTGAAAGATACGTACAATATCTAGAACAATGATGCGGCAACTTTTTGCCTATACCTACTCTCTTGAAATTCTGACAGCCTGTTCCCTGATTCAAATTAGTTTTTTTCATATATAGGTACTACAAGTTTCTTTTATTGTACATTTGTCTAAAATGGAGCTATTTTAGAATGGGAAGCCCCCTCAATTAAAATTTTAATAAGAATTGTATCGGCGGTTCCATAAAATCCCATTTTTTAAATTTGAGTCAAAATCTCAAAAAACACTGTTCTGAGATTAATGTGACTTTAAAATTAAACTTAAGAGAGGAAGCCATGAGGCATAAATGTAAGTTTTCAAAAAGTGAAACATTCTTCGAATTTTGGCCGAATAACGTTGCATTTTACGGTCAGAACAATACCTCTCTCACAGATCTATTAGTGAAATATTAAAGAAGTTTCATTATACGCTAAAATTAATCAAAATTTTGTATAATACCTTAATACTTTTTGAAACACAACTTTGCTTAGATAGCAACTTTCAAAACACAAACTTCTTCAGAAAGAAAGTTATATATTATTTTTTTTTCATACTTTGAGATGTGCTACTAAGTTTTTATTAAAAAGTTACGCACCGAAAGCACTTGTTTGAAAAATATTGTTGTAAAAATTTACAGTCTACTAGCTCCGGAGATTGCATTTATATCTTTTTGGTTCGTATTACATTTTTTAAAAGGTGCATAAATTAAAAAATTGGTTGTCTGTAAAGTCGGTTTACGGACGATAGTTTTACGTGATAACGTCATAAAGAAACATTGAAATGCGTACAAGCCGACGCTTGGGCCGATCGTGCTTCTCTATCGCTTATACCGCGCTCTCGCTTGCACGCTCAGGCTCAGGCGGAACGTGACACTTTTTCGTGCGTGCAGCCGGTGTTTCATCAATTTATAAGACGTTATCACGTCAAAAAATACAAGAATAAAACACTTTTACCAGCCAGTTATATTTGAAGCTCCTGAATATTAAAAACAAAATAATTAGAGTAATAAAAATATTACTTATTCATTTACCCACAGAGCTGTGCTCCAATTACGAATTGCACCTATTCAATGCCACAATACGTTGTGGTCGTTTATCATAAGAACCACAACACGAATTTCGCTGTGTGGTTTTTTTTACAATATCACGCGCGTTGTAAGCGATTATGTTTTAAACCACGGCATGAATTTCGATTTGTGACCTTTCCACATGTGACAGAAAGCGTTGTGGTCGGTTTTTTCGTTGAGTGAGCGTTTTCAGTGTTTGAACCTAACACAACAATATATCATATTTATGTATGTACCATATTATGAACAATATTTTTTTTCGCTACACGCCAATCACGCGACGCCACGCCAGATATCGTGCTAGTGTTTTCCTAGAGAAGACACGATTTAGTGTAAAGCCAGAAAAGTACTTAGGACATGCTATGGCACACTATATGACATCGCAAAGATTTACGACTACTGTTTTGAATGCATTTCTATGTACAGTATGTACAATACATAATATTATAAATAGCCCGAACTTGTGGCGTGATTAGATCGATAATAATCAATCATTTTATACATATTTGTTGCGATTACTATTTCAACCCAGCTAGGAGATATGACTACTCTGAATAGCTATCCAAAAATGATGTATTATAGCGTAACTTGACCAGCGCACTGGTCAAGTTTTCGCAAAGTGCTTACAAAAAAACATTTCGAGCCTTTCGAGTCCCCTCCAGTCACTATTTGTCATTTTTACATTACAACACGTATTTTTAAATTATTCACTTTTTTTTGGTTTGCTCCTAAATCTAAATCACTTATGTAATAAATTATTTAAACTATAAAATAACGAAAAAATAGAATTGTGACCGCCATGTCCAATTGGCACTGAGTATTTGAATTAGATATATATACTTTATTTTTTTAATTATTTCGATTGTGTTCTCTCTGTTCTGATATACAGGTGTCCCACGACATGACTGCCGTAGCCTGGGACTGTGTTGCTGGGGTGATTTCAAGTAAAAAATGTCTAATGAACATATACCCGGAACGCTATCCTGACTGAGCTAGAACCATTTGAAATTTCAGCTGACTAGTAGTAGGAATTCCCTACTAATTTAAAAAGAAATCGCTTTATTGAATTAGTTGCTCAAAATGTCAACCCAGTTGCTGTATACATAGTCTAGCTCTTCTTAGAATTGAAGTGGTAGCTCTGCGAAGAGTCTCAGGATCAGCACGAATAAATACTAATGGTGATTCACAGCCACCTGGTCTTTTTAATAATAACAAAACCAACAGCCGAACCTAATACCTGCATTAGTGGGCATACTTATTTAAAATTTCAAAATGCTTCTAGCTAAGTTAGGATAGCGTTCCGGGTATATGTTCATTTGACATTATTGACTTGAAATCACCCCAGCAACACAGTTCCAGGCTATAACAGTCATGTCGTGGAACATCCTGTATATAAATAAGTTTATAAAAATTGAAAAAGCCTGTGTGGATCAGTGTCTGACCGCGGATAATAGGCTCGCCATCACTGCACTATACAGGTGAGTTTTAAGTTGATGCTTTTTTTTACAGCGTGTAAAAATCAAATAGACGAGCAAATATTTCAAATAGTTTTTTTATCAAAACTCAAAAATAAGAGAGAAACAGCCTTTCGAAGTTTAAATAAATTTTATTAAATTTTCTTTAATTTTGAGGTCGGTCCTGGGGTTATATTATGTCACTATGGAAATATGTTATTATTACACATGTCAGTTTCAAATAAGTACCAACATACTTGATAATAACAACTTATTTCCATAGTGACATAATATAACCCCAGGACCGACCTCACAATTAAAGAAAATTTAATAAAATTTATTTAAACTTCGAAAGGCTGTTTCTCTCTTATTTTTGAGTTTTGATAAAAAAACTATTTGAAATATTTGCTCGTCTATTTGATTTTTACACGCTGTAAAAAAAAGCATCAACTTAAAACTCACCCTGTATTGTCGGTTGAGTTTGGCACTTCGACCTGAGTCTTTAATTAGTGATGATTGTCGAACAAGGGTATCAATGAAGTTATTAATGTAATTTTTCTTTTGTTGCAGTGACATCTTGTAAAATGAAAGTGTAAAGTTCGAGGAAAGATTATTCCATATTCGATAAGTGAACAAAAGACAATTAACGTGTAATGTTGCAATTTCTATGCGAGTCACTTTTGTATTTTTATATTCGGAATAACAATTAACGACAAGATTTTAATCATTCGTAATGACATCTGAAACGCCTCCTGTATCGCCCAATGACTCTCCGTCTTTGACACAAAGGCTTATAGTTCCGGTTGAAATGTCTGAATCTGCAGTAGTGTCCCTAAACTTGAATCAAGAGGAAGATCATTCACTTTCAACAGTTCAGCAGGACACTGAGATGCAACAAACTAGGGATAACAAGCCTAAAGTGGAGTTTGTGGAAATTAACACGCACCAAGAAGATAATAATGATGATACAGTGGAGAAAGTTAATGATTCCAATTTCTCTGAAAAGTAAGTGCATTTCAATATTATTCTAAACTTAAGAAATAAAATATGTCGACGTTACAATTGTTACCCTGCTTGCGTTTGAAGTCCAATAAAAAAAACTTAAATAAAATCTTTTGACCCCTACTTCACACTCTTTTGGCAGAGACCTAGCGAATTTTTATTTTTTTCCATTAGCTTAAAGATATAGCTTATACATATTCAAAGTTTCAAGTTCAACACTTCAAGTCATCTGAAAGTGTATTTTCCGTAGAGAAATATGGCACGTATCCAGTGCCGGATTAACCTATAAGCAAATTAAGCAATTGCTTAGGGCATCGCGTCGGGGGCACTAAGAAGCACCACTCAGAAATAAAAAGTATCTCACTAAACCGTGTCAACAATTTTTTTTTCTTTTTGTCACGTTCTCAAAAAATTTTATTTACTGATATAAAACTGTCTTTAGAAGTATAAAAGTTAAAAATAAATAATAATTTATTTTTGAAAATGAAAACGAAAAAAACATTTTTTCAATTAGTTCAATTTTTCTAAATTGAAACTTTTTTTCTATTGTATAAAAATGCCTAAGGTCCGATTTTATAGACAGCCATATTTTCAATGGGAGCATTGATTGCAAAATTCAATTTTTTTTCTTAAAAATCTATGCATTTTAACTTTTTTCCATCAATTTGAATTTTTTTATAAACTAAACATATTAGAGATGGGGCCCATAAACAAAAAATGCTTAGGGCATCAAGGAGTTTTAATCCGGCACTGCACCTATCGAAGACAATAAACTAAGTTTATAAAAAATTGATTACGAAGAAAAAACTTTATTCAATAAATAAATAATTTAATTTTATTTATTGAAGAGTTCTAAATTCTAATCAGACGTTAATCAAAGATTTGAAAAAACTTTATTTTTATAGAAACTAATTTCTTTGCCCGAATGAAATTGTTATATTAGCTAAAACATGACGCAAGTGAAACTTTTATTGGATTATAGGCTTTGGATTGTAGACACTTATCCATAACGATTAATTATAAACAACAATATTATTCACATGAATACACGAATAAAAACATGTAAACACTGTACAGCACTCGCCCGCATGACAGACTGACTATGTAGTATGTGTTATACATACTACACGGTCAGCTGATGCTAACCATGGGCGCCGCCATATTGGCCTTGGCTGCTCTACCGAGCGCCTACTCCGAGCGCCTTTCACTTTACCCCTACTCTGCGGCCGCCTGTAATGCGACATGCAACAGACGGCCAGAAAAATTCGGGGCGATAGAATAAAAGTTTTCAAAAACCTTGTATTTTTCTATGACGTTAATATGGGCGTATCCAGCTTTTGGCCCAGGAGGGAGCAAATTAGAAATTTCTTAAGCCGGGTGCTTGTTTTGCCCTCCTGGATACGCCAGTGCTTACGGCACCCTAATGGTTCGATTACGATTTATTCCTATGCTCAGTATAGAATAAAAGTACCTATATGTATTTAATTGTATCACGTTTCGTCTACAGATTTAGATTTTTTCAAGTACATAGAGAAAATTAAATAACAATTTGCCTATTTTTGCATGTTTTTAAACATCTTCGTCTTATTTTTAATAATTCTTTATAGTCCACAGTCCAAGTTTATTAGGCCAAAGTAAATTTTAAATTGTATTGACTCGAATGAGCGAATCCATCCTTGAAAATAACTGCGATTGTCTGCTCTGCCCTGCTTACGAAAAACGTCTTATCTACAGATTTTGTCAAACGTATGTCATATTTTTTAGATAAAATGTACCTAAACCTTTTTTTTCAACTCTATTTTCACGTCTTATAAGAGAAGTATTGAATTCTTGTTTACGAAAAAATTGTAAGCAGTTCGTTTTTTTATATGAAATCAAACATAATGATCAGATAAATGTCATATCTACAAGCTAAAAAATTTAGACGAAAATCATAATGGCTTGACCAACATTTGAATGTTTTTTTTTTTTTAATTTCGGAAAATATTAAATTTTCAAATTATTTTTTTTAAATGCCAGTAATAGTGTAGAAAAACACGAGACATTAGTTTTCATTTCAAAGTGTTGTAAACTAGCGGCCCGGTTCGGCTTCGCCTGAATTTGAATATTACCGCCATTTTTACGTTTCAAAATTTGTCTCCATGAAAATTGATTTTATGTTAACGCGATAATATATAGCCTATATTTATCCTGAAGGTCCATTCTAAATATTGGTGAAAAACATTTTGAAATCGGATGAATAGTTTCGGAGATTACCTCCTACATCCAAACTTACAAACTTATCTGCTTTATAAAATTATAGTAGATATAAAAGCTACGAGAAAGGCAGTTTTTTTTATTTTCTTCTCTTACTAATAAAGTTAAAATGTAGATAAAGCATTCTTTGTAAGTACGACAGTATTGGATTGTTCCATCATTAAAGCAGAACGCCACCCAATTTATATATTTCACTGTTTCTAATTTTATAATTTGTTAGAAAGAAATTTGTGCCTGTATTCCGTGACAGCTGGTAGTTTATTTAAATATATCGCCTTTTGTACCATTTTTTCAGTTACTTTTTTGATGTTCTAAAATTATTTTTTTTATCAGTTGAAATATTAACTGTTCAGCAATTCTTCCTCAGTTGTCTAGCGTCTGTAATCTACAATCCTTATCTTGCTATTTAATCATTTAAATCATTTAAATGATTAAATGCAATTTTAATGTTTTAAAGTATCCATTTAAATTAAATGGATACTTTAAAACATTAAAATTGCATTTTAATAAAACAGAATAATAATGGGTATAAAATTAATATGCTTGTCAATCTTGACTATATTTTTGAAATTATAGAAACTTTGTATAAACGATATTCTAAAATTAATATCAGGGATCTTAATTTGAGAGCATTTGCTCAAAAAAAACCAAGACTATCAACTAGTATGCAGAATTAAAGCATATGATGTTAGATTTTAGGTTACAGTTAATAAAATTTGTGTCAAAACTGTTCTAAGCGTAAGTATAGCTGCCGGTAAAGGCTATAGTAGGCATTCAATAAACAGGCAAGGGGGGATAGATTTGAGATGGAGGGTTTGGGGAATACCCGAGTGTTACTATTTAACACGTTCGGCTGGTTGATGCCTTGAGACGCAGTTGCAACCCACAAATTATTGGCTTACACGTTCGACCGGATATCCTTTCCAGCCGAAACGGATGTTAAATGGAATACTACCTCCTCGTCAAACTTCATCCGATTATAATAACATCGTATCGTGATAAGAGTTAAGGGTAAGGCCTTGAGTAAACGTTTGCTCCTTGCTCTTTACTCCTTGTTCCTCCTTCCTTGCTCCTCCTTCCTTGCGCATTCTTCTGTTCTACTAACTAATCCGTTCATTGGCCGCGCACGAGGTACAGTTGCCTAAAATACCGATAATTAAAATAAAAAGAGTAAAAAATGTAGCCTCCTTTAAGCTTCTAAAATAAAAAAATGGTTATAATTGCCCTTAAATTTTTAATATTCCTCTTTAAACATTTTAGTTGTAAGTACACTGGTTCACTGAAAAAAGTAAATAAAAAATGTACATGATAAATGATGCAATGTTAAGCCCATTGCAGTTCTCGTAAAAAAATAAAGTCTAACTTAAAAATTATGGTTATAAATAGAGCTAAGTTTAAGCGCAGACAAATCAGGCCCGTATTTCGCAAATATGAACATCTCTACACTATACTAGATTGAACTAAATTGAACGCACGTCTAACAAAAATTATTTTATTGGAATCATTTTTATAATATGACGTCACACTTCGGTATACACTTTGCAATATAATATGAGCGGCATCTTGCTTACACATGGGACGGATATGTAAAGGGTACCCGTCCCATGCATAAAACCATTCCGCTTATGTTAAATTGTGAGGCATAACTGTGACGTCACTGCCAATTATTTTGAAACCGTACTATAGTTTTTTATTTACCTGGAATAGGCAATTACTCAATAGATTTCTAATAATCACTGTAAGTCGTTCATAATGAACGCATCCTTTTTAGAAGCGGAGCGAGTCGCTCTTTTTTTTGTGAATGACTCACTCCAAGTGCCATTGCTCTGTGCTGAGCTATTCTGTACTGTTGCATTCGCACATTTGCAGAGCGCACACAGCACAGGGCACAGAGACACTAGTTACCTTTGCACGTACGGAGGTATCTTTGCTGAGTCGTTTAATGTTGAATGACACATTGTTTACAGTGACTTAAACCATTCACATTGACGTCGTTGACTAAGATATAATATTGTCCTTTGAACGACTCCCTCTGAGCGACTCTTTTTAATGAGCGGAGCGCACGGAGCCAGCTCCTAATAAAGAGTCATGTGGACACATAACTAAATCACTGCAATTGTTGTAAATTTCGGACTTCAATCTATACATTAAAAAAATGATGGTTATTTATGTGTAGTGTGTATTTGTTAATATCAAAACATTCAACAAAATCCATTATTTTATGAAAATAGTGTACATTTAACAAAAACTGTGATTTTCTTTTAGGAGTATTCTCTTCTATTACATAACAAATCCTTAGTACATTTCCCTAGCGACGTTGCTTTGCGGTTGACACACACACACAAACAATTTATATATATATTATATATATATTTATATATATATAATATATAACTTGAGTTCCTGTGTTGCTTGTACCTTAAATGATTATAGCAGCAATTATAAAAAACGGATATGTTTTCTTCTGTTATTTTATTTTTACGCGCTTCATCATCTTTGAAAAAACAATTTTTGCTCTTTTTTATATTTTTTTTGTGCTAAAGCCTTGAAAACGTCCTTTCTTTAAAGTAATTGACGAGCTTAACAAATACATTACGAGACACTGAACATAAAATAAAGTGGCTCCCAAACGTTCCAGTTTGTATCGATCAAGAATGCAAACACTTGACGTGATTTATTTTCAAAAAAGAGAGGATTTTGAATTTTCATAGTACAGTTTTCTTATTTTAAGTAGTGACTAATACATACTTATACTTCACAATATAACATAAACGGGACAGTTTTTATGCATAGGACGGGTATGCTTTTCATTGTTTTCCATAATACTATAATGTTATGATTCACTCCAGGAACGGATGGGCCCATCGGGATTTTGGGCCTATCGTCATATATTAGTTTATATCTTTTTTTGTTTACATCGAAAGCTATAAATAGCGGGGGTGTCAAACACTCACTTTGCACAGGGCGGCAAAAAATAGCGCCGGCCCTCTACTGTTCATGTTGACAAGACCGAAATCTTACTTTCCCTGGCCGGAATAGTTGAGCCCATCTGCCCCTGATTCACTCTCTACTATTTCAGAATCGTAGTATAGTTTACCTGAAAGTGTAATGTATATAGACAGTACTGTCTCTCTTTGTTTTTAACCAAGGCCAACGCACTCTAGCTGCACCTGTCCTTCACAAAATGAAGGCAACATTATATAATATATAAAGTGTTCATGCGCGCCTTGTCGAATTATAATTCGGTTATAGTCGTCTACGTTCGGTTCCAGAACCACGCGACAAGCTTTGCCGGCATTTTATTTTGTATACCGGGTGTTTAAAGTTTTGATTGAACATACGGGGGTGTGATTTTTATTCGTTCACAATAACTGCAGCAAAAATGAACGAATTTGATTTTTTTACGTTTATTGGTTTGGATTCCAATTAAATCAATGGTTTTGTGCAATTTTGTGCATATTTTATAACATAAATATGTATATTTCTTAATCATATGTTCATCCTATGTAAAATTAGGTTTCCGTATTTTCAAATAAAGTAAAAATTGAACATTGATATATAAACAAATTTATTATTTAGTTTATAATCATCACTTAGGCGTTTCCCTTACTTTCGACATTTTCAAAGGTGCAAGTTTAACAAAATCTAATTATGCAGAGCTAGAAGTTTAATTTTTTTATAAGATTATGGGATCGTAGATGTTAGTATTCGATATTAATTTCAGTTTGATACCTGTGACCTTTCCTGAGAAGAATAGACAGACAATAAAGCGATATTATAAGGGTACCATTTTTTCGTTCCAAGGGAAAGAAATTTCAAAAAAGCAGTAGGCAGTGGAGACAGAATTTATTAATTAATACGGGCTGTCTGCTAATTTCTTGTTACAAAAATACAGGCCACACAGTATAAGAGCATATACTATGTACTTTGTGCAATTTCTGTCTATGGTATATAAAGTATATAAATACATAGATATCATTATGTATACGTCTGCAGTAAGTACAAAGTATATACTTATATACTTTCAATACTGTTTCGTTGAATTTTTGCTTGTAAACTACAAGCCACAATAAAACCATAAAAGTGGTCGATTGAAGCAACAGTTTATCGCGTTCAGAAAGATAAACGAACATTGCTCCGTTACTTCAGTTTGTATCATTTAACTAAAATCTCATATAGAGGCGTTGTGTCTAAAAAATCACACCTATTCGGAAATCGGTACAACTCTATGAAGTTAAGGGTTTCAAAATTTCTTTTCTTTATAGTGGGAAAATCGTTTAAAGCGGCCCATAGACGCTCAATATTATTGTGCAATGTGGGTTGCACAATATTTTGACGGCGGCCTCTAGACGGTCAATATTATTGCACAATATTATGGTTTGTGCAAAAAATTGTACTGTGTGGAGGCGATATTGAAGGTTATGCAACATATTGCTCAATTGCGAGCACAGACGGTACAGCCACATTGTGCAAACAGTCCCCACCAGAACTTCAGTCATCCTGCCACGATTACTATAGTCTTTGGACTTCACATCCCACAGATCCGGAAGACCACGATACATCTCGATAAATTGAACAATAAATTGTCTTTCGGCTTTCTTGTCACTCATGATGAGGCGTAGTTGAGACGACTTGTTGAAACGACCGCTACTTGAGATCAACTGATGGGATATTGCGCAATCTTGACAACAGACGGCACAATATTTCCCCGTTTGTGCAATATATTTTCAAGATTTTGAAAATCACACAATATATTTCGCAACCTTTCAATCTCGTCTACACACGGTCAATAATAAGTTCGTTCCAAGCAGCCGCGAACGGTAATAAAACCGTATACAGTCTTGTTACTGCGCAAGACTGTCTTGCGCAGTATCGATTTTTGAGCTAGTGCGCAAATTAGTCTTGCGCAGTGACAAGACTGTGTGCGGTTTCATTACCGTTCACGGCTGCTTGGAACGAACCTTATATTGCACAAACCCAAATATTGCGCAATAATATTGAACATCTATGAGCCGCTTTAGACACGACCTTCAATTTGGAACTCGTTTGTAATATTTATGAGAAACTATAAATATATATTATATATCACGTGTGAATTTTTGAAATCATTGTGAACAAATGTGAACTTTCATATCTCTAACTTATTGAGAAATGATGGGCTCCCCTATTTCACCTCTTCAGGTATTTTTGAGAAGAAAGGTGTCTTATGTCCTTCCTCAGGATGCAATCTGTCTTCCTGTAAAATTTTATCGAAATCTGTTCAGCGGCTTAGGAATGAAAAGGCAACAGACAGACAAAGCTACTTTCGCATTTATATAATATTAGAACTTTAAAACACTGAACTGATTTTTTTCTCTTTTACGGTTGCATATTTTGTAAATGCTTCAGTCATGGAGAACACGGGCAGTTAACAACTGTTAATTTATAAAAAAAAAAAATACTGGAAACTCCGCTTTGCCATCACTAATCATAGCCCCATAATAAATTAATAATATCACTTTTTATGCTTATACGTGATTTTTGAATACGTTGTAGATATTCTCAAAGTTTAGATGCGTAGAGACATGATTGATTAAAGTTGGTCAGTTTACCGTGTTAAGCTTTATAATAGTATGTACAGCACGCTTTTTTGTTTACAAGCTGTTACAAAAATTTGTGATTAAATTTTTATATATTTTTTGACCGTTCTCTATATCAAATGCAATATTTGTTTTAATGACAAAGCTTTATTTCTAACATAATTATCATCAAAACTAAACTTTTGACGCACTTAGGCTAACAAATTGTATGACTTATACGAAATCGTCTGTTTTCTGCACTAGTTGCACAATATTCTATTAATGCTTGTAAATCTGTATAAAAAGGTTTTTAAAGCATTATAATATGCAAAATTTGGAGATAGGAGATAAGTCTTTAATTAATAAGTTTTTAATTAATTTATCTTTAATTAAGCGAACTATATAGGTAAATGAAAAACAACATTTTTAGGGTTCCGTAGAAACCAGGAACCCTTATACTTTTCTGTCAATCCGTCTGTCTGTACTATTATATGTATCACAAGCCTCCCATCTTCTCATTTATTTTCCTATTAAAATGAAATTTGGTACATGGACGCAGATTGATGACCCAAAAACATAAATTAAGTTTTAGGAAAATATTTTGTTTACGTTTATTGTTTCTGAATAGAACACACATTATGACTCCATGTGTATTTGTGGGCGTTTGTCCCTGCCGCCCACCTGACAAGATACTGTTTCCTGATTGGTTCTTGCTCTAAACAAGCAAACTAGTACGAAAAATAGCACACGTAGTCAATTTTACTTAAATACATACACACACAGCGCTGGATTTACACTAGGGGCAGTAGGGGCCAGTGCCCAGGGCGGCAAATTTGGAACGTGGGAAAAAAATGTTCGCGTTACATAAAATTCGTGTTGAAAACATTCATAAATATATATTTTTTTTCAATCAGACGCGTTTGCCTCTGTAAATATCTGGCAATTGGTGAGCAATCGTTTCGTTTGTCAATTTATGATTTTTAATACGAAAAAGAATGTTTTTTTGTCTAATTATCCCATTAGTAAAAAAAAAGATTTTTGACATAAATGAATGATTTTATTTATTCGAAAATTGTATACCGAACCTTTACCCCATTTTATGTAGGTTTACGTAATGGGACGGCATTTTTCACAGTGCCCCAGGGCAGCACTTAGAGTAAATCCGACCCTGCATACACAGCACTAATGTAAAAATCTTACAATAATTAAAATTAGAGTCAAGATAGGCAAAACACGTTACGATACGATATTATACAATGTATAAATGTGTACTGACTGCACGCGCGTCGGTTCACTGCTGGCCAAGCGCAATAACTTAGTATATACTGTAACATTAGCGTATCGGTGACCCATCCAAAAAACGCCTAATGTGTCTATAAAAGTTTTCACTTCGGAAATCTTCAATTTTTACACGCTTTATAATAACTTCACTTGTAAGTTTGTATGTATGTTTGTTTGTTTGTAATCTTTATTTGGACTACAGCAAGTGGTTTATTACTGTTAGTATGTTATGCCACTACTGTAAGAGCAATCGTTGACCGAGCGGTCTAAGGCGCGGGTCTTCGCTGACGCCAACTCTCGGATTCACCGGTCGTGGGTTCTAATCCCGTCCACGCCGAAATAAAAAATTAGTTTTTTTCGGCAAATTTTTGACAACAAATCGAACTAAAAAGTGGAAAATAAATATAGTTTAAAAAAAAAAAACTAAAAAACACGCTTTATATCGAACTAAAAAGTAAAAAATATTTTTTTTAAAGTAAGCTTAAAACAATAATGAATAAAAAATACAAGTATTATTGTAAAAAAAGCGTGGGGCGCTTTGTTCCACATTTTCGTACATCGAGCGCCCCACGCTTTTTTCACAATAATACTTGTATTTTTTATTCATTATTGTTTTAAGCTTATTTTAAAAAAAATATTTTTTACTTTTTAGTTCGATATAAAGCGTGTTTTTTAGTTTTTTTTAAACTATATTTATTTTGTCGTTGTTTCAGCCAGTATCCTTATGTACATTATTATATACTAAACACTACCACTCGCACATTGTGACAATATAACACGGCCACAGTCTATGATGCTCACTCAGATGTTCTCCGCATGCTTTTTGAGTTACCTGCTACCACAGCTGCGAAAAACGACATGGTAACGTTAGGTTAACATTGTCAGTTGGAAGTTCAAAGCGTTCGCTCGTTACATAACGAATACTATTTGCCGCTAGTAGTGCTTTTTTTTGTCATGCTGTGATACTACAATCGCTTTGCAGTTTTGTGTACTTTATTGAAACAAGGACTTTGATCAGTGAGAAACGCGGTTATAAAAATAAATAAAATAATTATTAAATGCAAATTTAACTTTTGATGTAAACCTTTAAAATTGTGAATTTTTAAATTGAGTGTTTGAAAGTGGTAGGTTTTTTTTTATTTGACATATTGAATAAATACACAATTAGGAAAGAAAAACTTAAAGATCATGCGTTGCTTAGGAAAAAGGAAGTTGCCTTTATATCAATGTCGTATTAATAGAATAAAAAAATGAGAACATCTTCAAAATTTTTGACGCAAATTTATTTACAATAATTTTTTGCCTAAAACCTCACCTGTTTTAAGTGAATTAACAAAGGTGATCAGTAACGCTTCATAATTGATTTTTTTATATTATAATTATGTATATTACTATATAAAACGCGCTCTGTTCAACATGAAATTATTTTTTAATTAATTAAAACATTTTTTACAGATGCGGTTTTGTATATCGTTATACATATTTGTACTCTAATTTACTGTTTTTAATAACAAGTGGAAATCATTGATTATGGAATAATTTGCAAAAGAAAAATTATTATTTTTTTTATTATTTACCCTATGAATAGGATTATTTTGCCAAGATATGCTTGCTTAAATTGAAGTAGTATAATAATTTTCCTAGTACTACTATTTTAAATCTGAATTTTATTGATTACAAATTTTGAAACGCTGTTTTTATGATGTACAAGTATGACAAGGCTACCCTAATAATGATTACAATTGTATACAATTATAGTTTGTTCAGTGACTTGCACCAATAAAATAATTGTATGTTAAAGAATCGAACGAATTTTGACATTTGTTGATTTTTTTATTATTAATATAGTGACATATAGATTATATTCTTTACAATTAATGTAGATATACAGTGTTTAATTAATATTGATCTGCACAAAGAAATATTATTTATTTATGGTTATGCTTTGAACAGCAAGATATCACTAAAATAATGATTTTAAAGAATAAAACTTCACATAAAATACATTTCGTTGGATTGTAAAATTTTTCATAATTACTTGTTTTTGAGGAAAACAGTCAAAATTAATTATTATTCTACTTATTTGTATATTTCATTCAACAATTAATTACTCAAAATGTAAAAAAAAGACGGGTTGCACTCCGGGAGTGCCGCCAGAAGTGAAAACTTGAATATTAACTTCTTACGAATTTTCGATCAGGTCACGTGTCCTGACGCGAGTTTAACATTTTTTACCCATTACTAAAAAAGTGTACAAAAGTTTTCGTCTTACGAATTTTCGATCAGGTCTTACGAATTTTCAATCTGACGCGAGTTTAACGTTTTTTACCCATTACAAAAAAAGTGTACAAAAGTTTTCGTCTTACGAATTTTGTCTTACGAATTTTCGATCAGGTCTTACGAATTTGGTCTTACGAATTTTCAATCTGACGCGAGTTTAACATTTTTTACCCATTACAAAAAAAGTGTACAAAAGTTTTCGTCTTACGAATTTTGTCTTACGAATTTTCGATCAGGTCTTACGAATTTGGTCTTACGTTTTTCAATCTGACGCGAGTTTAACATTTTTTACCCATTACAAAAAAAGTGTACAACGCCGCTAAAGAAATTTTCACTTCAAAAAATCGGGCACGGTACAGAATAATTTGTATTTATGTTGAAATGACATTTTGAACTGAAAATCATCCCAGGAATGAACCTTATTCCTGGGCGATACAAATATCACATACCTAGATGATTCTGTGATGATTGTGTATGGCCAATATATAAGAATTTACAGTGCTGTTAATTTTTTGTCACTTTCTAACAAATTTTACATCACATAAATTAAAAAGGGATAGAAATTTGCCAGCTTTATTAATTTTAACATTGACCATACAGAATAGGCTATTAGACCTGCACTTTAAAGAATCTAGACTATCGTTTGAGCCGGGTTATAATAGAGTAAATGTGCTATAAACCTATCTATTCTGTTGATTGAATTTTGATAGGCATCGGGTTGTCTAGTGTGTCTTTTACGTTGGTAAACACCGACCAGCAGCTATAATGTTTTCATAAATCAGCGGCTTCACAAAGTTGGCACAAATAATGTACTCAATCCCATAAGCTGATGTAGCGATAAAATTGCGTGATCACTTGAAACTCAACACAGCGGAACAACCAAACCGGACCAATCGGATACTTTGCACTATCAAGAAATTACACAAATTAAAATTCTTACAAAAAATTAATTTAATTTGTGCATTTCAGTAATCAGTTCATAACAAAAAAAAAGACGTGTTGCACTCCGGGAGTGCCGGCAGAAGTGAAAACTTGAATATTAACATCTTACGAATTTTCGATCAAAACGGTTTGTAGCATAAATTGCATTTTTATGTACGATATTTCAACGCTAGATGTATAACGTTGTATAAATAAAAGTTTTCGTCGCATTTTCGATCAGGACACGTGACCCTGACGCGAGTATAACATTTTTTACCCATTACAAAAAAAGTGTACAACGCCGCTAAAGAAGTTTTCACTTCAAAAAACCCGTAACGGTTATATTAAAAGCATATATATTTTTAAGCGAACAGTAAGATTCTGTGTATTTCAAATTAATCAAATGGTTAGTATTTTCTACTACTCTATGTGCAAATGTTCATCTAAAATCTCAAAGTTGATTTTTTCACGAATGTTTTATTTTGCATGCGTATAACGAGGAAGCTAAGAACAGTTTTCTAAAGTAGAAATTCTTACGTTGATGTATTCTATCTCTTGGTTTGTAGATAGTCATTCTCTGGTATGAAATATGTAGATTTTTCTTTATTATAGCTCTACAGTCAACTTTTTATGTGTTTCATTTGCGCGTACATCTTATATTATGTCTTCATATTACGAAAGAATTCTCGGGACGTGATAAACATTTTTTAGATGTAATTTTCCTGATTATTTCAGAAAAGCAACAAACTTTAGATTTTACATCAAACGTTTGTACAGTGTGCTTGGGATTTATTGAATTAACTAAAACAATAACTGGTTACGAGCGTTTTTTGCCAGTTATTTTGGCGTTTAGAAAATTGTCACTATAGAGTCGACGCGGCATTATCAACTCATTTTTTAATGTACCGAACTTGGCTCCTTTTTTCACATTTATGTTTATGTCGCCAACTATGTTCCAAATTTCAAGGCTCCTAGTTCAGGGGTCGGTAACCTGCGGCTCTTTTGATGTAAAGTTGCGGCTCTCCAGTTCCATACGCAAGAAATAATTATTTTATTATATAAACCCTTAAAAGTCGTCCAATCGATCCATGATTTGAGTACCATGTCTATCTCTCAGCCATTTCCACTCGCGTCTCACCCGTACTGCCCCCGTCGCGACGTGTCGTCCTCGGATATATATATATTATACCTATATAAGCAAATACTATAATACTGAAACGAAAATTTTTAGTGGGATATTCTGAAAATTGTAACTTTTGGCTCTTCCGTCTCAAAAGGTTGCCGACCCCTGCTTTAGTTCGATTGGAAGTGTCCTAGATTTATAATGATCTATCAGCCAGTAAGTGAATGCCAAAAATCGTGATTTTTGGACACTCGTATTTTGTAAACAATTTCAGCTAAACGTGTGAAATTTGGAAAACTGCCTATTTTTGGTACCCTTATTTTTGAAGTATGAATATTGATCGAAACTTTTTAAGTCGTAGTAAAATTTTAATAATAAAGTTTTTTAAGTAAATAATGAGCAGTGAAGAAGGAATTAGGACGTAGAAAGGAAACGGAATTAACGTACAGTCGATCTGTAACATTACAACTAATTACATTTCATTTATATTATGCATTGCCTTATAAAATGACTCTTTATAATTACTTTCATAAAGTCAGCCACTTAGATAGACCCTTTTGCCGTCGTAAAGATAATGTTACAATAACGCTTGATGAACCGAAGTTTATAGTCGTTGCATATACCTGGCTTTACGGTCATAGCTAAGCTACGATCATTTAAATAATTGTTATCGTATATATCGTATTCATTATGTTTATCTTTTATCAAAAATCAGGGCCGGATTTGTCTTTTAGGTACAATTCTTAGAACCCACGAGCTGGCTGAGGCTACCGAAATTTTGTTATTGTTTATAGCAGGGGTTCCCAACCAGTCGATCGCGGCGTAATTTTAAGTAGATCTTTATACTTTATCTTTTCTAACATTCAAAAATTCAATTTTCAAACTAAATCGAAGTATAGTGAAATTTTTATTCAAATTGGATTCAAATTGGACAGTGTCAGCGATGTCATTAAAATTACTTCACTATATTCCTAATTTTGTTTCTTTATTTTTTTATATGACTATACTCGATATTGTATAATTTTTTTTCCCACTTAAATGTTTAATAAACTTTCTATATTTTCAATGTTATAAAAGCGATTTTTATTTTTTTTCCCGCATATTGGTAGATCGCGATGACACTATTTAAAAAAAAGAGGAGATCGCACCTACAAATAGGTTGGGCAGCCCTGGTCTATATAGTTTCGTTTTTTTTTACCCTGGCGCATCATTGCATACCTACTTGAAATTCTTTGAAATTAACAAAGTCACTTTTGAAACTTACATTTGAGGAATGTATTTTGCAATAAATAAATTGCGATACGATAGTATTTTATGTAACTAGAACGTAAAGAAGAATTGCAATAGTATAATGGTAAAACGAGAGTCAGTGAGTTTTAACAGGCACGTGAGTCATTACGTTCAAGATACATATTATGATGTGAAAATTAAATATTTTATAGGAGGTACGTGCAAAAAATGTAGTATATATCTCGATTGTAATGTTTTTTTGACTCGTGTGACTGTTAAAACTCGGTTGTCGTTGATTTTAACATTATGTCTTCATGCATAAACTACTAATTTGGATGGGTTAAATTCTTGTTACCTTGTCATTTCGTAACATCACGTAATCATAACTGCAATTATATTTTATCCTTAACAATCAGACTCTCAAAGAAGTTAATTTTTTGTAGAGAGAAACTTATAATCTTGCAAAGTAGCTTTACAGGTACAAGTCGCTTAGCTTAAGAACCTTGCTAACGAGATACTCTGTGACTTAATAAACCTATGAGATGAATCTAGTTAAGAAACCGTAAGTAGCTTCAAGCTTCATAAAGTCCCACGCTTTCTTTTTTCTCTTAAGAGACTTTTAGGCTTTGAAGTATCTTTTAGAAAAAGTACATCGTTAATATATACAGACTGTTCCAGACAAGACTCCGGACGTGTATCTCGATTATTTTTTAAGAGAACCCCACTAAAGCAATTAATATACTAGCAGCAGCCCGTACCGGCTTCACCCGGTTGCAAAACTGTAAGGTTTATTTGATACATTATCCCATCTACGCAACCATCCACATTATATATACTGTAATATGATCCAAGGCAAAAATATTCCACAATTAAAATAGGCTTAAATAATTACTATCCAAAGTATTAAGGCTCTCACAGACCAAGGCGGCCGCGGTGGCGATAACATAAAACATGTTGTTTAAGGCCTAGCACACATGAAGAGCGTTCAACGCGCGTTTATATGATAACGCGCCACCAACGCGCGTTATCATGTAAACAGTTATATACAATTGTATAGAAATTGTAAACGCGCGTTGGGCCAATGCGCGTTGAACGTCTCTCATATAAACTAGGCCTTAGGCCTGGCACACATGAAGAGCGTTCAACGCGCGTTGGCCCAACGCGCGTTTACAGTTTCTATACAATTGTATAGAACTGTTTATATGATAACGCGCGTTCAACGCGCCACCAACGCGCGTTATCATATAAATAGTTTTATACAATTGTATAGAAACTGTAAACGCGCGTTGGGCCAACGCGCGTTGAACGCCTCTCATATAAACTAGGCCTTAATGTACGTGTTCAGACAGAAGTGCGTTCGCGGTCATTTTGGCGGGAATTTGCAACGTTCAGTCTTGCGGCTATGCGATGGCGGCCAAACGCTTCGTGTCTTATTTGGCCGCCGAACGCTGTGTTAGCTGTTAGTTTCATACACGTTATTGCGACTGCAAGACGTTGCATAGGCTCGATGGGCTCTCGATAATTAGTATATTCCTTTTCTATATCACCTTTAATGAGATTAAAAATTGGTTGTCTGTAAAGTCGGTTTACGGACGATAGTTTTACCGTTTTACGTGATAACGTATTCCGCTCGAATATCATATTTAAGTCAGGCGGAACGTGACACCTTTCGGAACGTGACACATTTCGGAACGTTACACTTTTTCGTGCATGCAGCCGGTGTTTCATCAATTTATAAGACGTTATCACGTCAAAAGCTCGTCAAAATATTCGAAGTTAATTCGAAAATATACGAAAAATCGCTCTTCATGGCTCCGGAGAAATTTATATAATGTATGAAATTCACCTTGATCTTTACGTGTCTTATTAACTTCATGAACCCATTTTCTTCTCTTGTTACCTCTATTTATTTATTTATTTATACATTTTATTATGGAAAAGTCGAGACACTAAGACAAAATAAACAAAACTTACTCTTCTTTTTCGTTGTCTTCTAAAATGGCTGCTAAAAGTAAAAATTCTTCTAGTTCACAAGTTATATTTATTAAACTCATTTAACTTATTGATATACATATATACGTTTTATTTTAATTTGTTTTGCGTATTTCTATGTGCGCGATCAGGCGATAAATTCGCTTTTGGTGTGTCTGGACCTGATCGCAACCATGATCGGCGCCGCGGGACATTTAATTTTGATTTAAAAATCGGGACGTCCCGCCAAAATCGGGACGTCTGGCAACACTGGTGAGAGCCTTTAAAGAAATCGGCAGGTTTGTTTTCTAGAAAAAACGAAAGTACTATTAGAAAAATTGTACCCGCCACTGGCGAAATACATTTCCTAATACGGGTGAGGACTCGTTAAGAACGAACCAAAGTCAAATTACTGATTATGTAACTGCTATAAAATTAGTATACAATTCATAGTTGTACAACCAGTTTTTACCGATTGCTCGGTCGTGATGGTCACAAAACAGTATGGCAAAATTTACGAATATTGAAAAATCAGACTTGGTGTTGTTATACGGTGAAGTTGGTGGAAATTCTGCAGAAACACGGCGTTTTCTCGGGGATCGTGTTCTTGAAGCACGCACATTTAATAAAACTATGCAACATTTGCGAACTCCATTGTTTGATAAGGTTTCCAAAGTTTTGTGTAAGTAGATTTAGTGAATTACTGTTTTTTTTAATTTTGCGTTCGTTTTCAAAGATCACAATCCCTATATTATTAAACGAGCTAATCTTACCTATGTATCTATCTACTTATGTCCCTAAATATTTTGTCGAAAACGGCCCTAACGATTTGGATAAAATTTACTGAAAAGGGATTTTGGGGGGCAAAAAATCGTTTTAGCTATAGGTCTCATCTCTCAAAAAAATCGTTTTCTTACAAATTTTATCATTATAAAAATCAATTTTTTGACGTATGAAAATATTTAAATATTGTAAGTAGGTTTTGGAATTTTATACAAACAATGAAACAATTGTTTTCAAAATATTATGACAGTTAATCTTTAATTACTATCCAAGTGAGACTTAAAATAAATACGTATTTGAATATCAGTATTTTATTTAACTTTCCGAGCAAAGCTCGGTCACAAATCAGAGTTGCTCAAAGTTCGGAAAATGTTTACATTTCGGATTTTCGATAACAAAGTGGGTAATTAAACAATTAATTAAAGCATATTATTTTCTCCTTAATACTTTAATAATTCACGATTATTATCTGCCGTTTGTACAAAAATGATCAGTAGTTTTACGTTGTATTATTAGCTACGGTCCAAAAAAAATATAGTTTAAAAAAAACTAAAAAACACGCTTTATATCGGACTAAAAAGTAAAAAATAATTGTTTTAAAATAAGCTTAAAAAGCGTTGGGCGCTCGATGTACGAAAATGTGGAACAAAGCGCCCCACGCTTTTTAAGCTTATTTTAAAACAATTATTTTTTACTTTTTAGTCCGATATAAAGCGTGTTTTTTAGTTTTTTTTAAACTATATTTTATTTTTCACTTTTTAGTTTGAGGATCTATAAAAGAATTTATTAATCCTGGGGGTCCTAATAAGGATAATGGGAAACTGTTATCAAATTATTGCATTGTCATCGGTCCTTGATACGTATGCAAAGTTTCAAATTAATCAGACTTCGGGAAATTGGTGAAAATTATGCTCAAAGATTCCGTTACGGACATACATACTTAGTTACAACCCAAACTAATATAAAGCGTATAATAAAAATTAAAAAAAACTAAAAAACACGCTTTATATCGGACTAAAAAGTAAAAATAATTGTTTTAAAATAAGCTTAAAAAGCGTGGGGCGCTTTGTTCCACATTTTCGTACATCGAGCGCCCAACGCTTTTTAAGCTTATTTTAAAACAATTATTTTTACTTTTTAGTCCGATATAAAGCGTGTTTTTTAGTTTTTTTTAAACTATATTTTATTTTTCACTTTTTAGTTTGAGGATCTATAAAAGAATTTATTAATCCTGGGGGTCCTAATAAGGATAATGGGAAACTGTTATCAAATTATTGCATTGTCATCGGTCCTTGATACGTATGCAAAGTTTCAAATTAATCAGACTTCGGGAAATTGGTGAAAATTATGCTCAAAGATTCCGTTACGGACATACATACATAGTTAGTTACATACATACATAGTTAGTTACAACCCAAACTAATATAAAGCGTTTAATATAGAATTATATTCGTATTTTAATTGGAATGCTTTAATTTTTTTTTTTTTTAAATTATTCAAATTTGTTATTTTTTAAAGTTTTGTAATTTATTAAATAAACTCATGTTTACTAAAATTTTTTTGCAACATTTTTTATCGGTCAGAATTAATGTCCTGGGGGTCCTAATAAGGATAATGGGAAACTGTTATCAAATTATTGCATTGTCATCGGTCCTTGATACGTATGCAAAGTTTCAAATTAATCAGACTTCGGGAAATTGGTGAAAATTATGCTCAAAGATTCCGTTACGGACATACATACATAGTTATTATTATTAATTATAACTATGTATGTATGTCCGTAACGGAATCTTTGAGCATAATTTTCACCAATTTCCCGAAGTCTGATTAATTTGAAACTTTGCATACGTATCAAGGACCGATGACAATGCAATAATTTGATAACAGTTTCCCATTATCCTTATTAGGACCCCCAGGATTAAAAACTAATATAAAGCGTTTAATTATTAATCCTGGGGGTCCTAATAAGGATAATGGGAAACTGTTATCAAATTATTGCATTGTCATCGGTCCTTGATACGTATGCAAAGTTTCAAATTAATCAGACTTCGGGAAATTGGTGAAAATTATGCTCAAAGATTCCGTTACGGACATACATACATAGTTACAACCCAAACTAATTAATCCTGGGGGTCCTAATAAGGATAATGGGAAACTGTTATCAAATTATTGCATTGTCATCGGTCCTTGATACGTATGCAAAGTTTCAAATTAATCAGACTTCGGGAAATTGGTGAAAATTATGCTCAAAGATTCCGTTAGTACATACATACATAGTTACAACCCAAACTAATATAAAGCGTTTAATAACATAAATTATTCACTATAATGTTCCCTGCGATTTTCATTCTCATTTTTATGCGTTTAGACAATATAAAATAATAAAATTAAAAATACTTTAATGTTTATTACACAGCCACATCGATTACTTTGTAGCTGCCTTCAATTTATGAGACAGAAATAACACCATTACATAATTTTTAATTAAATGAATAAATAAAAACCACATTATCATTTTTGTTGGTGATACAGTTTTCATAAGCGTAGGGATAGAGATGTTTCAGGTTTAAAAAAAAAATAATTAATTTTTTTTAACCATTCTAACGCGTTCTCTTAGAATTCATTATACCCACATTTGTTTCGCGTCATTTTATGAATCACCTGTATCTCTAGAGTGTAGCGAAGTATATTTTCGACATTATGTTAAAAAGAGCGCCGAGCTGATTCGACCGGTCAGGAATCGGTCCACGTACCATCGAATGTTATGTTGAAACAGCCGATTCCTAATACATATTTAGTTTGTGTTGGAACAATTTTTACTCTGCGCGAGTATTCGACGGTTCATACACAGTTTTGTGTTAAGTAATATCACGTGGTACCCAAGGCTTGAAGTACATTGTACTTATTTAAAAATAGCTTTTATAAAGAAAAAATGTTATACCTAATCAGTACAAAAATATAAATAATACATACTTAATTTCTATGTCAACAAAACCCACCTCGTTGGAGATAAAACAGATTTTTTTGTTTTGTTAATTGTCTTTTATCTTCTTCTTTTGTTTTGAATCAATTTTTTTTGTTTCTTAATAATTATAAAAGTTGTATGCTCATTTCAACACAGATTTCATATCTTTGCATTATATAAGTACGTAGGGCCGCGTACTGAAGAAACTGGTTTTAAGAAACCAATTTCATGAAATTCATGTTTGTCGCACACCAATAAAACTAAAAATTCGTTTCAATTTCCATTTTTATTGTGTTCTGCACAGAATAGTATCTACTTTAATAATAACTGTCCAAATTTTTGAATAATTGGAGTTTACTCCTTAAGAAACGATTTGGAGTTATAAGGCCCGGTACGGAAATTTTATGAAAATCAATTGGTGAGGCGAAACGCTCCACCGCTTCAAGTGTGGCGTTACGCTCGTCAGCATCAAAAGAGACGAACATGTATATTTGTAGGATTTAACGTGCGAAAGAATTAGATGGAATACATTACACTTGTGCGATGCTAGACTAATCTTGTTCAGGCTCCTCTACACAAGTGGCCAGCACCGCCACTTACAGGCACTCACTATTGTGTAGAGGGCATATTCGTCGGTGCGTGGACATAATCGCCTGTAATCGGCAGTAATCGGTTGATTGTCGGTACATCAAAGGAATGCATGGCCAGCATCGTGCGCCCGTACACACAATCGGACCGGCACGATTGTGTGGAGGGCTAGGCAATCATCGCGGCGATGATAGGCACTTATTTGAGTGGCGGTGCTGGCCACGTGTGTAGTAGAGGCATTCTGTGTAGAATACAATAAGTTGTTACAATGTACGTGATGAAAGCGCTTATACTAAGGCTCTGATACAGAGCTCTACTTATACTAGACAATATAAATGGAATTGTTTTTCTATACAGATTTTGTATTTACATCGCAAAATTGATGTATGTTTAACAATAAAAAAAATTATCACTTTTGCAACTGAAATAGTTCTGACTCTTTATAATGAACACGTGTTACTTATGATGTGTATAGATGATTTATTTATTATTTCAGACCCACAAGAAATACGATATTGAACGAAATGTATTCCCACTGACTCAAAACAGTGTCTCAAAATATCTGTTTCATGTCAGAACAATATTATGTCGCTTTTTATTTATCACATTTAACAGACGAATTTAAAGAAAATAAATAAGGCGTTTTATTTTATTAGTATTACTGTGGTCAGTAGCAAATGTCCACAATTCATATATATTATTACGTTACATATTGTACAGTATTGTACAATAGATATTACTAAACATCTGAAAAAACAACACTAAACAATAGAATAGCAGATTGTGTATCAGGGAGCAATGATGTATACTTGCGATGAGGTGTGAGGTTATGTTTAACAAGGACCAGCGAGCTTAGGAAATCTAAATATATAAAAGGAAACCGTGACTGACTGTGCAAAAAATATTATTTTTGCCGTTAAAAGATTGTGTCATTACTCAATTATTTTGTCAGGATCAAAAGCTAACCATCAATAAATTAAAAATAATATTTGATTTTAAGTTAACATAAAATAATAAATATTGTTCTTACAACCGGCTGGTGGATTATTATTATTCAATGAAGTATTGGTATACAAAAACGAAAAAAGAATTTCTTTGTGCAGGCTTATATTATCATATGCTTACAGATTTTTTTAGACCTGTTGATTGTATGCATTTTTATTCTTCTAAAGTTGATTTTTTTTTTAAATGACACGATGTACCATCCTATCCCATTTACATGTAAATGTTTATGAATTATTTAAAATTTTAACAGCGTTTCATAATATGTACATCTGTTTAATTTTGTTCTAAATTTACATACTAATTACTTAAAACACACTTAATTTTTTGCTACATATGCGTGAAAATAACGCACTTTTTTTGACGTAAATTTTTTTTATGCATCTCACTCAAAAAAAAAAAAATGAACGCACAAATTGAGGCCTGATTGTCAAGCCTAGCAAGATTATTTTAAAATTAAATAATTTCAAAGTCAAAATATTTATGTTATAGACACCGGATTTTGAACAAGAAAAGCATAAAAAAAATATCATTTTGTAAATTCAGGTTTTAAATATTAGAAAAAATATTTTTTGAGCAGAATTTATTTAAAATTTGTTTAATTCTATGAAGGAATATGGCCATCACTTAAGGTCATTATCTTCACTGATTGATAATACGTTATGTAGTCTTATGGGCTATGTGCAAGGAGGCGGAGTTATAAATTTTTCGATGCGAGCGTTTGTGGTGAGCACTAGGGGAAACTTCAAACTCAAATTTTCCGTACGTCAGTGAGCAATGTTTATTAAAAGTGAAAATAGTTATAATTTTATGAAGTTTTTTAATTACAAAACATGGGCAAAACTAGGCGATCTGGAAATGCTTGTTGTGTTCTGGGCTGTTGCGCTAATGCCGATTTAAGTAAAATAAAGATCATTAGCTCCATAATTTGACGTTACGCTGTCAGTGTAAACAAATTAATTATTTATATAGTGTACGTCATAATTGAAAATAAATAATTCTCACGTACCTTTTATGTTATGCTATTTATATAATGGCTTTTATTGCAGTATATGAAATTAGCATCAGTTTTTCTTATTACATTTTTTTTGACACATTATGGCCAACTTAAGTTTTTGACTTGTCCCCATAGATACATGTCGCGATTTTCATAAAAAGTGAGTTCAATAATTCTCTATTACCCACCAGTGGCGCTAGTAGGTTTCGTGCACACAGCCTATATTTTAAATTTTGGCAACAGCAAATCTATTTTGTAGGCGGGAACATTTGTGGCCATTGCACAACGAATAATAACCACTAGTATTAATTTCACGCTACTGTTTATATAATATGCACAACTACAAACAAAACAGTCTATATTTAATATTTAATTCATATAGCTTCACATCTGAATTCTTCATAACTAAAAATATACTCGAATGAAATCTGTAACTATTTTTTCCTAACCTGTGCGTCTATGCTTGTATTTAAAATACACAAATGAAATTATTAACTCAGCCTTCAACTTTAGTTCGATCTAACAGAATATAATGATTTTAAGGCGGTTAATATTTTACTATACAGACAGAACCATACATTTTTTTATCTCGACAAAATTTAGTTCGTTTTAATCTCAAATCTCTAAAAACGGCAAGTGACAAGAAAGGTTGTTAATTTTTTCTCATTTTCATACATGCTTTAATGAAAGAATTTTTCCAGTCAAAATTACTTACAAAAATCCGCTTTGATTTATTGCAAAAGTAACTCACGTTTTGATTTTTTTTATTAATTTCCAGCGAATAATAAATCAGAGAATAACGCATTGGTGTGATTTTTACCAAGATTGTTTGATTCAGTTTCCTTGCAACAAACAAAATTTAAATTATTATCTACGAAATTGATATTAATTTTAGATGAATATTGCGTGTGTTTGTAATCTACAAATTATGTACGGGTTGTAACATTGTGGAAAAACGAGCGATTAGGAAGTTAAAACAGTCAGTTTCTTGTATAGTACCTTCATTTCCGAACGAGATACACAAACAACTATTTGAAATATATTGCTGAAAAGCCTACAAATCTTATTTTGCAAAGTAATTGAAAAGAATGAGCGTACTATAAAACATTTAACATAATAATTTTATAAAGCGTCTTGTAGGTAAAAATATAGGTCAATGAACGAAATCGTCAGTATACAAACAACATTATGCGAATAAAATCAGTAGCGAACGATTATTTTTTTTTAATAAATAAAATTATCGACCAATTTTTAAGATAAATATATTAACAAAAAATAATAATTACCGAAACGTTAATGTATTAATTATTATTTTTTGTTAATATATTTGTCTGAAAAATTGGTCGATAATTTTAATTATTAAAGAGTTCTAATCAGACGTTATTCAAAGATATGATTATTTTTTTTTACCCAATTATCTGTATTTCATACTTATGTAATATGGATACCTTTCTTGGCGTCTCGCATCGGCATAAGGCCTAGTTTATATGAGAGGCGTTCAACGCGCGTTGGCTCAACGCGCGTTTACAGTTTCTATGCAATTGTATAAGACTGTTTATATGATAACGCGCGTTCAACGCCTCTCATATAAACTAGGCCTTAATCTTTAGTTCGGCCCTGTTTGTCAATAGTTTGTTAAGTTACGTAAGGCCTAGTTTATATGAGAGGCGTTCAACGCGCGTTGGGCCAACGCGCGTTTACAATTTCTATACAATTGTATATAACTGTTTATATGATAACGCGCGTTGGCGGCGCGTTGAACGCGCGTTATCATATAAATAGTAAGGCCTCTCATATAAACTAGGCCTTACATACAATTGTATAGAAATTGTAAACGCGCGTTGGGTCAACGCGCGTTGGCCCAACGCGCGTTTACAGTTTCTATACAATTGTATAGGACTGTTTATATGATAACGCGCGTTCAACGCGCCACCAATGCGCGTTATCATATAAACAGTCCTATACAATTGTATAGAAACTGTAAACGCGCGTTGGGTCAACGCGCGTTGAACGCCTCTCATATAAACTAGGCCTTAGTGTATAGTTTTGCATAATGTGGTCGGTCATGTCTCTTGTAGTTCGTAAATAGAAGTTCAGCTAGCCGATTCTCTGATACAATAAAAAAAAGACCTTAATTATAAAATATCCTTTTTTAAATTAATTTATTTTGTTCATTTGAACAGTCATCAAAAGTGGCATTTACTTACATTTTTGTTATATGTATATCTAATAATAATAACTTTATTAAAATAACTATTTTACAAAATGTGGCAGAACACGGCAATAAACTTTACCTAAAAATCTAAAAAAAAAAAACAATAAATAATTATCGTTAAAACTTTTTTTTTGTTATTATATATCAGTGATCTGCAAATAAGAGCATGGAAACGCGACACAACGATGGAAACCTGACATTCTCAAACAGTGTCCGCTGCGGATATTTTTAAAATAGTATTTAGGTAAGCGATAAGAAGTTTAATTATTTTAATTTCATTTCACAATGTTTTTCTTTAATGTAATTACTCAAAAGCAGGAATGCGCAGTACGAATAACGGTGTATTTATATTATCCAGACAGATACGCAACGTATCAGCTCAGAAATGTTCGAACTGTTTTTTAAAGAACTCCCCCCAAACGCCCTCCCTCTTTCACTGCGCAAAAAAACGCAATCGCATCGACACGACCCCGTAATTGTTTTTTAAAGAACTCCTCTCAAACGCTTTCCCCTTTTCACTGCACAAAAAAAAATAATTTTTAAAAATCAATTTTCCGCACTAATACTGTTATATGTTATTTAAAATATTAATTGTGTATTTCCAATTTTGCACATCGAGTTATCGTACTCTAACCGATATTAATTATTACTGTGAGAGAGTGATTTATTAATATTCTTTTGATTTCTTGATTGATTATGAATCCTGTGAATTTTTTATAGTTTTTTCACTGTGATATAGTTCTAATTGTCGAATATTAATTTATTTACTATAAATATAGCTGTGCCCACGATTTCGCGCGTGGATTTTTGGATTTGCTCGAAACAAGTTATCTAAATATTTAATGAGAATTTTTTTGTCTAACTGTACATGACTAGTTTTTTTTTTCATTCCTCTCAGCCCGACATTTTGTCACGTATTTTCAATGCATTGGGTGTACCTGCTGACCTACATCGTCATATCTTCTGGACCGTTTGGGATATGTCGATAAAAAAGCAAAGACTTAGTTGATTCCTGTCTTCAAGCTTACTGTCTTTAACCAGCTTGAATTTCATTATATAACTTCAGTAGTTTTCGAGTTAAATCCGTTCATACAGACAGACAAATAAGTTTTTTTAACATTAGATTGGTCTAATAATTGCACACGGAAATCTAATTTTAAAAACTGCACATTTTAAAATCACACACACACTTTTGCTTTATTTTATCTATTTTGATCATACGATTTTGTAATGATCAGTGGTACGCCACTGAACTAGTCGATTTCAAGAGCCAAAAATAAAATGCCTTCTGAACGTTATAACTTTTATGCCAATATTCTTACGGTGTCTATTGTAGAAAAGTCATACACTAGTTACAAATTACGTGATGAGTCTCAAAATTGCGTATAAATAATATATAATATTATGACTAATTGGGAATGGTATCCATATGACATGAAGAAACAACTATAACCTTACTTAAAAATAAATTAGCAGTCCAAGTAGATTGTTGATAACAAAGCGATCAATTTTGTATCAAAATGGCAGAAATATCAGTAAACGGAAATAGCTTATGTGTAATGTGTCGATTGTGCTTATTACAGTATTACCTGACGTAACAGTAAAAGATATATTTCAAATTGTAACCGAAATGAAACACCAACCAGATGCAATAATGGCATTTGCTTCCGTTTAGCATTGATTATTTTTTATGTATTGCGTAATTAATTAATTTAATGTATTCAGGAGCGTATATGCAAGAGTTATTTACATGTTTGATATTTTCATTTATGTGGTTAATGTACTTTGTGAACTCAATTACTTAGGCTTTACAATTTGCCACTAAATTTGACAAATTTATGCGCTATAATGTACACTTAAAGAGTTTCATATTTATGTCACAAAAACATGACTGTAAACATTTTCTACTAAAACCAAAATATAGCCTTATTTCCATTTAAATTATTGAAAAATTTATTTGGTACCGTTATAAAATTCATATAAAAAAGTAATCAGTTAAAAAATTTTATAGCGCTGTTAAAAATTATGGCGATATACATAATATTTATTTAAAAAGAATTGGGATAGTTTAATGTTTTCATAATATACAAGTTGTTCTAAAATATTAATTACTGTATATATTTAGGTATATTTTATTTTTATATTCATAGGTAAAAACTAGTGTACCTATAATCTATATAGGTATTATAAAAACAGTTTTGGATTCTTCATCCGTACGATAAATTTTACATTTCGATATCTGCTTCAACTCACATTTCAAATTCATCCGGTTGACCCGAAAAAGATTCCCCACTGGTTTTCGGGTCGTTTTTAGCTATGTTCCAACCTCTCTGCGAACGGTAATATTATCGTCAGAGTCATAACGTGTTCCAACCGAGATTAGTACGATTCTAGAACTGTTCTTTAAGCCACACAACAGTACAATATCGACGCAGGCGCATAAAATCGATACGAAAGAGTTTCGTTTTAGCTACTTGTCATGACTATGACGATAATATTACCGTTTGTAGAGAGGTCGGAACATAGCTTTATATGGAAAAGCATATCTAAATAAATATTATGTCTATATTGACGGTTGTGTTCGAGTTGTTACCTCAAAGTTGATTGAACCACCAATTATATGATATTTAAATGTCGAATCATAAGCCAAGAACAAGAACGTATGCATATGAAGGTCTCTAAAACATAAAATTTATCAAGCTGTAAACTTGTAAAGTGCTATAAAATTATATTTCAACATTGGTAATAAAGAAGTGAATGAAAATTTTGCGTTTTCAGCATACATAGAAAACAAACATAAATTTTAATGGAATTTAATAACAACCTTCATGTATGTTCATAATATGTCACTTATGTACAGACTGATTCAAAAAAACGGTTTCGTCCAAGTTCTAGGTAACGCTTTCTAGTAAATTTAGGTTACACAAACCCCTCAATACGTTTGTGTAACAAAAATGATTTGTTAAAAGAATTAAACGTTTTTATTTTTTTTGCGTTTGGGAGTACTCAAAAATAAAGTATCCGTTTAAAAACCGCCGTGTTTTTTCGAATCAAGTTCACTAGAATAGGGAGGAAAATTTCACATTCTGAAAAATGTTCTTTCATTTCATTTTGAGTCATTTTTGAGTTTGAGGCTGAGTCACCCGCTTTCAGATTCTAATCATGTAACGTTTAAAACCGTTTTTCTTATAATAAATAGTAAGAGCCTAAAATAGAATTTAGTTGGCTGCTTTTGTTTCTTTTGTTATTTTAGGATGTTGTAGATCAATTTTATAGACATATGAATTTACTGAAAAGCTATATTAAACATTCAATATTGACATTTTTACATACCTAGATAAAGAACAAGTAAATTTTAATATTTTTATATGTAAGTTTGAAACGATTGAATCGATTTAAAAAAAATATATGAGATCACATTTAGAACAAAATGGTGTCGACATTTTTTAGAACAGTTAACCCCTCCAAAAGTTATGGTTGAACAAACATAGAAAAAATATATAAATTAATTTATAATCGGGTAAAAACGGCTCAATGTTGATAAAATTTTGTAAACTCTTTATTGGTATTCGAACTTAATGTAGAAAGTACTTTTTACCTGCGGATACACGCGGATTAATTGACATTAATCTGAACGGACAACGAGTAGAATCGACCTTCACGCGAGCGAAACCTATGTCAAATTAAACCAAGATTTATAGACGGTATATTATATTTTGTAACGAATATTACTCGTTATTTATTTTGTAAGTTGATCTTTGCTTAACTGATTCTCTTTACATTATATCCTAAATACACATTTGATGCTGATATAGTAAGGAATAGCGAAACAAAAATCAATTTGAAGTTGTTTCATTGTCGTTTTATAATCTCAACACAGCTTAATGCAAAATATATTAAACTCAATTTATTTTTGAAGTGAAAACTTTTTTAGCGGCGCTGTACACTTTTTTTGTAATGGGTAAAAAATGTTGAACTCGCGTCAGGACACGTGACCTGATCAAAAATTCGTAAGACGACACGTGACCTGATCGAAAATTCGTAAGACGGATGGAGAGTAGAGGTAATATTCAAGTTTTCACTTCTGCTGGCACTCCCGGAGTGCTTTTGCCTTTTTTTACTGGCATGAACGTCAATTTTTATCACGAATTCACCCAAAATTTTATTTGCATTAAATCGTTGATATGTAGTTCAAGGCAAGGGCGTAGATATTTTTTTTCTTGGGGAAGAATAAGGCAAAAAAATCAATATTTTTTTCTAAGTTTTATTAATATCAAACAAGAATACTCACGAACGAAGATGTCAAGCAAAAATTTTAATTCCCATACTGATTGTTACAAAATACGCTGTTGCAATCTTGTCTAAATTTTGTTTTTTGACGTGATAACGTTTTATAAATTGATGAAACACCGGCTGCATGCACTAAAAAGAGTAGCGTTCCGAAAAGTGTAGCGTTCCGCCAAGTGTAACGTTCCGAAAAGTGTAGCGTTCCGCCTGACCATGTGCGTGCAAGTGAGAGCGCAGTATAAGCGATAGAGAGTCAGTAAAAATATAGTTTGACAGCTACTAAAATTTAGGTTATGTATTATTATAAATATGATATTCGAGCGGAATACGTTATCACGTAAAACTATCGTCCGTAAACCGACTTTACAGACAACCAATTTTTTAGTTAGGTATTATGGTCCTGGGGGAGGATAACCTTCTTTACCCCCCCATATCTACGTCCTTGGTTCTGGAATTCACAAACTAGAGAATGCGTCTTAAAAGACAACTCGCGTAGGTGAATGCAAAACAACCCTAAGCTTATCTTTCTCGTTAAAAATTATTGAAACTTCACTGTTTATAATATTTAAAATTACTTTATAAGGCACATCGTTTTATAAATTTTGATATTTTGAATTTAATTTCCCTCAAACTTTGAAATGTATTCTTTGTTCAATGAAAATTTTTTGAGGGGCACAATAGAAAACCTTTGCAACCCATTGACCTAGATATTACACAATAACAAATAATAAGTAGTAAACGCCAACGTTTTTTGTGAAAATAAATTGACAGATCTGAAAAAAAGGCATTTTTATATTTAATTTACGATCGTCAGTTTGTATGCGTTGGGAAACACGGCTTATAGAAGACCAACGAACAATGTGTTCAAAAGAACGTATTTTATCTTCATTGATTTTCGAACCTTCTTCGTAAATCTAAAAGACTTAATGTGACATCATAAAAAATAACATTTGATAACACTATGGTCATTTCATTTAATACAGAAAGTTCAACATTGTTGCTGCTCTGAAACATCTACCCTACATTTTTGATTGTTAAAAAATTGTTTATAATAAATAATTGTCAGCAATTTACACCTGGACAGTAAGTAGTATATTTTTAAATAAATAAAATTATCGACCAATTTTTTTCCAGACTATACAGAGTGAGTTTTAAGTTGATGCTTTTTTTTTACAGCGTGTAAAAATCAAATAGACGAGCAAATATTGCAAATAGTTTTTTTATCAAAACTCAAAAATAAGAGAAAAAATGCATAACGAAAGATTATTTTTTTAAGAGATAAAAACCAATGTGACTGGAAGTGGTACAGTGGTATATATTTAAACATTAAAAAACAAATAGCCAATTGACACGACATACGACTATGCTAATCTCTTCCTAATTTGAATTGAATTATACGAAAATACGTGTGCCCTATTCCCTATGGTCAATGTTAAAATTAATAGCTCTGTTAAATTTCCATCTCACTTTAGCTTACGTGATGTTAAATTTATTAGAAAGTGACAAAAAATATACACCACTGTAAGTTCTTATACCGACCATACAGAATAACACCATTAAAAACTATAACGTTCGTCAGATTTGAAGCCTAGAAATTGCTATATCGTTATCAGCTATCTTTTAATAATATTGATCACGCTACTTTTATATGGAATTTGTCTGTGGCCTTTAGAAATTAAAACGTATTGTACAGCCCTGCCATAGGTTAAAACACTTTACGCGTAATAAATTCAGAGCAGCTATTTTTCGAGTACCTACTTAATTAAAACATCATTTTTTGCTAAAAAGCTTAAGTACATTGGAAAGTTATTGCAATGGGTCCGAAGATCACAATCAAAATTTTGTAACATTTTTTTATGTTCACTACACTATTTTTGAAAAAATCTCTTTCTTCCATTTTGATTCGAAATTTTTAACACTGTTTTGTTCAGAATATTTACAAATTTTTTTTAAATCGTTTCAGTCGTTTTTAACTTTTTTAAAAAAAAGGCTGTTTTTGTATATATGTTACCTACCTCATATCTGCAGTATTTGGGAAGTGATTTTGATTATTTTTTTTCTATTTAATAGGGAATACCTTAAGGATGGTCTCAAATACATTTTATTTCAGTCAGTTCAGCAGTTTAGTAATAAAATATTAAGGAGAAGGCGGTTAATAACCTGATTTTATTTGAAAATTCGCAGCCGACGATCAATTTTCATAAAAGGTTGTAGAGGTAACGGATGTTCCATAATAAATTCTCAACAGTCACTCTACAGCTGTCAAATGAGATTATGAGGGCCGTCATACTCATGTAGAATCAAAATGGCAGCCAGTCATGATCGCATCGAAACATTTATGACACGTTTTATACAAAACTAGCGGTCCCGCCCGGTTTCACCCGGGTGCAAAAGAACGAATGGGGGGAGGCACATGAGTACGCACGTTCATCTTAGTTTACCGAGATGAATGTTGTATTCATATTTCATGATGATCAGAGTTACCGTTTAAAAGTTTTTGTCGGACTGACAAATTTTGAGTTACATTTTGCAACATTTTTCATTGATGCTCCGCTCCTATTGGCCATAGCGTGATATTATATAGTCTATAGCCTTCCTCGATAAATGGGCTATCCAACAATAAAAAAAGCAAAACGAACCAGTAGTTCCTAAGATTAGCGCGTTCAAACAAACAAATAAACTCTTCAGCTTTATATATTAGTATAGATTCAAACGAGATCTGTCATTTTGGTCCTGCGAGATCAACTTATAGGTAACGATTCTTGTTAAAAGCGTCAGGGCGCGGATAAAGGCTACTATTTATGTAAGTAGAAACTAATATTTTCACAATGCGCGGAAAGCTGAAATGTGGTTTATTAAACAAATGGCTATACCCCTTTTATTTTTAGGCATCCCAGCTGCGTGACACTTGACCTTAAACGTCTGAAGGCCATTTCCTATGCGACGCTAATGATATTTTTTATGACACACAAAGGTGTGTTGACTTTGCTACTAAGGATTCTTCACAAATCCGTACCCTAAAGCCGGCCCTGTTTGGAAACATGTAATTAAAAAAAGTACATTCTAACCTTGAAAAACTTTATTTATTATTGTGTACATATCGATTGATGTTTCGGTTTAGAGTTTAAAAAATAAAATCATGTCACCATATTGTATTAACAGTCAAATATGTTCAAAATTATTTGGATGTGACCAAAATAAGACGACAAAGTATAAAACAAATGGCGTTTTTGGCATCGAGAATTGCCCCAGAGCAGGTCAGGCCAAATGGGTTACTATTGGTTAAAGAAATGTGTTTATTGTTTATTTAACCAATGGTAATCAATTCGGCCTGACCTGCCCCGAAAACTGCAAAACTGCAAAAGTTAAAATTCTACCCGAAAACTCATCGTCAGATATATTTTATCATATATTTGTAATAATAAAAATTTGGGGTTCGAGGCGGTGACCTTACAATTTAAAAATTTTATTTATTTTTTGTTTCACATGCCTATTATGTTATATGGCCAGAGATGATCACCTTTTAGAAGCTTTGACATTTTGGAACTCAGCCAAATATTCAACTTTTATATGCATATACCTGACATTACAATATTATTAAAAAGTGATTTCGAAAGTTCTCTTGAAAAAAAATTCTAAGACGACATATTTAAACAAAAATCAAGCTTTTGGACTTTTACAAAGTATTTAATTATCGATAAAAGATGATCAAATATATATTTTATGTCAACTGTAAAAAAGAAAATTTTAAATCACAGATTCAACACACGCATTTGTTATTATCCGACTAGGCCACGCAAAGGGTATTGTGTTTATCACTTTTTTGTATGTGGCCAGTGTTAAAATTAAACAGAGCTGTTAAAATTTTACTTCAATTTAAATTCTGTAATGTTAAATTTGTTAGAAAGTGACAAAAAAAATCTAACATTTTCCATAGTATCATATCCTGATGTTACCCTCTGAAGTTGGAGCGGATAAACCGACTTGGACAAAATGGAGTATCATAAGAATCATATATTTAATACCCTCTATATTGCTAGCAAAGATCGGGAGAAAGACTTAAACACTACGGTGCAGATATTTATACATCTGTCTCACTAATTATACTCTGAGTCTCATGCGCATGTCCGTGAATGGATGCGTGTCAGTTTGCACATGGAACTAAGCTGTGAAAGGGAGGAGGTTTTTCTATTCCACTTACTAATTGCCCCATTACAGACGAGACACTTGCGCACAACGGGTCAAATAAAAAGAAAGACATAGAAAACTGTCATTTGCTGTCTCACTTCATGGGCTACGCTTCCACTTACCAGTAGCAATATAGAAGTTATTAAATATATGGTTAGAAAAGTTAATAAGAAAAATTGCAGGATTGTGGACAAAAAGTTAGATTTATTAATGTACGACCTTTCGGCTATTTTCTAAATCCATGTACGAAACGTCGTACATTAATAAATCTAACTTTTTGTCCACAATCCTGCGATTTTTCTTATTAATTATTATCTCGATGGACACGATATCTCATAATATATATGTTAGAAAACTCTTGATTCTTTGAATGTCCAAGGGTATATAATGTCGCGAATTTGATAATATGCGAGCCAAGAGCCGCCGTATTGTCCAACATGCAAAAAAAATCTGAAAAATTCTTTTCACGGGTATCACATTAAGTCTTGACGTTATTATGATACTTTAATTATATTATTATGATCAATATCGACGGATAAGATTTCTTTAAGTCTGTTTACAACACAACTTCTCATAAATAGATTCTAAATCTGTCAGCAGCTCTTTTACGTGACGAAAAGAAACCGAAATTGCAAAGCTTCTAAGAAGGGCACAAAGAGTGTCAACTTATATCTTTGTGCAGCTTAACATAGCTGACAGACATCTGACAAGTATATAAAGCTCTCGTGAATTACTATCTCGCTCTTGCTTACATTATCCGTGTTCTTTCTTTCTTTCTTTTAATTTGAAACCGAGGAAAATATCTATTATTATTAGTAGTGAAGCATTGCGTATTTCTATTTACCACTAAATTTTATGTGTGAGAGCTTGCATGAAACCTAAAATACTGTATCATTTTTATATTATGTACTTACTACATATTATTGAATTCTGCATATTGTCAAATTTTCTTTATTTTTCGAAGTGAAAACTTCTTTAGCGGCGTTGTACACTTTTTTTGTAATGGGTAAAAAATGTTAAACTCGCGTCAGGACAAGTAAGAACTGGGTGAGACTCTCTAAGTGATAGTAATTGCCAGATACTTTTTATACAACGTTAGACATCTAGCGTTGAAATATCGTACATAAAAATGCAATCTATGATACAAACCAAGTGAAAACTTCTTTAGCGGCGTTGTACACTTTTTTTGTAATGGGTAAAAAATGTTAAACTCGCGTCAGGTCAGTAAGAACTGGGTGAGACTCTCTAAGTGATAGTAATTGCCAGATACTTTTTATACAACGTTAGACATTTAGCGTTGAAATATCGTACATAAAAATGCAATCTCGAATACAAACCATTTTATTTACAAGTATTGCCAATAAATAAACAATGCTTCTAAATGCAAAAAATTAAGACGTTAATATTCAAGTTTTCACTTCTGCCGGCACTCCCGGTTGTGCAACCCGTCTTTTTTTTATCTCTTTTTTGTTGTATGGCTTTCTTTATATTTCTTTATATTTGTTATATGTAATCTGTTATTGGGTTTTATACCTGTTGACTACTATAATAATAAATAAATAACTACTGCTACTTTAACTACGAAAATAAAAAAAAAATGTTAATATTTAACTTACTAGCAAAAAATAATAATAATAATGCGTTTAACGTCCGTTTCTGGACTTGATGTCAAAACAGACGCCATCCGCACCATTACTATTTTCATCTCATATTCTCTCGTGTATGTTTTCAGTGTGACATTGTACCTATATGTACGTGACATGTAGGTACAGAGTCAGCCGAAGGATAAAGTAGGACAAGTCTATTGACATTTTTCACGGTGTAGTTGATTTCACCAGCCTTTTATTCTATGTATCTTCTCTTTTCTCATTTTCCTTCTTTTTTACACAAACAGTTTTAACCATTAAAGACCTATTTTTGCAAATATTTACAAATATTTTTCTTTCAAAGAGGTTTTAATTTCAGGATATCACTTTATAATTTACTTTCTCTTCTTTTTTTGTAAATATCTACTACCGTCGAAAAAACATTTTAGTTTACAAACAAAAATTCGTATTTCTTTTTAACTTGAAACTTCTGCTAACGATTATCTTCTGGAGAGCAAACTAACAGAATTTTTTCATTCATCTACTGTTTAAAACATTCATAAACAAATTACAATGTATTTGTTAATTATTAATACTAATAATAATAATAATATGAATGCGTTTAATGTCCGTTCCTCGACTTTATGTCATAACATACGCCATTCGCACCATTACTATTTTTTTTCTAACACACTTCCCGTTATTTTCTACAATTTTTAAACTTCAACTTAATTAATAGCAATGGGCGAATGAAGGAATTTTTTGGAAATTAGGATAAGGTAGGCAAATTTTGAGCATAGGAGTTTGCTATGGCCTTGAATAAGGAACCATCTCGATATTTATCTGGAATTGTAGAGGAAAGCCATGGAAAACCTCAACAAGATGGCCGGTACAGGGATTTATCGGCGAGAGGCAGTGGGAAAAACTCCCAGCACATCTGCCCCCGCCGGGATTCGAACCCGGTACCTCCCGAATGCGAGTCTAGTGCTCTCACCGCTACGCCACCCAGCTCGGTGTATCAATCGCTTCACACAATACAGTGGCATCTCATGAGCCATGAAAATGCGTTTTTTTATAAACGAAAAATTGAAGATTATACGTAAAAAATATTTTTAACAAAAAAATTGTACCGACTTCAAAAAATATGCACTAAAAAGTAAAAAATAATAATTATTGTTATTTTTGGAGTCGGTGTCACATCGGAATTCGAAAGTAGCAATTTAAATCTTACATGTTTCTAGTTCTCGGAATAGATTTCATTTTGGCTGACGCCGACTCCAAAAATAACAATAATTATTATTTTTTACTTTTTAGTGCATATTTTTTGAAGTTCAATTTTTTTGTAAAAAATATTTTATTTTTCTCTTTTTAGTGTTAGATAAAGTATTGCAATGGGTAGGCCAAGTATGCGTGCCTTTGAAATTTGAGAATTTCCCTCGATTTCCCCGGATTCCACCATCAGGTCCTAACTTGGTTCCGATGGGACCACCTCGGAAGTGCACTCTTTCGAATAAAAAAAAAATTTTGAAAATCGGTCCATAATTGACGGAGAAATCGGTGAACATACATAAAAAAAATAGAAGAAAATATATACAGTCGAACATAGAACCTCCTCCTTTTTTGAAGTCGGTTAAAAATGATCTTAATTCCATTTTGACAAAATGTGTAGATAAGGCATTCTTCGTAAGCACGGCAATATTGACTATAAGTTTACTATAATTATGTTTGTTCTCACGTCAACTTCATATACAGATCGACTTAATCTACTTGTCTTTAACAGAACTTTGTTGTTTGTTCAGATAGAAATAAACGTTGATAAATTATAAATAATAGACGGGAATCTTGACAGCCAATAGTAATGTATTAACAATTAATTACTTAATTAGTTACAATGCTTAAATATCGCCAATGACCTCATTATTTAATTGTATATTTTATTACTGTTTGTAAAAAGCTTATATGTTGTATGTACGTAAAAAATTCTCACAAATCAATGCTCACCCTCTTCCAATATTCGTGACTGATATTAGGATACCTATTTTTGACATGATAACGTCTTATAAATTGATGGAACACCAGCTGCACGCACGAAAAAGTGTAACGTTCCTAACGTTCCGCCTGACCCTGTGCGTGCAAGCGAGAGCGCAGTAGGCTTCGGCTTGAATAATCGAGTTCGATTCGAAAAATAAATGTACTCGATCATCGAGTTAAATACTAAACAAAGCAGCAGTTTTCATCGGGTATTCAATCTATAACAAACCGAGACGGAAAAATTTCATATTATATCAAGTAGAGGAAAAAAGTTGTTGATAAATATGTATTGACTAGTGTGACCTGTGCGAATTATTCGCACTAAATAAGTATAATAATTATCACTTTACAAAATTATTTTTTAAATATGATTGCAGGTATTCAATTCGTTTCTAATTTTGCACACTGCTTATAACGTTCTTCTTTTTGTTGTATTACAATATGAAACTCAGATGACAGATCGAAGAAATATTTTACTAAAATTGTCATATAGAGGCGCAAGTAGCAAAAGCGTTGAGCTTAGCCGTCAGATGGCATCATGCAGCATTGCTGTGACGTTGTTCAGCATTGCTCGATGTTTCAAAATTAAAGGCGTCAGATGGCAGTATGCAGTATTGTGTCTGTTGTATTGCAATATGAAGGTCAGATGACAGATCGAAGTGTTGACGTTGTTTCAAAATTAAAGCCGTCAGATGGCAGACGTTGTTCAGCGTTGCTGTATTTTAATTAATTTACAAAAACAAAAGCAATAATAAATTTTTTTGTTGTCAATGTCAGTAGAGCAAGCAATTATCTGTAAAATGATATATAATTTATGTGGAGAAATTGTGAGGTTTTTTCTAAAAAGGGAGGCGAACATCTTTAACCTTAGCGTATTAATATATATTATATATGATTAGTGATAAAACGATATCCAAATACTTAAAAAATGTGATCTAAATTTCAATGTAATTGCTAACACAGACAAACCCTCGAAGATTTGGTGCACAGTTAAACTAAAGCCGGCGCTACACGATGCTATGAACGTAAACCCGAATCGATCGAGCGTTGGACAGAACGTTTGAGTCAACTGAGTTTGACAGTTGGTGTGCCAAAGTACTTGCTACACGGTGTGTCAAATGTTTGAAATCGTGAATTGAGAAAAGTTGGCACAAACGTTTGTCAACAAATACAAAATACCAACAAAAACGTAACTTCAATATAATTTAAGATAAATAACACAAAATACAATCAATAAAATATTAAATTAACTTGTAATTATTACAGTTAGTACTCTTATTAAATATAGCGCGAAAAGTAGTGGGTTTTGTACGAGAAGCTTATGTTTCTAAATATAAAATGATAATCAAATCTTCGATTAACGTCTGATTAGAACTCTTCAATAAATAAAATTATTGACCAATTTTTCAGACAATATATTTATTAACAAAAAAAATATATAATTAATACATTAACGTTTCAATCTGGATTTGGACCTTCTTCAGAACTGATATAAAAAATAATTAATATTTAAAATCTAATTAGCTGTTTATAAAATCTTTCAAAATTATTAATGATTATCAATATAATGAAAAAATAATAATTATTTTTTCATTATTTTGATAATCATGAAAAAATAAATAAAAAAATAAAATAAATAAATAAACTTACCTGTTTAAAACACAAATAAATCGAGTACAAATAATCTTCATAAAGTATAAACACGCAAATAGTATTTAGCAATACACTACGAATTGAAATAATATTCGCTCGAATCGTGCATAAGAATGTTTTCCTTCGAACGTTGAAGGCTTCCTTTGACTCGGGTCAAGAATACCGACAACAGCCGGAACATGGTCAAACGCGAACGTAGAACGCTCTACTTTGGAAGCTCGTAGGTTTGACCGTCGGCCACACGATGCGACGAACGTACATTTGGCGGTGTTGGTAACATCGTGTAGCGCCGGCATAAGTGAAACGTCGTCATTTTTTTGTGTTTTTACTTCATTAAACAGGCTAATAAATGATCTGATTTATTTCAGTGGACAGGAGAGGCATCAGAAACGCAGCAGACTAGCGCAGCCCCGGATGAGTCTACTCGGGAAGCCGCTCAACTACCGAGCGTCTCGAAGAGATGCCCGATATCGACGCATCCAGAGCCGCGTCTATAATTTTCTCGAGCGACCGCGAGGGTTTAAGGCGGTCCTGTATCATATCGTCGTGTAAGTACTTTTTATCTTCATTAATAGCATATTGCTCTACACTACTTACCACCATTGCTTTTAAGATCTCGTTTGTACGCAAACTATTTAATCGAAATATATTAACAATTTTTTATATTAATTTTCTCTTCAAATCACCAAATTAACAAATATTTAGTCAGGTGTACGCATATTTGTTTTTATTATTTCCATAAATCAATGTAATTTACGAACAATGAAATTACTTTTGTTGAAGACTGATTGATTCAAGTTTAAAAAAATATTAAAAAGCATTTTCCGATACAATTATCAATCGATTTAAGTTTAAATACAATTTTGTAGCAGCTACAGGCCCGATGCAATAATATAATTCATTTTATATAATTATTATTATTAATATTGCTTGTAAGTTCGTAACCTTTCAAACAAAAATATATTATGTAGGTACGTTTGTATTTAAATGATGATAATTAGATCGTGAGAGGCTTTTGACGTCATACATTTCTAAACGTCACAGTAGGTGTATATTGTCATATATAGATGGCAGTAGTATCATATTGAATGTCACATAGGTTTATAAGGTTGTCCAACTATAGATTTCATAACCAAAGCTACTACCTACACTTACTGATTTGAATTACTTTTGTACAGTGTGTTCAATTAATAATGTCATTTATGCAATAGTTTGCTTATCTTCCACTTCTCTAAGTTAGTGTGTTTCGTCTATCCCTGTTGTTAAATAATAAGGCTCTTTTTTACTTACAATATTTTTTTATGTTCTGCATTATTTCCTTTACCTTGCCTTCAGTAAATATGATAGTTGTGTTTTTTTTATATTTTGATTAATTACAGCACAAATCGCAAACCTCCTTAGTCCTGCATTTTATAGAATATAGAGACTCCCTAAACTTGATTTTGCTCTTAAAGCCTTTATTTACGAATTAGTACCTTACTCTGAACTTACACGGTAGATCGATTCTGCAAAAGTAGGTGATTTTGAGATAAATTTTCTAATGTTGCATTGCAACTGTCAGCAATGGGGCTTTCATGATATAAAAGCGGAGTATAGCTATTTATTGGTATATTTATATACTAGTGTGACCTGTGCAAATTATTCGCGCTAAATAAGTATAATAATAATCACTTTACAAAATTATTTTTTAAATATGTTTGCAGGTATTCAATTCGTTTCTAATTTTGCACACTGCTTATAACGTTCTTCTTTTTGTTGTATTACAATATGAAGCTCAGATGACAGATCGAAGAAATATTTTACTAAAATTGTCATATAGAGGCGCAAGTAGCAAAAGCGTTGAGCTAAGCCGTCACATGGCATCATGCAGCATTGCTGTGACGTTGTTCAGCGTTGCTCGCTGTTTCAAAATTAAAACCGTCAGACGGCAGTATGCAGTATTGTCTGTTGTATTACAATATGAAGGTCAGATGACATATCGAAGTGCTGACGTTGTTTCAAAATTAAAGCCGTTAGATGGCAGACGTTGTTCAGCGTTGCTGTATTTTAATTAATTTACAAAAACAAAAGCAATAATAAATTTTTTATTTGTCGATGTCAGTAGAGCAAGCAATTATCTTGTAAAAAGATATATAATTTATGTGGAGAAATTCTGAGGTTTTTTCTAAAAAGGGACAAAACATCTTAAACCTTAGCGTATTAATATATATGATTTGTTTCGTAAAGAAACTATACTTTACTATATTTGTAAACATTCAAGAATTTAATTAAATACATTTTAATGGTCTGACTTGTGTGGCACATTAAATTTAACTATGTTCCGTGACACACTGTACATTTAATGAAAGCAACGTAAATATTGTAGGATAGACCATATCTTTATATCTCATCCATTTGTATGTGCGTTCCTAGTTGCTACATCTGGAGTCAGCACTGCAGGTTCCAGCTGACCTTTTTATTTCACTCTTGAAATATCGTTGGCAAATCACGTGCTAGAAAAGAGATTGATGTGTTTCTAATTTCAAAACTTTAATAATTATTTGATTTGTGATTTGATAAACGAAAATCTATAGTTCTCTATGTGGTTTAAAACACAAATCGTTTTCTTTCAATAGTTCACCAGTGATCCCTAATCAAATTTTCGGTTCCAAACCTCAAAATTAAAAAAATTGGAACTCTTAGAGTATCACTTTGTTGTTGTTTGTTTAGACTTTAGAGCGTCTAACTCTAGCTCAATACAAAAAAAGATAACTATATAATTAGTTTTTATAATACGCGTATCATTGAAACTGTCGAAAGTAAGCAAAAGTGGCGTCATCCTACGCAATAATTGTGAACTACATTAAATTGTTATAACGACATGGAACTCTCAAAACGTGAGTTCTACTCTACTTGCCCGTTTTTTTTTTTATTGAACATGTAATCTTGTGTAAGAATCGGATTTCATTTAATCCCTCGACGAAGCCGATGGATATTGTAAATTATAGACACTCGACAACAAAGATCCTGAGAGCCTGAAAAGGTTACCCAGCATGTCAAAAAAAAGCGTTCACTATTGTTTCTTTATAACAAGGTAAACAATTTCGATTATTTATTTCAATGATACTTTTCCAAACATTCTGATTTCGTCGAAATTCGACAGGGTCAATTTAGTACATTTTAATCGTTCCGTTGTCTATAGAACTGCTGGACCGATTTATATAAAAAGTCATATTATTAAAAACCGTACGAGAAAAATCTTAGACTAGTCGGATGAGAGTCATCTATAAATAATAAGAAGCGTGTTTGTGGTGGAAGCAACGGGTATCGATCTCCACCTCCACCATTATACGTAACTTCTTGTTTACTGCCTTGCTAAGATATGTATTTTGTATTGTATCTCTATTGAATACGCATTAACACAACAATCTAAAATGTGGTAGACTTATAGGTTACTGAATTACTTATTCAATGTAAATAGTCAAACAGGGGCGGATCTAAATTTTTCGAGGCCTGGGGCTTATTGAAGTCCAATGGAGCTCAATTTTTTTTTGTGTTAAATTAATTTGATTTGGGTTTAAAGTTTATTTTTAATAACATTTAAAACAGAATGGTAACGTGGTGGCCTAACAAAGTATATAATACTATAAATTCATTTAAAGCATTGTCAAAATTCACTCAAAAAATTGTCAAAATTAACCCATGGTTATAATAATCATGAATGAACTATTTTTGATTATCCGAATATCTTCATTCTTAATAGATAGATAGATAGATAGATAAATTTATTCTCCATAATAGCTATACAGCAGGAGTTCGTCACAAATTTCTTAATAAAAATTAATTTAAAAAAATTCTTGTACTGAATATAGACAAGCTTTAATTAAAAATGATTTAAGCTCCCTTTTAAATTTAAGAAAAGGTAAATTCTTCAGTTCTATAGGAAGGCAGTTATAGAAATTTATGGCAGAGTATTCGGGGCTGTATTCGGGAACAGTATTAAAATGTATGATAATAATTTTTTGTGGGCCCCTGGAACCTGAGATTCTGGGCTTAAATCATATTCCCGATCTAAATCCGCCCCATTCGTGTATTTTAGGAAATTGCTTCAAAAGTAAAATTAAATACAGTAAAAGGTGTGAAATAAAAATTATTTTACAAAATTTAACAGACTTCAAAATGCTTCTAAAAAGGATAAAATTATTTTTCCTTCCTTTTACAATTATACTCCTTATAGTTATATAATACACATCCCAATATGAAATGTTCCTTTATTTCAATAGGAAGATCTAATGGATTTAGAGTTACTCACATTATATTTAAAACAATACGAAACGAATTCAATTAAAATCTTAAACTCAATATTATTATAGTAAAATTCCAAATTATACATTCTCATTTAAGAATCCGATATTAAGAATAATTCATATTTATTTATATCGATATAGGTACATTATAGTACATATTAGAAAAAAATAGATATAATTATACATTTGGCCATTAGAAAAATTACCTTAGTTATTGAGCGTCTATAATCTACAGACTCTCTCTCCATTAGGAAAACTAGCCTATTTCTCAATTTCTAACATAGTCCAAGTCGACATTAATACAAGCTAAACGCTGTAAAGTGTAAAGTATCAAATATTATATTGATTTTATGATTGGAGAATTACCAAAATTTCCGACCGGAAATAAACAATTATTCATGTTGAGCAGCCGCATGAGGAAACGTTCATTTTGCAAAATGTAAATCAATATTTAATATGACAACTCGGGTAGTTCGAAAATAGTATGAAACTATCGATTAATGACACATAACCTCAAATATGATATTGATTTATGAGGTTATGTCTCATTAATCAATCGTTTCAGTAACAGCTAGCATAATAGTATTATTTTCGGACTCCTGAGTTGTCATATTAAATATTGATTTACATTTTGGAAAATGAATGTTTCCTCGTGTGGCTGTTTAACATGAGTTATTATTGTTTATTTCCGGTCGGAAATTTTGGTAATTCTCTAATCGTAAATCAATATAATATTAATTGACCTTATGTCTCATTAATCGATCGTTTCATACTATTTTCGAACTACCCAAGTTGTCATATTGAATATTGATTTACATTTTTGAAAATAAATGTTTCCTCTCGCGACTGTTGAACATGAATAATTATTTATTTCCGGTCGGAAATTTTGGTAATTCTCTAATGAATAATGATTCTCTTTAAATACATAATGTTATTCGGATTTATTTATTCCAGTTCGGTGAACATGAAACCTCGCTTAAACATTTTATATAATTTATATTTTCGTAAAATCCTTTAATGGACTTTTTTAAATGTAATAGCTATTCTCTGTTTATAAAAAAAATTAAATTCAAATCAACGCTCGTGATTTAACAAAAGTACTGATTAAACTCTGTACCATTCTATTAATTCACCATTTTTTGTTGTTTTTTTTTTTACAATGCATGTTTTATATCGATTTCTCAATCACTCTTTTTGAAAATTCAAGTTAAAAATAACAAAATCACGAACTTATTTCAGTTAGAGTAATTAATAGTCATCATTTTTTTCCTTGCAAAATGTGCAAAAAAAAAAACACGTATAGATATAAAAAACAGTTGTGTGGTTTTAAGAAACCACGACGCAAGTGAAACTTTTATTGGATTGTAGGCGTTGGATTGTAGACACTTATCCATCACGATTAATTATAAACAACAATATTCACATGAATACACGAATAAAAACATGTAAACACTGTACAGCACTTGCCCGCATGACAGACTGACTATGTGTTATACATACTACACGGTCAGCTGATGCTAACCATGGGCGCCGCCATATTGGCCTTGGCTGCTCTACCGAGCGCCTACTCCGAGCGCCTTTCACTTTACCCCTACTCCGCGGCCGCCTGTAATGCGACATGCAACAGTCGGCCAGAAAAATTCGGGGCGATAGAATAAAAGTTTCACTGTAAAAAGGTAAAACTAATTTATCCTAAAATCGGATTTGACCGGTAACAGATACATGTAGTGAGAATCGATCTTTACCACATGTTATATAAACGCTTTGGAAGTGTAAGTTTGTAGCATAACAGCGAGGTATGCAGGTGTGCCATCAAATGAAAGATTACACGAAGATATCAGATAACAATTTACTAGTTTCCTAATTGACAGAGCTTGATTTATGTTTTTAACCGATTTCAAAAAAAGAGGTTATTAATTCAATTGTTATATAGGGAGAGAGAATTTTTATATAATATTTCAAATTAATACAAGGATCTAATGTCTATTACGAAAGAAATAAATTTATATGGCTACTAACAAATCGTTCTTTAGGTTCTACACTGTTACATGATGTAAATAATTAAATGCCACTAATTTTTGATTAATAAAAATCTGCTCACTAAATACCTACATCTATAAAAAATTGAATATTTCCGTTGAATTTAAAGTTATCATTAATATCATGATGGGCAGGGCCGGATTTACGTGTCGCCCTGGGGTGCCGTGAAAAATACCGGCCCATTACCTAAATCCTACATAAAATGGGGAAAGGTTCGGTATACTGCAATTTTCAAATAAATAAAATGATTCGTTTATTGTTAAAAATCGTTTTATTACAAACGGGATAATTACACAAGAAATCATTCTTTTCATATTAAAAATCATAATTTGACAAACAAGACGATTGCTCATCAATTTTTCAGAGGCAAACGCGTGTGACTGAAAAAATGTATTTATGTATTTATGAATGTTTTCAATACGCTCACACTTTTGAAGAATTTTCTGTAACGCGAAAAGAATGTTTTTCCAAATTTTGCCGCCCCTAGAAGTTTGCCGCCCCTAGAAGTTTGCCGCCCTGGGCACTAGCTACTGGTGTAAGTCCAGCATTGTTAGTATTTTCGTCCAGTGGTAATTTCCAAATTAAAGAACTTACGGAGTTTTGAGATATTAAAGTTAAATCCTACATGGGCGTTTATATATGGAAGGAGACTATATTATTATAAAAAATTCGTTTTTCCCTTTTATTCGTTGCCGTTCTTTTTTATTCCTACGACACAAAAAATGAATAAGTTACAGATGGTTCGTGTGTTCTTTTGAAATTTATTGAGGCAAGAAATTTCGTAAGCGTTTATATAGTAATGTTGGAAATTCTTCAATCAATAATACAGCACTTTGATTGTGTATTTGTATGATAAAACAATTTTATCGTTCCTTTTCCTTCTTTTTCCCAACTTCTTTTTTATAGGTGATTATTTTCAATATATTTTTCTATTTTACATAGAGAATTTATTTCCAAAATATGCTCCCTCTATTCTCATTTTCCTTCCTTTATTTACTTTGTAAAAAACTAAAATTAAAAAAAAGAACTTCTGCGATGGAAGAGAGTATAAGTTGAATACGCAGTTTTCCGGATTTAAAACCCAAAGATGTTTTCCTGTTCCGTTATTTATTTGGATGCACGAGTTATTTTGCACAAATTGGGCGTGTAAAGCCAGCTTTATATTCGTTTTTAGCCAATAAAAAACAGAATAATTTGCATATCACTGATGCTTATTCACATACTAAAGCCTGTCATAAATGTACAAAAATATCTATTCAATTGAAGAGTTTATATCTCCCTTGTTTTATAGTACAATAAAGTAAGGTTATATTTTTATTTTAAACCGGAATTCTTCAATAAAAAATCCGCACGATGCAGTTAGTAAATTATTTTAAGAAGAATGAAAATTTTCATATACAGGTATCTCCAAAGATAGTTTTTGCTTCCGTTTCAAATTTAGTAGTATTATATTTATTATTTTATTAACTAATAGCGGCCAGGTCCGGCTTCGCCCGAGTTTATACAATGCTACCGTTTTTTCGCCAATCGCTCTCCACGACGCGATAATATAATATAACCTATATCCATCCTGAAGGTTCGTTCTAAATATTGGTGAAAAAGTTTTGAAATCGGATAAGTGGTTTCGGAGATTACCTCTTACATCCAAAATTACCTCTTTATAATATTAGTATAGATCGGATGGGTTGAGTAGATGAGCAAATTAGCCCCTGTTTTGACTTGATAACTATTTATCTGTTGTCTTTTTTACTTTCACGGACTATAATATAGATTAAATTTTATAATCGCATATAAATTTGATTTGGATGTTTTTGCTCACTTCCACATTTTCGAGTTCCTTGACCTAAAAAAATGGTTTATATTATGTCGTTTGATCGTCCTGTACAATAAATGCTAAAATAAAAAAAAAACATTAGTAGAACAATTAAACTATAAACTAAGCAACGTCACGCTTTTTACGACTGTCGATAAAATAAACACCTGTGTCGTTTAATGAACGTTTGACTTTGTTGGTGTAAACAAGTAAACACGAAAAGTTTCTGGAATATGTCACTGTAGTGTTATACGCGAGAAAATGTTTTAACTCAAACTACAGTAAATTTTCGGCAAACTCCTTAAGGGGTTACACTACCCAGGCGAGTCAAAAAAATAAGCTTTTTTTGTGAATTTTTTTTACGAGTTCTAGGCGGCGGATCAAAAAAAAAAAGACGGGTTGCACTCCGGGAGTGCCGGCAGAAGTGAAAACTTGAATATTAACGTCTTACGAATTTTCGATCAGGTCACGTGTCCTGACGCGAGTTTAACATTTTTTACCCATTACAAAAAAAGTGTACAAAAGTTTTCGTCTTACGAATTTTCGATCTGACGCGAGTTTAACATTTTTTACCCATTACAAAAAAAGTGTACAAAAGTTTTCGTCTTACGAATTTTGTCTTACGCATTTTCGATCAGGTCTTACGAATTTTCGATCTGACGCGAGTTTAACATTTTTTACCCATTACAAAAAAAGTGTACAACGCCGCTAAAGAAGTTTTCACTTCAAAAATTTAGGGATTTTTTACGCATATATTAAAGTTCTCAAAAATATTTGTTATTTATATATATAATAAAATGGCGTCGTGGTAGTATAAAAAACAGAAACAAATTTTTTTTAGGTGAAAAACGGTGTACACTGTAGCAGTCCTGGTGTACCATTTGGAACAATAATTTTTTTTTCTTTATTTACAATCGTTTTTCCATAAAAGTACACACGATTTTTTTGATTGAAAAATTATGACGTTTGCAGTTAACAATTTAAGCTCGAGTTGTTGCTAAAAAATGAACAAAAAAATGTAACTCATACAAATTTGTGAATTTTCAAACAAAATTTAAAATCCTCGGTAGTTCTATAGAAAAACGATTGTAAATAAAGAAAAAGAATTATTATTTGTTCCAGATGGTATGCCAGGGGACTGCTACAGTGTACACCGTTTTTCACCTAAAAAAAAAATTGTTTTTCTTTTTTATACTACCACGACGCCATTTTGTTATTTATATATAAATAACAAATATTTTTGAGAACTTTAATATATGCGTAAAAAAGCCCTAATTTTTTTTTGATCCGCCACTTAGAACTCGTAAAAAAAATTCACAACAAAAGCTTATTTTTTTGGCGCGCCTGGATAGTATTACCCCTTAAGTATTTAATAACGTCATAAGTTTCAGAGCCAAACACCGTTAAATAACGTCAATTATTACATAAAATTCAATTATTTATAAAGATATTTTGACATTTTTATTATGCATATAAAGTTTGGCATCTCTCAAAAAATTTTGATGGCCGGTATTGTTTTGTGTTTTAGTGCAGTGCTTTTGTTGTTGGACTTATAAATCATGTATACAATTTTTATGTATGGTTTCGTGTCAGAAACTAAATAATTATCTATTCGACGATAATGACTTTTCTGTGTCAGTCACGTAAAATGAATAGAAGTATGAATGTTTCTGATTGTATACCTGACAGCACAGTTTAACGAAAACGAACGTACTTCGATTATTATTCATACTTCCAGTGACGCCTCGTGTTGTTTAAAGGGAAAATAATAATACACGAATACAATATATAGTTATTAGTGATGTGTCGCTCATAATGAGCGACTCCTTTTTCGGAGCGGAGCGAGTCGCTCTTTTTTTTTGTGAATGACTCACTCCGAGCGCCATTGCTCTGTGCTGAGCTATTCTGTACTGTTGCATTCGCATATTTGCAGCACAGGCCACAGAGGCACATACGGAGTAATCTTTGCTGAGTCATTTAATGTTGAATGACAAACTGTAAGTGTAATAGTACTAAACTTGACGTCGTTGACAAAGATATAATGTAATAATATTATTATTGTTAAGCTTTTATTATACTTTTATAGTTTATCTTAAATGCGAATAATATAAGATCAGAATCATATTAAAATGAGCTTAGAGCTGAGTGTGTGTATTGTGCTGTGCATTGTGCAATGCTACATGAGCATGTATGATGACAGTTCACATCTCTGCAGTCTGCACTCTTGTGTAGTGCGTACTGTCTAGTGTCGTTCATTTGAACGACTCACTCTGAACTACTCTTTTTAGTGAGCGGAGCGCACGGAGCCAGCTCCCAATAAAGAGTCATGTGGACACATCACTAATTCATACTTTCAGTGACGCCTCGTGCTTGTTTAAAGGGAAAATAATGATACACGAATACAATATATTGTTATGATTAAAGCGCAATAACTGCCTAAATAAATACAATTTCTAAAGAATCTAGAACAGTAACGTATTGAAAATAGGGCATAGTTTAACATTTTGCGAAACAATACGCACATTAATAATAAAAAAGTCTATCTCCTTCCCTTTAAATTTTAATATAGGCTTTCGATAGTATTTTTGATCCGAAGATAGATTTTTACGTCCAATTAAAGCTAATTGTTTACTTTTGAGACTCAAGAGACCAAAGTAAAAAAAATAACGCCTTACTTCAGCTTTTCAGTATTTTTTTAAAAAGTACCTTGGCGCACGCCTAGGCGCCTTTGTCTTTAATTTAAGAGCAAAATTAAAAATAATTTTTAAATATAAAGATATGACCTCCCCCAACTCGATATAAGGGGACTGTTGAACAAAAATCTTTGAAAAATTATTTTTTACTTTTTAGTTGTATTAAACTCTAATTTTAATTATTTTTTTACTTTCAAGCGACTATACATGTCTTGTTAAGAAAGCTTTCGTGTGTAATAATAGTTTTATTGTATAATCAGTAGCTTATAGAAAAATTCAATCAATAATGTCCAGTTCTGGTTGACAATAAAACAAGAAATACTACTTTATGAAAAATCAATGTAAATGAAATATACTATGTAATGCAGGAGGGGATATTATCGTATAGTACAGTCATAATAGAAATCTTAATTGACTCAATGCATTTTGAAATAGAACTCCTGCTGAAAACGGTAAAGCTGGTGGCTTAGAATCAATTCTTCGTAGTAAATTTCACCCTTAAACTTCTAGCAAGTTACCCTCTCAAGTGGCAGTGTTCACAAAATTGCTTTAGGGAAAATAATAGTACGAGATGAAGGCAGCGCTTTAGTGAGAGTACGCGAGAGCTAGTCCGCTAATATATAAGGTGGACCAAAAAGAAACAATGAAAAAAACATTGCTTTTTTTCTAAAAAAAAAGTAAAACATTTAGAGCTATTAAAATTAATAACTTTTTCCGCACAAAAAAAGAAAGCTTACTATTCAAAAACGTGGAATATGACTAACAAAATAGTGGTTGAAAACCCGATATAAGTAAATATATTTGTTTTTATGATTCCGCTGTCTTTTTCCCGCAAGTTTGCTCCTTAAGGCCGCTGCACACGAGGCTAGAAACGCTGCTAGATTTGCCTACTGCTTTTCTAGCGCTGGTTTTCTTGATTGCTGTTATATGCTCGCTTCACACAAGACGTTTTTTCAAGCTAGTTTTGTTAATAAATCTGGTGCGCGCGCAGTGACAGTTCAAATATAAACACAGAGAAAAACTTGTCAGTTGCCTGACTCCGAGCAGAATGATGCCATGTTGGTTTGTGGGCGTTTGTTCAACTCACCCACGTGACAAGATACTGCTTCCTGATTAGTTCTTGCTCATACATAGCAGTGAACCTAGCAAGGAAAATAGCTCCTGTTCTAGTTTTAAAACTTATCTTGTGAGCTAGCAGGCGAGCCCGCAGTGACGTAATTTTCGGCTTCGTACCCAGCCTACCGGTCAGCAGAACTCCGCAAGCAGTGTTTATAGTCTCTAGCCTTTAGATTCGCTGTCGGTAATTTCGATTTTGACAGGAATCTTTTCTTATCCAAAACGTGCTGGGTTCGAAATACCATAATAAATGCTTTTTGCTTTTTAATTTTGGTTATCAACTGTTCGTAAGGCCAACTCGCCAAGTTTGCGAAATTCACGAAATGCGCGTAAAGAAGTTTTACAAAAAAAAGGAAAACTACAGACATAGGTTATATTGACATGTCTACTCTTTAGTCTTTTTGACACGTTACCCTGTATTCGTTTGTAAGGTGCTATGGGATTGGGTGCATTGCACACAAACCCCTGAAGCATCATTTTGGTATGACCTTTGCTCTTTCTGCCTGAACGCCTCTCTTACACCCCGAAACAAATGACTAAAGCGCTCGCTGTCGCTGTGTATGCTATACATAGGCAGTACATACATGTGCATTTATGTAGGTACACACGGAATCCGAAAGCTATACGTTTCAGATAAAGATCATGTGACGCGATCGCTTCGTTATCAACCAACCATCTTAACTGGACCTACGTGATTACCAATGACGCATGACGAGTCCTAGAAATAGCGTGACGTCATTCATACACATAACCTTAAATATTATGTTTATTTAAGAGGACTCTCTCTACCAAAACTGGATTATGTAGCACAAGAAAATTCGCGTAGCACTTTACAGAGTATTTTGCTAAAGGACACGGATTTAGAATAGTAATTCCGTTGTTCAGTGTCTCGTCTATTACAAACCCCCAGTTCCTAGGTTCTGTTCCGACAATTAGTGAAAGTACCATTTGGATTTTTAATTTATTACAAAAAAATAATAAATTGAAAATATGAATTGGTACTAATAATCCAAGCTGTTGGTGGTACCGTAAAACATAATATTTTTCGTTGACCTAAGACCCAGTGGGACAATATTTGAAAAAAATAACACTAAAATAGTTTGCAACAATTGTTGTTACAATGCTGTATCAGAAAAAAATATTTTCGAACATTGTCTCCGTCGGAATCTTTCCACTATCGCGGCGGAATGAGTTATCAATTACTCAACATAGCTTCAGAGTGGTCGCACATAATTTTTTCTTAAATCGGTTTAGTAGTTTTTTATAGTTTAATAATCAAATATAATGGAACAACGCAATTAATCACGTGCAAACTATTTATTCAAAGCCACGAAAAAGTGGAAAATTAAAAAAACTTGAACCTTTCTCAAAAAGTTACTAAAAAGCTTAAAATAATTAAGTTTTAAGGTTGGCGTCAATTTAAATTTACGCACTTTTAGTGACTTCTTGGACGTCCAATTTTAAATCTACATTAAAAACTGGAAATCGCATCGGAAACCCAGCATTAAAATTATTGTAACTACAGCTCTACAAAAATGTCTCTGAAATGTCTCAATTAAATGTAAATAAATAAAAACTGATGCATAAATTATAATGTACTTTTTTTACTTAAGTGACTGTCTGTATAAACTTACATAATATAACTTCCGCATCTTGTTTAAATTTTTATTTCACCGACTTCAATGCATATAAATAAAATATTAATGACCTATCAACTCTTCCTGTAGTTTTCTTTCTCTGCAAGGTTTTCAGATATTTATGAATATCGCACGTCCAGAATCATTTAAAAACGGTAGAACAATTTTTTATTGAACTTGGTAGAGAGTTATTGTAAATTATAGACGTTCGACAATAGTGATCATAAACACGTCTGAGAAAAATCTTGGACTCTCAATATTAAAATTAAATTCAAAAATAAAAACTACATCGTATTTAAAAAAAAAATATGTTTAGCTGCGAACAGAAGTTATTTTTACCCGGATTCAAAAAACAAAAGATGTTATTTCAATTCGTCACGTATACTGCATAAAACTTTTTAATAAACTACAGTCTAGCATAAGAACTGTCAAATCAATATTCGGATTTACAAAACATATCATATACTTCGAAATGTCTGGAGCATAAAGGCCACTGCACACGAGACTAGAAACGCTGCTAGATTCCTTGCTAGATTTGCCTACTAGTTTTCTAAAGCTGGTTTTCTTGATTGCTGATAAGTGCTCGCTTCACACGAGACTACTTTTCAAGCTTGATTTGTGGACAGATCCGGTGCGCGCGCAGTGACAGTTCGAATATAAACACAGAGCAAAACGTGTCTGTTGTCTGACTGTGATGCTGGTTTGTGGGCGTGTTTCAAGTGCCCACGTGACAAGATACTGCTTCCTGATTGGTTCTTGCTCATACCTAACAGCAGATTTAGCAGAAAAAATAGCCCCTGTTCTAATTTTAAAACATGTATTTTGAGCTAGCAGGCCAGCTCACAATGACGTCATTTCCAGCTTTGTACTCAGCCTACCGGCTAGCAGAACTCCTAGTAGCATTTCTAGCCTCGTGTACAGCGGTCTTAACTTCTAAATTTGTTTTCTATGATCATAAATTATATTATATTAATTTGCACTTTTCAATTTCGTAAAATTATGTTTTCACAAACCTTCCTACTATTGTAGCTTAAGGTTAAATATATATTATCATTATTATTTATTTTTTAACCGATTTGAAAAATATCGACACGCTTTTATTTAGAATTGAATTGATACCATATAATATTTGTTCTAAGATTTAAAAAAATGGAAAGATACGTCAAGATTAACCTTAATTCGTAGCAAAAGTGTGCAAATCAATCAATTGGCTGCCGTTTGCATGCTTGACCTTAAGAAACAATAACCAATTTTAAATTATACAATGCCATTCAACTAAACAATTTATTGAAATTTTCAAATCCTAGGTTATATAAACGTACATTGTACAATCATATACCCACACAAGTGCTTCATAAATATATAATTTCATGCATCTGTGCACGAGAAAAACTTTTCTTTCCGCAATAACTTTCAAATATGAATTCTATGAAACAAATCATTTTATAATTGAAGCACTTCCTAAATTATTAATTAAGCAGTTTTTAGTTTAATTCACGATTTGAACTTTAACTTCCCAGTACATTATTGCAGTAGAATTAAAAAAGTTTAACATATCTTTCAAGGTAACTACACTCTTTTTGAAAAGAAATATGTGGGGTGTGTATGTACGTACGTGCGTAGATACGTGGTGATGACTTTCTAGAACAAAATCTCAATAATAAGAAACGATATCGACTATGTTAGGCCTCTTGTTAACGACAACGGATAAAAGCACGATTTTTATGACGGGCGACAGACCGACGCGCATTGTTCAATAGGTTAGTGCGGGCATGTAACCGCTGCAACAAAACTCAACGGATACCCGCACGTCGCCCCTCGGCGCGACGGCGGTCAGTCCTAAGCAGTGGACTACGCCATTTCACAGAAGACTGTTGACGACGACAGATGTACGCGCACGTTTTTACCTATACCTACTTACCTTGTACTGCTCATTGTGAATATGGAGTTTAAAATCGATATTGATGTGGTCTTTCTTTAAATCCTCCATGAGAGTATGGAATACTCCATAAGACTCTCTTTCTAATAAAATAGGATGAACCCATAGCTTTCTCCTTTTTTTCGTAGTTGCTGTTTTTTGTATAAATAGTGGACTAGAACAATTTTTTTCTTTGCACTTGCACTTCTTCGCCCTTCAAGTATAGAACTGATATCGATAACAACGGACGCGCTCACGTTATATTATAGCGGATCGTGTACAAAGGTAAGCGTTTCGCGTCGGCCCGTTACCCGTTGACTAAAACGCTCGTTAACAAGAGCCTTTAGGGTCTGAAAAAATATGTCGTTTCAATCGAACAATTATTTTTCGATCACAATCGATTTAAAAATTCTGTAATTTTATTCTTATAGTCCCAATCTAAGACCATTGTCAAAACTAGTTGTTTTCTACAACCTAGCATAAGTTTTCCAGCTATCATCAAATTATAGTTTGGTCTCAAACTGTCCATGAGCGAAGGTGGGAGTCAGACTCCAAACAGCTTGGTTCAAAAGCTAAATCGTGTAACTATTACTGCACCGATCTGCACTTTAAAACTTAAATTTCAATCCAAACTTTATCAAAACAAATGTGAAATTAACGAAGGACGTAATTAGAAGTTCAACTAATATAATTCACTGGATTTGGAGCATATTTGTAATATGTTCTGTTTGTTTCTGCCAACACCACGGTGGCATATATTTATTGTTGATGTTAACATCCGCTATGCATTGTTCATATTACATTTCATTATTTACGCATTTTACATTTAAAAATCTGCAACGAACAACAAAGCCTAGATTTACTATATTTCGCTCTCCTGCAATTACAAAAATGTGAAACCGTATTTGAAATTGCAAAGAGCAATGAGCATAACGGTTGAAAAAAAAAACTTGTAATATAATCTTTTTGTATCTGTTAGTGAACTGTATTTTCACAACGTTTTATTAAATTTGTACGTTACGCTAATGAGCTTAGTTGTTGGGCGTCTATAATGTATAGCTACCGAGTTTGCCATTATAATATACGAAAATAATGAATTTATAGTATTGAATGACATTTTCAAAATATTTAACCTGACGCTCGCTTCAATTAGCGGCTTAGCCAATCAGAGATGTTTTAAAATCGTGCAATTCAATTTTCCATTTGAAATTGAGTCAAATATTATTATATTACGTGTATTATTGCAAATTGACGTTCATCTGTTTTAAGAGCGATTCACACTATACGGAACGTCATTGTCACGTCACAGACCGGCAACGTCGCGTAAAAAATAGAATACATTCACATCTATCGGTAACGTCACTGAAATGCCATCAACCCGCCTAGTACTCTAGTTCAACGTGTTTATTTTTTTTTGCAATTAATTTTTTTAATTTTTAATATCTATCATGCCTAAGTTCAATAAAAAACAACTTGCGATTATTGCCTTAATTTTGGACGACGAAGAAGAGAACAGCAATAATAAACCACGTAGAAGAACATGGGTACGAGAAATGTTCATGAAAAGAAAGCAATTTGGGGACTATCATACTCTATTCAATGATTTAAAAGATGAACTTTTTCTATTAAAATTTCATCATCCATAATGAAATAATAAAAATATAATGATTTCAATAAATAAATAAATTTTCAATAAATAAATTTAGTATTTATTTGATATTGTTTTATTTATTTGACTGAAACGTTCCGCTCAAGCATTCATACTGTTCGAACGGACAAGAAAGTCACGTCACGTCACGTCAAAATATAGTTTTCGATAAACGCTGACGTTCCGTGACGTTGACGTAACGTAACGTAACCGGTGTATGTGAACATCAACATAGCCATATAAATACATAGTAAGATATTTTGACGTGACGTTGCCGGTCTGTGACGTGACGCTGACGTTCCGTATAGTGTGAATCGCGCTTTATAGTATCGTCGATGTTACGTAACTCGACCTTTAAAACAATATATTTAATGCCGTACAATTTGCTATGCAGTAGGGTTTTCTAATAACTGCAACGTTACATAAATATTAATTATTGTATTCTTAAAATAGATTCCTTTTCCTTGGTTTTTTCGATTATTAATCAAACATTATGGGATATTGGCATTCAATATTGAATTCAATTTTGCGTTGATTATTTTTCGTAAATGAAATTTTAATATTTGATTTAAAAAGTAATACACGTTTATTTGCTTGCAGATAACGAAAAATATTGTCTGTAAAAACTTCGATATTTCTAACCAGAATAAATACTTTCATTGTTTATTTTCCCTTCCTAAACATTTTTTTTAACATAAACTTGCATCCAAGATTGTTTATTTTCATTTTGAAGCTATAATTAATATTCAATAAAAATATTTCAGCTGTCTAAATTTTCCTAGTGTTTATTTTAATAAAATCATTAAATCGCATCATAAATAATAGCTTAATAGCTAATTAATTAATTACAATTTTATTATATAATTATATACAAGTTGCATTTCTGTTTAATAACTAGTTCTACAGACTGTTTTGTGTAAACTACTCATTTGCAATAAATTTAAAATTGAATTATTTTTTTAAATCTCTTTAGTACAATTAACTATTTTTTTGTTATATTCAGTTTTCAAGTAGATATTTGATTTCATTGTTTGCATCTAGTATATGTCGCAACTGTGTGAGGTAATGGAACTTTTCCTGAAATGCTGAGCCATTACAAATTCGTGCATTGTCCGGACACTTTATCAGAAAATTTCAATTACGCTAGATGACTGCAATATTTGCAAATCGTTCATACATTAATAATCAGCTTTTAAATTGCAAAGAAAATAATTTAACCTTATTGTTAAGTGCCATGGAATGCTGTAATTTCAATGTAATTTTACGTTAAATAAAATATTTGCATGTATGTGCAGAAAAGCTCCATTTAACACATCTACAGTATGTAAACACGTAAGGTGCACATAGGGAAATTAACATTGGGAAAAAATGACTGGATCAGAGTGAGCCTTGAAATCTTGTTTTTCAATTTGACAGATAATATTCTTTTGCAAAATGAATCTGTATACTACCGAAGAAAATATTCAAAATTTTTTTATTAATGGGACATTAAATTCCCAAAAATACCTAAATATGGTGCGAGATCAAATATCTCCGCCTAGTGTTGAACTTAAAGACATTAGGTCACTGATTTATCAACCCGCATACGTCATACCAGTCAGACAATTTTTGAATGAAATGTTTCCAAATAGATCGAGTTGTTTTTTTGTTTTATTTTTGTACAAAAAAATTAAAATAATGATTTATAAGAACTTTTTATTATTAAAAAAGCCAAGTAAAATAAAAATAAATCAAAATAAAAATGAAATCCTCAAGATTACCACGATAATTCAATAGAAATAACAATTAATGCAATCATGGCTAACTCTGATCCAAGTATTTTTTCCCAATGCTAATTAGTAATTTCCCTATGTGCACCTTACGTGTTTACATACTGTATATAGGTACTTGTTTTTAATATATTTCGAACAATCAGATTTCTAGCAAAGCTTTAATAATAAAGGAATTAACTTTATTGTAAATTAACATGAACTTTTGTAATTGCAATATATATACTTTTACGTAAAATATTTGTGTAGGACGCTTAAACCATTTATTAAACCTTGCTCACTTTGTATTCTGTCATGTTTTATTAGTGCCGAAATGTGAATTAATTTACCTTTATTACAAATTCTTTAAAGTCAAGTATACACTATAGCCAAAGCTACGCTTTTTTATGAAATGAAGATAGATACATTTTAAAAAAAACGGTTAATTGTATAACGCCACGATATGTTGTGTGTTGAACGTATTGGATACGGTTTTACAAGTTAAATTAACGTACCACTATCCGGGTTTTCTAGTGACTTGGGAGAGTTGGTTGATATTAAAAAAAAAGTTTGGAATTCACATTTCTACCATTTCCGATAATAATAATAATAATAATAATATAACCTTTATTTATAAAATTCCAAAGAATGTAAATTGCGTCATAAAAAAAAAATTTAAAAATTTAAAAAATCTTCTACGCTATAAAAATTTGACTCTAATAAAACATGTTTTAGCGCTTTTTTAAAATTAATGAGGCAGGTTGACCTTTTAATGTAATCCGGCACTTTATTGTATATCCGAATCATGGCATTGCCATTATCTATTATCTATTGATATATTATATTGATTGACTGTGATAGGATAGAAAATTAGAAATAAAACTTAAAAGCTTAACACTTGAAAAAGGTTTAAGTAAACCATAACAAATAATGTCGAAAGTGCAATCGTAAGAAACATTATTTTATATTTTGTCACGGTTTACTTAAGTTCTTTTTCTGTATAAAAATCTACAGAATATTGAAATTTGACCCGTAATTTGCTTTCTTACTAGATCTGAAATATAATGGAAATATATTTTTTTTAATGTATTTTTTTCTCTGAAGGCATAGAATTAGGTATATTAATGTAACATGTAAAATTGTATCTTTACCCAACTCGCTCAACTCACGGTATAATATTTTAATTTGTTGATTATCTTATCAATTAAGTAAAGCTTTCGTGGACACAGCGTATATAATTGCAGATATAACGTGCTTAAAGACGAAGCTTTGATCTTGATTAATATGATGAGCTTAATCCACAACCTACACTTTACTGCAATAATGAGCGTTTTTATTGATATCTAGTGATTAATTACTCCTTCGGCAGCGTTGTCGACCGTCTATAATCTACTCTCTCTCTCTCTCTCTCTTTGTGTGTGTGTCTTTTTCTTCTTCAACTTCATATGCCTTACGTCGTTAACAATGATAACATGGTGGGAGTGCCGTGACTGTCAAACGGACTTCCACCATATTATGATATAGGTACTACTTTTGTAGGTAAATTGAATAATAATAATAATAATAATATTCTTTATTTGGGTACAGAACTGCAGCCGAAGCTGATTTCAATCTGCCCCATCGATAATAAATGTACATATAAAATTTACAAAGAAAAGATTAGTAAAAAGTAGCGTAATAAATACAAAATAGTGTAATTGGTACAAAGTAGCGTAATATAGGTAGGTATATATGCATATAAAATATAAGAAAAGTAAAATATTGTTAGTAGTTTTCGAGTATTAAGTCTTTAGTGGTCTTAACAAATGATTTGACACTTTTTAAACCTCTTATATTAGGGTCGACACTGTTCCACAATCTTGGCCCAATAACTGAAAAACTTGTTGCACCGATTAGCGTTTTACTCTTAGGAATATAAAGTTCAGTAATGTTTTTGGTGTCATATGAGTGGAAACTAGACAACGGTATTTCAATAAATGATTGGAATCAGTTTAATTAATCTGCATGATCGTCACAAGATACGTGGTTTTGTTTTGGTTTACAAAAAAATAGGCGAAATAATATACATTTGTCCATTAATATAAAACTAAATAAAAAAGCGCATTAATTAATTTTTATTTAACTGAAAACTACGATATGTCTACTCAACGAAGTTTTAGATTCAACAAACTTGTTTCTAACTTATAGAAAATAACACACAAAACTATGTTGTGACGACAAGATCAAATATCAATATCACAACAACATTATTTTGTAGTGAAAACAACCTTTATATAATGCAAAACGGATAACGGGAATGGAGGGGGGCAAGTTTTAAAGTTAAAATAATATATTATATTTAAAATATGGTTTCGAAGATGGACTTTGAAAATAAATTTTAAATAACTTTTCTGTTTAAAAAAAACGTGTCATTCAGCCATTCGCGTTTTGTATTACTAAACCAAAAAGAATAACAACGATTGAAATTATATAAATATGAAATTCAAATATTTGATTAACGTCTGAATAGAACTCTTCAAATAAATAAAATTATCGACCAATTATATTGATAAAAATAATAAAATTATAATTCAATATTTCAATAGATGACGTTTCGATCCGGATTTGAACCTTCTTCAGAAATGATATAAAAATTAAAAAAATTAATTAGTAAATCTACTTATTTTATAATTGAATGAAGTTTGAATTTAGTTATCGAAATATTAATGAAAAATTAATAACAAACAATTTTTTAATAAGTATAGTCAATAGTCATGGATATCTATGTATCTAAAAAGAAAAAAAAAATCATTAAAAACAAAATAAAATTTCTTTTTAGGATTATACATGACTACTTATTAAACAATTGTTTGTTATTGATTTTGCATTAATATTTCGATAATTAAATTCAAACTTCATTTTATTATAAAATAAGTAGATTTACTAATTAATTATTATATTTTTTAAATGATTTCTCTAGAAGATCCAAATCCGGATCGAAACGTCATCTATTGAAATATTGAATTATAATTTTATTAAGATGAAGGAAGGTTTTGGTTGAGGATCATAAAATAAGCTTTACCAGTGTTTCGCTAGTGGCCAACGTTTCGAAAAATTTATTTTCATCTTCAGGATGATTTATGATCCTCAACCAAAACCTTCCTTTATCTTAACATTCTATTGGATCAACACTACTTTATACTGAAGACATCGATATAATTTTATTATTTTTGTCAATATATAGTCTGAAAAAAATTGGTCGATAATTTTATTTATTTGAACATAAATACGACTTAGTAGCATCAAAAATAAAAAGTTTTTATTGAAAATTAGTTGTAACTGAATATCTATCAGTCTGTTATTTCGTCTTCCTTCAGAAGTTTTCTATATTTATTCAAAACTTGTGGGTGCACTTGCTAATTTACACCTTCTAAAGTATAGAGTATTTTTTACCGAAATGGGTAAACAATGTGGTCAAAACCGACATTATCTCGAGGAAATCTACGGAAAAATTATACACAAATGAAGCCGTAAGCAAAGCTAATTCATATTAAAATCTGTAGTACTGAACTTGACAATGAAATTGTAATAAACACAGCGTGATGTGCAAAAGAATTTTTCCACATGAAAGTATTTAGGATGAAACTATTTAATATAAAATGTAATCTTGTATGCTTCGTGCAAAGTTCATAAATTAATTTACCTTTGTTATAATATAACAAAGAAAATTGCCGTTGCTTGTACATCTATTATATTTGCATCACCCGTCTAACAGCATAATGTATTGCAGTAAAGCAAATCTTTTAGAATAAATACATAAATAAACTTTTACGTCAAACTTTCTCTCTATTTTTTATTCCAGAATGAATTTCGAACAGGGCATATCATTTCTCATTTAAATAAATTACAAACCGTGGTCCCATTAAAATTTTATATATTAGTACTGATAGATATTTGAACGAAAATAACGTTTACGATATCAACATAAATTTAAGCCATGTACTACGGAAAAAATAAATCTATTATATTTGTACAATCCTTCTTATTTTATTACTTTCATTTTTGTTCACCCTGTATGCATTCATTTGTGAGGACTGTTTTAAAACAAAATTACAAAATTTTATTGAAAATTTATGAGTTCAGTTTTGATTAAAATGTATGGTTATAGAAAAAAAAACAACACACATAAATCATTTATACAATCTGAGAGTTCTGACATGTTGAATTACCTATTTCCGCTTGAGGTAAGCTCTCTACCTGTAGAACTTGAAACTTAATATCAAAGGTAGCATTAAAGGCCTTTAATGTATTATAGATTAAAGAAAATATAGAAGATATACGTCATTTATTTAATCTATGACGTGTTCATAAACTCAGCCGTCAAAAGATCAAATTAGTTTATCGGCATATCAATTGAACTATTCCAATCCGAAAACTTCAGCTTCATTTTTGGATTCAAAGTTTAATTTTTAACAAATTTAATCTCGAAACCTCTACAAAATAATTCTCTAAAAGTTTTTTTTTTAATTTACGTTTATAATATGGTATCGATTCAATATTAATACTCATTGGCGACTTCTTCAAACTCCAAGATACTTCCTAATAACCATAGCTTGATTATACTATAAAAGTTTTAGTCACGGCGAGAAAATAAACGCTTTGTTCCAACCTCTCTACGAACGGTAATATTATCACAGTCTTGCGCACTATCTAAAACAAAACTCTTTGTACCGGTTTTTGAGCAACTGCGCAAGACTGTGACGATAATATTACCGTTCGAAGAGAGGTTGGAACATAGCTTCTGCCACAGTAAAGAAATTAATTTTTTGGCCTTGTAATTTTTGTGAAGGCTCTCACATCCTTGCGTCAAGTAAATAATGCCCCGTTCGTGCAACCTGTTGTCAATAAATTCTGCGAAAATAATTTTTGTTTACGAAACAAAATCCAACAACCCATTATGTATATACACGTAAATCAACTAAGTAAATAATGTCCACACGGAGTATTGAATAATACTGAAAGGTTAAATGTACATATATACAGAGTGACCCAAAATTTGGAGAGCCTATTATTTGCAAAAATCTGAAAACAGTCTTTACCAGCCTGGTGTTTCGATGTCAAGTTATCAAGTTAGTAAAAAAAAAGACGGGTTGCACTCCGGGAGTGCCGGCAGAAGTGAAAACTTGAATATTACCTCTGCTCTCCATCCGTCTTACGAATTTTCGATCAGGTCACGTGTCCTGACGCGAGTTTAACATTTTTTACCCATACCTCTACTCTCCGCATCCGTCTTTCAAATTTTCGATCAGGTCACGTGTCCTGACATGAGTTTAAAATTTTTTACCCATTACAAAAAAAGTATACAACGCCGCCAAAGAAGTTTTCACTTCAAAAACACTGTAAGAATTACATTACGTTCTGATTTTTTTACAGGTCAGTTTTTGGAGTTTACTCCTTGAAACGATTTTGAGTTCTGATACGGAAATTTTATGAGTAGTAAAATCAATTGGCGAGGCGTTACGCTCCACCGCTTCAAGTGTGGCGTTACGCTCGTCCGCTTCAAAAAAGAACATATATATCTGTAGGATTTAACGTGCGAAAGAATGAGATGGAATACATCACACAGCGTATCTAAGGAGTAAACTCCAGTCGTGCGTCGGAGCTGACAGACACAAACTTTTCTTGTAAAGATGTATATTTATCGTAATTTATAATCAATACACTTCGGATGCAATCTTGATGTTGATCAAAATTGTTCGACCAGTGACAGCTTCAATAACGATGACGACGAGATTATTATTTAATAAGAAGATATGACTTACAATAATAGCCTAGTAGTTTAATTTAGAACACAAAAACTCCAAAAAAAACATTTCAGAATTTTACAAAAAGTAATCTTTCAAAATCTTCAACGTTATTTCTGCGACACTCTGTATATACTATCAGTAAACAAACTGTACAAACTCCGTTTCTCGATAGTATAATTTATTGAAAAAATATAATTACGACCATTTGTAGAATTTAAATACGAAACGATGGCATAACATCTATTTTTCTTGTTGGAAAAGACAATAAAAAAAAAATACTAATGCGCTTATATTGACACTGGCTGTCTCGCCCGGTTTTACCCGGGTGCAAAATGGGGGGAGGCACGCACATTCATCTTAGTTTACCGAGATGAATGTTGTGTCCAAATTTCATGATGATCGGAGTTATTGTTCAACAGTTTTTGTCGGACGAACAAATTTTGAGTTACATTTTGCAACATTTTTCATTGATGCTCCGCTCCTATTGGCCGCAGCGTGATATTATATAGCCTTCCTCGATAAATGGGCTATCCAATAAAAAAATTTTTTTCAATTCGAACCAGTAGTTCCTGAGATTGGCTCGTTCAACCAAACAAACAAACAAACTTTTCAGCTTTATATATTAGTATATATATTCAATCTATGAAGAAATCAACGTGGCAGGCTTTATTAGGTGCCCCTGACGCTTCATTCATTAATTAAATTTATTTTTTTAATAATGTTTCATATTTTAAGACATCTTTTCTTTATTTGTCTTTCTTTTCAGTCAGTTTCCCACTCAATTAGTGATATTAAATGCTAAGGTATATTCCGATAAACAGTTCAACAGCACTTATGTATATAGTTTACATTGATGTATGCTTTATGTATACATACAGTGTTAGTTTATACTCAGGGTTCTAACAGAAATTTTTCAGCAGCGTAAAAGTCACCTTTTTTAAATTTATTATATATATGTTGCAGTCATTCCATATACTTTTCATGAAGTGTCCATAAACCAACTTATTAGAATCGTTAAGAAATATTAAATCGCAAATTGAGCATGCGCAAATAATAAATCAGACGTTCCAAAAATAATCTGGGTGCAGCTTGATATTTGTTTTTCGATATAGCCTCAGTTGTAGAACCTCTATAATTTTCAATAATTCATTCATTTTCGTTTCCATGGTTACTTTATGGACACACATAATTTGCAACTATGGTCGTGCCATCGTCGGCAAGGGCGTAGATAAGGGGGGGGGGGGGTAAAGGTAAATATTGATTTTTGAAGTGAAAACTTCTTTAGCGGCGTTGTACACTTTTTTTGTAATGGGTAAAAAATGTTAAACTCGCGTCAGGAAAAGTTAGAACTGGGTGAGACTCTCTAAGTGAATAGTAATTGCCAGATACTTTTTATACAACGTTAGACATCTAGCGTTGAAATATCGTACATAAAAATGCAATCTATGATACAAACCATTTTATTTTTTATACAACGTTAGACATCTAGTGTTGAAATATCGTACATAAAAATGCAATCTATGATACAAACCATTTTATTTACAAGTGTTGCCAATAAATAAACAATTCTTCTAAATGCAAAAAATTAAAACGTTAATATTCAAGTTTTCACTTCTACCGGCACTCCCGGAGTGCAACCCGTCTTTTTTTTTTTGCTAGACGCTAATGACCTCAGTTGTCGAACGTCTATAATCCACAAAAATAAACAACCACTCCTCAAGCTATTTTTATATTATGTAATATACTTTTCTTTTGTTGTTTTACATTTCAAATTCTTAGAGCTTATCTCTGAGTTGTCGTTATATAAACAAAACAATTGTAATTTACATAGAGTTTTAATTAAAATTCTGAATAAAATTCAATGGAATTATTTTCAATGAGAAATAAATTTAATATAGGTTACCCAATATTTATTTTTAAGGCAAGTTAAATACTCGTTTAAATACCGGGTAATTATAGCTTAACATACATTTTAGTTAATTAACCAGAATCAGAATTGTCAGTAAATAAACATTAATGATTTAGTAAATTCGAAATACTATGATTATTATATTCAATAATATTGGGGCACGGATGTATTTAAAGTATAAAAGCTAAAAATATAATTGGACTCGTACAATAAAAAAAAGATGAAAGCGCCTTTAATCTTCAAAAAAAATTGTTAAACCGTTCAGACAAAATGGTGTACAATATAATATCTTTCTGACTTTTTCTTATTAGTTGCTGTCGGGTCATTTTGTTGGTTACTATTATAATTAATTTAGTAATATAGGTAGTGGTTCTCTTGAGTAGTTAAAAAATATTGGTTGTCTGTAAAGTCGGTTTACGGACGATAGTTTTACGTGATAACGTCATAAAGAAACATTGATGAACTCTCTGACGTCACGCGAGAAGAGAGAGAAATGCGTACAAGCCGACGCTTGGGCCGATCGTGCCTCTCTATCGCTTACACCGCGCTCTCGCTTGCACGCTCAGGCTCAGGCGGAACGTGACACTTTTTCGTGCGTGCAGCCGGTGTTTAATCAATTTATAAGACGTTATCACGTCAAAAATCAATGGACGCAAAAAAATAGACTTACGCGTGTTTACTTACATCAGTTTATCGTAATTTCATTATCATTTCCATTGAACTAATATTCTCAGTAGGTATAATAAAGCACGGGAAAAGTCATACATTTGTAGCTTATACAAAACTAAAACACGAACAAAATTATCATGGAAATATTAATTTAAGTGGTAAGACTCTTAAATAAAGTAATAAAGTATTTTAACAAATAAGCCTTCGCTAAAAATTGGACAGTTTCGTCGTTTTTCAAAATTTGCGTCACACACTTTGTAGGTCCTAATGAAGGTGACGAAGACGAAACATTAAGCCATTTGTCTCTGTCTCTTTCGACCAGAACTTGGTCCGCGTAAGCCAGACTAGTAGTAGTATACATGTTGATTATGCTTCGTTATTTTATAGTCCGACTCGTAGGTCTCGCCCATATATTTAATACCCTCTATATTGTTAGCAAAGATCGGGAGAAAAACTTAAACACTACGGTGCAGACATATATTATATTATTATACTCTGAGTCTCATGCGCATGTCCGTGAATGGATGCGCGTCAGTTTGCACATGGTACTAAGCCGTGAAAAGGATGTGGCATGCTCTATTCCACTTACTAATTGCCCCACTACAGACGCGACATTTGCGCACAACGGGTCAAGTAAAAAGGACGAGACAGAAAACAAATCATTTGCTGTCTCACTTCATGAGCCACGCTTCCACTTACGGCCTCTAGCAATATAGAAGTCATTAAATATATGGTCCCGCCATCCGACCAACTCTAATGATGTATGCGCACCTATACTATGCATACGCAAATACATTAATATATTTTATTTATTTGAGATTTTCGTATGTTAAAACAATGAAATGTTGAAATGTTATACCGGTAAAACATCCTTAAATAGTTAACTAATATCAAACCGTTTGCCAATGTAATTTAACCAACCACGTTGTCGGAATGGTGTGACGGCATATCCGGTTCCGGCCTATCCGTCTTCCTGTGCATGCTCTAAAATCGCCCCCCGCTTATCCTGTCGCACTAAAGCCTCATTCACATATACATTTGCTACATTACAAATTACAGTGGACTTTTTTTTAACTTAGCATCTATGGAATTATTGAGGAAGAAACCTTTGATTTTACGAGCGCTCCTTATCTTTTTTTTTAATCCAAAGTAAACATACTGTTCGCACTAAAGCCTCATTCACATATACATTTGCTACATTACAATTACAGTGGATTTTTTTTCAACTTAGCGTCTATGGAATTATTGAGGAAGAAACCTTTGATTTTACGAGCGCTCCTTATCTTTTTTTTTAACCCAAAGTAAACATACTGTAAAAACGAACTTGACGTCGTCTCGTGGCTACAGACATCAATGTCTTCAGCCAACACTCTGCGATAGACTGCACTATTAGATTGTAACTTGTCAGATTTTTTACTCGACTCCAGCAAGCCGCAAGGGTATTGTGTTTATGAGTGTGCGAAAAATAGCTAATTATGGGGGGGTCGTGCGCAAATGTAATATAGGGTAGGACGGGGAAATGGCGTTCACTTAAGAAAAACATGGTGTATTTTTTAAATTATTTATTATAAATCAAAATTAAGAAGAGTAACAAAGTCTTTAATTATCGAGTAATCAACAATTTAACAACAAAAGCATATATCTTTCACCTACTAGTAATAGGAAAACATTATTAAAAACCATGTTTGAGCGGCAAAAACTGAATTAAAATAGTATTTTAATTTAGTTTTTGCACATAGGAGGTATTACTAGTGTATAGAGCTCCGTTTCCTGAATCTTTTCATCTAAAAAACGTAAAATCTGTCAACTACGCACATAGGAGGTATTACAGAACCAACGACGTTATGCTGAATATCTTAAAAATTGTCTCGACCAAATTTTGTCAAGTTTTTCAAACTCTAAGAGAGAAAAAAAACAGTGTTTCCAATAAACAAAAAATATTTCTGTATCTGTATTAATTCTTGAAGAGTATAATGCGAAGTTAAAATATTTATAATATTTGTAAACAATAATGTTATGTTAATGTTTTCGAAAGCAAAATTTATAATATTGTTTCTATCAATTTGTTACAGTATATTATTATATTGGATCTTCTTTGCTTGAAATGAACGAGCAGTACACAGTACAATGTTAAAAAGACTTAACTGTACATATTAAGTGAAAGAATGTTGATTGTCACTACTGTATGTTATCATGTTGGTAATACAAATTGTGTGATACCAACTAACTAAAAATACAAGCCCCATGTATGGTGTCTGAAGAGTTAATGATGGTATAGGTAAGGGTAAGTCAATGAACGTTCAGAAGCTTTATATTAATGAATCGCATTTAAGTTTATTTCCGACTCGGTTTATTCTTTCTTCCGCTTTTTCTCATTCAACTAATTTGTTTTTATTAGCAAAGATTCCGCGTTTGTTAAGTGGAAAACCTCGTTATTACGCTTTTCACGTTATGAAATTGTTTTCCTTGAATGAAACGCCAATTTTTGTTTATATATATTTAGATTTGGCTATTGCATACAAAGACCAAGTATACCCTGTCAACCATTTTTTGATAATCTCTTGATATCACGATCAAAAATTTAAATGAGATTCCATTTAGAAAATGTCAATAAAAGCATGTTTGTCAACTACAGGACAAAAGAACAACCATTTTTTTTATTTTCAAAATATTTCCGAAACTGTAAAGTTTAGAAAAAAAAATCAAAACTTTTTTGTAAAAATAAATCGAGTAAACCGTTATGAAAATTATACCATTATGAAATAATGATATATATTATGACATATCTCTTCGTGCACTGATTTTCCCCAAAAACAATTGGGCTCTTTATTTGTTGCTAATAAAAATTTGCCTTAATCCGCTCATCCGTTTGACCTGTATCGTTCACAGACTAACAGACGCACAGACTTTTTCAAAATATATGTTTTTTGGATTCAGGGGACCTCAAAACGAAAAATATTGTAAAATTTTAAAAATTAAATTTTCAACAAAATTAGTACCATTCATTCGTGGTGTTTGAATGGTAAAAGGAAAGAAGCTATGTATTTCAACTGATTTTAAGGGGTATACTGAAGTCTAACAACACTATTCTCAGCGTATTAGCTATTTTGTTAACTTTTGTTGACTTGTTTTTGATATTAGAAAATTGTTTGAGTTTTAATTTTGAAAACATGAATATGCTTATGACTTTTTGGCAATCGCATTTTTTCCTTAATATTTATATGAAGCAATTTTGGGTAATATAAACATATGGTCGAATTTTCTCCATATAACACGCCTGAAAATGAAAACTAGTGCTATAAAAATCTTTTACACAACTAGTTAAAATTTTAAATTAATGAACAATTGCACTATAAGAAATATTTAGTCAAGCACTTGAAATGTTACTAAAAAGCACTAAAATACAATATTTGAATTTGAATTATTTATATACAATAATTTATTGTCACAATTGTATAGTCGCTTTTACACTCTCGTTATCGCATGTATATAATTAACATATTTTTTCGTTCAGTACCTATGTTTCACTCGACTACGAAAAAGTGGAGTTATAATTTTAACAGCGTATGTATGTATGTTACTTTTTTTACTCGTGTGGCAAAATCTACTGGGCCGATTTTCATAATCGAGATATCATTCGACTTGTCTTAATAGACTATAAAATAATTTTTTTGCACGACACCCTATAATTTAACTGCGTTTCATGCCAGTATAGCGGTTGTAAAGTGACCCTTTTCCTACTAGGGCGTAAAGTAAATTAAAAGTAATTTGATTTGCTATTTAAATCCATATGATCAAAAGAGACATCATAGTAGATGTTGCCATCGTAAATAATTACATATATTATAAATCTTTATAGTGATACCTTTAGTTTCACTGTAGTAGTTTGGTACAAGTATGTTAATGTTGGTAACATTGTAAAAAAGTAGGCTACAATTGTATTTTATGTTTTATCTTTCCTACCTCCACTATAAATGCACATAATAATGTATACGTACGTACTAATTTAAATATAATTCTTTCTGGCAGAAATGTACTAATGAACATCTTCAAACTTAAAGCTTTCTTTTCAGATGAACTGTTAGTTTATTAACAAATTTAATTTCCATACAGACAATAGAATTTAACGTTTTGTTTGTTTTTGAATGATTTTAAATTCCCTTTATTTATAAGCGGATGGTTTTACAAACGTTCTATACCCTTTGTCTGAACACAAGTTCGAAATATAAGACGTGTTTTTTTTTGGTTTATGTATCAGCATTTCATAAATTGAGCCCATTTGAAAAAAAAATCATTACACTTTCTACACTGAGTGGCCACTAAGGAATATACGTTTTCCACTCGTACAACAGTGAAAAGTTTCTACTCATCGTCAAATTCTAAATCAATGCACACTGTACTTATGTATTCAAAATACAGTGTAACTGCATTTGATAATTAATTATTAAACCTCATATATTTTTAAAAAATTCTAGAAGTTCACTCAATTTAAAATACTTATTACAGCTATGCGGTGATTCGCATTTATTGAAATGTATTTAAACTTCAATTTTGCAAATTGTTCAATCCGTTTATCATTTTATTTACACAAAATGTTTTAATTGATTTCGGATGTTACACCACTGGAGAATAGTTTCCGTACAATATATATTTATCATAAATGATACACGCACTGATTAATTTCTGCATACTGCACCATTATTGATTATCAATTTAAAATATATAACTGGAAAAAGTGTGCTTGTTGTTTAAACAGGATTATACATAAAGCAGTGAATATATATGTTATCAAATACCACTTAGTTTATTTGAAACCTGCGAGCAAAAATTAATCAATATATATATGAAATACGTCCGTTCCAGTTTTTTAGGTATTTATAGAAAATTTAGATAGAAAAAGTGTTTTCAGAATTTTTGTCTGTTTATCGGCCCTGTGTATTTGCATCAGCATCGAGTTTTGATGAATCTCGATACACAATCAATCGATACTTAACACATAAAAAATAAGGTATTTTTGTTCGATTAGTATCGACTTAATATTATCAAAGTTTCAAAAGTTTCATCCGAGAGCCGCAGGATTTTTGCCAATCAAAGTTAGTACCCTATGATAAATTAAAAAAAAAACCGGGTCGCAGTGCCAAAACCTGACGCCAATATTTAAGTGTATTTGCGTTACAGACACTGTGGTTTTATTATGTGAACTGTAAGACTTTGGTTGCGTATGGTCGGAATCGATTCAACGTGATTTTTTCTATTGTGTTACTTGATATCAAACAAAACAAAGGAATTTCAGAAAAATCATATTATAAAACCACCGAACGACCGTAGTTTCCAAACAAAAAGAGATACAGACGTTTGCTTACGCTCGTTGAATTCAGCGTAATTTTTTCTGTAAGCATTCTCAATTTCAAAAGTTTATTAAAGAATTCGATTTTTGCAATTTTTTTAAGGCATACCCCTTTAAAAAAATGCGATTTTTGACGAAAACCGAAATCTTTCGGAACTTTAGCAAAATCATCATACTTATAGAAAAAACAAGCTGAATCCAATGAGCACAAACAAACGTCTGTATGTCTTTTGGTTTAGAAGTTATTTGCGTTTATAGTTTTCAGAAAATCATATAAAACCGCCGAATGGCCTTAGTTTCCAAACAACAAAAGATACAGACGTTTGCTTACGCTCATTAAATTCAGCGTTTTTTTTTCTGTAAGCATTCTCAATTTCAAAAGTACATTCGATTATTGCAATTTTTTCAAGGCACACCCCTTTAAAAATGCGTTTTTTGACGAAAACCGAAATTTTTCGGAACTTTGGCAAAATCATTATGCTTTTAGAAAAAAACACACTGAATCCAGCATGGTCGTAAAACATCGTGTGTCGTCCAAAAAAAGTTTTGAACTAAAGAAAATAGTATTTAACCATCCCCCCCTCCCTTTACAAGTAACGCTACTAACTTAGTGGCCCACGAGCTTGTACTAAAAACAATAATTTACAAAATTTGACCCACTTCTCAAAAAGGTTCGCCATCACTAGTATAGAAGATAAAGCATGATCTAACAAATATGTTTTTAGGTAACTGTGTAACCGGACTAACGTTTTCAAGTTAGGTAATGTAGGAAATTTAAAAAATCAGATAAAATGATTAACAGAATTCTCAAATCAAACAATTATATTTATAATACAGTAGCCGATCGCTTAGGTTCATTACAATTATTGTATAGATGTACTGAAAGAATAATTAATTATTCAGCAATAAATTGCGGTGTACTACTTGCGGCAGCTTGAGGTATCCCATTAATGTTACAATGATTATTATCATGCGTGACATTAATTATGATATTATCACTATTTCATTAAGTCAAACTATATAATTACAATCATAAGTAATTGAAGCAGTTTTTATGAAATTAATGGAAATTATTCACAACAATATTATTTTACTGAATGGCAAACTACAGCAAATTATCGTAAGGCAAATTTGAAAAAAAAATAACCACTTTCAGCACGCCTGTTTTAATTCTACCAAGTTTTGACCGAAAAAACACAAACCGAATTTTTGCTGTATTTGAACATTTTAAGATCATTTTAAAACATAATAAATCGTTCCCTCATCTTATAGAATTTACTTACCCATTGATAATCAAGTTCAATGAAAAAAATATGTCTGTTTGTTAAGGCATTACGCAAAAACACGTGAGTCTATTTTGAAAAAAATTTGCAGCATATCTTGATGTTAGTCTAACTAGCTAATGCTATATTATGCTATATTAAATGAAAAAAATAGAGAGCAATGCGAATAATTGCTATTAATAAATTTATGAAATTATGATTTTCATAGCTTCATAAGCTGACGAAATATGGAACAAATGATTCCATAGAAAAATAATATTTCATTATGTTTATTGTAGGAACGGAAACGTTTTGTTGTCATTGCGCAGGAATTTGTATTTTATGTTTTGTTCAACAAAAGATTTTAACAGTTACATCCGATATTTGTTTTGAAAGTAATAAAAATATTTTTTCTTCGCTATCAAATGATTTTCTCTATAATATTTTTAGTTTCTACTGCGGACATTCAAAATAATATTTGAATGATTTTTTTTCATATTGACAAAGAACAAAATTTCTCGACTGAAATAATGTATTTACTTAAGTTCAAATTCATTTTCACACGTAATAAAGGCTATATTATAATTTGTAAATTTCAATTAGAAATAAATCATTATTAAAATTAAATATTATTTTCACGAAAATTAATTAAGTAAGTAAACCATATTAAATATGACCTAAACTGTAATAGAATTTAAGTTTATATAATATCTATGATATTGACGTGAATACTGTAGCCGACTTCAAAAAAGGAGTTTATCCATTCAACCTAAATGTCTCGAGGAGTTGACCGATTTTAATGATTTCAATTCCGTTGTGCTCAGGAAGTTACCCATAATGAACTAATATACATTTTATTTAAATCGGTTCAGTAGTTTTTCTAGTTTATAAATCGAAGAAAAGTGTGGGTTAATAACGTACCTACAAACTACGTATTGCAAAAATAATCAACTAAAAAAGATAAAATTGAAACTTTTTTGATGTTCACATTTCTTATAAAAAGTTTTTTATAATTGATTTAACACTTATATACTCTTACTAATCGTATATAAAAGTATCTAAAATGCTTAGATACTAATTATCTGTCAATAGAAAGTATCTTGTATTTAGATACTTTCATACAAAATATCTTTAATCTTTTGGAGTATTGATTGTTTAATATTTTGTATCTTGATGCTTTTAACAAGTTTTTTTGCACGACTGATTACCACATATTTTTAATTTCAGATTTTGTATGGTGTTTATGTGCTTGGCCCTCGTCGTGTTCTCAACAATTGAAGAATACGAGGAAACCGCCGATAACATTCTTGTGTATATGGAAACCATCGTCGTGTTTTGGTTCGCTTTTGAATTTGCTCTAAGGTAAATTTTCAGTCGTCTCGACTTACGTAAATTATACAATTTTTTTTATTTTGTGTGCTTCCTGAATATATTTAATACTTAGTTCTATTTGACTAAAATAACATAACAACGTATGCCCTTTATCTCCGCATTGCTAGACAAGGATAGCCAAAGAGGAGATTTCGTGATCACACAAATATTAATTTGTAAAAGTTCATTGATAAATCAAAAAATATGTTTAAAAAGTGTGAAATAATAAAATATTTCCGAAAAATGCATAGAGAGAATGACAGCCTAATTGTAATAAAAACCAATTTCATTATCTGTATGAAAACATTGTCTAACTGTTTGCTTTATTTTTTACTTTGCGGAAATTGAAATCGTCCTTGAAATTATTTAGTGGATGCTAGATATAGGAACTAATAGAGCTTGTGGAAACCTAATATCTCAGAAACGATCTTCGATAGAAGTGCTACCTTTTTTGAACAAGATATAAAATATTTAAAAATCTGTTCTATCTCCGCTTTATTACTGCCGCAGTTAGAATATTCCCAAAGCATTCGTTGCAAAAAAAGCTCAAGTACATAGGTATATAATATAGTCTGATTGCCAAGAGAAAAGCTGCCCTAGAAAAAAAAGTCAGCCAATTAGGGCTAGCTCCGCGTTTTTACCGGTCTAAGTAAACCATAATTTCCTGCCGTATATAGAAATTTTTTCATTAAGTGTAATGCATAAATAAGTTTGTTGTTAATAATAAACGTTTTTAATTTAATTAATTAAAAAAACTTACTTTGAAACAGTCTAAAAATGAGCTCAATTGTTCCAAAACTGTTATTTTCGTCGTTACCGTAATTTTGCATGGCGGAAGAAACGAAACATTTATGGTGGAAGCTACGGGAATTTTGATTACGAAGGACTCCTAAAGTTAAAGAAAGCTTGTAAAAGTAACAAATGTTTTTTTTTTTATTTTTAAACAGTAAATTCATTGTTGAATGAATGGTTGTAAAACTTATAGTAAATATTTTGAAAAAAAGAAATGATATATTAGTGAAAAAATGTATCAAAAACATTTCCAGAATAATGCAATAGGATTGCATAGCGTAATTATTTTTCCAGCTCTTTTAATTCAGATTTCGCACTGAAACATAGATAAATAATATATTTATTTGTGTACCAATTACAGGGAAGATTAAATATGTTATAATTTGAAAATATTCTGAATACAGTAGCTTCAATTCTGTAATGAAGATATTCTCGAGTGCTCTTGGCAGTTAGTAAAATCTAATATACTTGCAAACATAAATAATTTATACTTTAATAAAATTTAGATTTCTACTCGTATGAAATTGGTTTTGTGTATAAATTGAAATCTGTTTTATATTTTAAAGCAACTACAATGGTTCTGAAACCGCGGTGTTACAAAAATACCTACATATTATCATTATTTTTATTATTAGATTATGGTCTTCAGGATGCAGATCAAGGTATCAAGGACCCTTTGGGAGGTTAAAATTTCTCAAAAGACCTTTTTGTATTATAGGTAATTATTACAAAAATTTAAGATCTCTGTTTAGTGTTGATCATGTTTTTTTTTTCAAAATGCAAATTAGTGGTATTTCACGGGTATGCCGTATCTGAACTGTCATTGATACGTTTCGACTAAAAAGAACAATTAATTTACAGAACCATCTTTTAGTGATGTGTCGCTCCTGAGCGAGTCGTTCATAATGAACGACTCCTTTCTGGGAGTGGAGCGAGTCGCTCTTTTTTTGTGAATGACTCACTCCGAGCGCCATTGCTCTATGCTGAGCTGTTCTGTACTTTTGCATTCGCACATTTACAGAGCGCACACAGCACAGGCTACAGAGGCACTAGTGAATTTTGCGCGTACGGAGTTATCTTTGCTGAGTCATTTAATGTTGAATGACACACTGTAAGTGTAATAGTACTAAGCTTAACAGTGACTTAAACCATTCACATTGACATCGTTGACAAAGATATAATATTGTAACAATAAATATTATTATTCAATAAATAAAATTATCGACCAATTTTTCAGACAATATATTAACAAAAAAATATATAATTAATACATTAACGTTTCAATCCGGATTTGGACCTTCTTCAGAACTGATTCTTCAAAGATTTAAATATTATTATTGTTCAGCTTTTATTATACTTTATAGTTAATCCGAAATGCGAATAATATAAGATCAGAATCATATTAAAATGAGCTCAGAGCTGAGTGCTGTGCATTGTGCAATGCTATATGACTCCTGAGCACACATCTGCAGTCTGCACTCTTGTGTAGTGTGTACTGTCTAGTGTCGCTCCTTTGAACGACTCGCTCTGAACGACTCGCTCTGAGCGACTCTTTTTAGTGAGCGGAGCTCACGGAGCCAGCTCCCAATAAGAAGTCATGTCCGCCCGAAACTGGTTTGTGCGCAGAAATGACGCTACTAGCTTTGTTCCTACCTCTCTGCGAACGGTAATATTATACTCACCAGTGGCGGATCCAGGATTACGGCAAGGGGGGGGTCTTGAAAATTTTTTACTCCTTTTGCGGAGAATTCATGAAAAACATGAAAAGCTTTTTTTTTATTGCGCAGTAAGATTTTAATTTGGGATTTTTGATTCTCTGGAGGGGGGGGTTTGAACCCGACCCCCCCCCCCCCCCCTCCCGTGGATCCGCCACTGATACTCACAGTCACGCGCACTGACTAAAACGTGTTCCAACCGAGATTAGAACGGTTCAAGAACTGTACTTTAAGCTACAAAACAGTGTAAAGTCGACGCATGCGCACAAAATCGATACAAAACAGTTTCGTTTTAACTACAGCATATGACTGCGACGATAATAATTTCGCAGAGAGATTAGAACAGAACTACTATCTTTTATAAATGATACTACGCTACTATTTTTTCATTTAGTCTTGAAACGTGCACTTAACACATCTTGAAACATTGATAAATCGTAACATAAAATGTATCAGCACTAAATAGTGATATTTTTGAAAGATTTTATTAAGTGAAGTGATAAACCATTTGTGGATTTTTTTTAAATTCAGATGTAGTAACAATAATAGCGTCGTTGATAATAGTAATGGGGATTGGATCAAGCGGAGGCCAAATGTTTGCTGCCAGTGCATTGAGAGGTCTTCGCTTTTTCCAAATCTTACGAATGGTCAGAATGGACAGGCGGGGTGGAACTTGGAAACTTTTAGGATCTGTCGTTTATGCTCATAGACAAGTAAGTTTAAAAAATGACTTTTGTGGCTTCTTGGCATACATTGGTATTTTACAAAAAATTCATTTAATTTTTCTTTTCAGGAATTGATTACAACGATGTATATTGGTTTTTTGGGTCTCATATTCTCATCATTCCTTGTATATTTAGTTGAAAAAGATGAAAACAAACAATTTTCTAATTTTGCACAAGCTTTATGGTGGGGAGTGGTAAGTAAAATTTCAAACGTTTGAATGCTGATTTGAATCATTATTTAGATCTTGAAATCGACAAAAAAATATTAAGAGAATTTTTTTTTTAAATCGATCTCTACTTTTCAGAAACAATACAAATATTAAGAGCACTGTGGTTGAAACAAAAATAAAAAAATAAAGAATAGTTACTTCTTACCACAACAGTTTTATTAGCGGATGTACATTTCGGGAGCTATGCTCTCATCTTCAGCAAGCACTAAGTTTAGTGTTTCGGGAACCATGCTCTCATCTTTAGCAAGCACTAAGTTTAGTGTTTCGGGAGCTATGCTCTCATCTTCAGCAAATACTAAACTTAATGTTTGCTTAAAATGAGAGCATAGCTCCCGAAATGTACATCCGTTAATAAAACTGTTGTGGTAAGAAGTAACTATTCTTTATTTTCAGAACCAATAAAAAATCTTTTCAATTTAATTTTCATCATTTTAATTTGCCTACAAACTATACCCGCGTTACTTTTCAAAATATTTTAGTTATTGTATTTGACGGTTTCATTTATTTTTAGATAACTTTGTGCACAGTTGGTTATGGAGATATGTATCCTGTAACATGGCAAGGCAAATTGATTGGGTCATTTTGCGCTCTTTTAGGCATATCATTTTTTGCTCTTCCTGCGGTAAGTGTAGATCTTAAATAATTACGTAAGATTCACATCGCATATGCCTGAACGTTCTATTATAATTACTAACCGAAATGCAATAGTAAAATTGCAATAAAAATTGTGTGTTGCTTTCGTAGTTTTAAATCTCTAATCCATTGACTTTATTCTGAGAACTGGTGAAAGTGGCAATCGGATTTTTAATTTATTATTAATGATGATAAAAAAATAAAATATTGATTGATAGGGTAGGACGGGGGAATGGCGTTCACTTAAGGAAAACATGGTGTATTTTTTAAATTATTTATTATAAATCAAAATTAAGAAGAGTAACAAAGTCTTTAATTATCGAGTAATCAACAATTTAACAACAAAAGCATATATCTTTCACCTACTAGTAGTAGGAAAACATTGAGCGGCATTGCCCCTGACTTTGGGTAATGCCGCTCAGGGTCTCATAAAGAAGTGTACCCAATCCAATCCGGCTGTTTTGCTGCTTTGATCAAAATGGATTTTGATATTGTTGAGCTCAACAAATTTATAAACAAGTTTACGCAAATCTGCAACACCGAATCCATAGTATAGCGAGCCCAGCAACTTGTTCAGCACCTAATTAAAAATTATATCAGCGCGGCCGCAAACGAAGAAACGCTCTTCACGGTCGCATGACGCGAGCTGACTGTCCGTTTGCATCGTCTATTAGAGGCCCCCTTCCCTCGCGCTTCACGCGACGTGACGTGTTGCTACGTTCCTTTTTGACAGAGTTACAGAAGTGAGCGCCATTCCCCCTCCCTCACCTACAAAGCCCAGATAAATTAATCTTTAAATAATTAAAAGAAAATAATGAAAACCATATCGACATTTTTGTCAATCATCTGTCGGTACACTCTTTCTATATTATATTTAATTCAGATTATGAAAGAAAAGTAGTTAATTTGGAGACAGTCTGTATTGTTATGATAAATTTTCATAGCTTGTCACTTGCAGATAACTGGAGTCCAAAGAAAGTTTTTACCCAATTGAGAATTACGGTTTTTATGAGTTGATTAGCTTTTTAATGATATTTGAACAGAAAGTACATTTTAAATACTTCATGCAAATTATTTTGAGAATGATGAATATTCATCAACTAACAATTGTTTAGTCATTAAAGTATTTCTCAGCGTTAACAGAAATATAAAATATAATGACATACCGAAACTTACTGTTCATTTATTATAAACATTTTACTTCCGACGGCATTATTTTTAAAGATTGAAGACATTATTAAAAAAACAGTTGTGTGGTTTTAAGAAACCACGACGCAAGTGAAACTTTTATTGGATTGTAGGCGTTGGATTGTAGACACTTATCCATCACGATTAAATATAAACAACAATATTCACATGAATACACGAATAAAAACATGTAAACACTGTACAGCACTTGCCCGCATGACAGACTGACTATGTGTTATACATACTACACGGTCAGCTGATGCTAACCATGGGCGCCGCCATATTGGCCTTGGCTGCTCTACCGAGCGCCTACTCCGAACGCCTTTCACTTTATCCGTACTCCGCGGCCGCCTGTAATGCGACATGCAACAGACGGTCAGAAATATTCGGGGCGATAGAATAAAAGTTTCACTTTAAAAAATCATTCGTTCGTTTAACAATAACAAGATTTCAATAAAAAACGTTTAAGAAACTAATTAACTTTTTAGGTCTAAAAACGGGGTTTGCCAAAACAAATAAATTAAAACTGAGCTATTTGTTTCCATATTAAATTGTGGAGATATTTCATTCAAGAAGTTTATTGTCTCTTACTGTCCAAAAACGATGCTTGATAATTAAAATAAAAAACGAGTGTGCTTTAGACCACACATATGTGAACTTTAAAATGACTTTACAATAATTTTATTCACTTTGAACGTATAATATTTAATGTATTGAACAAAATATTAATTTATAAAATTGTTCAAGAACGAAATGAACAGTCTAATGTAAGAAGAAAGAAATATAAACATAAAAATAATGAAAACAAAAGTAATACATTGCAATTACTTAGCTCTCGTTGGATTTTAAGCGTAAATCTTTATGAAATATTATTTAAAGTAGGTTTACAAAACTTTTTTCTGTCACCCTATAGCGCTACTGGCAAGTAAAGTATATGTCATTCTATTGTTAGTACTGCTTATATTTTCGGCCAGCTGATGGCGCCAATAACCAGTGAATATTTGTTTCGGCCACCTGATGGCGCCACTAGCCAGTGAAGTATTTGTCATCCTCTTTCTATCTTCACTAACTTATATGTCCCTCTCAACTTCCGTTCGCCTCGCCCGATCACACTTCCGTAAATCTCTCGTCAGGCATTCACCAGCTTACTCCCCAAGTCAAGCGTGCGTTTTAGTTCAATCAAAAACGCTTTCGACGATCTGGAAAATCTGGAAATTAATTGTTTGAAAGCGTAGCTTCGAAAGAATTTAAGGAGGTTGATCCGTTATAGACCCAATCAAAAGTAAGTCGAATTCTAAATGGGAACTTTTATAGTTTACAAGTCGATGATACCAATAAATTATTGTCATAAAGGCATAAATAGATATTTTTTTTTTAATATTAATTAATTATTTCAGTACTTTATACTTAATGGACTAACTTTTGTATTTTTTGTACAAAGTTAGGTTAAAAAAAATACATTTATGTAAATATCTGTATTTTACATATTTTTTGCAGTAAATAATTGAAAAAAGAAATTAGAAGTACCTAATAAAAATTAAAATTAAATCATTAAAAAGTTGAAAATTCAGTTAAAATTGTTAAATCTGTCAAGAATAAAAGTCCATAATCGAAAAGTGCTAATGTTTAATAATTTTTTTTATTGATTAAAAGTCTCCTAATTAAATTGGAAAAAATATTAAAATATGCGTAAGACATCGATGCTTTACATAGATAGTTTTTGGAACTGCTGACATTATTTGGTTATTTGCAAAAAATTAAAATGAACAGTTTGCATGCTAGCTTGACATGTTTTCCATAAGACTACATGTAAAAGTTTTTTTTAATTTTTAACTTTATAAATCTCCTAATGATTTTGGATTTTTTACAGAAAATTTTGTCATAAAAAAATCTATTAAAAAAACTGTATTTCAGATTTTTTTCATTATCTTCGTAAAACGGCTCAACCTCCTTAATTCAGGATTTTGATGTATTTGAAGTGTAGATATTTCGTGCGAGACCTTTAGCATTTTTTATGTAGGGAATATTGGGATCTGGATTCGCACTGAAGGTACAGCAACAGCAGAGACAAAAACACATGATACGAAGACGTCAACCAGCCGCTTCCCTCATCCAGGCGTTATGGAGGTGCTATGCTGCTGATGAGCAGTCTATGTCCGTAGCCACATGGAAGATTCATCAAGTTCCGCTGCCTAGCCCGCCTCCGTAAGTAATTTATGACATTGTATATGTATATTTCACCTTACTGCTGTAACCACAGAAAAGAACTTACAGAAGTGTCGGTGGCAAAACCAAATTTTTATACGTATTATAAATAGAGCCGGATTAATGACTATAGAGGCCCTTGGGAACTTGAGCGTGTGAGGCCCCTTGCAAGGAAATTTTTTGAAGTGAAAACTTCTTTAGCGGCGTTGTACACTTTTTTTGTAATGGGTAAAAAATGTTAAACTCGCGTCAGATCGAAAATTCGTAAGACCTGATTGAAAATGCGTAAGACCTGATGGAAAATTCGTAAGACGAAAACTTTTGTACACTTTTTTTGTAATGGGTAAAAAATGTTAAACTCGCGTCAGGACACGTGACCTGATCGAAAATTCGTAAGACGTTAATATTCAAGTTTTCACTTCTGCCGGCACTCCCGGAGTGCAACCCGTCTTTTTTTAGGATATTTTCTTTGAATGCCGCTCGCAAGGCAAAAAGTAAATAAATAAAAATCTTTACCTTCGACATTCTTAAGCGCGTATTTTGAATTAATGACTCTTACTTACAGAAAAATAGTATTAACGTATAAGTTTCATTTTATTATGTGCTTATGGGAGTTTATTTTTTAGTTTTTATAAATAAATAACAGTGCTATCACTCGGTTTATGTGTGATTGCCTGCTTATAGTTTAAACACCCCGAGTTATGTGGGTTAAAAGTACGAGGCCCCCTTAGAAGCTCGAGGCCCCTGGCCCAGGCCCATACGTTAGTCCGGCTCATTTATTCAAATCAGTCATGTAAATTTTTATTTTTACTGTCAATTTATAGATCCTCCAATCTCCGTAGATTTGTGTCTTATATTACATCTATCTGTTTAATTTGCAGTCCATTTTAATTTTTAATTAAAGTCATATAAAGTTACAAACCTGAATACTTGAGATTTTGCAGATTTATCCGAAAATAGTAGCTCACCTCCCTCCTCTTTATTGCTGTCCTAACAACATAGTAGCTAAAAAAGGGAACAAGAAAAATACACGTGCATTTAAAGATTGTTCGTAGAAATCAGTGGAAACATAACCTCGCTAAAATTTTTTTAGCTCTCTCCAAAATTTGTACTACTATTATTTTGAGGAAATAACTTTATTTAATTCATAAAATTTCGTGTGCCAGGACCCCAAAAAGCTAGTTACGGTCCTGGATATACTGTTTGAGTTGTCAGCTTGGGGGCTTGAAAAAATATTTTTTTTATAAAAATGAAATACGAAAATTGTATTCAAAACAGTTGCTATTTCTTTACTTCCATACCTCTCTTGAATTTCAACGTTTGTTTTTCAATTTTTCAAAGAACGAATTATGAGGAACGAATTATGATACGGACAAGGAAATAAGTACTTATTATGAGAGAAAACAATGGGATAAACGCAGATAAAAAAATAATCCTCTTCTTTTGTCTTTTATTAAAAAAACATGTTTACCTACGTTGTCATCCTTGGTTTTTATAAACTATTTTAACACACGTTTCTGTCTTTTGTTTACGATTAAAAATAAACGGAAAAAAAATTCGTTTTGAATATTAAATAAAAAACTGCCAAGTCAATTTTTTTGTCAACTTCTTTTCCACTTTTAATTATACATTTATTCATACACCGAGACGTGTACTTAATACATATATAATTTCATATTTTCCAAAATTAAAATGTGTTAATAATTTCTTTCAAAACTTAATTACTTTTTATTTTCACAACAGCTCATGTTATTTGTGTTTTGAATGAGGTCATTTGATAAATAACTTTTCAGAAATTATAAATATTTATAAGTGTATACCACCGCGTTAAAAAAATCTTTATTAAAAATGTACAGTGCATGAAAAATAACATCTTTTAATGTTGCACCAACCACCTTTTGTAGGTGATTTCACAATATTCTTATTATTTATTTATAACAATTATTGTGTATCCGCCAGTAACAATAAAAATTTCAAAACTTATGTAGAACTTTAATGGTCATATTATTAGTTCGCGCATACTCTTAAGCATTAAAGACATTCGTCCAATTGGTTTAAATAAACAATATACACAATTATAGACCATGTTGGAATACAGATGAACAGAGTACACCTTTAAATTCAAAGTCTATTCGACGACTATTAATACGACCATAATTGCATGATACTACAACCCAGTATTAGTAAATTCTTACGCTGAAATTACTTCTATTTCTTCAGTAAGGCGATTACGTAACTAAGACAAATATAAATGTATTCTTCGCTTTTTTCTAAACCTTTTTTTCAGTGCATTTGAAAACGATCTTAATTAACAATCTGCTTCTATTTTCTATTAAAGATACGCAGTTATTTTTATCTAAATTATGATTTAAATAAACCAAAAAAAGTAACACTTACTTTTACTATTGTTTTGAAAAACATGTTCAAAGTACACGATGATTTTAAAACGCTAATTTTTTAAAAGACAAGTACGTAACTTCGATACCCTCCGCTTCGCGAAGTTACATAATATCTGTCTTTTCAGAAGACGTGTATTATTGTAACTTTTGTTCCGCCCCTCAAATCCGGTTCTACTCAAACCTATAATATTTGAAATCAGCTATCAGATATTTTATTGACTGATCAATCCCTTTTTCAGCAGGACAGTACCGTGTTTTGCATAATAGTCTAGGGATCAAACCGTGAGGAGCCCACGAAGAAGCCGATTTTTAAAACTGAAAAACCATTGTTAGTACAAAAGTTTTTGAAAATTGAGTTGTTAGCTAATTATCGGAAAATTTCTCGATGTTTCATAGCCTCCTGGACAATTTACTCCATTTTTAAAAATGTGTATATTAAAATGAACCCATTCAGATCATTTTAAGGATTGTTTTATAGATTGAAAAAAGCCCAAAAATTATCGGATTTGTTTTTGTTTTGACGCCGTCATTACGCTAGATCATTGACACATAATCACCATATAGAAGAATGTTGTGGAACGTTGATAACCTGAGATGTCGAGCGTCTGTAATCTACAATCTATTAATGTATATTTGCGCGTTCCAAAATTACGCGTCGCAGAACAATCGTGTCGATTATAACATATATTTCTGAACCGGATTCGAACATAAAATTTATTCCGGTCATATTTTAAAATATGAAAGTTTTTATAGCTATTAGAAGATTATTCTGAATAGATTTATTGTTCTTGTCGTGCATTTGACAAGAATGGTTTTATTTTATACACTGCTTCCGGCGATATTTTTAAAGCATCCAAGCGCAACTTTATATTGAAGCTCACTTAAAAAAAAATAAATATGGCACCGAAAATAAATTATGAAGCGCCACTGATTACCAGTGTAAGATAACGTAACAATACGTATTAAGGCTCTTGTTAACGAGCGTTTTAGTCAACGGGTAACGGGCCGCGATCCGCTAAATTATAACGTGAGCGCGTCCGTTGTTATCGATATCAGTTCTATACTCGAAGGGCGAAGAAGTGCAAGTACGTTATGTCGAGTGCAAAGAAGAAGCTTATTCTAGCCTACCTACTATTTATACAAAAAACAGCAGCTACGAAAAAAAGAGGAAGCTATGGGTTCAACCTATTTTATTAGAAAGAGAGTCTTATGGAGTATTCTATACTCTCATGGAGGATTTAAAGAAAGACCATATCAATTTTAAACTCCATATTCACAATGAGCAGCACAAGGTAGGTAGGTATAGGTAAAAACGTGCGCGCACATCTGTCGTCGTCAACAGACTTCTATGAGGAGCGACATGCGGGTATCCGTTGAGTTTTGTTGCAACGGTTACATGCCCGTCGCGTTAACAAACACTTATACGAACCTATTGAACACTGCGCGTCGGCCCGTCGCCCGTTATAAAAATCGGGCCGTTATCCGTTGTCGTTAACATGAGACCTTACTCCTAGAACGTTAAATTTCCTATGTAAGTAGCGAATAGACCCGTAAAATTTGCTATGCTATTTAGAATTGGGACAAATAGGGCCACAATGAATATCATTTTTCTATCCTTTGATTAACGTCTGATTAGTAATCTTCAATAAATAAAATTATCGAACAATTTTATTTATTGCATATTATTTTTGTTCTGTCCGAACGAGTATGGCTATCAAGAGGCTGGAAAGAAATAACTCTGGCATCTGAAAGGAGATAATTCAAAAAAAAATACAGGAAGTGACATCAGTATCTCATGATCCTGCAAAATATTGATTTATTGTAGCTCTGTATTTTTCTGCCACAATGCTAACTCATTCAGACTATGTCTGTGTTTCGACACGCAGGATGTTTGGCTATGGCCTCCCAGTTTATATATAGCTTGTCTAATACAGCTAAGCGGGTGAATAATTTCTCTGCTTTGTTCATTTGAAATTTTATTTTTTATTTATATGCCATAGCCACTTTTTATCGAACTGACAAATACAGTAACGACTGACGTCATGAATGCTAACACGACTCACATGAAAATCATTTATATATTTAGTACTTTCAAGTAGTAATGTTCTTTCAAGAAGTCGATATAAATATTTGTCTGCTGTTTATTTTGAATAAAAATTACAGAAAGTATTAAAGATGTATCTTCATGTCAATTTCTCTCTGCCTCATTTTTATTAAAGATAAAAAATATAAATAAAAGGTATATTCGCAATTTTCTTTTTACGTAAAGCAGTAGAATAATTACTTGAAAAGTCGATCTCGTAATACGAACTTAGTTTTTATATTCTAATTAAACTATTATTTTCATATTTTTTCTTTCTAGAAAAAATTTGACGGATATTCGGTATGTTTTTCTAAAATTATTTATTCGAATAATATGCACAAATTATTTTGAGAAATTCAAATTTGACCGTGCTATGAAATATTTGTTGTATTTTCGAGAAAGTGAGGAATAGCTGTCATATTATTCGAATAAATGTAGTGTGGATTACATAGCATCACCAAGTCGACCAGTTTAGAGATTAAAAATAAAAATCAACAGTAGTTTTCTATCACAAGACGTATGTCGTATATTATGTGTCAAAAATCACAGTATAATAAAACTTCAGTATTGCCATCTTATATGTATACTTACATCACTTTTCACTATTTATTTTTATGATAAAACTATACGGGATACAAGGCTAAATTATTAAAACAATTTTTATTCACTAAAACATTATTTATTAGTCAACGTTTCGGCAATATTTCTTTACTTCTTCAGAACGTTAAAAATCTTTAGTAAAAAGTCACAAGAAGAAGAAATATTTCCGAAACGTTGACCAATAAATAATGTTTTAGTGAATAAAAATTGTTTTAATATTTTAGCCTTGTATCCCGTATAGTTTTATCTTATAACAATATCAAGGTATCTTATTTTATTTATTTTTAGTTGTCGTTTTTTCCTGTCTAAATACGAAATAAATTCTATTCTGAAAACTTGCTTATTTAAGTTATTGTAAACCAGTGGCATTGGTGCTTAGAGCATTTGCAAAAAGAAATAAAATATATTCTGTTTATTTTTTATACTTCTTATTTTATTTAGTTTGATATTAAACAATTTCTTGATTGCCTAAGCCCAGACTTTCCCACCAATTCGAAATGTTGTTCATGCGTAAAATGTATATAATAACTTAATGTTGAAAGTTAAGATTTAAGAAGTTACTTTAAAATACCTAATTCTTATATTTTTAAGCACTTTAGTAAGTGCTCGATTCTTTTAAAATATAAGTGCTTGTCGCTTGACTAAATCGAGTATTTTATCCGATTCTTTGCTCAGCGAAATCGATCTGAGTTGTTCGTGTCATCGTCATTATTGTTGTTGTCCCGCATGTCGTCTTCATTAATAATTCGAAAATATTAGGCCATCTTAACACCAGATAGTGCGTAATGCGTGATGGGTTTATACACTAAGTTATTTACTAACAACTATGTACCTACTTCCTACCAACATTGAGAGCACTTTTGAAAGCATCAACTTTTTCACGTAGATGCACCAAACCGTACTATCTGTAATTGACTAACGACATAGAAACTCCTTTTATTATTTTATCATTTTTTTAACCCTTAAGGACGTAGTCCTATGTTCAGGCTCGTTTTCAACCCATATTTCAGAATTTTTTTTAATAACAACATAATGTACAATCATTTCAATTTTGTTACATGTTTTTACTGACATCGTAAACTAAGGAAAAAAAATTTTTTTGCTTAATTTTACGCCATTTTATAATTGTTTTTGTAACCTAAAGTGGACAACTTTAAATGGAGGTAGGTGGGTAGCGCGGGTGATAACGTCACTTGGAGTCATTGGAATTATAAAAATTAAATTGATTATTGTTTCGTAGGCTTGTGGCTCTATCCCGTACTAGAAATAAACATTTTTATTGATAAATAACAAAATGGCGGGTTTTTTTTAAAAAAAACGAGAAAATCGTGATTTTATCGTTGAAAATCGGTTAAAAAAAATAGAAATAATTTATATAATTAAGTAATTCTAGTACCGGACAGAGCTATTGTTGTGTAGAATTACCCTGTGCAAAATTGAAAGCAATCGGTTGTATACAATTGTTTCAATCACCCGCGCCGCTTATAAAAACGTCGTTTTGAGAAAAACGCGTTTAATGTTTTGATTTCAGATTTCTTACAAAAAAATAAAAATGGATATTTACACTAGTCAGCTATGCCTGGTGTATAGTAAACCTTCCGTTTCTTCAAAGGCAATGTTTTACTTTCTGAAAATGTAAAAAAAATAAATTCGATTTGCCGAAACCCGAACACCAGACTACGTCCTTAAGTCGGTGTGTGGAGCATCTGGTATAGTACGCGCCACGAATCTAAAAGGCTCGGAAGTTAGATGCGAATGCGGGCTTGCGCTTATACAGTCTGTTGAAAAACTACAAACTCGCAACTCAACAAAACTGAAATAACAATAACAACTTGACAATAGCGTACTGGACTGTACTTTAAAGCAGGAAAGCGACAAGTGACAAAGGCCACGAGCGATCACGGCCAATCACCGACGAGCCCACGTTCCGTGCAGTTATCAACGACTCTAAAATGTGCCTTTGCGACGCTGTTTGTGTCTAACTTCCAAACCTTTTAGATCTGTGGCGAGTATTATAAACTATTTTACAGTTTATTGGAAAAAGATAACGCTTCTTACGACACAAATCCTAAAATATCATAAGGTCCAGAGAACCTCAGAAAAAATCGATGTTACGTTTACTTACAATTTTTTCAAATTAGTAGTTTTCGCATTTAGGTTATTTTCAGCGAGTAAGTGACATTATGTTGAAAACATTCGAGATATATCCTACATTTTTACACGTACTCCCTATAAAATAGCTGATTTTCACTTCGCTTTTAGTATACAGTGTAACCTCTTTTTAACTTCCTTCGTTATAACGAAATACTCCCTATAACGTAGAAATTTTTACAATTTGGTTGGTTTACCTTAAAACCCATACATTAATACCCTCTTTATAGCGCAACAGCCATTTTCTATTACGAAGAAATAGTCATATTTAGGCGTCAACAAATATTTACAGACGTAAAGAGGACGATTCTGAACAATCACCAAGCATTCAACAAGCACCTGATGCCGCCAAACTTATCGAAAAATTCCTATTGTTTAATGAGGAAGATTCCACCACATCCCAAGAGATACCTATTAAAATGCAAAACAAATATTGGCATAGCAAGAAACATCAGGCAAAGTTAACAGGCTATATGTGTTTGGAATAAATTAATTAGGTGAAATTTCTTCCCTCTATATAACGAAAACTCTTTATAACGAAAACTCTTTATAACGAAAAAAAAAATGCTCGGTCCCTTTATTAAGACGTTACACTGTATTTTAAATGTTTTTCAAAATGTTTGGCATTTAAATTTAAAGCTAGTTTACTTCTAATTGTAGACTGCCTTGTATTCTCATGCGGCTAGACAATGATTTACTATGGAATACGTTTATTATACTTTACACCACTAGTGTTAAATATGTCGTTTTATGACTATACAGACATGAAAAGCAGCTATTCTATAGGAAAGAGGGAGTACAAAAACATATTTTTCTTGTCCTTATCGCACTATCTCACGCTACGGCTTCATCTAAAAAACCGACATTTTGTATTGGATGCATTCTTTACTGTACGATTTTTTTATCGAGTGTATATTTTCAATGTCTATTGTCTTCCGATTCTATATTATTTATTTTGTCGTTAATACATCTGTCTGTAAATTTGCCAGTCCAAGAAATAATCTATGTATTATAATTATAATTAATTGTCCAGATTTAAGCAGGATATATTATATAAACGCTAATGACATTAACTGTAAGCCTCTATAATCTACAAACGATCGTTAAGCGACCCATAGACGCTCAATATTATTGCGCAATATTTGGGTTTGTGTATATAATTGACAATGTGTAGACGAGATTGAAAGGTTGCGCAATATATTGTGTGACTTTCAAAATCTTGAAAATATATTGCACAAACAGGGAAATATTGTGCCGTCAGATTGTCAAGATTGCGCAATATCCCGTCAGTTGATCTCAAGTAGCGGTCGTTTCAACAAGTCCTCTCAACTGCGCCTCATCATGGGTGACAAGAAAGCCGAAAGACAATTTATTGTTGAATTTATCGAGGTGTATCGTGGTCTTCCGGCTCTGTGGGATGTGAAGTCCAAAGACTATAGTAATCGTGACAACATGAAATTCTAGTGGGGACTGTTTGCACAATGTGACTGTATCGTCTGTGCTCGCAATTGAGCAATATATTGCACAACCTTAAATATCAGTACAGTACAATTTTTTACACAAACCAAAATATTGTACAATAATATTGACCGTCTAGGGGCCGCCGTCAAAATATTGTGCAACCCACATTGCACAATAATATTGAGCGTCTATGGGCCGCTTTAAGTAGAATAATTAAATAGAAATGTACTTCAGACACATTGAGTTTGGCGACTTTGTCATTCAAAATCCTTTCTGTGTCCATAAATATTTTAATATAGCGTGTGGGACGAAAAATATATATTGGGAATCAGTTCGATGTATTTTTCTGCACTTTAAAATCATCCTTGTTTAGTTATAGTCCAAGCTCCCATGACAAAACACCTCAAAATTATACAGTGAAAATGGCTGAAAAACATGTAAGAAACATGTTACGCCCGCCAGACTAGTAAAAATTTGTTAATTGTTATTTTTTAGGAATTTTTGAATAAAAAAAATGTTTTTTTTTTCAAAAACACCTGCTTGAAATTTATACAATTTGTAGTAAATTTTTTGAAAAAATTTGTCTGACTGACAATTTTTGTTAATTAACTTCTGACAGACCATTTGTTATAAATTATTTTTTGTTATGAAAATGCACTTCATAACACCTCCTTGATTTTTTTTTAAATAAAAAAGATCTCTTCTATCTATTACAACTTGTCTGGTTGACAATTTTTGATAAATTTGTCAGCCTTCATTTGTTATAAATTATTTTTTTTTAAGTCTGTCATAGTAAAAAACATTTTTTCGCTGACAGACCAATTTTTATGCAGAAAATAGATGTCAAACCTTCTTTCAGAAAAAAATTAAGGTGATGTTTTGACACGGTCCTTGTAAAAGCTGATTTGTTTATGAAAAAACGCTGTCACGGCGGTTAAAAATTGAATTAAACATTTTTTTAATGACAGGCATATTTTTATGCAAAGAGGACATCTTAAACTTCAGTTGTTTTTTTTTAACGAGGTGTTCTTAAATGCCAGTGATTGATCTTGATGCATTGATGCTGTGCATTCAAAATGAAGTCTGACAAAATTAACAAAAATTGTCAGCCAGACAAATTGTATTAGATAGAAGAGATCTTAAACTTTATTTTAAAAAAAATTAACAAATGTTTACTAGTCTGGCGAGCGTAACATATTTCTTACATGTTTTTCAGCCATTTTCACTTTATAATTTTGAAGTGTTCGATGGGGTACCTTTTTTGTTATGGGAGCTTAGACTATTAGGATTTTAACAGCTACCAAAATATTTATCTGCTCATCAATAAATTGAAGTAATAAAACGTTAAATTATCGAACACGTCATATTTTTCGTATACATGAATAGTTCGGATTATTGTCTGTCTACTGTACTTGTTCACTTACCTTATATTTGGTCAGACAATATTATTTTGTTACCATTAGTGTAAATAGAAAGCATGAAAATGCATATAATATCGATTTTCAATATTATAGCAATCACACGCTATATGTATACATGTCGATCTCAAATATAGGGGCCAGTTAGTATCCAAAGTATATCAGGTCAGGGTTCTTTGAACTATTACTACAGCGGAACCTCCCAAAATTGCGTTCAAAAAGTAAAAAATTAATTCAAAATCTCAGCTTTTACTTTGAGATTCGAATCGACAAAAAAGGAAATATTTATTGCGATAATTTCAAGCATTACGCATTTATAATGTATTGGTTTTAGACATATACCGGGGGAACTATTTTGTAGGAAATCTTATACTCTACAAAGTTATTAGTATGCAATTTTCTCCTATCTAACATGAATTTCACACTATTTCGAGTAAGAGCTGAAAAACATATTTTTAACGAACTTTTTCACCCAAAGGCGCCATTTGAGAATGTTCCCTAAAATTCCTCGCAATAACGTTGGTCCAGAAGATATACTTTGGATAAGTTTACGAAAGACTGAGCTGGTTCGACAAAAAAATTACCTTGTATGAGATCTTTGTGTATAGACAACAGTATTCTGGACTACCCCGTATACATATAACCCTTGCATGTGATATATTATGTTGTGCAGTGCTAAGGTTCAAGAGACCGGTAAAAGCAGTGAAAGGGTACATACCACTGTGTAAGTGACTGATCTCCACTCGACGTTGTAAAAACTTGATTGCTTTAAGACATATCTCTCTATTGCCTGCTGCCTGTGCATGCTAAAAATGTTATTTGCTTTCGATCGAATTGAAATCTCCATCTAGTTGAAAACAACTGGCATTCTTAGTAGATTTAAATCGTATCAGAAACCGAGCATTGATATTATTTTGTTTTCTTTGATATACGTCTAACTATCACAAATGTTGATTGATGAACATTTGTGATAGTTAGACGTATGTAAAAGAAAACACAATAATATCAATTCTGATACGATTAAAATGTAGTTTTAAAAATATTCGACCAAATCAACGATTTTTTCTTGTGTAATATAACGCATGTTATATAAGTTTTAACCCGATTTTAGGATAAACCAATTATCTAAATAAAAGGGGAAAAAATCAATGTTTTTCGAATGTCAGTATTTAGATTGCGGGGGTGTTGTCTTAAGAGCACGCGTAGGCTTTTTCAGATGACACCTTTGCATAGAGTTACGACCCTCCAGATACCATTTTTATTTGAAAGAAAACACAAAACTATACGACTATATATACGACCTCCATGGCCATAAATATCGCCACTTTTATGTATAAATAACGAAGAGTACATTGAAGAAAATATATTCAATCAATAGATGTCACTCTGCTACAGATTAATACAGTCACTTTTGTCGATGTAAATCAATTATTTAACCAAAGACGTTACATAATATTGTGAAGTAATTTTTGTAATGTCTTTTGTAATGCGTAGACAAGAAAACATGTTTCCAAAATTTTTGGCTGTGTGTCTGTACCAACAGTTATTGGCTCTTGCAGTAACTGGTCAGTGGTTTTTACTGGTGTAAATTGTTAATCTTATAGTACTAACAGACGCTCGAACTTGGTCCGGTCCGACAACGGACATGGTACGGCGGATCAAGTCCGCTGCTTGCAACAGACGACCGGATCTGTCAGTCTCCTTGTGTACACAGTTACGTAATCATGCCTATGATTAAGCGCGCGAAAATTGCGATTGTTCTAGCGGCAACGTTAATGCCGCCACAAACAACAAGGAAGAAAAGAAAGGAGTGGGCAAAATTCTATTTGAAAGATCGCGATGAATTTAGTCATATGAAGTTAATAAAATCGCTTGATAGCGAAGATTATATTTTGAATAACACTCCCGAAGAATTTCTAGAGCGTTGTTACGCGCTTCTCTGTTACAATATAACTTATCTGATAGATCCCACAAACATGAGAAATCTTTTTATAATACCAATACTCCACCAAGAACTTCGCGTTCTGTCAAAATTTCTGTCATGTTGCACAACCAGGGCCGTATTTAGGGGAGGGCAACCGGGGCTACAGCCCCGGGGCCACCACAAAAGAGGGACCCCCACAATAGAGACTTTGGAAAAAAAATTCAAATTTCCTGAGCATTGAAAGTGATTTACTTCGGGAACTGGATTTCAGCTCGGAAAGTTCTGTTCGTTAGTGCTAAAATTTAATTTTTAGATAATTCTTGTTTCTGATTATATTTATATGTTTGTTAAATAATAAAAGAATCTATACTTGGTTTCACAATAAATTATTTATTGGAAAAATCGACTGAAAAAAATTGTCCATTTTATTTGGAAAATAATTTGGGGCCAGGGGGCCTCCACTCCTTTGTTGCCCCGAGGCCTCCAGACCTCTAAATCCGGCATTGTGCACAACGTTTTGAATTACAATGACGTCGTTATACGGTTATATGTATCAAGTCCGTCGTACTGCTCTACACACGCTCGGATATTGTACCGGACCGGACCAAGTACGATGTGCATTTCATCGAACCGGGCGGACACGCAGACTACTCTACAGACGAACAGATTTGGTACGGAGCGGACCAGATCCGCTGTCCGCTTCGAACCAAGTTCGAGCGTCTGTTAGTACTATTACTTAAGACACGATTTCTGAATATACTTAAATTATGCCTAACAGTTCTTAAAGAACAACCTTTTAAAGAACGGTTATCAAACAAATGCATGATATCAAGGATACGCTTTTATAACAAAATACTGATTCACTAACAGTTCTTTAAAGCAGATCCTTTTTAAAGAACAGTAACACATATTATTAGAACATAAGTACTTTGCTTATAATACCTTTTTGAACACTTGAAATAAAATCCACTTTCAAAGTGCACTACATAATGACTGCTTCCAATTAATTTATTTTCTTATTGTGTTTTTTGACTCAGTCGCGTAACAATTGAGTGGCAGGGTGAGCAAAATGTCATGGGCCCCCGGCCCGAGAGGGTCGTGAACATAATAGAATTCTAACATTAATTTTTACAACATTTAGTAAAATTTGCTACGGCCCTCAAACGGTATAGTTACGCCGCTGCTCTGACTTTTGAACACTTCTTCGAGTGCAAAGTAAATGTAGGTAAATATTTAGTTTTTAAATAGAATTTGTTAAACGTTTCATTAGGTAATATTTGTTTACATCTATATCAATTTTGTTTCCTTTGCACTATCGCAGATGCAACGCTTAGACTGTATCGATTTTTTGTTTGCCTTTTTTTAAAGTTCGGAAAGAACGTAGACCTTGATTAGCTAAAGGAACCAACTTTGTTTTAACTAAACAGAAGTTTGAACGTTGTTCCACTTTTATAAATTAAATAGTTGCTGTTTTGTTTCCAGTACTTGGATAAAGAAATTTGTGAGGCTTCTACTATTTCAATCAAACAATTGTTTAGCAGCTAAAATTAGTGCCGAGAAACAGTTTATTGGAGTTATGTCATTAATTTTCACTTGTTGGGTTGAATAGACATGCTCTACCAAACGTTTTTTTAGTAGAAATAGATATTCGACCTTACGAAGAAAATGTTCTCAATAAAACTGTAAATAAAGATCACCAGAAACGAACGTAATCGTGTGTCTCTGGCAGGCTTAAGATGAATGCTAATTTCAAATGTCAAATTTCGCCTCAGTAACTACAGTGTTTTAAAACGAACTTTCCAAACTTTTGGAAAACATAACCTAGAAGTTGTTAGTAAATTTGCCTACGTCGTTTTCATTTTTGTTTCTCAGTGATTGCATGTATGATACTTTGTTTGATTTTCATCAAGAATATAAATATCAGAATTCGTGATACAGAAATGTTAGTTTATTAGTATTATTTTTTTACAGTCATCAAAAAATCGAGGCTCCATTATTTTTAGACTTAGAATATGTATTAGCTTTATAAAATATTAATTTAATTTTCATGTTTTCACCAGCAACATTTTCATAATATTGACTATAATACTTACTTATACGTTCTCTCTTTTTGTAAGACAGCCGAATCAGTTATATAAATTCAGAAAATGACGTTTTTGATGTATACTAAGGCCACTAAACTGAGAACAATTGAAAGTATAATAGTCACAATGACATTGGGATTTGTAAATATTTGAGCTTGATCGTTTTACAACTTCCAGGCGAATGTCATCCAGTTTTAAACACAACGCATCATTTGTTTCGCGACTGCCCACAATCCGGCGCCACAAAAGCACATCCTTGAACTCTCCATCCGTACATAAGAGCAGCATCGGACAACCAGGGAGATCCGGTTCACGTGGCTTTGCTGAAATGAATGCTTCTGCTGAAAATTTGGGTAAGAAAACGTCATAAAATTGTTGGATCTTCACTTAGTCTAAAGCGCGGGTCACACTAGGCTGGCTGCCAGCCGCGAGTTGTGGAAGCCGCTACTGTCAGCCATCAATCAGCTTGGTGTGGGCATAAAATTCTCCGACGAGTATTTATCAGCGGCTGGTAAAATTCGGACATGTTCTATTTTGGTAGCCAGGCAGCGGCGACTAGTAGGTCACGTGACTCACTCGTATGCAGTGCATCATAGGCGAGTGAACCACGTGGTTTATGTTCGATGATGTAGTGACCGGATTGGCAGCCACTACTCGCGGTAGACTAGCGAGTAGCAGCCGTAGTGTGACCGGGCTGCCCGCCGCTGCTTGCTGGTGCTACTGTCCGCCGCTGATCAGCAGCCTAGTGTGATTCCTTGTGCTAAACTACTGTTAATACCAAATAAAATGACATAATATGTTGGGTTCCAGAAAGTCTTGTCAGAAAATCTGATTTGACAATGACTTTAGACAGATAAATTTTCTGTGACGTGTCATCGTGATTTGAAATTGAAATAATTTGCTTTGATCGCATTGCGGTCCGGCAAGGTCAATCGATGCTGACTTCTAATTGGTCAACACAGCTTGACGCACCGCCGTGCGGTAGGTCAAAGCACACATTGAATCTAGGCTTCATATCCCATCCATATATAAATTCTGTTTTCGGAAATGACCCGTTTATCCACCACATATACCCGTACCGCCACCGTATTATCATACAAATCCACAACTTCACCATAATGTTGAATATCTTCCAGACTGATGTATTTTCGAATAATCCCTGTTTCAAGAATGTTTTCACTATTACAGAGTATGCCACTTCGTGTACCATGCGAGCCTAATTGCCCCACCATACCATTAATAACAGCATCGCCAAATTCATCCGTTACTCCTCTACATATTAATTATTTTTTTAAGAATTGACTCGTTTTTCGACCATAAAAGAATTTATATTCTTAAAGAATACCTTCACACAGACTCACCATTCATAAATTATTACATTAGTATTTTGACATCGTCAACAAACCACACAAATACGTTCACATTGTTATCCGCAATATTACATTCCGACAAGTTTATTTTCTAATATTATCTGCATATACACTATGTTCCAAAAAGAATTATATTGGGCCGCTTATAAATGAAAATCGTTTTTCAACGAATTTTTTGTAATGTAGTCTAAAGGAAATATAGATATGTGACATTTTACTGTACAGTGTGTCCTAGAAAACTGAGACCGGGTGATATCTCCATATTTACGTTATAGAAAAACCATCAAAGAAAAAATTCTAACGGAATAGCTTCTAAAAGGTCTTTTTTTGCGGGATAGTTTTTTTATTTCCTATATTTTGAAATTTAACAAAATTTCTTCTGTAAATTTTAACTGGCCAATTCAGAAGAATAAATAAGAAACTAAAAGTGTTTTCTAGGAGTTAACACAAGCGGAAGAAAATCACTCAATGCGAGCCATAGCGAAGACTCTGTTACAGAAACTGCTTTGGCAAAAGATGGTAAGTTACATTTCTTGCCTTTAATTGTTACATTTTAAATATCATCCATTTTAAACGGTACTTCTGCTTCAGTTGTGATTAATCCATTTTGAATTTTACAAACGATTTAAAAATACGAACCTAAAAAAACGAATCAAAAAACCATTTATGTGTTGTGTAAATTGGCAAGCTCGGTAGATATAAAATAATTCATTAAGAAGCAAGTTGTCATCTCGTGTTCAGACTACTCAATTATCTAGCGTCTATAAAAATATATCATCGGTGATCTTTCTAAAATATGGTCCCTCTATTTAGAAAATATCTTCTAAATTTATGTAGCCAATACTGTTCAAAAACTATTTCTTTCCGTAAATATGTACTTAGTCTTATTAACTTTGCCATTAATGGGCGCATATTCTACACTATGTAAAATCCATTATTGTCTGCACGTAGAAAGTTGCAATTTTGTCATGTAAAATAGTAGATAACGTAAGCAATGTATACATCGTTAACCTTGTATTAAGCAGCCTACACACCTTGATACAAGCTGCGATGCAGGCATCGACTCTATGTTTCATGAAACTTGCATCAGTTGCATAAACGCCTACTTAAATCGAAACCTATTGCGATGCCTGAATCGACTCCATGTTCATGCAACACAGGAACAGTAGGTACCTAGTGCTTGACAAATAAAATGAGGTACGTTTTGCCAACACCAGTTTTATTAGCAGTAGTTGGGGCACTCTTTATACCCCATAAAAGGAAATCAAAAAGGAAATTATCAAAAAGATGATTTATAGTAAGAAAACGTTATTCAAATGCAAATTTATTGGAAGAGCTAAAAGTACATTTGTATTCCAAAGACACATTTGCAGATGATAAATGTTTATGAACGCTTCCTAAAATACACGATCACTTTCCATCATAGAATTTACACACACAAACAACAAATGGCGCGGGAAAATAAATTAATATCGTCTTGGCATCGACGCAATTCTATACACGCTGAAACTTGTATCAGCATCACCGACTCGGCGTCGTAGCTCGCCGACCAAAATGGAATTCCAGATTCTGAAAGCCGCAACTGATGCCAAATACGTGATTCAGTACTACACACACTGCTACTTGCATCATGAAACATAAGAGTCGATGCCTGCATCGCAGCTTGTATCAAGGTGTGCAGGCCGCTTTAGAATATCATACAGATGAAATACGTACAAATTACAAACATGTTTTTGTCCACAACAGATGAGCTAGGCTTCGCATTATTTAAATGCTAGCGTTCACGTGATAGCTGACGATGAACACGCGCGTTTTTATTCGTCACGTCCGTGTAAAACGGGACGTACAACCGCATATAAATTGAAATGTACATTGAGTCTTAAGATTTTTTATGAAAATTCTGTTTCGTTCTTATTATTCTATGAGGATAATAATCTTGTACGTTTCCATTTGTCTATAGGTACGTGGTAAACTTAGATTATAGAATCCACTGTGTAGATATGCCCTACTTTGTATAATTATAGTGTAATTATTTTGAGGTAAATTTAAATCAATGCTTTTTAGCGGCATATAGTTAACCAACGTTTACATGTATAATCAAATTGGATCAGAATTGGGAATTCACAGCTCGAATCAATTCGATTGTCTTCTAATTTCAATGTTAGTTGTATTGTTTAGGCCAGGGGTCGGCAACCTGTGGCTCTTTTGATGTAAAGTTGCGGCTCTCCAGTTCCATACGCAAAAAATAATTATTTTATTATATAAACCCTTAAAAATCGTCCAATCGATCCATGATTGAGAACCATGTCTATCTCTCAGCCGTTTCCACTCGCGTCTCACCCGCACTACCCCGTCGCGACGTGTCGTCCTCAGATATATATATTATACCTATATAAGCTGAAACGAAAATGTTTAATGGCTCTTTGAAAACTGGGAAATTTTGTAAATTGTAACTTTTGGCTCTTCCGTCTCAAAAGGTTGCTGACCCCTGGCTTAGGCCAATATTATTTTACCAAAGATAATATTTTCACACTAACATTTGATAAAAAAATATATATGACAAAAATCTATAATAACGTTAATTTATAAAAAATAATTATAAACCTCTTATATTCGCGTAATAAATAATTTCCTATTCTAGTTTTTGCAGAAAATTTAACGATAAATTTTTTTCATTTGATTTTTGTTAACGTCCTAAGAGACATAAAGTAAATGGAATGCTTTACTATATTGCCACGACCAATATAGATGGAACTAAATTATTTTAAAATCAAAATGTATAATATTGGACATCAAGATGAGCACAATTAGGCTTTTGAAAAAAAAATAATTATCGAATTGTTTATGGTATTTTAAAACTTTATTATAAATAATATTGATAATCGATGCGAAAAACTTTCAAAAAACTTTTTTTAAATTAATTATAAGCAATTTAAAATTGATAAAATATTTAAAAAAATCACGTGACTGCAAACGCACTAAAATTGTTTTTGACAGTTGTGACGTCATAATGGTAAAATGTATATACGCAGTATACTATCAATGGCTTCTACATGTGTATTGACTAAAACATTATGACGTCACATTATGTTCGGGAAATGTCGGCGCGTTTTCAGAACTGGGTACAAAAATTTATTTTTAATTTGATATAACTTTTGAATTATAACGAAAATAAAAAAAAGAAAAATAGTTTTGTTATATAACTTATATACGATCTTTCCATTTATGACAAAACAAAATTTCATTCAAAAGCCCAATTGCATATTTCTATATGAGATGTTAACAATTACTTTATTGTTTTTCAAGATAATCAAATTCCGATTTTTTATCGATTTCTATTCCAATTCTACAATTCTTTTACGTGTAAACGTTGGATATTGAGTTGACTTGGGCAAGTTTGAGCTTGACGTAATATATTAGCAGTGTATTTTGATAAATCATTTCAATACGTATTAAATACAAATCAACACGATACATTCAAAATAATAATGATGTTGCGATAGAGAAAAGAGCTTCCAGCACATGCGATCTGAACCGAGAAGATAACTGTAGATCTCGCAGCGGTTCAGCGAATGCGACGCTTCTACGCATTGGTGAAACGACACAGCTTCCATTCGTCATGTGTGGATTATTACAACACGAGAGCGCTCGTACTATAGGTGCTTTGTCCTGTTTGTATACGGCGCCTCTCGGATTAACAATTCCGGAACCGAATCTACTGAATCCTACATACTCAACTGACCAAACCACATGCATGTTCAATATAAGTAAATAAACAATCTCACCAAAAAAATTAACAATCGTAACAATTCGTTATATATACACGCAATTTGAAGCCTACTTTTCCCTTTGAGAGAAGCTGTGTTGTGTTGCCGTCATCAAGCTATCTGCAATGCATTGTTGTATAATATTATTGTTTTGTATAGGATCTGTGACGCTAGCACCGAAGCTGCGTTTGTTCAACGTAAAAAAATTGGGTAAGTTCTATACGAGGCGACGCGATACCTTTGGTGTTTAGCATAACCTTGAAACGACCAATCCCTTTAACGTAATTATGTTTAAATGTACTGTAAGAAGGACGCTTTCAGATTACAATTTATATAAATAGTTCTATGTTTAAGCTTGATTTGCTATTTCTGTGTTGAAACCATAATTTAAAATCACTAAGTAACAAAACGTGCGTAAATTCAGTAATAAATACCCGCGAAGCTGTGAAATAACTCTGAGAGAAGTGATGACTTTATCCTATCAAAACTATGTATCTTATCGAATATGACCAAAAATCCAAATTTAATTAAATTGATTGCGATCGTCCTTCATTCTTGGCAGTTACCTTACTTGTTTGAGTGTCGCCTCTTGTAGAATACCTTCCCTAATTCGGCCATGTTCATGTTATCTATAAATTTAATGTAATGTTCTATGTTAAAAAAAAAATAATTTATTAAAAACGTACTATATCTATAAAGTTCTTGAAAAGCGCATTTCTGAATTTGTAACCAACTATTTGGCGATATCATTACAGCACAAGCGCACTGTACATATGTCTGCAGATAGAAATAGATACAGTCTAGATCAGGCCTGGGCAAATGGCGGCCCGCGGGCCGGATCCGGCCCGCGAAGTATTTTATAAATGATTATTAAGAGCGAAAATAGTTTGCCAATATAATTTGGCGCATAAAAAAAATTAGAAAAATAGTAATTGCAAGGGCTACAACAGACGAAAAAAGACCTTTTTGTTGTGGAAATGAAAGGACTGTTTTTTTGCTCTCCAAATTTTTGTTGCGGAAATGAAAGGACCTTTTTTTTGCTCTCCAAATTTTTGGCCCATAGTCAGCAATGTGGCCCGACTATCAAAAGATTTTCCCAGCCCTGGTCTAGATAATATATTATTTATTGTTTTCTCTCTCCAAATATTGGTCACACTTTGAAACGAAATGCGCCATTTAGAAGTTTATAAATCTATGAGTGAAAAGTACAACAGCAGTGCATGAATTTGCTCGTAGCTTGAACTGTTTTGTGCTGCAGCTCCGCTTGTGGCGAGGAGCAGGCTTCATAATACTGGCTATACTTTTGATTATGACATGTTTGACTAAATTTGTAATCGTTATAACGCTATTGTGACAGAACCCGAAATTTCGTCAAACGTACTTAGCGAGCACTTAAACATTCGAACATTTACAGGGGTAGACTAGCTTCAATCAACTAATTTATTCACGGTTTCAATGCCGCTCTTTGTTTCGTTACTTCTTTGAATCGACTCGATGTCAATGTGAATAGTTTACAGTTTCAACAGTTTTAATTCTTATTCTAAAATTATTATGATACTAAAGAGCAGTTAAATTTTTAACAGAAATGAAAAAGAAGTATGAGTCCCATGACACTTATTCAGTGTTCTGTTCGTAATGTTAATTATGTAAATTCTTAACATTCTTTACGCTGCCCCTGATACAGGCAGGAAACGGGGCAGCGTATTTCCATTTAGGGTAGGACGGGGGAATGGCGCTCACTTAAGGAAAACATGGTGTATTTTTTAAATTATTTATTATAAATCAAAATTAAGAAGAGTAACAAAGTCTTTAATTATCGAGTAATCAACAATTTAACAACAAACGCATATATCTTTCACCTACTAGTAGTAGGAAAACATTATTAAAAAAACATGTTTGAGCGGCATTGCCCCTGACTTTGGGTAATGCCGCTCAGGGTCTCATAAAGTAGTGTCCCCAATCCAATCCGGCTATTTTACTGCTTTGATCATAATTGTTTTTGATATTGTTGCGCTCAGCAAATTTATAAACAAGCTTACGCAAATCTGCAACACTGAGTCCATAGTATAGCGAGCCCAGCAACTTAACTTGTTCAGCACCTAATTAAAAATTAGATCAGCGCGGCCGCAAACAAAGAAACGCTCTTCACGGTCGCATGACGCGAGCTGACTGTCCGTTTGCATCGCTGTCTATTAGAGGCCCCCTTTCCTCGCGCTTCACGTGACGTGACGTGTTGCTACGTTCCTTTTTGACAGAGTTACAGAGGTGAGCGCCATTACCCAGTGAGCGCCATTCCCCCTCCCTCCCCTACATATTCAGTAGGAGGCACTATTGCCTCCAAACGAGCACAGTTTTTTGTAATATTGTATTAACTTACAAGAGCGTATTCAGTTACGAAAATACGCAACTGGGCTTTCTGGCGAGTCTGTATGTTAAAGAGCGCCAAAAAATATAAACGGTTATAAGTATAAAATATATTGTTATAAAAATCATGTTGAAAGAGTCGCCCCTGTAAAACGTGTGGATAATACCTATTTCTTTTCAGTATACGAAAGCGAGTAAAATTAAATTGTCAAAGAAATTTATTTTGAAATCCCCATTTGTGTTTTATAAATTATTTTCCAAGTATAAAATATGCTGGAATAAATGTCTTACAAATGAGTTATTTTGCAAATAAAATTTAAAAAAGAATATAAATATTTTTACTATTTCTCATTTCCGTAAAGAAACTGCAATTTGATCCGCAAAGCCTGCATTGCAGCAATCAAACTAAGAAATTTCGAATACTGCAAGGAAATTGAAATAGTATATGAAAGATATCTGCGCCTATATTGTGTGTTATTTTCTGATGCATTTAAATAGGCAGAAAACTGTGTTTGCTTGGCGATTGATATTTTTAACACTTTGTACATCGCCCTTGCGATTCGAAAGCAGGATTGGGTCTTGCTAATGTGTCACCCTGTTTTAGCGTTCCCTCTTAATATTTTCCTAGTAGTTCCCACTTTACAAATTTCTGGGTTTACTTTTCGAAGTGAAACTTTTTAGGCGCATCAGGAGATAAATTGATTTTTTGGAACACATCGTATGTTCAATAAAAAAAATCCTCGCAAGCTATACAATATTCTTATCAATGAATAAAATCTTTAATCAGCTAGGGACTTATTAATTACAGCGTTTATAAATAATAACTCCCTTATCAAACAAAAAGTAAATATTAGAGTATTAACAAAAATTCCCATTCAATACACCTAAAACTAATCTCGTATAAATTAATAATAAAATAATAATAATTGTTACAAACTGGCCCCACGTTGGGCGCCAGTTTGTAACAGTTATTATTATTTTATTCAACATATTTATTAACGTAAGTCTGTAACATGAATATTATTTAATTCAATACATTTATTAATTTAAGTTTTCCCTCTAGTTTGCTCCGTTTTCCCTCTAGTTTGCTCCGCTGCCATCTTGCCTCTGTTTCTTTACATGACCACCAGGGTCGTTTAAGACGTGGTGTTACAATATATAATATTTTCAATAAGGTTATTTTAATCTGAAAAAACTTTTTGATGGGTGTTGAATATTGCGGAAATTATCTTATAGGTATCATAAGTATATCGAAACTTTAGTACTGTACAAGATAGTGGCAGCTCCTCTATGAGCTGTGCAGAGCTGCAAAATAACCAAAATCTTGGTACTTCACAATTTTAGAGTAAATTATATTTTCCATATTTTACCAGTATTTAATGTTAGGAAATAATGTAATAGTTACACAATCAACGCTATAGTTTAAGTCACTAGCAGACCACAAAAGTCGTGTTTTAGTACACCCTGTATTTCATAGGTAAACCGTGTACGACATGCATAAAAATTCTTACTAAGTTAAAACTATTTGAACACCGTGCCAAAAAATATGAAAATAGAAAACGAACTTTATATATAAATTATATATGTTCCCATATTGTATTTCGCAATGAAACAGCATTTTAATGCTATTAATAAAGTACATATTTACCCTCGTTCTAAACCCATTTCTTACTAAATAAATACAGCAAATAATATATCATTTGTCATGTTGTTATAAATAAGAGAATGTGTACATAAAATATAATGCGGGATATAACAGGTGTCCACGTGAAAACTTTCTACGAATTTCATTATTTTACCTTTTGAGTTAGACATTGGAAAATTTGGGGGAATTGAATAATCGATAAAGAGACATAGCTTGACACTCCCAGCACACACAACTTTGTTATTTTAAATAGCAATCTATATTTTTTCCCGAGCGTGTTTTATATTATAAAGTGCCAGAAAGATTTATGAAGTCAAAGTTGGAGAAATTACCAAATAAAACATCTTCGCTTATTTCCATAGCTCAATTAAAATTATTAATAGTGATATAATTCCTTCAACTTTGACCTCAGCTATTTCAAAAACATTTCGCTTTACCTTATGATATCACACTGTAGGAGCAAGAGAGAGCAGTGCGCGCGCACATTTTCTTTCTCTCTTCCTCTCATAGCCAGTGCATGAAATATATATATATGTTACGGTTAATACAAGAAAGTAGTTTATTCGCGAATTAACCGGCTAATACCCGAATTAACCAACGTCAAGGATTGGTTAATTCGGGTAATTAGCCGATTAATTCGCGAATTAACTACTTTCTTGTATTAACCGTAGCATATATATCTCAGCAATATATATCTCAATCAGTAGTTCGTTTGCGAGTTTGCTAGCGTTACGCGAACGGTGATTTCTTACATGTATATATTTTACATATATAAGCATATATAATACATATAGATGGAGCTAAAGAAGTTTTACTTCAGCCATGTGGTCTAAAGCACACATGTTTTTTTTTATACAAGGAGTGCTCAAAATTTTTTTGCATCTGTCGAAAAAAATACAGTTTAAAATAACAAAGTTACGTGGGCTAGAGGGCATATGGTGCAACTATTCATCACAGATGCCAAGCCATGTTTTCCGAAAGTTTTCAATTTCCAACTGAAAATCAAAACAAATGCGTGTGAAGTTTTCACGTGAACTACCGGTATAATTTTTGATATATAGTAAGTACTACGGTACAATTAGAATAAATATTCTTTAGGGATTTGAATCTGACCAAACGTAAGATAATTTTATTTTAACATGAAATTTTAATGTCTATACACTGTAACGTATTAATAATTGTTCTCATTTTCTTGCCACTATTTATAACGTCATTATCTTTTCACCTTTCTTTTAATGGTAACATAAAATACTTACAGGAACCTCTGTCCATCATTTCATATTTTTGCAAGCTACTCGGTTTTTTGATGTACAACTTCTTTAGACCTTCTTTTGTACGACCTACTAAATCCATTTATGCAATATAATAAAATCGAAATTATTCGCTTATATACCAACCGATTACACAGTCCACACACTGCAAGACTTAATATTTTTTTAATGAATTATACAGAAGTTAGTTCAATTAATACAAGTAAATAAAATCGTAACTTTCAAAGATTCGTAGAGCGAATTTAAAGTAAATGAATTAATAACCGTAGTTTTCGACAATTTTTTGTACACCCTGTATATGTATATCATTATTTACGTCGTGCTTACATATTTTTTAATTACCATCATCGTTGTTTTAAACATTGCATGCAGAATGACAGTAAATATTCCATTCTGCAGTAACAATTTCTTTAAGCTGTGTATACCGTATTTATGGTTGCTGCATTGTTAATATATTCAAAGAATACGAATGGTATGTCCATTCGGAAATGTTACATAGCACATTGTATAAATTAAACGAAAACTATTGACATAGAACACAACCTTCATAATCGGGTCCGGCTTTGAAACGACATTTGGGGCTGAATATTTTTAAAAACTGTATGTTTCGTTCAGTTTGGAATAAGCTCGATAAACTGAAGTATTTTTATACGCTTTATATTAGTTTGGGTTGTAAGTATGTATGTCCGTAACGGAATCTTTGAGCATAATTTTCACCAATTTCCCGAAGTCTGATTAATTTGAAACTTTGCATACGTATCAAGGACCGATGACAATGCAATAATTTGATAACAGTTTCCCATTATCCTTATTAGGACCCCCAGGATTAATAAATTCTTTTATAGATCCTCAAACTAAAAAGTGAAAAATAAAATATAGTTTAAAAAAAACTAAAAAACACGCTTTATATCGGACTAAAAAGTAAAAAATAATTGTTTTAAAATAAGCTTAAAAAGCGTGGGGCGCTTTGTTCCACATTTTCGTACATCGAGCGCCCAACGCTTTTTAAGCTTATTTTAAAACAATTATTTTTTACTTTTTAGTCCGATATAAAGCGTGTTTTTTAGTTTTTTTTAAACTATATTTTATTTATATGCCTTATCTAAGACCTTGAACATTTTCGTGTTTGGAAAAAGTGGTTTGAATAACCATGCATCGAAACATTGATCAACATACGAACTCGCGGCCCTTTCAAAAAAAAAGTCAAGACACATTTTGTGTTCATTCTAGTTTAAGTAGAATAGGGTTATTGACAAAATTTCAAAAAGTATTTAAAATTAAAGAATAAAGGTATATGTACCCGTAAAATTTTTTTTTTCTCATAAATATAACAGATTTGAGTCATTATTAGTTGTTTTTTATTTTGACTTTAAATTCTGCGCCAAAACGTCAATTGACCTTGACAGCCATGTTTACTGATTGCCTACGTCACAGTAGGCAATCAGTAAACACTAAGCAAGCGGGTACAACATGACATATAGCATTGTAACCAACAAAGTGTTGCATTTAATATGATTGACAGAGTACGATGAATACACCAGAGAACATACACTGAACAGAGATAACGAATACACATGGCAGTCAGTGGCACACAGCTACCGGCCATGTTGACTGATTAATGACGTCACGCGCTGTGATTGGTGTTTGAAATCACGTGACACATAGGTTAAAAATCGTGATTTTATTTATTTATTTTAATATATTTAACGCACTTATTTAATAAAAATAATAATTCTAAACTATATTTTAGACCATAAACTGTCATTATAACACAGTTTTATATTTAATTTTAATCACTGTCAATAACCCTATTGATTCGACTTTTTTTATGAGAAATTAATGTTATAGAATTTAAATTTAATAAAACATAACTATTTGATTCGTTCACTTTTAAAAATTTTTGTTTTACCCGACATAGTGGTTTTGATTGCATGAGATTTTTGCCTGACGAAACCACTTTTGTACGAAATAAAAAATGAATAATTAAATTTTATTCTAGTTAAAAAACTTCCTATTTATCCTAAATCATTTTCAAATAAATAAAGTTGTCGACCAATTTTTTTCAAACCATATATTGACAAAAATTATAATATATAAATCAAAATAATAAAGAATGACGTTTCGATCCGGATTTGGATCTTCTTCAGAAAAATCTAAACAATATAAAAATTATTAGTATTAGTTATTTAATATTATGTAATAGAATGCACGATGATTGAATATTTTTGAAAGAATCAAAAGAATTGGTCGACAATTTTATTTATTTGAAGAGTTCTATTCAGACGTTAATCAAAGATTTGTATCCTAAATCATATTTAAAAAATTGCTAAACCCCCCCTGTCTTTTTGCTTTGAAATGCCGGCTTATTCACAATATAATTATGTATCTACTTTATGTTCGCATAATAAGTACACGATATTAGTTAAACGTTATTACATTTTAGTGTTTTCTCGTATTTCTTAATTAGCAAAGTAATTTACTGCAAAACAAATAATACCTTAGCCAATTAGTCCACACAAATGATTGATTACGTTTAGATATATTAGTTTAAGCTTCGCTCTTCAGTACCATAGCGTGTCTTCAATACGCACGTATCAATGTACAGAGTGTACCAGAAAGTTATGTTAAACCTTCAAAGTAGATCAAAATAAACATAAAACATTCTAGCGGACACGTAATCTAAAACATAAAACAATTTTTTTAATTATGGTTGTTGTTCTCGTCCATGTTATTATTTATAAATTACAGATTTTCAGATACTTGGACAGTTTAAATAATAAGATATTAGTTTTTCAAATTTTTTGCTACGTTTCGTTGATATTTTTCAACTTCTTCAGGCAATCTACAAAATAATTACAATATATAATATAACACATAAAACAAATAGATAGAATTAATATAATTATTTACATTTGAATGGAATATCCTTAATTAAATATTCATTTTTAACGAACATTTTTAATTAAGGATATTCCATTCAAATGTAAATAATTATATTAATTCTATCTATTTGTTTTATGTGTTATATTATATATTGTAATTATTTTGTAGATTGCCTGAAGAAGTTGAAAAATATCAACGAAACGTAGCAAAAAATTTGAAAAACTAATATCTTATTATTTAAACTGTCCAAGTATCTGAAAATCTGTAATTTATAATTTTTTTAATTTTCGTGAACTTTTTTGCGACTAGGCGGTGGGTTCACGCGCGTTTTAACAAAAACCTAATGTTAGCCGTATCCGAAAATAGAAGCCTATATTTGAAGTTTTGAAAAGAGTAAAAAGTTTCATTGTCATCGACCAGCTCAGTCCGTGTGATTCAAAGCTTCAACCACGAGACAAAAAATATTATTCAAAATTAAATACATTTTGCTTGAAAACAGTAGAAATATTTGTCAACTGAACTTACGTTGAAAAAATCGATTATGAATTTATTAGAGATATTTTTATGGTTCTATACTAATAAATAAAGAAAAAAGACGGGTTGCACTCCGGGAGTGCCGGCAAAAGTGAAAACGTCTTAATTTTTTGCATTTAGAAGCATTGTTTATTTATTAGCAACACTTGTAAATAAAATGGTTTGTATCATAGATTGCATTTTTATGTACGATATTTCAACGCTAGATGTCTAACGTTGTATAAAAAATAAAATGGTTTGTATCATAGATTGCATTTTTATGTACGATATTTCAACGCTAGATGTCTAACGTTGCATAAAAAGTATCTGGCAATTACTATCACTTAGAGAGTCTCACCCAGTTCTTACTTTTCCTGACGCGAGTTTAACATTTTTTACCCATTACAAAAAAAAGTGTACAACGCCGCTAAAGAAGTTTTCACTTCAAAAAACTTCCTATTACACCCTGTATAGTATCTTCTGCTTAAAGTTAATCCCTAGTAGAAAACGGATATAAAGCAAAGAATGGTGGAAATTCATAAATTTAATTTAAGGAATTGTTTCCAATCGTATGAAAAAATATAAGCCGTCAACGGCTTCAGCGAATCTTGAAACGGTATCTACTTTTAACAATGAATAACGCTAGATGTATAAATTTCAGATAAAGAAGTAGCCACGCTCGTTGGAAAGTCATTTTCAAATACCATGCTTTGCGTTTTTGACACCGCCGATTCCCACGCTACAAATTATAATTCACGTAATGTCCACCACATTTTCTTGGATGAAAGAATAATATATTAATAAATAATTTATTTCATTCATGAATTTTGTGAATGATTATACTGAACATTGTTTTGTTTTTTTTCATTGTAACCGCGATAAAAATTTCTTCACGCTAAGATATTTATGTACTTAGTATTAAGTAAAACAGCACGTGACCCGGTACTTACACCATATTATAATGTATTTATTCATGCGAATACATAAGAGTTACAAATTCAATTTAAATGAAATTCAATACTATTTCTACTCTTTTGAAAGTCAGTTTCCTGCTTCCGTCCATATTGGAATTTTATATTATTTAAAATATACTGGGTGTACATAAAAATTGTTTAGAATGTCAATCAAAATATTACAACACAAACTTTCAGGAAGTCATCGTGCGTCAAACTTGCTTGACGTCAATTTTTGACGCTCAGACCCCCAATTTTTACTGAACTTCAGACTTCTAGCTTATTTTTACGTACTTTCAGGTTGTCAGTTTTTGACGATACTTTAGGGCCTTATTTTTTTAACAAAGTTTTTTAACTCAATGATTAATTTTTAAGCTTATTCTGAGCGAACATACACCAAATAATTTTAGAGATTGGTATAAGCCAGGGGTCGGCAACCTGCGGCTCTTTTGATGTAAAGTTGCGGCTCTCCAGTTCCACACGCAAAAAATAATTATTTTATTATATAAACCCTTAAAAATCGTCCAATCGTTCCATGATTGAGTACCATGTCTATCTCTCAGCCATTTCCACTCGCGTCTCACCCGCACCGCCCCCGTCGCGACGTGTCGTCCTCGGATAATATATATTATACCTATTTAAGCAAATACTATAATGCTGAAACGAAAATGTTTAGTCGCTCTTTAAAAACTGGGAAATTTTGTAAATTGTAACTTTTGGCTCTTCCGTCTCAAAAGGTTGCCGACCCCTGGTATAAGTGCAACTTAACATTAGAGCAGTAAAAATGTGTCTATTCTCCATACACCCTATAAATATGTCGATACAATAGACAAAGTTACTACGTAGGTAAGTTCAGATGGTAGTGTCATCCAAAAGTAGTTACCGATTGTCACATAGTGTAAATGCCAACATTACTTACACTGTAGTGTAGGTATACATGATTTTGTGTTCCAATAACCCAATTTAAAATAAATGATTAATGATGTACATAACATTCCGGTCTGATATCAATACAATGGATTCTATTACCTTCTCTATCAATTATTAACATTTACTATTGACCACAAATAATTAACAGCAAGTACAACATACCAATGAACACATCCTTCTTAAAATTACATCTTGAAAATGTACACAGAATGACATTTTTAAGGTCATTTTAAAGCGAAAATCGATTTATGTAAACATAAATTCAAAATAATTGGTTTTTTTTTATTGATTGATTGTGGAATTTGCATGTATTTGTCAAGAGAAAATAATTGATCTATATAATTTTTGTAATCTATAGAACTAGTTTTGTATTAAATTAAGGCCATTCTTCAATAATACGCAACCACCAGAGCCGGACTAACGTATGGGCCTGGGCCAGGGGCCTCGAGCTTCTAGGGGGACCTCGTACTTTTCTAAGTACAAACAAATTAACACATAACTCGGGATGTTTAAACTAGTGATGTGCCGGATCGTTAAAAATGCTTATCCGCGGATACGGATCTGAATACGGATATTTGGTTTCAAGATCCGCGGATACGGATACGGATCTTAACTTTCTTAGAGTACGCGGCGGTAAATATTGCATATCGACCTTTGGAAAGAGACTATCTGTTATGGGAAAAAGTTATTGACTTCTTTAAGAGTTAACTCTCATAACAGATTGTCTCTTTCCAAAGATCGATGTGCAATATCTCATTATAAAGATAGTTTTTTAGTACCTTTGAGTTATGTACTATTGGTATGATACTCACTACGATAAATGTTTGCAATATAAAGGTGCCAAATACGATTTTAAAAAATAAAAAATAATCTGAATGGAATTTAACAGTTTTTCATTATTACCTAATCACCTATAATATAAAATTTCATCTATGAATTGAAAATTAATAAGGAAAAAGATCCGCCAAAAAACTAACGGATACGGATACGGATCTTTCTTCTCCCTCGGATATCCGGCTCTAGCAACCACTCTGCATTCTTTTAACTTTCAAACAACTTCCACGAGTTAATTAAGAACACTCTTCACACCACTATGTAGAGACGCTCCTGGTTGCGATACGAAACTCAGAGACAATAAATTACCCCCATTTGGATATAACTCAGCTGGTCGGAAAACGATCTTACTTTGTTCCATCAAATATATTAATAATTATTATATTTTATCAAACACACTAACAAGGGGTCTCTCCAATTGAAGAGTACCAACCATTTTTTTTTACTAGACAAAAACGTTTTGCATCATTCGATCCAATTGATCGTATTTTTGTGATATTAAATTAGTAATAATTTAATATCTCAAAAAGTAATATTCTGCGAATTATTTAAATTTTCAACATTTAAAGATCTCTCTCGTTTGTGTCAGTCCTGCATTTATGAGACTATTGCTATCCTTGATCCTACTTCTAGTTCCCATCAATCCATCCATCATTGTGTCCTTGCTATACGTGTGTAAAAATTTTTAAAGAATTAAGAAATTGGCACATGGGTCAAACCCTGAAGCTATTGGTGTTGGAACAAAAAAAAAATTTAATGACTCAGTTAAATTATATTCATTATTATATCAAAGGACCTTTTTTACCCAAAAAAGATTTAATTGATTTTTTGACCCTTCAGCTGGATTCCCTTGTAAAGTTGTTTATTTTTTTTTATTAAAAAAAAAACAGTTTTTGAACGCATGTTTGTATAAATTTTCATTCAGAACTACCTCTTGAGATTTTATCCTTTAATTATGGATTCCATTCTTGTCTTCGCGTCCTTACACAACTTTCCTGCCTTAAATGTATTCAATGTATTATTTTGATGTCATTATTATTTAATATTAATATTTTTTGTACCGAAGCACATAAAAAATAATATTTAAATATTTTTCACTACAAAGTTATTTGCGCAATGTTTTGTATATCGGCTTTAAATATAGAAAAATAATAATTTTAACTTTTAAGGTGGACACCTGAACTATAAATATTTTTTTGCGACTAAATTGTTTAACTAGAAAATCTGCACAGTCACTAAAAGGTTTAAACTGGTTTAGATAAAAAGTAGAGCAATTGAACAATCAGATCACTTACATGCCTAGGGCAATAGAAAAACTAAAGGCACTTGATTCATGTTTATTTTCAATGTGTTAGGATTTGTGTTTTCGCAAATCAAATTTTCCACATATTCCGTACAGACTGTTTCGTAATTAGTACGTAATATTTTTTTATTATTATTTTCATGTTTTAAATTAACTAATAAAGACTTGCTACAAAAATTCGCGAGAAAGTATTAACCAACAATTACGAATACGGTCTAAATGTAATTTTGAATTGTTAGTTTTTTATCAAAGCACACTATTTTACAACAAATATTTATTTCAAGATATTTGGTTAGTATGACCAAAGTTATAAAATATTTTTTTTCGGAGACATGAAAATACTATACAGTAATCAGAATTATACGTAAATGTGCCAAGTTTCTAGCCAATCAGATACTTAAATGCGTATCAAAATTGGATTACAAGGTTTGACCCCAGCTAAAGTGAAGCTAAGAATAAAACTTGAACAAATGAAGATAACGTGACATTTTGTTTTTGGATAAAATTCGCCGTATATAAATGACGAATTGGTTTAATTGCATCAAATATACGCTATACTTTGTCGCTTAGAATGTTATTTTAATCTATCAAATATCCGCTGATAACAGCTCAGTTGTCGAGCGTGCATAATCTTGTATTGAAGGAGATATTTTATTTGGTTGAAGAATAAGCTTTACCAGAGTATCGCTTGTGGCCAACGTTTCGAAAAATATATTCATCTTTGTCTTTCATCTTGTCTCTCTATCAAATATCTTGATCTAACGACATGTGTTGTGTTTGTACATACATTTATGAATAATGCACAAGACACATAAGATTTATTACTGATAATTCGCTGTTCGGAATAATTTCGAAACAGATACATTATTGTTGTTTCTGTTTAGACGAAGATGAAGAACCACGCCGATTCACTGAATTGACTGAACAACACAAGGGGGCCATCAGAGCTATTAGAAAGGTAATGTGCTTTTAATCCACTAAAATTTATTCTAAATGCATTAAACTTTAAATATTCAACGGATCATTGCAATCCTACTTTACTTGCTTGGGTTGGTGAAGGTGTGTTTGGTATTATGCTCAAGTATATTAACACTTTTGACACAATCACGTTTAAACTTCTAAGATATACTGCTCTGTTTGGTATTTCAGTATCAAACGTAAAGTGTAAACACTGTCTCGACTCTTGAACAGGTGATAGATGTCTGAATTTGACAACAATACTTGAACAAATTGATACTTTTGATAAATATAACGTACACAAAGTAAATTTCACTGAGTTATCCACACTACACTAATATGCCAAGCACACCTGTTATCATAGGAGTCGTATAACTTTCAGATCGTAAATTCTGGGTAAATGTCAGTATTGCTCAATCAAATTTAATATTTTTGAAGAATAAATCACAGAAATTTTCCAAAACTAATTTATCTTCATAAATTGCCTTCATCTTTTCTTATTAGATCTGATTCTACTTATTTGCTTATAATTATTGTAGAATATATTAAAAACTAACTACAAACTTAAAGCTATTACGGTGTCAAACGGAAAATAACACAACTTAAATTGAAAAAATATGAACTTTTGATCTACGTTCTCTACGACGGGATTCCCACATACC